>JALAZF010000266.1:2400000-3600000 GCA_022829125.1 Lathyrus tuberosus | reverse complement strand
GAGAGGATTCGCGTCCTCGAGCAGGATAACTTAGGGGCAGCTGAGTTTGGCTTTAATGCAGCATTGAAGCAGATGAGAGCTCTTAACTCCGATGTCCAGCTGCTGACCGAAGGGATGGGTGTTCTCAACATGGTCGTCAATGGCGAGGTGGTTCCTCTAGAGGTTCCTGGTGATGCTGTTTAGTTAGTATTTGTATTTTGTTGGCCTGCGTGCCATTCGGTTTGCAACCTTTTTGTCGGGCATAGCCCTCCTCTTGTAATGTTGATTACTCTGGTCTTCAGGCCATATTTATATAAATATCTTGTGTTTAGCATTGTGTATGTTGCATTTATTTGTGTATGCTTTTATCATAGAATGCTAAGTATGGACGTTTTGCTCGACTTGTTATTGTTATGCTCGACCGTTTGGGGAACTTGTCGAGGAGGTGAAGTGGTTTCGTCGGTGGCGGGACTAGGATCTCGGTCGAGGTACTAATCCCATCGGGCTTTGACTATCCCATCGCGAGCTAGGTGTCTTGCCACATTGGTGCGGCAATGGCGGAGCTCGATTGAGGTATCCCTGTTGAGCACATAGTATGCTCGTCCCATAAGTAGAAACTGGCCAGCGTTGTAGAGTGAAGGATCGTGCTTGCACCAGGGCACGATCCTGTGGCCGAGCTGTCTACCCTTAGTAGGGTGATCTCTTTGGCAGTTAGTCCGAACTAGTGGCTGGTCCTAACTGTAATATTGTTTGAGCTTCTCAGCGTTCCAAGGTCGAGCAAATGGTTCTCCATCCAGCGTTTCTAGGTAGTAGGCTCTAGTGCCTGTTTTAGATTTGACTCTATAAGGTCCTTCCCAGTTTGCGTCCAGTTTGCCCTCGCGCGAATCCTTTTAGTTTCTACGTAGGACCAGGCTACCAACTGGAAAGTCGCGCTTTACGACTTTGGCGTCATGGCGTAATGTTATTTTTTTCAGTGAAGCTTCACAGAGAGCTGCCCCTGATCAGATCTCTTCGACCAGGTTGAGTTCTTCTCTCAAAGCCTCGTCGTTCATCTCTTCATCGAGGGGAGCTTCCGTTCGTCTGAAAGGTTCCCTGATCTCTGTCGGTATCACCGCCTTGGTTCCATAGGCTAGTCGGAAGGGAGTCTCCCCGGTGGTGGAGTGTGGGGTTGTTCTTGAAATTATGGCATAACAGACAGCAGATGTTCTAACACATGTCAAGACATTATTCTGCATAAACATTTAAACTCAGAGGCATAACAACAGACTGATACCTTGAATATCAGAACTGCAACAACATAGATGTTACGACATCATATCCAACATGTTAATCAAGATTGAATTATAAATTTCAGAATGATAAACAACACAGAATATGATGACCCAGTTCGGTGCAACTCACCTACATTTGGGGGATACCGATCCAGGAAGAAGAATTCACTATCAGTAGCATAATTTTATGTAAACAACCTTAGGTTTATAGAAAGCACCCACGCTAACTTATTACTATCCAATGAAGACTTTATCATTTGAAGTCACATCTAATTGATAAGAGAAACCCATCTCACTCCCTAAATCACAACCTGTGATTATCTAATAGTTAATACCTCATAATTGTATCATCTTTATTGAAAGACACCCATTCCAATACAAAGTTCAGTCAAGCATCCTTGACTAACAAGTTAACTTGGATTTGCTTCAAAGCTTCATCCAAGAACACTACACGATTCATTGCCTACGAGCTTCTGAATCTGTACAAGTACCTATGTCTACCACACTGCATCAAATCGATACAGAGGGAGACTTACAAGAGAAACCTATGACTCTCAAAACCTAAACCCCACTTTAAAAAATAGGATTCCTAAGTCTATGTCTTCCTCTCTCCAATTCTTCCTAGGTCTTGGTCTTCTTTTATAGCCTTCTGTTGAGTTGGGCTTTCAACTTTGTTTTGGCTAATTCCTTGATCCATGTTCTAATTGCTCCTTAAGTCTTGCAACTGATCTGTACACATCCTGCTATTAGTAACAGACACGATGTCCTAACATCGTGTTGGGACATCTTATCTGACATGTCTTCTTTTAGCAGGATTCTTATGTGTTGTTGGAACATCTTGTGCAACAACCTGTTTTACCAAAATTTGTTCAAATATTTAGAGTCTTCAATCTCCCCCTTTTGACAAATTTTGGCTAAAACTCCTTTTGCACAATAAATCCATGATGCTCCTTATAGAGTAGAAAGTCCCGAAGTCATTTCAGCCGACATCTTACACTCTTCTCATGAGGAAGCAGACTATTCCTTCGGGTAACTCAGAACATAGGACACGACCGTGTTCATAACTCAGATCACAGGACACAAGAAAGAATTTAGAACATATAGAGAACTGGAAACTGCAAGGACAGGCTCAACCCCTGACTTTTTCTCCCCCTTTTTAGCCAAAATTTGGCAAACAAATAAAACTCATGAAGGCTCAGCACAACAAAAGAACACTCTGAAAAATGAAGAAGCCGGAACCCCCTTTATATATCAGAGCCACTTCCATAAGATGTAACGAGCCGCAGGTCAATTCAAGGCGAATCAGTAAAAGAGGAATGAAACTTCCAAAGAAAAATGTGCATCACCCAAAACTTTTTTGACTGTATCTTCTTTCAATGAGAACCGTCCAAGGAATGTCCATGTCTTACGACACGTGTTTAACACCTGTGTTTAAAACCGCATTCTCTTCTCCGTCCAACTCAGCTAATTAAGGTGCACCCATAAGTCTTAAATAATTTTCTGACGCCTTTACAGACCTTGTTTAGTCCACCTGAAGCGTAGTCACCTTTCTTTTTAACAGACCCCAAGAATAATTAGAAGACCAAGAAAAATTGATGAAGATGTTCAGACATTTCTTCAAAACATCTCTCAGTTAGCAGTAAGAACTCCCAGATACTTGTACCATTAGAGCAATGTCACGACATCTCGTCTGACATCCTCTTCTGAGGCAATCTATCATGAATTGCTTGAAACCACAACCAGTCTTGACAAACACTCTGAACTACTGCAGTCATATATCCAAAACAGAAGTCTAACTCCCCCTATCGTAGACAATCAGTGCTCCTTTGCCAGAAGAACACCCTAAATGAATGGAAAACATAAGACGCATCTTCATGTCCTCAAGAGTGCACCCTCTGTTCAACACACCTACTGAACGCATTCACCTACTGCTTGACCCTCAAGCGATCCATGTACCACACCAATACATCAATCAGATAGAAGTAATCCCCCTATCTTTCTCAACTGATGTTTCTTCAGCAAGAAACACCCCAAAATCACCACATGATATCCCATGACAACTTCATGACCATACAGTGTGAGTACCAGGAACGCATCATTGTATGATAACTAACAAACTCTTGGATTGAGACCAAAGCTCCATTGATCCCTCTCGTCCAGAAACCATCCATACACCACACGAATTCCTCCTGAATTCTCATGTATAGATCTCCTTTTTCCCTGAGATACAACCCAACTGAATCTGGAATACTTCACATTCCTCAAAGAGACACACAGGGCCCCTTAGTTTGCTAGCTCGCCCAGATATTCTTCACACTTGAAGAACATCAAACACATGCTCCAGAAATCTTCAGCCCATTTACTCCACAAGCACCAAACTGATCCACTTCTAGCATGTCCCATTCACATCAGGCTTCCATGACAATCCTTTACCCATCATTCTCCTGTATGACAAGATAAATACCTCTTAGACAAGATGTGAGTGTCAAGTTCTACACTCAGATCTTAGTATCCTACTCCAAGGATAACCAAACCAGAAAATGTTCTAACATCTGTTAGAACATTCTTCACACATCACAGACACCACACACCATGGTTCTTGATATGCTCCACCACTGGACTTACTATCTGCATAGTAATCCAACTGAAGATCTTCAAACAACACTGCGCCACCAGCTTGATCAATAAGAGCTCCAGAAACCCAAAGAGAGAAATAAAATCTCATCCACCAAAAGAAGGTATCTTTCATAAACTAAGAACTTCTTCCACAAGCTCCAAGAATCATCACCTCTTGTAGTTTTCAACCAACTACCCTTTTGTCCAAGAGTAATTAGTTCCAAGCACCCTGCTTGAATGTACACTATGAAACTAACCAACTGCCACCTTTTGATTGATCTCACTCTTCTTCAAAACTCCCACAAGATACACTGATCCACCAATGAAATCTGATCTTCAAGTCACATGAACTACTTGCTCCATAGCAAGACATCTTGGATCCACCAAGCCTCTAGACATGTAACATCTTCTCAATCCACAGCTCCAGCAAATTGTATGAGATAGACCTTTTTGTAGCATCCATAACTTCCATTCTTCTATAGATCACCTTATCTTTAAGCTGATGTGCCACGTCACCAGCTGAGATTCTGATGTTAAGCTAGATGTCAGAACATTCTGATACGACATCCAACTGCTGAATTCAGCTCTTCCTTCTGCCACTTAGAAGAACCTTCTCCCTTTAACAGAACAAGAGTTCCATGCTCTCATAGACTTGATTCAACAACCAAGCTTGAGTAAACAACCTTCGTCCTGCTTATACAAATCACACATATTCCCTTCAAGCTCACACCTTGATGAATAACTGCTTTGAAACTCCAAAGACTTCACACCTGCCACGTCCGAATCTTCATAAGAGAAAGTAGTCCTAGACTACACTATAGCCATACCGAAGAATGCCACTTTCCTTAGTAGAGCAGTCTGTAGAAAGTCAGAGATAACTGCCACTTAACCTTGACCTTCAAAATGAGCAAGATCCCCTGCTCCTTAGTACCTAGATCAGAAATAAATTGATCCAAGCTGCGCCAATATCAGCACTCCATTTCGGACAGGTCTCTTGCCAGGACACCTTCCAGATAAACATTAGATACTTCTAGTAATAACTTGAACACACCTGCTGCACTCCAAAACTCTTAGATCAGAAATAAACTGATCCAAGAACAATCCATCAAGATTATGATGTCTTCATCTTCATATTCAACATCACCATTGTCTAGACCAGTTTCTTGCCAGGAAACTCTCCAGAGATCACATGCTTCTATCACACCAGACTGAAGCCGATTCTTAGGTCAACACCCAAGACCAAAACATATGCTAAAGCTCGTGCATTACCCCTCCCATGATCCTGTACAAACTCTGATGATGAGATGTTCCAACATCTCGTTAAACATCAGCAATCTTGACTTTCAAGGATAATCAATTAAATACTTATGAACTCCACCTTGTCCAATAATCCTTCTTCACTGTTGTAGCTAAGCTCCAGCAGATCACATCATGAACACTTATCAAGTATTCAATCTTTTGCAAGTATCTTCTTTGACAACAAAATGTTGAGATACCAAGGCTGCCACCCTTGACTCAAGTAACTAAGATTATCTTTGAATGAGCCCTATTTACCTGAACAATTATGAAAACTCCAAACATATTAGATCCACCCTTAGGATTAAGAGAGATGAATCCTTCCTTGCTGTTTTGGATAGTGAAAATAAATCACCTCCACTTTCTTCAGTTTGTGTTTCATAGAAACATCTTCTAGTAAGAAGAATAACTAGAAAACTCCAGATGCACGACTGAGACGCCTTTATGAGTGGACTTGAGAGAATTCTCAAGTATCTTTGACAACCTAGTCGATCAATAATTTATCAAACTCCCAGAGCGAGAACTTGATAAACCTAAACTCAACTCCTCTTCTCTTCAACTGACTTCATACTGCACCATGGAACCAAGCTTCCAAGTACCAAGTCACCATAACAGGCATCTTCCAACAACTCTTTCCATTCCATCGCTCCAACTTTGGAATAAAAAATGCAGATATCTTCACATATAGAGTCTAACAATTGAGACCTTCCACCATCTGTCTTCAGTAACAACTCCAGAATCCCATAATTCTAGAGCTCTTCCATCGGAAATATATGCAGCGGAACCACCAAGGAACAAATTCTGCTTGCCCTAATAAGATGTCAGAACATCTTATAAGACTGAACTATAAATTGCATAATGATAAACAACACAGAATATGATGACCCAGTTCGGTGCAACTCACCTACATCTGGGGGATACCAATCCAGGAAGAAAATTCATTATCTATAGTATAATTTTATGTAAACAACCTCAGGTTTACAGAAAGCACCCACGCTAACCTATTACTACCCAATGAAGACTTTATCATTAGAAGTCACATCTAATTGATAAGAGAAACCGATCTCACTCCCTAAATCCAACCCGTGATTATATAACACTTAATACCTCATAATTGTATCATCCCTATTGAAAGACACCCCTTCCAATACAAAGTTCAGTCAAGCATCCTTGACTAACAAGTTAACTTGGATTTGCTTCAAAGCTTCATCCAAGAACACTACACGATTCATCCAAGTACCTATGTCTACCACACTTCATCAAATCGATACAGAGGGAGACTTACAAGAGACACCTACGACTCTCAAAACCTAAACCCTACTTTACAAAATAGGATTCCTAAGTCTATGTCGTCCTCTCTCCAATTCTGCCTAGGTCTTAATCTTCTTTTATAGCCTTCTGCTGAGTCAGGCTTTCAACTTTCTTTTCACTGATTCCTTGATCCATGTTCTGATTACTCCTTAAGTCTTGCAACTGATCTGTACACATCCTGCTGTTAGTAACATACATGATGTCCTAACATCGTGTTGGGACATCTTATCTGACATGTCTTATTTTAGCAGGATTCTTCTGTGTTGTTGGAACATCTTGTGCAGCAACCTGTTTTACCAAAATTTGTTCAAATATTTAGAGTCTTCAGTTCTATAGCCCTAGAGCACATTGTTTAGCTCTCTGACCCATATCTTCTTGCCTTCGTCCAGCCTTCGTTTTAGACCTCGAAGGATTACCATGTTCGCGACCGCTGCTTGCCCGTTAGTCTGGGGTTGCTCGACGGACGTGAATGTTGCTTTGTGCCTGGTTTGGCGACAAAGTCTTGGAACTTTCTGTCTATGAATTGGGTTTTATTGTCGGTCACAAGGGCCTGGGGTATCCCGAATCATGTGAGGATGTTTCTTTTGTAGAAACGAAGTATGTTGAAGGCTGTGATCTTGGTGAGAGCTTCAGCTTCGATCCAATTTGTAAAGTAATCACGGCCACAATCAGAAATTTGTTTTGGTAAGACCCCATTGTGAAGGGGCCAAGGATATCCATCCCCCACTAGGCGAAGGTCCACGACGAGGACAGAGTTTTCAACTCGTTAGGGGGTGCCAAGTGCATGTCCCCGTGGCGCTGGCACCGGTCACATTTATGGACATGCTCCTTAGCATCGTGTTTCATGGTTGGCTAATTGTACCCTTCTCGCAGGGTCTTTCGTGCCAATGATCTCCCTCCTAAGTGTTGCGCGTTGATTGTAACGCCCCAGTTTTGTCCATTTTATTTAATGGAGTCGTTTCGATTATTTTATTATTATAGTATTTTATTTTCGACTTTTATTTGGAAATATGTTATTTTTCAATGTTGTGATATTTTATCGTGTTTTGGGAGCGTTTGCGAGATATTTGAGTGTAGGGGTATTTTGGTCTTTTGTCGGGTAGATATTATATTTTTCATAGAAATAGAAATAGAAAGAGAGAAAATAGAAAGGAAAGAAAAAGAAGAGAAGAAAAAGGGGAAGAAAGAAAAGACAAAGAAAAGGAGAAAGAGAGAAAACTTGGAAAATCTAGGAATCGATCAACCGACTTTTCTAAACGCGATTTAATCGGGTAAGGGTGCGAAACTCGATTATACTATGCTTGTGTATGATTATGTATGTTTGTGTGGAAGTTTTATTGGGTTTTAGATATAGGTCGAAATGTGATAAACGATAGAAATCGATGTTTTTGCGGTTGAAAATCGGTGTAAATATTGTAGATTACTTGTTACCATGTTTGGGGTTATGTTCTAATTTCATTATTTTGTGTTGGAAGAGTTTTTGGGTGGAAAATATGATTTTGGACCTTCAAACAGCGCTGCAGAATTTCTGGATTTTCCTTGGTTCGCCTAGCGAACCTGGGGCGAAGCAGTAGCGAATGAGTTTTCGCGGGTTCGCCTAGCGAACCAGTTAGCGAAGGTCAGCGAATGTTCGCTAACGTTGTTCGCCTAGCGAACTTTGTATCTTTTTGGTTCTGGTTGTTGCTTCCTTGGTTCGCCAAGGGTTCGCCTAGCGAACTTTGTGTCTGTTTTTATCTGATAGTGGGTTCGCTGGACATTCGCCTAGCGAAGGTGGTAGCGAATACTCGCTAGAGGGTTCGCCTAGCGAACATGGCTGTTTGTGCAATTTTGTTTTTTTCATAACTTTTGATCCGTAAGTCCGATTGGGGTGTGGTTGGGTGCGTTAGAAAGCTTATGAGTTGTTCTTTCTTAGTAACATGGGTTGGGGATTGTTGGCTAATTTAATTATGTCGAAAATTTGGAATGTGTCATTTTGTCGACTTTTGCCGTTTAATTGTGCGTAAGTGAAGGGATATCATGTAATGGGCTTGTGATATATGTTGGATGACTTGTGTGCTGATTATATGAGGTGAGTGCATGTGTTTTGATGGTGTGATGATGGTGTGTGGCCGTATGGCAAATAAATGCATTGTTTTGGGCTTGAATTGCAAAGCATGAATTTTGTTGATTGAGATGATTGCATATATGTGTGCATTTAAATGTCATGAGTCATTGTATGCCAAGCATCATGATATGCATTTGTGTAATGTCGTGTGCCCATGTGGGGTGTGAGCGACGGTTTGGTTCCAGAGGGAATCCGCTATAACGTCGTGTGCCCGTGTGGGGTGTGAGCGATGATTATAGACGATCGTGTGCCAGTGTGGGGTGTGAGCGATCGGGTCGTGTGCCCGTGTGGGGTGTGACCGATCCATAAACGTTGTGTGCCCGTGTGGGGTATGAGCAACGGGGAACATCGTATGCCCGACGGGGAGTTACATTAAGTAACGAGCGATGATTCCAGTAGAGTTCCTGAGTGAACTAGTGTTGAGATTGATGGATGGATGGTACCGCATATGCATTGCATAGAGTCGTTGTGTCGGTCTTTGTGCATTTGCATAATTCATGAATAGATTGATTTCGTGTGGAATTGTGATTGGAATTGATGAGTTAAGATATATATTGTGTTGTGTTGTATTTGGATTCTGTTGTGCGTTGTGGTGAGAATATTTTACGTGTGTAATGTTGTGTTATTATATAATTATATGCAATTATATTATGATTGTGTTTCTCACCCTTCTGCTGTTTTATAATGCTCTATGAGGCATTGCAGATTAGATTGCTGGAGGTCTTTTGTGAACCTTAGGTCTTCATTCTTTTGTCGGTCGGCTCTGATATGTGGCACCGGGTAGTTAGGGAGACCGTTGGTGATTTGTGTGTATATGTATAGGCTTCTTTTGAGATTGTACATGTATGATTGTATTTGGCAGACCAACTTTTCATGATATATATATATATATATATATATATATATATATATATATATATATATACATATATATGAGATTTCAATACAGATTTTTCGCTTTTATTCTGTACCTGAATTGTGGGTAGTAGGAACTAAGTTCCGCTGTTAATTGCTACCCGATTGTTGCATATCTTTATGGGCAGGTTTATGTGTATGTGGTTTCAAATTGATGTGACCCCTCGGTCTATGTCGTGAATGTTTTAAATATACTCTGATGAAATTTTTGAATTTTGTTTATCGCGTTAATAGCTTGGGGGTATAGATTGAGGGTGTTACATTAAGTGGTATCAGAGCCAGTCCATGTCAGTTTGTGTCAGTCCTTGTCGGTCTTGGGGTTGGGTTGAGTTGTTTGCTTAACCATAGTTGCTGTTATTGGAAATGAACAGAATATGGCTGGTAGGAATGACGCTACTTTGGCTGCTGCTATGCAAGCTATGGCTTGGGCTGTGCAGGGTGCACCTAATGCTGCAGGTAATTATGAGTTCAGGAAGAACAAACCGCCTGTCTTCAAAGGAAGATATGATCCTGATGGTGCTCAGATATGGCTTAAAGAGATTGAAAGAATCTTCTGAGTGATGGATTGTGCTGAGGATCAGAAGGTGAGACTGGGTACTCACATGTTACTGGAAGAAGCTGATGATTGGTGGGTTAGTACACGTCATGTGTTGGAAGCTGCAGAGGAAGAGATCACTTGGGATGTGTTTAGCATTGAGTTACTGAGGAAGTATTTTCCCGAAGATGTAAGAGGAAAGAAGGAAATTAAGTTCTTGGAATTAAAACAAGGTAATATGTCTGTTGTTGATTATACTGCTAAGTTTGTGGAGCTTGTGCAGTTTTATCCACATTATGCTGAAGTGACTGCAGAGTTTTCTAAGTGCGTGAAGTTTGAGAACGGATTGCATCCTGAGATAAAGCAGGCAATCGGTTACCAAAGGATTAGAAGGTTTTATGATTTAGTGGATTACTGTAGTATTTTTTAGGAGGATAGCAAAGCTCGTTCTACTCACTATAAGAGTGTGAACGAGAGGAAAGGGAAGCAACCGTTTCGCAGTGGTCCTTATGTAACACCAGCTGATAAGGGTAAACAAAGGGGGAATTTTGAGAGAAGGCTAAGTGGGGGAGGAATGTCTAATCCTCCGAGATGTTATAGGTGTGGTGACCTAGGACATCGTCAGTTCAATTGTGGAGGTTTAGGACACATTGCGGCTGATTGTAAGAGGCAAACTGTGGTGAAGTGTTTCAACTGTGGGGAACCTGGTCACATTAGTACAAAGTGTCCGAAACCGAAGCAAGCTCCAACTGATGGAAAAGTTTTTGCCTTGGCGGGAACTCAGACTTCAAGTGCAGATCGTCTGATCAGAGGTACTTATTTTATTAATAGTACCCCTTTAGTTGCTATTATTGATACTGGAGCGACTCATTCGTTTATTTCATCTGGGTGTACGAAGCGTTTGAATCTTGTGTTGTCTTTGATGGAAGGTGAAATGGTTATTGATACTCCAGCAATGGGGTCAGTAACTACTTCTTTGGTTTGTTTAAGTTGTCCTTTGACCATTTATGGTAAAGACTTTGAGATGGATTTGGTGTGTTTACCGTTAGAGGGTTTAGATGTGGTTCTGGGAATGAATTTGTTGCAGTTCAATAGGGTTCATATTGATTGTTATCATAAGCTGGTAAGGTTTCCTTCTCTTGAGGAAGACGAAGACTCGAGTTTCTTATCTACCAAAGAGTTGAAGAAACTTTTGGAGGATGAAGCTCAGTTGTTTGGGTTGTTCGCATCATTGATGGTGGATAGTCAAGTTACACTTGATGTGTTTCCTATTGAGTGTGATTTTCCGGAAGTGTTTCCCGAGGATATTTCAGACTTGCCGCCAGAGAGAGAGGTGGAGTTTTCTATAGATCTAGTTCCTGGTACTAGACCTGTTTCTATGGCACCTTATCGTATGTCGGCATCTGAGTTGGTTGAGTTAAAGAAACAGTTGAATGAATTGTTGGAAAAGAGGTTTGTGAGACCAAGCGTTTCTCCTTGGGGTGCTCCAGTTTTATTGGTGAAAAAGAAAGATGGAAGTATGCGGTTGTGTATTGATTATCGACAGCTGAATAAGGTGACGATTAAGAATAAGTATCCTCTTCCAAGGATTGATGATTTGATGGATCAGTTGGTTGGTGCTTATGTGTTTAGTAAGATTGACTTGAGGTCAGGGTATCATCAGATTAGGGTGAAAGAGGAAGATATTCAGAAGACGGCTTTTAGAACACGTTACGGTCATTATGAATATTATGTGATGCCGTTCGGGGTTTCTAATGCGCCAGGTGTGTTTATGGAGTACATGAATCGTATTTTCCATGAGCATTTGGATCGTTTTGTTGTTGTGTTCATTGATGACATTTTGATTTATTCTAAGTCTCGGGAGGAGCACGCGGAGCATTTGCGTATTGTTTTGCAGGTTTTGAAGGAAAGAAAGCTTTTTGCCAAATTGTCCAAGTGTGAGTTCTGGTTGTCGGAGGTGAGTTTTCTTGGGCACGTGATTTCAGGTAATGGTATTTCTGTGGATCCATCTAAAGTAGAAGCAGTTCTACATTGGGAGGCTCCGAGATCCATTACTGAAATTCGAAGCTTTTTGGGTTTGGCCGGATATTATCGAAGCTTCATTGAAGGTTTTTCTAAGCTAGCACTTCCGTTGACCCAGTTGACTTGTAAATGGCAAGCGTTCATTTGGGATATTCGGTGCGAGGAAATTTTTAATGAGCTGAAGAGAAGATTGACGACAGCTCCGATTTTAATTTTGCTGAATCCTACTGAACCATTTGTGGTGTATTGTGATGCGTCTTTGATTGGTCTAGGTGGGTTGCTAATGCAAGAAGGTAAGGCCGTGGCTTATGCTTCAAGGCAGTTGAGAGTGCATGAGAAAAATTACCCTACTCATGATTTGGAATTAGCGGTTGTGGTTTTTGTGTTTAAGATTTGGAGGCTTTATCTCTTTGGTGCAAGATTTGAAGTCTTTAGTGATCACAAAAGTTTGAAATATTTGTTTGATCAGAAAGAGTTAAATATGAGGCAACGGAGATGGTTGGAATTCTTGAAGGACTACGAGTTTAGCTTGAATTACCATCCTGGTAGAGCTAATGTAGTAGCCGATGCATTGAGTCGGAAATCGTTACATATGTCCACTTTAATGGTTAAGGAGTGGGAGCTTTTGGAAGCTTTTAGGGACTTGAGTTTGGTGTGTGAGATGACGTCCGATAGCGTGAGGCTTGGAATGTTAAAGGTTACTAATGATTTTTTTTTATGACTGTTAGTGAGAAACAGAAGCTGGATGTGAAATTTGTGGATTTGATGTTGGTTGGAGAAAAAAAATGTGAATAATGATTTTAGAGTGGATGTTAATGGTGTTTTGAGGTTTTGAGGTCGAATCTCTATTCCTGATGATGCGGAGTTGAAAAGGATGATTTTGGAGGAAGGACACCGGAGTAATTTGAGTATCCATCCGGGAGCTAATAAAATGTACCAAGATTTGAAGAAGATTTTCTGGTGGTCTGGATTGAAAAGAGATGTGGCTCAGTTTGTTTATGCATGTTTGACTTGTCAGAAATCAAAGGTAGAACATCTGAGGCCTAGTGGTTTGTTGCAACCGTTGGATATTCCTGAGTGGAAATGGGACAGCATTTCTATGGATTTTGTGACAGGGTTGCCGAATACTCAGCGAAGGCATAATGCTATTTGGGTGGTGGTGGATAGGCTGACTAAATCGGTGTATTTCATTCCGATTAACATCAGCTTTTCTTTGGAGAGGTTGGCTGAGATTTATATCAGTGTGATTGTGAAGTTGCATGGGGTTCCATTGAGCATTGTTTCGGATCGAGATCTGAGGTTTACCTCCAGCTTTTCGTTGGAAGATTTGTTGAGGGCTTGTGTTCTTGAGCAAGGTGGTGCATGGGTTGGTTATCTTGCATTGATTGAATTCACGTATAATAACAGTTTCCATTCTAGTATGGGAATGACACCTTTTGAAGCACTATATGGACGAAGATGTCGAACACCGTTGTGTTGGCACGAATCTGGTGAGAGTTCGGTGGTTGGACCCGAATTGATTCAACAGACTACGGACAAGGTGAAGCTTATTTGTGAGAAAATGAAGGCTTCTCAGAGTAGGCAAAAGAGTTATCATGATCGGAGAAGAAAAGATCTTGAGCTCTAAGAGGGCGATCATGTATTTTTGAGAGTTACGCCGGTAACGGGTGTGGGTCGTGCATTGAAGTCGAAGAAGCTTACTTCTCGGTTTATTGGTCCTTACCAGATATCCGCGAGAGTGGGTGTTGTGGCTTATAGGGTGGCGTTGCCGCCGAGTCTGTCGAATTTGCATGATGTGTTCCATGTTTCACAGCTTCGAAAGTATGTTCCGGATCCGTCACATGTAATTCCGATGGATGAGGTTGAGGTAAGGGAGAACCTTACGGTTGAGGCATTACCCGTTAGGATTTTAGATCGCAAGGTGAAGCGGTTAAGGGGTAAGGATATTGCGCTTGTGAAAGTGGTGTGGGGAGGCGCTGCTGAGGGAAAATTGACTTGGGAGTTGGAGAGTCGGATGCGGGAGTCGTATCCAGAGTTGTTCGTCTCAGGTATATTTTCGAGGACGAAAATTTCTAAGTGGGGGAGAGTTGTAACGCCCCAGTTTTGTCCGTTTTATTTAATTGAGTCGTTTCGATTATTTTATTATTATAGTATTTTATTTTTTACTTTTATTTAGAAATATGTTATTTTTCAATGTTGTGATATTTTATCGCGTTTTGGGAGCGTTTGCGAGATATTTGAGTGTAGGGGTATTTTGGTCTTTTGTCGGGTAGATATTAAATTTTTCATAGAAATAGAAATAGAAAGAGAGAAAATAGGAAGGAAAGAAAAAGAAGAGAAGAAAAAGGGGAAGAAAGAAAAGAGAAAGAAAAGGAGAAAGAGAGAAAACTTGGAAAATCTAGGAATCGATCAACCAACTTTTCTAAACGCGATTTAATCGGGTAAGGGTGCGAAACTCGATTATACTATGCTTGTGTATGTTTATGTATGTTTGTGTGGAAGTTTTATTGGGTTTTAGATATAGGTCGAAATGTGATAAACGATAGAAATCGATGTTTTCGCGGTTGAAAATCGGTGTAAATGTTGTAGATTACTTGTTACCATGTTTGGGGTTATGTTCTGATTTCATTCTTTTGTGTTGGAAGAGTTTTTGGGTGGAAAATATGATTTTGGACCTTCAAACAGCGCTGCAGAATTTCTGGATTTTCCTTGGTTCGCCTAGCGAACCTGGGGCGAAGCAGTAGCGAATGAGTTTTCGCGGGTTCGCCTAGCGAACCAGTTAGCGAAGGTCAGCGAATGTTCGCTAACGTTGTTCGCCTAGCGAACTTTGTATCTTTTTGGTTCTAGTTGTTGCTGCCTTGGTTCGCCAAGGGGTTCACCTAGCGAACTTTGTGTCTGTTTTTATCTGATAGTGGGTTCGCTGGACATTCGCCTAGCGAAGGTGGTAGCGAATACTTGCTAGAGGGTTCGCCTAGCGAACATGGCTGTTTGTGCAATTTTGTTTTCTTCATAACTTTTGATCCGTAAGTCCGATTGGGGTGCGGTTGGGTGCGTTAGAAAGCTTGTGAGTTGTTCTTTCTTAGTAACATGGGTTGGGGATTGTTGTCCGATTTAATTATGTCAGAAATTTGGAATGTATTGTTTTGTCGACTTTTGCCGTTTAATTGTGCGTAAGTGATGGGTTATCATGTAATGGGCTTGTGATATATGTTGGATGACTTGTGTGCTGATTATATGAGGTGAGTGCATGTGTTTAGATGGTGTGATGATGGTGTGTGGCCGTATGGCAAATAAATGCATTGTTTTGGGCTTGAATTGCAAAGCATGAATTTTGTTGATTGAGATGATTGCATATATGTGTGCATTTGAATGTCATGCGTCATTGTATGCCAAGCATCATGATATGCATTCTTGTAATGTCGTGTGCCCATGTGGGGTGTCAGCAACGGTTTGGTTCCAGAGGGAATCCGCTATAACGTCGTGTGCCCGTGTGGGGTGTGAGCGATGATTATAGACGATTGTGTGCCCGTGTGGGGTGTGAGCGATCGGGTCGTGTGCCCGTGTGGGGTGTGAGCGATTCATAAACGCCGTGTGCCCGTGTGGGGTGTGAGCAACGGGGAACATCGTATGTCTGACAGGGAGTTACATTAAGTAACGAGCAATGATTCCAGCAGAGTTCCTGAGTGAACTAGTGTTGAGATTGATGGATGGATGGTACCGCATATGCATTGCATAGAGTCGTTGTGTCGGTCTCTATGCATTTGCATAATTCATGAATAGATTGATTTCGTGTGGAATTGTGATTGGAATTGATGAGTTGAGATATATATTGTGTTGTGTTGTATTTGGATTCTGTTGTGCGTTGTGGTGAGAATATTTTACGTGTGTAATGTTGTGTTATTATATAATTATATGTAGTTATATTATGATTGTGTTTCTCACCCTTCTGCTGTTTTATAATGCTCTATGAGGCATTGTAGATTAGATTGCTGGAGGTCTTTTGTGAACCTTAGGTCTTCATTCTTTTGTCGGTCGGCTCTGATATGTGGCACCGGGTAGTTAGGGAGACCGTTGGTGATTTATGTGTATATGTATAGGCTTCTTTTGAGATTGTACATGTATGATTGTATTTGGCAGACCAACTTTTCATGATATATATATATATATATACATATATATGAGATTTCAGTACAGATTTTCCGCTTTTATTCTGTACCTAAATTGTGGGTAGTAGGAACTAAGTTCCGCTGTTAATTGCTACCTGATTGTTGCATATCTTTATGGGCAGGTTTATGTGTATGTGGTTTCAAATTGATGTGACCCCTCGGTCTATGCCGTGAATGTTTTAAATATACTCTGATGAAATTTTTGAATTTTGTTTATCGCTTTAATAGCTCGGGGGTATAGATTGGGGGTGTTACATTGATACCCTCGTGAATTTCCAGGAGAACTTTGGGGACCTTGTCCTCCTCGACGCATTTCAGGAGGGGAATGGAGAATCCTCGTCGGTAGAGTTTGTCATCGACCAGGATGTATGAGCAGGCCCTTCATTTGGTCATGTTGGCCTTCTTGTTATCCTCGGGCAGCTCCTTTGTAGTGAGGTATTTATATATCGGGGTCATCCAGCGGCCGCTGTCATTAATAACATTGACGTTGAGCAGCCCTGATGGCTTTTCGATACTTAGGCGGGAGAGTACCTCCTGTATGACATATTTATTGCCACCCTTCTTTCTGGTGCTTGCCAGTTTTGACAAGACATCTGCCTGAGTGTTTCGCTCGCGAGGGATGTGCTAGACTTCCCACGCGTCGAACTTAGCTATCCTCTCTTTCACCAGTATCACGTACTCGAGCAGGTGATAATTTTTGGCTTGGTATTCTCCTCGTACTTGGGATGCCACGAGTTGGGAATCTGTGAAGATCTTCACTTCTTTGGCACCCAAGTCCCTGGCCAACCGTAAACCTGCGAGGAATGCCTCGTACTCGGCTTGGTTGTTAGACGTGGGGAAGGACAGGACTAGAGATACCTCAATTAGGATTCCTTCCTTGTTCTCGTGGATGATACCGGCGCCACTGCCCGAGGAGCTGGATGCTTCGTCAACGAAGATGGTCCATTTATGCGCCCCACTAGGCGGGGACGCTGGAGGCGTTATTTCAGCCACAAAATTGGCCAGGACTTGCGCCGTGAGGGCCTTCCTGCCCTCGTAGTGGATGTCAAACTCGTACAGCTCTAAAGACCATTTGAGCATTTTGCCGGCCATGTCTGGCCGGCTAAGCAGTTGTCTTATGGGCTGGTCTGTTCGCTCCACTATCATGTGGGCCAGGAAGTAATGCCTTAGTCTCTTCGCTTTGTTAATAAGGGCGAGAGCGACCTTCTCTATTTGCTGGTACCTGAGTTCTGGCCCTTACAAGGCCTTGCTCATGAAATATATGGGGTTTTGCCCGTCGGGTGTTTCACGAATGAGGACGGCGCTAATGGCTTCACTGGTGATGGAGAGGTACAGGTACAACATCTCCCCATTATCTGGTCATGACAGAACGGGGGTTTCAGACAAAGCTCGCTTAAGGTGGATCAGAGATTGCTCGTATTCCTCTGTCCACTCGAATGTGGCTTCCTTTCTGAGGAGTTTAAAGAAAGGCAGAGTGTGTTGGGCAGACTTGGCCATAAAGTGAGTTAGTGAAGCGAGCATCCCGTTGGGGGATTATATGGATTTCTTCGACCTTGGTGTGGGAAATTCCGCGAATGCCTGACATTTGTCAGGGTTGGCCTCTATCCCCCTCTTGGTGAGGTAGAAGCCGAGGAATTTACCTGCCAAGGCACATTTTTCTGGGTTAAAATGCATTTTGCATTTTCTTGCTTGGTCAAAGACCTTTTTCAAGTGGACTGTGTGATCGGATTCCTCTTGGGACTTCACAATCACGTCGTCCATGTATACTTCGAGCATGTCCCCAATTTTTAATTAGAAGACCTTGTTCATCATACGCTGGTATGTGGCCTCGGCGTTTTTCAAACCGAAGAGTATTACGTTGTAGTAATAGTTCCCCGACGAGGTCATGAATGCGGTATATTTCTTGTCCTTTTCGGCCATGGGAATTTGGTTGTATCCCGAATAGGCGTCCATGAAGGACAAGAGCTTGAAACCTGCAGAATTGTCTACAAGCTTATCTATGCTGGGCAGAGGATAAGCATCTTTTGGGCAAGCCCGGTTGAGATCAGTATAATCAATGCACATGCGCCATTTTCCATTATGTTTCTGGACAAGTACAATATTGGACAGCCAGGTCGTATACTTGGCCTCCGAGATAAATTTTTCCTCTAAGAGGTCTTGTACAAGTCTTTCGGTAACCTGTGCCTTTTCGTCTGATTGCTTGCGTCTGGGCTGCGGGACAGCTCAAGCAGCTGAGTCGATGGTCAGTTGATGGCATGCAGTCTCAGGGTCAAGGTCGGGCATGTCCGCGGCGCTCCAAGCAAATAGGTCTGCGTTATCCTCCAGGCATGTCTTCAACTGCTACTTTACCTCGTCGGGCAGCCCCAACGCCTATCTTTACCCCTCTGTTCGGGTTGTCTCTGAAGGTAATGACCTCGAACTCCCCATCTGAAATCGGACGCATGATGGTTGACGCATGGGAGCTGCCTGATACTGCTGAAGTGCCTTCATTCCCGTCTTTGTCGCCTTCTTTAGAAATTTAGCTATCAAGGTCGATTGTGTGCACCGGGAGAGCTGGCTTCTTGTCAGGCTGACTTTCCTCGCCGGGAAGATCTTTCTCCCTTGTCCGTTTGGTGGCCTTAGGTGCTGCACCGATTGAACTTTGTCCTCGGGTAGCTGCTTCAAAGCATCTCCTTGCAACCTCTATATCTCTGTGCAAAGTCGCGACGTGGCCCTTCTCCGTATAATATTTCATCTTGAGATGAACGGTTGAAGGGATAGCTATCAGCTCCGCAAGGGTGGGTCTCCCCAAGATACATTGGTACAACGATGGACAGTCGATTACCAAAAATTGAGTTTTGATCGACTTCGATGCCTCCTCCTCCCCGAACGTGACTGGAAGCTCCACGTACCCCCAGGGTCTAGCGGTAGCTCCGTTGAATCCTTGCAGGTCAGATCTTACGTATGGTGACAGATTCTTCTGGTCCAGCTTTAGGGCGTGAAACAGACCGGTGTACATGATATCCACCGAACTACCCTGGTCGACCAGGATCTGTCGGACATCAGTGCTTGCTAGCCTTGCCCTGATGAGCAGAGGAATATGTGAGTTCGGGGAACCCCCAGGTAGCACCTCACGGTAGAATGTGATGGGCTGAGAACGCCCCCGAACTTTCTCAAGCGTGGATAAGCGGTCAGGGCTGCATTCGATGAGCTAATCGAACTTTCTTTTGACCGACCCTACTGTGAGCTCATTGTATCCGCCACATGAAATAACCATTGTCGTGGGGAAAGTCTCCCAGGTGCTGTGCACGGATATCTGGGGAGGATCTTTGAGGTAGTCGGGGATGACGAAGTCTTCTGGCCGTGTGATTGACATGGCGGCCTGCGGGGGAGGACTGGGCGGTGAAGACTCTATTTCCTTCTTGGTCTCCGAAGTATCTCGTTAAAAATATTCACCCTTTTTCATATACTGCTTCAGGTGACCCACCTTGATGAGGATTTCAATAGCGTCCTTCAGGTGTATGCAGTCTTCAGTCACGTTG
The DNA here is from genome assembly GCA_022829125.1 of Lathyrus tuberosus. Classification (NCBI taxonomy): domain Eukaryota; kingdom Viridiplantae; phylum Streptophyta; class Magnoliopsida; order Fabales; family Fabaceae; genus Lathyrus; species Lathyrus tuberosus. The sequence continues at coordinate 3,580,264 of JALAZF010000266.1, read as the reverse complement.
TCGTGGCTGCGATGAAAGAGGCAGTATTTACTCTTATCCGTGTTACCCTTCGACGATGTTGGCTTGGGGAATTGGACACCCCCTGCTTGAACTCTGCATTGATGCATTCAGAGAGAATGCGCTCGCGAGGAGCTGTCAATAGGGTGTATTCTGTGAAACAACCAGCAGGTCCCTTGCCCTCACGAGGACGATCGTCTCGTCGTCTCTCCTTATCACGCTGGGGAGCCTCTGAGTCGTCTTTTTTGTTGCCCGAGAACTCTTTTGATCCTTTGAGTCCCGGGCCTTGTAAGCGGCCTCTTTCTCCTCATATTGTATATACGCTTGAGCCTTACGGAGTAATTCGGCCAAGGTACGAGGGGTCTCTATGCCTACCGCTTTGCAGAATTTTCTCTTCGGTCTCAATTCTTGGGGAGATATTTCTTCATATGGTCCATGGTGCGGACCTCCACAGCCTCCTTGTTGAAACGCTCAATGTATGCACGCAAGGGCTCATCCTTGCCCTATATAATGGCTTCGAGAATGGCCTCCGACTTAGGATGACGTCGGGAGGCAGTAAAGTGTCGGGCGAACTGGTTCTTCAGATCCCTCCAAGATGTGACTGAACCCCGGGGAAGCCGCTTATACCAGGCCATGACCCCCTTCTTGAGAGTGATGGGGAATAACCTGCACTTAATGGCTCCGCTCACGTTGTGGTAGTGGAGCATGGCTTCGATATTTTCTATATGCTCGCCTGGGTCGGTGGTCCCATCATAAGTTGCCAGAGGAGGAGGCTTCTCTAACCCGCGAGGAATGCGAGTGTACATGATCTCCTGAGATAGGGGTCCATGGACATTGTCATCGCTACTCGCACTCGAAGAACGACAAGGGAGTGGCTGTGCCCACAGCTTCTGCTGCGTCGAGGAGAATGTCTACACATCTGACGGTGCTCGTGATGTTTTTTAGAAGGCCTGGACCTCTTCGGGGCAGGGGAACGTCGGGATCTCCGCGGAGGAGAGAGGAGTCATCTTCTGGCGACTTTTGACTCAGGTTCTTCCGATCTTGAGCGTCCCCTGACGAGAGAAATGCTCCTGGATCTGTCTCGCCGACGTTTCTGGGGAGGAGACTGCGATCGTGGAGATGGAATGCCAGGCTTCTACGAGGGAAGTCGCTCATGGAGGACGTGCTCGAGCATGTTGATCTTCTCCCCCTGTTGGAAGATCAGGAGGTCGGACCTATTGAGAGAGACAATGAGGCCAGCAGTGCCGGGGTCAGCATTTTGAGGGACAAGTATAGGCTCAAAGACGTGACCGGCAGCCTGTGCGCGTGGCTTTACATCTTCAGAATGGGGAGACGCAGTCCTTCCATCTCTGTGATCGGTCTCATGGATCGCAGCTACCAGGTTCTGGTGGTCGATGTTATCCATGATAACAGTGACAGCAGGCTCTTGACAGGCATCATCGTTTCTATTGGAGGCCATGATGATCAAGTGAAATTTGGAGAGCAAGCTTTGGTCTTTTGGGTGAAAAGATGAGGTATCTTGATTCGAAAAGACGGGGAAGCAAAGATTCACACAAACGGCGCCACTGATCTGGTGTGATCAGACTGGATCGTCGTGGCCTTCTGTGTAGGGTAGAGATGATTGATATAGGAGAGAAGGGGGTGTACCTACAAGGTACTCCGATGCCAAAGTAAGTTTGGGCTAGAGAGAAAGCAAGTACAAAGCGTTTAGGTATGATTTAGAATATTGAATAGTGATCAAACCTGAACCTCTCAAGTGAGAAGGTATTTATAGAAGTAATCCCCATATGACTGAATTATCTGGTCGACCAATGGGAGACTGCCAAGTGGAGGGTCAGGTGCGTGACCCTTTGACCTGGTCCAACTGCTTCCGTGATATCCAGGGAGGTAGTTGGTCGCGTGAACTGGCATTTGAGTGAGGGGGACGCTCCCAACGGTCATATTTTGCCCAACGGCTATGTTGTGCCCAACGACTAGATTCTGTCCAACAGCTAGTTTGGCAGAATCTAGTCATTGGGCCTGCCAAGAGCTGGACTTGATTGGGCCTTGCCCTACTATGGGCCAAGCGCCTACCCAATCCAAAACACTATTTAATCGAGGCCTAAAATAATAAGATTTTACTATAAAAGCACTTGTTAAAAGTTTTTTCCCCAATCGTTACTAATATGAAGCTTCCCCAAACTTGCAAGCATCGTTCTTTGGGATGGATTACAAGAGAGAGAAAATCTTCAATGTTCTTCTATCTTGAACATAACATTTTTTCTGCCCTTGCTATTCATCCCAACATAATGGTGTTGATGTTGTCGTTGTTGTATTTTTGGAATAACCCTCAGTTAAAGAAGAGAGCTCAAACTTTAAAGAGTACTCATTTGATAGATTGTAAGTGTAGAAAATCATTATTGCTTCAAGTTACACAAAGAATGGAACTTAACCTACAAGGAAGAGAGCTTAACCTTTGAACAAAGAAGGGAATGCAACTATATCTAGATATCAGCGAAGATATTCAGTAATAAGAGCAAATATTTCTTATAAACAATTTATTTTAATATTCTGTAAAAACAATATAATTTCAAAAAAAATTATTCACCTCGGTTTTTGTCATCATTTAGGTGATAGTTAAAAGGAGAAGCTAAAAAATTTCGGTTTTATAATAAAACTGAAATGTTAAATAATCATATTTTACTATAAAAACACTCGTTAAAAATATTTTACCCTAAGACTAACTTATATGTAGTCGCTCCAAAGAGAGGAAATATTCACCACCGTTCATTTGATCATGAGTTGCTACTACAGATCTCTAGGATGGATTGCAAGTGTAGAAAATAAAAATTTCCATTGGGAAAAAAAATCTCTAATATCTTGCATGGGACCTAGACATGGAAAATAAAAATTCTTATTGGGAAACAATTTTAACAATGTATTTTTAATATTTTGTGTAAACAATGTAATTTTAAAAAACAACTTATTCACCTCGGTTTTCTTTGTGATCGAGGGGATAGTTAAGCGTTTTTTTTACTATATTCAAAGCCCTTAAACAAATCTTTGTCGTCCATTTAATGTTTATCAACACTCAAGAATCTGCCATTAGTGATCGACATGAAACCTAAGGAACATCCATTATAAAAGCATGTTGAATATTGAAAATCTAACCTATATGGAACATGATTACATGAAGCGTTTGAAACATAAATATGTTTAGAAAAGTTCTCTAACATGGATTGCAAGAGCAGAAAATTACTTGGGTTTAAGGTTTGTTTTCTTAAATATTTATTTGACCATAAAATCATACATTTAAATATTGATTTTATTTATCTAACCCTTATTTTGTTTTGCTTCAGAATCAAATGCATGCAAGATCCATAGAGAGTAATCTTGCACCCAACATTTGATCTTCCCTAAAATTCAATAATTCAAAGGTCTAAAATCTAGATCTTCAGGAAATTTGATTTTTCCCTAGATCTTTAGGGAATTTGATTTTTATTTTAATATTATGTCTAAAAAATATAATATTCTGGGTAAACAATGTAACAATTTTAAAAACAAAATAAAAAATAATCTTACCCCTTGGTTTTCAAGATAAATCGAGATAAAAGATAAGCTAGTTTTGAAAATAATAAAAGTGTTGTTGGTGAGGTTTCAACCCATGTGCATATAACTTTACCTCTCTGTTTTAATTCCACCGAGGTGATAAGTTGCGAGTTTTCATGTCGCCCTTCGTTACCTCGCTTCTTTAGCTGAGGTATTACGTATTTCGCGTCCGAGGTAAAAAGTACTTTTTGTAGTAATGTGAGTTGAACCTTGCCCCTGAGGATTCAAATGACTCCGTTATGGTCGTTTGATTCCCAAATGTGTGATTTTGAGAACTCTGAAATGTTTTCCCTAAATTTTTCTAAGTCGATTGTTTTTCTGGAATTTTTCCAAAAATCAAAAGAAACTTAATTTTTAAATCGGATTTCCGGGGAAAATTGAAGAAAATATGTGATTTATGAAAAATTACTTTTTGAGAGAAACTCTGAATTGGAAAAACATTTTTTTTTAAATCGGACTTTTGGGGAAAATTGAAGAAAATTGATCGAGGGAGGGATTTCGGACACGTCGATCAGCGACGGCCGGTGATCATGGCGATTGCAGTTGCGCAGCGATTGGCACGACATCGGGTCGCACCGCAAGGAGGCGACAAGAGAGGTCCCGCGAAGGTGAGTCGCGGCAGCAGGCTGGGTCGGACGGTGGTTTTCGAGCCGCATCGGACTGGTGGCGGCCGCATGATTTCGCTTCGACATTTTGGCGGTGATGCGGGTTCTCGCGATCGCGGGTGGTGTCGCGCGACGGCGACCAACTTTCGGCTGGCAATGGCCGATTTTTGGCCGATTTTGACTTTTCGAGCGATTTTGACTTTTTTCAAGTTTTCGGGCATTTTTGGTGTTTTGGAGTTTGGGAAACCTTAGTTGGTATTTTGGAGCATTTTGGGACATTAGAGTCCTTTCTGTGACCTTAGGGTCACTTTTGAGTAAATTCCTTGTCATTTCCCTCTTGATGGTCTGATACAATGATAATAATAATGAGTTTTTTGAGAGTTTTTTATAGTTTTTTAGAAGCTATGAATCTTTGGGACTTTTTGAGTTGTTTTGAGTAATTTGATGAGTTGAGAATATTTGGTAATAACATAACTTTACCTTTTGAGATGAAATAATTACATTGTTTTGAAAATATATTTTTTAGTATAGTAATCCAGGGAGGGATTACAGTGATAGTATTGAATGGCATTTTAAGTATAGTAATCTAGAGATGGATTACAGTGAGGCCTGTGATTGGTGAATTGTAGGCTTAAGAGTGGAACATTTTCGAGAATGATTGAGACTTGTGCTTTGTTATGATTTTGAGATGATGATGATGTTGCATGTTTGTGTTGTTTGTAATCATGCCTTTATTTATTTCGGAGATAGGTAGGACTTCAGTCCAGTGATGGCTTTGTTCAAAGAGGGACTGTGGCGGTCTCACGTCCAGAGAGGGACACGGTTCAGAGAGGAACCAGAGACATAGGAATATCAGTAACATAATTCTGATTCCACTGATTTTTGTACCACATGCATTTTAGAAGGAGATGGTGGCATTGCATTGCATCTGCATTATGATATGTTTGATTATGTTTTGGGTGTGATTGATAATGTTGTTATATTTGTTATTACTATCATGTCTTGCTAAAATTCACTGTTAACATTTGTTAGATGTGTATTCTCACCCCCCTGTTTGTTTTTGTGGCGTTTGTGCTCCTTGGGAGTACAGACAATCAGGTACAGAAGTAACCAATGAGTTAGGGGTTGGCATATATGCCCCCTTTACCTTTTTTCATTGGGTATTTGAGGAGTCGCTCTGATATATAGCACTGGGGATGGAATGTCTTTCGTCATTTGTGTTTATGTTTTATTTTTATAATTGAGGTTGTTGTTGAGACTTTATGTCAGACTCGTTTAATTTACGATACTTACTTTACATGACTATTTGGTATTTGAGATCTTATTCTTTTGAGAAGCATGTGTGACACTCTAATATGTGATTTTTATTTGAACTACTCCCTCCATTCCTATTTATAAGCAAATTTTAACATTTTAGATACATTAAGTAATGAATGCATCTAACCTATATATAGTCTAAATACATCATTTATTGAATGAATCTAAAAAGTCAAAATTTTCTTATAAAAGAGAATGGAGGGAGTATTTTATTAATGTCGATTCGTGGATTAGGGTGTTACAGACGGTGCCATTGTTATGCTCGGGAACTAGAAATGGATGATCTAGCTCCACGGAGGAACGAGAAATGAAGATAGTTGAATAACTAGTGGTCTTTAGTGGTGGCTCTGATCTCCTTCATGGTGGCGCGGGGTGGACCTCCATGGTTAGCATTCCAACCCCCAAGTCAATTCAAGATTAAAGATGAGTATTTTGAAAGTGGAAAGTATAGATTGTACCTTGCTTTTAGCATGCGAATTACTTTTATATTTTGGATAAAGTAGAATGGATATGACCTTGGTCCGTTAGGCCTTTGACCGGTCCAGAACAATAAGGAATGGTTTTACTTTTATATTACATAAATTAATTTAAATTCAATTTATTTTCATCTAAATTTAATTTAATTAAAATTGATTTTTATCGTTGCTAAATCAAACTTATTTAAAATGTGTATGAAACTAATTTATATAGCAGGATTGAATCACTAAAAATTGAACACATATTGTGATCCTCTAGAATTTGAGAGATGGATCTTTACATTTATGCAAAAGATATCTTATTGTCCTAAATAAGAGTGACCACGATGCAATTTGGATCGATTTTAAGGTAAAACTCTATTCAATCTAAAGATAAATTTACTCGCGGTTTGATTCGATTTTGAACGATTAATTAAAAAATGTTGATCTTATCCAATCCAATTTTATGCAGTTTAATATGGAGTGGTTTTTTAATATCAAAAGTATAAACTATCTTTTTTATTAAGACTATAAAAATATTAATAAATAATATATTTGATATAATATATAAAAATATTGTATTTAAAATTAATATTACAAAATGAGAATAATCAATTATGATTGAAATAAAAATAATAAAAGCAAATAGGTTAAACTAAATTAATAAATAGTATTAATAAATAAGTATCATCGAATGGTAAATTAATACAACATATCATAATAATAAAAAATAAATAAAAATATTTTACAAAAAACTAAATAAAGTAATAAGTAAATAAAAATAAATAAGTATAAAAATATATAGACGATTTAAAATAAATTTGAAAACCAATTCGAAATTTGATTTGAAGTGAGTAGTTTTTACAAAATTAATACAAACGCATCTAATAATATTTAAATTTTAGTTTTTTTTAATCAATTTTTATTTGAACATTGAGGAAATGATTGTCCGATGTTTATTGAGATACTTTTGAACAAATAACCAAACACGATATTACTGACTTGTTCGAAACTAGGCAAAATATATTTTAGAAACATACTCCATAGTAGGGATGACAATAGGGTATCCATGGACACGAGTACTAGTTCCCCGCTACTTGCAATGATTTTATACCCTCCCCATACTTGTGCGGGTATCCGCTAGACGAATATATGTGGATTTTTAGATACATGCGAATATTTACGAATACCCATGGATACCTTTTTTTTTAATTTTAATTTACTAATTTTTCTGATATGATGTAAATAGAAAACTATGTATATAATTTTTGAAGAAGATGCGCAAGAAGAAGACCCAAAAGAAAAATGTACAGAACTGTTGGCTGGAATTTCGACACTCAGGAGTATTTGAAATATTCCAGTGGAGTTAAAGGAGATATTCTGGAAAATAATATATTGATTTCGACGAAAATGCTTGTGAAGGCATAGTCGAAGAAGATCCTTTGCATAGAGGGAGATTTTGGTCTGGGACTTAGAAATATTTTTGGGTTCAGACTTGAGTTTGACGAAGATGTTCGTTTGGAGTTACGTTCAACGAGCGTAATTCAAAATAAGGCTAATAACCGTTTTTTGGCCTTATCCGTTTCTTGAGAAGGCACGTGGAAAGTTGTAAGTAGCGAAGTCCATGCAATCGAGAACGTGTCATTTTCTGGAGAAGAGATCGTTTGTTACCTTTATTTTTGATTTATTATAAATAGGAATCTTAGTGATTAGGATTCGTGTATTCCATTTTGTACAAAATCTCAAATATTACTCAAAGTATCAGTGTTGTTGAGAAATGAGTTCCTGAGTGCAATGTACATGTGATCACCATTTTTTACACTTTTTATTAAATCTTTTAAGATTTTGTTATTTACATTCGTTGTAAATTTACTTTGATGTTATTTACATTGTCATTTACATTTCTGCGTTTCTTTACAAACTTTAACATTACTTTAAACGAAAGGAACATTGTCGAAATGTTCATAAGTGATAAAACTTGAAGAAAGCAAAAGCACATGTCCTAGGATCTAGTTGATCCTATGAGTAACCAAAAATATAGAATTTGGAAGACTAGCGCTTGTTTACCAATTTCGACGGTAAACAAATTGGCACGCCCAGTGGGACCAATGCTTTTACTTAATTTCTGAAAATATTTGAAAGTTCTTCATTTGTGGTTTCTCTATCTTCGTTGCATGAGATTAAAAAGTGGTAAAATACTCACTAACAACGAAACAATACCAAGAAGGAGATACGTAAGAAGGATGGCGAATCCGCCAAATAACAATGAGGAATAACCCTCTCTTTTGACAGGAGACACTACAACCACATCATATGTGTCCGAAGCAATTCCATCCACGACGAGTACGATGACCATACTGTCGACCACTCACAGTGGACCAATTTTATCTCCTGTGAGGATGCAGGGTCAACAGGTGACCCCTTCTCCAATGGGAACTAGTACATTTAGGCCTTACGTGTCTGGATTTACAATGCCTTTGAATGGTCACAAACAGCCATACGCCATGCCAAATTCGATGATGGAAAATTTTCACAATACGATGTCAACATTTGTTGACCTAGTGGTGAACACGTTTTCACCTTTGCAAGGGTCTGGATCGGTTGTTAACAATATGGGTCGAATCAACCAACCCCCAGGGATGGGATTTTCTGCCCAACAAATGTCCAATTTTACTACAAACTCTGCAGCAATCTTAAGGCAGTAAATGGACGAAAGTAACCATGACATGGTCCATATGCTTTCCCAACAGATGGGCACAATATTCAACCCTTTGATTCAAAACACCACCCAAACAAACCAACAGATGGCAGCACAGTTGATAACACTGAAACACATTGCGTATTTGACTCGGGTTGCACATGTTTATTATCATTTAATTTTTATTTTCTCGCATTATGTTTGTGTTTTGTCTTATTTTTAGGTACATTGACCAATAAGAGTCTTTCACGAAGAAATAAAGCGAAACGGGCGAAAAATGAAGTTTTTAGGGTTAATTACACACATGGCGTTGGCCATGTGGGTAGCCATGAGGTGTAGGGTTCCTCCCATGACCAAACAACCAAAATACCACGTCCACCACTATTTACACACATGGCGGACGCCATGCCTTGGTGGCGGGTGCCATCTTCATAAAGATTGATTCAGTCAAGGGCGGTTGAGAGGTTGAAGCCATGACCAGAGGATTCCTCTCTCACGAATTATGAAGGCCCAACTTGATGTCCAAGGCAATGTTGCACTATAAATAGGACCTAGTTTCTCATTTTCTAGTCATCCACTCTTAGTCGCAGCATAGGCATAGATTCACTTTGTAAAAGCGATAATTTGTCGCATCAAGGAATTATCGCACCATTGTTGTGAGCGAGTGCTGAGCAATCATAGAGTAGAAGCTTGTCGTTAATTTCTTTACCAGTCTTGTACCAGATTCAAGCCTCCGATTTGGAACAGGTTTTTAATTCATTCGCAATTACTATTTATTTATCTCACATCGCCTTTATTTTCATTTATTTCCCATACTGTCTTTACTTTCATTTATTTCTCGCACTACCTTTATTTATTTATCCCGCAACTTTTCTGTGGTTTATCTGATTGGATATTACGAAAGTAGATTCGTGATTACATCGGGTAAGATCGAAAGCCGTCTGACACTTAAGATAAAAATTGGTTAGTTTTTTATTAAGTAAAACAGCGGAAGCACTTTGTTAATAAATTAGGAAAATTTAATATTATTAGAAAGTGATTTTAAAACTATTTTCGGACACGTTCATAAAATTAAGATTCGGTTGGCCGAGCATGTGCCAGAAACCCTTTTGTATTAAAAGTTTCCAATCAAAAGCACTTTTTAACTGAGTCTTAGAGGTAGTTATATAAAAAAGGATTTTTCACTTTAACGCAAGATGCGATCGGTGCAGCGTGAGCGGCTGGTATAGAATAGAGGTCACACTACTATAAAACACGCATTCAACAACGCCATGGTCACCACGGTTTTTCCCTACACCGTGGTGACATATCTTAACTAAGGCGCTACCATATTTATTTTGTTTTTTAATTAAAAATTATTTGTAAATAACAGCGGTTACAGAACCAACCGTTGTGATACAATCAAACTTTCGTCGGTTCGAACCTCAGCGCCATAAAATATTTTATTTCTTTAACGTTAAGGCGCACCTTTTCTTTTTTATTTATTTTAAAATTCACAAATAAAAGGGTTATCACTACGATTCTTCTGGTTAAACGTAGTGATATATTTATAATAAATACATAATTATCTATACGGTTGGTATTGTTAACCGTTTTGAAATAGTTTACCCATATATAAGCGAATTAACTTTCACTTATTGACACTAGCGTCGTTGCCTTCACAGTGAAACCCTAGAACCCACTTTTTCCTCTTCGTCTTTACCATTAGCCATGAATCTTGTGCTTCATGCATTAAGGTATTCTTCTTCTTCCATCTATTGTTAGATATTTCCCCTTATGTCGTTTGTTGCATGTTGTTTTTGTTGATTGTTCTCATTTTTTCAGATTCGTCTTCATTACCTTAACAAAGACCATACTTTGGCTATGGTACATAATGTTTGTGTAGCTATGGAAAAAAGTACAAGAAGCATGAAGCTATGATGGAAACTTCATCCACCTTGTACTTCTTCTTCATAGCTTCACAAACAAGATGTAAGTAAATGAAGAAACAACAGTGTCAGCAAACTTCATCTAGTTTTAGAAACAATGAAAAGAAATATAAGAAGTATGAAGCTTTTGTGTAAGCTTCTTCCTCCTTATATTTCTTTTTCATTGCTTCCCAAACTAGATGAACATCATAATTGAATCCTGTTCCGTGATTAGTTTCATTAAAAGGTGCGTCCTGGAAATTTATAATATATCTCTTTCGATCTCTCTTTACTCTTCACTGGATTATGGTTTTAGGGTTTGGTTTCAACTGAGAATACTCATTGTTCAAGTTTGTTGTGTTTCCTTATAGGTTAAAGGGATGATACATGGTGATGATGTTGGTGGTAGCAAGTGTATTGTATATGTAACATCCTAAACCCCTGAGACATATAATAATAATATATCAGAGTAAAATAACATACATGGATTTAGGATGCTACTTTCATTACTCATCTTTTCATGCACACGATAAGCAACACATCAACATTGTAATTAAAACATAGTATTTAAACTTTCATACAGCAGCGGAAATCCAACAAAATTTAAAACATTGTTGATCACACATAATCATTTCCAAATAAAACAGTAATAACACATAACAAAGGGAAAGACTCTAAGCGTTCCGACATCCCGGTGTTACAACCAGAGCAGACGCGACTCGATAACGTAAAAGAGAAGACCTCGTCTTCGCTACCTCCAACTCCGAACTACTCCTGCTTATCTGCACGTTACCCACGTAAAGGTAACATTCAAATAGAAGGGGTGAGATTCTTAAATCAACGAAAGAGAGAGATGATATAAATAGAAAAGCATACATCATTAAGTTATTCACCATATCATAACATCCAATGAGAATCACACACCTCAACTTATACACAAATCACCGATAATTATACCAACCATCATGCGACACAACCAACAAGAGAATGCAAAGGAGACTCGACTGGACTAAATGCATGTGGTACCAAAATTGATCCCTATTTCATGATCACGGTTCCCGTCGGAACTCTCGACCCCTGTTTCATGGTCAAGTATGACCCCTATTTCATGATCACACCAATGACCCCTATTTCATGGTCACGTACGACCCCTATTTCATGATCGCACCAACAACTGTGATTGTTTACACCCCATCTGGGCACACAATCACGCCGACAACAACGATTCCATCAAGGAATTCGGATAGACGATAACACCCCATCTGGGCACGCCATCCCACAACTATGCACATGTCATGCACCATCAATGACAACATGCAACAATGACTCATGCATACACATAGCATGCTCATCTTCATACCAACATCATTTAACAGTCAACATGCATTCATCTAAACATACATCATTGCACCAATATAACAACTACACATCTTTGCATCATTCAATTATGCGTCTCACATGATCACATCAACATCAACAAAACAATCACATAACACCTCAATCCATGCTCACCATACAACAACAACAACACAACATTAATATAATATGAAACAGATATTTTCCATGAATTTTAAGTCAATAAAAATAATATTTTTCAGTCCCAGGTCGCGCTAAGTGAGCCCCACCCGCGCTAAGCGCGCTACTCACTGCCTCGAAGAGGCGAAATTTCTCCAGACCGCGCTAAGCACGCTATACCGCGCTAAGTGGGCCCTGCGATTCTGCAGCACAAAACCCTGCGATGACAACAACAAGCCACCTGCGTTTTTCTGCACTAACTCAATTTTTAACAGCAATTTTTCATAGATTTCTCACCAATAGCCTACATCTAACATTTGCAATTCAACCAAACAAATCAAACAAGACTAATTCATCAAAACCCTCATTCAACCCCATGGATTCCAACTTAGTGATTTCTACTTCAATACTTACATCATTTAACCCTTGAGAAATGAAAGAAATCCCACCCTTACCTTAAAGTGATGAGCTTTCCTAACTTCAATGGATTCTCCCTTTCTTCCTCTTGCCCTAGCTCTTCTCCCTCTTTCACTTTTTCACGTGGAATGAGAATAATGGACTCTCACTCTCTAATTCTCTCATATACCCCAATTAATGAATCACCTTATTTTCCCTCACTTAGCCCTCGCCTAATTACCATAAAGCCCTTCCACTCACTACACCTCTTAATTATTTTAATTATCTTATTATATTAACATTATCACTCGACTAATGAAATAATTTAGTCAACAAATGATAAATTTAAATAATCCAATCAACATTACTCAACGCACCTCTAATCTCAATGTTATTAGCCATACACCCCTACTACGCCCACGACTTACTACTTAAGGCCACTACCCTTCACCACGGGTACACAAAACACAACGAAAGTACAACAAAACATAATCAATCACAACAACATATAATTATTCGTAAATAATAATAAAAGGAAAATGGGGTGTTACAACTCTCCCCCACTTAGAATATTTTCATCCTCGAAAATTTACCTGACGCAAACAAACTCGGATACGACTCTCGCATCTTACTCTCCAATTCCCCAGTCATGTTCCCACCGGCAGCACTTCCCCATACTACCTTCACGAGAACAATCTCCTTGCCCCTCAACTGCTTCACCTCACGATCATCAATACGCTCTGGCAAGGCCTCGACTGTGAGATTATCTCTCACTTCCACATCATCCATCGGAATCACATGCGACGAATCCGGAACATACTTCTGAAGCTGAAAAACATGGAACACATCATGCAAGTTCGACAAACGCGGCGGCAACACCACTCTATATGCAACAGGTCCAACTCTTGCCGAAATCTGATACGGACCAATAAATCTAGGAGCAAGCTTCCTCGACTTTAAAGCACGTCCAACACCGGTCATCGGAGTGACTCTCAAAAACACATGGTCTCCTTCTTGAAACTCGAGATCTTTCCTTCTCTTATCATGGTAACTCTTCTGCCTACTCTGCGAAGCTTTCATCTTCTCCAGGATCAGCTTCACTGTTTTGGTAGTTTGCTGAACAATCTCAGGTCCGAGCACTACACTTTCACCAGATTCGTGCCAACACAAAGGCGTTCGACACCTACGACCATACAACGCTTCAAAAGGCGCCATTCCAATACTGGAATGATAACTATTATTATAAGTGAACTCAATTAACGGCAAATGACTATCCCAAGTGTCATACCCCAAATTTTGACCACTAAGATTTCCCATCATTGTGCAAGTCATCATCACAATATGGATGAACCTTTATACCTCATTAGTCTCCCCAAAGATGGGTGAGCATTCACTACAATCAGAGTTAGGGTTTTATGCCCCTAAGAGCCTTAGACAAAGGATCAATTAAGAATTGACATGATATTCAACTTGTATAAACCTCTCAAACACCTATAAAGTATCAAGAGGACTCTCACATCAAGAATCAAGCACAAGGTTGCACCATTCTAAGTGGATCAAGCCTCAAGATCGCCAGTGTCACCAAATTAGGGTTTTGGTCGACCAAGGCCTCCAGATGGAAATTTTCCTCTGGGCATGAGCCAATGCTTCAAAGCACAACTTAAGATGCTCCAAGGTACATCATGAACCCAATCATCAAGTCAATTTTGCCTCAGGGGATGCATACAATAAAAATCAAGAATTAGGGTTTCTTGACCTAATTCGCCCCTAAGTTGACTTTTGGGACAAAACATGAACCAAGATCTCAAGAGAGGATTTGAGGGTCTCTAACACACTACATTGGTCCATTTGCAACAATGGATTTATCCAAGAAGCTTGGTGCACAAGTTTCAAGTTCATCAGAACCACAATTAGGGTTTCACGAAAAAAGTCAACTGTGCCTTTGACTTTTAACCAGGACATGCTCCCAAACCTTGGGAAATGATTCAATACACCCTATAACACCTATGAAATCAATCCATCAAGTTTGATTTGGGTCAAGGACTTGATTTCATAGAGGATCGCACAGTTTGGAATTCATCTGACAAAAAGTCAACTGTGCTCAAAAGTCAAAGTTTGACTTTTTGATTTTTTGATCAATTATGGTTCCCTAACCCTAAAATGATGTTAATGTGTGATTTGAATCATCATTCATCAAGAAAAATCAAGAAAAGTGGGATAACTTGTAAAATGGGTAACCATAAAAACTTAGAATTTTTCTAAGTTATGGAACAAAGTGGTTAGGGTACCAACTTCCAAGGATCATAACTTGAGATCCAAGTAACCATTTGGGCTGATCCAAAGATGGATTTGTAGCTCTCATGGCATACTTTAAAAGTGTCAACTACATCTCATTCCAATTCCTCATGGATTTTGAGTTATGGTTGGATCAAAATGGCTGAAAACATGAAATGTCACTTTTTCCAACACTTAGTGAAATTTTCACTAAGTCAGAATCTGTTTCACTTTTTCCAAAAAGTAAGGGTATTTTTCACTTGGATCCAAAAAGTTTCAAAATAAACTATGATCACACATATGTTGTATCATATGAGAGCTTTCCAAAATGGTCAAGAACCCCATCAAACTCAAGCTGAGCTAAGAGTTGTGACAATGGCAACATGCCTTGCTGCAACTGTCATAACAAGGAAGATTTGTACATTTTGCTCGATTTGGGAAATTTATGAAAATGACAAACAAGTCTATCCATCTGAACACCTCAGGAGGAGACCAAGGAGGGACAAACAGTGATCCATCAGCCTCCCAAGTCTTTGAAACCAAAAATAGCATGCCACACCTAAAAACCCTACAAAGAGGGACAAGACTCCAATTTTGTTTTGGAGCATTCAATGGATGCACCAAGGTGGCATGGACTGAGCCTCTTCCAACTGAATTTAGTCAAGACTTATCCAAGAACTAGGGAACCACATGCCTGTGCTCTAACCTCTAGTCAATGGCTAGAGGAGACTTGGATTCCTATTGATCAACATTGGCCAAACCTCTGCAGCAGTTGCCATTCACTATTGCAGCCAAAACAAACTTGCTATACTATAAATAGAGCTCATTTGTGCTCAGTTTGAGTACACCAAAGCACTACAACAGATGCTTTCCTCAAAATCTCTTTCTCTAGGCAAAAATACCTTTTTTAGCAAAGTAACTCTGAGTTTTTGAGTTAGAGATCAATTCCATCATAGCTCATGATCTAAACACATCCAATATGTCATATCTAAGCTGTCCAAACTCTCACAAGTGACCTGTAACACCAAAATCTCAAAGTCCCCTCTCAAAACCTCAAAATTGGACTTTTTTTGCATTTTTCAAGCCATGTCTTGATCCATTCACTTTTAAAACCAGATAAAACCTCAAACATACTCCAAATATCATCCTTGAACTATCCCAAATGGTTCCCCACATCTGGAACACCATTTGAGAGAGTTGCTATGTTGGTCACTTTTTCCCCTTTTGTAAGAAAGGACCAGTTTCCATTCATGAGGTTTCCAGTTGATTCCAATCATCCTAAAAGCTTCTAAGGGACCATTTGAGGGTGTTCAAAGCATCAAAACATTTGTGGAACAAAGCCCTTGACAGATTGCCCAAAAAGCTCCTAAAGAGGTAAGCATCTCAACTTGAACTCTTCATAATATGCATTGCTTTGAAGTCCACTGATCATACACATCTCATACATGTTATATATGTTGTGTTTGAACCAATTCATCATGTAATTCATGCCTGTAACAAGAGATAGCACAGAAAATGCAAATCATGGCCTATTTCAAAACCACAATCGGGTTTTTCAATAGGAGCATGATCTAGAAAAAACACCACCACCATTGGATTCCTTGTGAAATTCTAGGCCAAATACATATAAATTTTGTCCCAGTCCATGGAGAAATGAGAAAGTTACAAGCTTCACGTTTCTTGCTAAAACCTTGCCTTGGCCAGGCCAAAAAACAAGGCAAGCCTTGTATATTTGTGGTTGGGGTTTGATACACGGATGTATCACCACCCCAGTGGTAGGACGCGCGCACTGCACACAAGAGGTCTGGGGTTCGAATCCCCCTCGCCCCAGATCCTCTTTTTTACCACTTTTTCATATTTTATTATTTTTCATATTATTTTTAATGATTTGGAAAATTAATAACTCACTCAATTTTAATTATTTTTTATTGGTTCTTTTTGCAAAAAATCACAAAAATGTTAAAATATTTTATTCCACAAAAAAATAAGATTTATATTAATTATTTAATATAGTTGATATTTTTGTAAATAAATTCATTTTTTATTGTTTTTAAACCTTTTAAAAATGAATATTCACCTTGAAAATCAAAATCAAATGAGCTTTAATTCACCTTGTGATTAAAACATCATTTTTCAAACCTTGACCATAAATCATAAGTTGTATATTAGAACTTATTTGGTATTTTTATCATTTTAATTAATTTTCTTTGAACAATTACTTTGAATAAATGATGAAATTAGGGTTTTGTTGATTTTCCCCTAACAAACTCTTTTCTTGAAAAAAATTTTGGGCCTCTTGAGAGAGTGTAAGTCCCATCCCTTTGTAAATAAACAATTTTTGGGCCTCAGTGTATTGTATAAGTCCCGATACCGTCAGAAATTCCGGCACGATAACCGTTTTCACACAAACCAACTGGGCCTCTCCTCGAGCTATAAGTCCCATTCTTTTTCAAACCTTTTGGGCCTCTTGAGAGAGTATAAGACCCACCCCTTTGTACCAAATACCTTTATTTGGGCCTCAGTCATTTGTATAAGTCCCTGTACAAATTCAAAACAACGGTGCATTCACTGTTAAAACCTTGGGCCTCTCCTTGAGCTGTAAGCCCCAACAATCTTTTCAAAATACTTTCTCCTTTGATTTTGAATCCAAATATCTAGTTGTTATCAAAACTTTCTTTAATTTCTTTGTTGAACAACTAACAAAACAGCATGGAAGCTCTACAACGGGTAAGTGTTTAACCGCTTTCATTTACTGCTTTCATATATATATATATATAACTGTATTATGGGGCTGTTTCACTGTAAGTCTTCTTTCACATCCTTTTATATACTTGTCACATATCCACTGTGTAATACTAGTATAGTTATTTACAATTTTCCCTGGCAACTACGTCTAGAACTAGGTAAAGCCTGTTGGTCACTCTTAAATACAAACAAAACTAGATCCCCCATAGGATTCCAGATACAGTCTTCCCTTCTCTTGGGGTTAAACAATATGGAACAAAGAGAAAGGCAGTATTCTCGGTGAACCTTTTCTCAGACTGTCACCCTTAGAAATTGTCAAAGAAACTCTAACTCCCCAGAGATGATCTTTTCTCCATGAATGGCATCTCTTGAGTTTCTTCCAAATCCTCGAACTTTCCTGGAATGATCTCTTCTTGGTGAATTGTATTTCTTGAACTTCTCTTGGTTTGGGGACCCACATGCTTCCTAAGAGCATCCCGCCTCATCTTGGGCGTTGTACAAGGACCCTTCGGCTTCTTAGAAGTTCTTATGCCTTCTCTTGGGCTAAATACAAGGACCCTGACGACCTCTTAAAGGTATAAGATAGAACTTAGTCATCCTTTGATAAAGCAGTCTTTCCAGTGTCAAAACTCCGACCATTTTTAGGGTTGATTCTCATCCCTTAATGCACGTGCCCCCTCTTGGGCATAATACAAAAGATAAAACTCTAGACTTGGACAGTCTGAGCCTCTTGAGTCTCAAAGATATTCTCAAGTTCCTTACAAACATAGGGAAAAAAAACACCGATCACTCTGGATCAATTTCCAGCAGAAACCCCGGTCTCTCTCATGAGAGTTCCCCACACTTGGACCTGCCTAAGGATCTTAATAATCCTCAGCAGTAAGTTTAGCCTCCTCTTGGGCTTTGTACAAATGACTCTCCCTAGCAGAGCTAACCTTTTCAGACTCTCTTGTTGAGTCAACCACCCTTTTAGCCTCCGTCTTGGGCGTTGTACATGGCATATAAACACTCTCTTGTTGAGTATAAAAGATTCTCTTGTTGAATCAATCCCCCTTTTTAGACTCTCTTGTTGAGTCAATCTCTGTTTGGCCTCCGTCTCGGGCTTCATACGAGACACCAAATCACTCTCATGTTGAGTCAAACAGCCTTCTTAGCCTCCGTCTTGGGCTTTATACAGGATAGATAAAAAGACTCTCTTGTTGAGTCAAACCCTTTTTAGCCTCCATCTTGGGCTTTGTACAAGACATATAAAAAACACTCTCTTGTTGAGTTAACCCTTTTAGCCTTAATCTTGGGCTTTGTACAAGATAGAAAGAACATTTTCCCCGGAAAAGTCAAACTTCTAGCCTCCTCTTAGGCTTTGTATAAAGAAACCCTCGGTTGAGTCAATCAACCTTTTAGCATCAAATCTGTGATTTGCTCACAGCATACAAAAATCAACAATCCCTCTTTAGAGATGACAATTTCTCTCTCAGTCAAAACCCTTTAGCTTCAATCTTGGGCTTTGAACAAGATACAAATCCCCTTTTGCTTCAATCTTGGGCTTTGAACAAGAAACCAGAACATCTCTTTCCTCCCATAGAATAGGAGGAACTACGATCGCTCTGATTTCCCCGTTTCGGGAATACGTAGGCATAAGATTGTAAAAATCTTAGCGAGCATACATACTAATCAAATATACTAAGTCCAGTACCTTCATACATCAACCAAGGAAAATCAAGTCTAATATCCTGACCAAAAGTCTCCTATACAGTCAAGACACTTTCGTTCTTAAGTGCATAAGCCTAAGAAAGACCCCCTATTTGATAGCATATGTAAACCAACAGTCAGCTGTTTAAACTCAGTATACAAGTAGGGTTAATTGGAGACATGTATTTCCCTTCCTTAATCAGCTCAATAGGATAAAAAATGAATCGAACTGTAGTACCGAAGCGATAGTGATTCGAAACCACAAAAACCACGCTACAGAAAAATGGCGACCACAGTGGGAGGCATTCTTTCTTGCATCTCTTAGGGTGAAACCTTGAGTTCACAAAGTGTCACAGAAATGGTGACTCTGCTGGGGAGTCATTATCTGTTAGGATCATAGGATCATAAAGGTCTAGGGTGTTAGGACAAATATATATACTGCTTTTCCTAATTGATATCTGTGTTTACTTTTCTGCTAATGGGAATGCGTGTGATGCCGCATGTGGAAAGATTGAGTATACACCTAAGATAAGTGATGTCAATAGACGGGTAATCTTATGGGGAGTGACTCCCAGATAAGAGATCCTGGTCGACCTTCAAATCAGTGGAGATGCCCTTTGCGGATTTAATGCCTATACGACTTCGGTTGTTGAAAGCAGATTGTTCCATTGGGTTATCTAAGAAGCTGAGGATTTTAGTATACTGAAACCATTTTGTAGTGCGAAAGCTATCGGAAATAGTTGTCAAGCGATACTACCCTCATTTGAGATTACTCTAAGATACTCTAACTCGCTGGCGATCCGCTTGTTGTAGTTATCCCAAGAGGGGTCAGTGATCTTGAGGACAGGTACAAAAAATCACCAGTATAAACCTTTGGGGATGGGTAGAGCCTTGACTTCATGACGCCGAACCTTTGACCCCATGTTTTTCTATGTTTTTGTGTGCTGCATTCATGCATTCATTTCATTAAAAAACATTAAAAAAAAAAGAAAAATCTTCTCTTCTAGTCTCTCTTTTTCAAATTAAACTAAGACAATGATTGCAAATGTCAGAGAAAAAGATTGTGCTAATGGATTTCGGTAGAAGGAAAACTCACAAGTACACCTTCAAGGTTCCAAAACTAGAGGATTTGAGAGGGTTGGCAAGGATGATCACCAACCCTGATGCTTTCAAAGCCAAGTATGGAGGACTGCTGTCTCTGTTAAGGGTCCATGTAATTGAGGGAACACTGGCTATGCTCATTCAGTTCTACAATCCGGTCTATCACTGTTTCACATTCCCAGATTATCAGCTAGCACCAACACTGGAGGAATACTCTCACCTGACTAATTTACCCATTACTGACAAAGCTCCCTTTTCTGGACTGGAAGAAATTCCAAAGGATCAAACCATTGCAAGAGCAATTTATTTGGACGAGTCAGAAGTCAGGACTCACATGACCACTAAGGGTGGAATTCAAGGTTTACCAGCCAAGTTCCTGGTAAAGAAAGCTCTGTACTTCGCTAGTATAGGGAATGTGACTGCTTTTGAGAGCATCTTTGTTTTGCTCACCTACGGGCTATTTCTGTTTCCCAACATTGATAACTTCGTGGATATCAACACCATTAAGGTTTTTCTGATTGGAAATCCTGTACCAACCTTGCTTGCAGATGCGTATCATTCTGTACATTTAAGGAATTTGTATAGCGGAGGAATGATCACATGCTGTGTACCCCTGCTATATAAATGGTTCACTTCCCACTTACCTAAGTCTGCCACATTTTGGGATTATAAGAGTTCTTTACGTAGGTCGCAGAGAATCATGTCTCTTACCAACCCTGATATCGATTGGTACGATCGTGTCTACGACGGGATCAGAATCATTGACCGTTATGAAACTTTACCTATTGTACCCCTCATAGGAACTAAAGGAGGAATTAACTATCATCCAATTTTAGTTCGTCGTCAACTCGGATACCCGATGAGGCATGTCCTGTGCAATGATCATCTGGAAGGTCTTTTCTTCAAGGAAGGAGAAAATGACAGGGCACTAAAGATAGAAATAGTGCATGCCTGGAAACATGTTCATAGGAAAGGAAGAAAGTCTCTAGGAAAACCGGACTGTGTCTCGGTGGAACCGTATCTCCACTTGGTGCAAACTAGAGCTCTCAAGCTAAGGATGCCTTATCCTCGTCAGGAAATTCTTTCGTTAAGGGACCCTGTCCTTTATTTTATGTCTGACACGGAAAAGCTTCAGGTTACTCTCAACAAAGTTCAACAGGAGAAGAGGTCTTGGAGGAACAAGTATCGTACTCTCAATGTTGAATGTAAGAAAATACAGCAAATGTTAAAATAAAAAGATGCTCTAATTGAGATTTTAGAGCAACACGCTGTAGAACATCAGGATAACCAAAGGAATTTGCTCGTTCCTTTCACTTGGCAAAGGAATGACAACCCGACAACGGCTCAAGAGCCCCGGGCAAAGAAAAGGAAATCACCAGAACCAGCACCTGAGTTCTCCTCAGAGAGGACTCAGGATCCATTAGCTTAGCCATTTCCTTTTCAGCACTTTGTAATCTACTGTATTTCCATTTCCGCAATCTTTGAATTCAATAAAATGGGGTTTCCCCACTGTTTGATATTTACAATCTAATTGTCAAAGTTTACTTTGATTAAATAAAAAATATAATTATTTTAATCATTGCATATCATTCATCATTCTCTCATAACGTATTCTTCCGCCCTATGAATCTCACGTTTGTGTCTCGATTCTAGAGTCAAACTGTCTCATTCATAGAATACTCGGGCCAATCGACAAAAAAAAATGAATGATCTCGAGGAAGAGAATAGAGAGTTGAGAGAAGAAATTGACGCTCTGAAAGAAGACTTGAGAAAGCTTCACAGTGACATGCAAGCTCTGGTAGAAGCTCAGATGCAACAACAAAGAACTGTGATCTCAAAGATCACATCAACGCCCATAGTGGAGAAGTATGATCCTAGGTATAAAATGCCAAAAGATCATCCCTGGGGCATGCCTATTAACTATATCCCGAAAGGATATATTCCGCCGATCTCGGAAGATCCGGAAACTGCAACAGGAACCGTCGGGCCTGAAGGTTACAAACTTCGGGAAAGCGAAGATGCCAGGGGCATGACAGCAACTCCTGAAGGTTACAAACTTCGGGAGGCACCAAGAGTTTCGGCCGTAATGAATATACCACCACCCGTGGTACACGCTGTCCCGGAAGGACATATTCCACATATACCTTCTGTTGGAAACGAAAGTATGGACGAAAGAATGAGGGAATTCCAGGAACAGTTCATGGAAATGCAGAAAGAACTGCAAGCCATTCGCGGTCAGGATCTATTTGGAAAGGACGCCGCAAACCCTTTTTTGGTCCCCAATGTGAAAGTTCCGCACAAATTCAAGGTGCCCGAATTTGAAAAGTACAAGGGTAACTCTTGCCCTCAAAGTCATCTGGTGATGCACGCTCGAAGGATGTAAACTCAGACAGAAAATAACCAGCTACTGATCCACTATTTCCAGGATAGTTTAACCAGTGTTGCACTCAAATGGTACATGGGATTAAACCGCACTAAGATCGTCACTTTCCGAGATCTTGGTGCTGCCTTCGTGCAACAATATAAGTATAATCTGGACATGGCACCGGACAGAGATCAACTCAGATCCATGTCGCAGAAGGACAAGGAAACCTTTAAGGAGTACGCTCAGAGATGGCATGAAGTTTCCGCTCAGATTTGTCCACCTCTTGAGGAAAAATAGATGACAAAAATCTTCTTAAAAACCTTGAGCTCATTTTACTACGACAGAATGGTCGCCAGTGCGCCCAGCGACTTCACCGAAATGGCCGGTATGGGAGTTCGTCTCGAGGAAGCAGTTTGAGAGGGACGTCTAGTTAAGGATGCTGGATCATCAAGTAGTACAAAATGATACGGTAGTGCTCTCCCTAAGAAAAAAGAGCAGGATATTGGGAATATCTCTCTCAGAAAGAAAAGGCGACGGTATCAACCAGTAGCAGCTATAACTCCTGCTATTAACCCTGCGCCTGTTCCTACGTATCAACCTCAGGTTGCTCAAAGTCAACCTAATTCACAACAATTTTCGCAAAGGACATAACAGCCTCCTCAGCAGGCTCGTCCTCCGTACAACAACAACCGTACAACACGACCATTGGGGTTTGATCCTATACCCATGTTGTACGCAGAACTGTTTCCACTACTACTGGTCAAGGGGCATGTCCAAACCAGGGCTCCTCTTACAATACCGGAAAATCCGCCTTTTTGGTTCAAAGCGGATCAGACATGTCCTTACCATCAAGGAGGACCAGGGCATAACATCGAAAACTGTCTCAATTTCAAATCCGATGTGCAAAATCTTGTTAGGAGCGGGGTCTTATCCTTCAAGGATACAAATCCAAATGTTCTCATGAACTCGTTGCCTCAACACGAGAAAGCTGCAGTAAATTTGATAGAAGGAGAGTCTAACAACAGCTATCAAATTCATTATGTGCTCTTACTAAGGGCCAACTTGGTCAAGATTCATTATAGACAGAGCGGATATGGCCATGTGCCACCTCATAACTATCACCAGTGTGATATCTACTCTAAAGATAATCAAGAATGTTCTGTGGTGCAATTAGCTCTACAGGAATAATTTGATCTCAGATGGATCCAACAACATCGGATTCGTGGAGTCAACGTGATTTATATGAATTCCAACATCATCCAGAACCATGACATCCGTGCAATGAATGTCAACTTAGTGGCAATGCACTCAAGACAAAGCCAACATCATAATCTGCCACGGCATGATTACGATTCCTGTCTGATTTGCTCGGTAAATAAACAGTGATGCTCTTTTGTACAAGAGGCCCTCCAGCGTCAGATGGATCTTGGGTGGATCCAGGACTACCATGATAGAAATCCTTATCAGATCAATATGATTCAAATCTTTGATATTCGCTTGATAAATACCAGCTTGGAGGAGTTACATGCTACACAAGTCCAGCTCGGTTTCCTGACTTCGCATAATTATCAGAACTGCAAGGTATGTCGTGGGAATAACCAAGGATGTGCTCTCGTTCAAAGGACTTTGAAACACTTGTTGAACCACTGGTGGCTTCCGATCTATCTAGACGAAGACACGCAATGAGTCAGTATAATTAACGAGAACCCTACTAGGCATCCAAATCAGGATGTTCGATCAATGAAAACAGACCTAGTGAGGTTACACTGCATTCAAAACGGACGTGGCCAGGTGCCATCACATAACTATGAACGCTGTAGAGTTTGCTCTGAAGATAATCAAGGATGTTACCTCGTGCGAGCAACCCTTCAGAGTTAGTTGGACCGTAAAGAGATTCGAACTTGTCCAAGTTCTGGGTCAATTAACTGGACGCCAAACTATTTCGCTAATCAAATCAAAGACGTTGTCGTAATCTCTGATCCTAAGAGGACCAAAGATGTGTGTGTCATCATCCCTTTACTTGACGAATCGAAGGTTCCTAACCAGGAACTGATTGAAATTACTTACAATGGTCAGAAAAATCAGAAGGCTCCTGTAGTTATCTATCTGCCGAGACCATTACCGTATGAATCAACTAAGGCTATCCCTTACAAGTATGGTGCAACAACAATTGAGAATGGAAAGGAAATTCCATTACCCTCCGTCGTGAATATTGCAGACATCAGTCAAGTAACACGGAGCGGTCGAATCTTCAACCGAGGAGTTGGAGAACCCAACAAAGAAAAGGAACCTCAAACGGAAGTTCCTAATCAACTGATCGAGCAAACTAATGGTCCCGACCTTTCAAAGAATGATGATGAGATGCTAAAGCTCATCCAGAAGAGTGAATACAACATTTTTGATCAACTGTTGCAAACTCTGCCAAAAATCTCAGTGTTATCACTTTTACTCAGTTCTGAAGCTCACAGGGAGACTCTACAGAAAGTCTTAGAGCAGGCCTTTGTGGAACAGGATGTGTCGATAAGGCAATTCGACAGCATCATCTCTAACATCACTTCCTGTAACAACTTGGGATTCAGTGATGAGGAATTACCGGAAGAGGGCCCGAATCACACCATGGCACTCAATATCACGATCAACTGCCAGGACGATGCGTTAGCCAGCGTACTGGTAGACACAGGATCGACTCTAAATGTAATACCAAAGTCTACATTGATGCGATTATCATATCGAGGATCTCCGATGAGAGCCAGTGAGGTCACCGTTAAGGCATTTGACGGATCCCACAAAACAGTTATCGGCGAAGTCGACCTTCCCATAACTATCGGTCATCACACCTTCCAAGTCACTTTCTAGGTCATGGACATCTGGGCAACATACAGTTGCTTATTAGGAAGACCTTGGATACACGAGGCAGGGGCAGTCACTTTGACACTTCAACAGAAGCTGAAGTTTGTCAAGAATAACCAACTCGTCATGGTCTGCGAGGAGCAAGCCTTGATCGTGAGTAACTTATCGTCATCCACTTGTGTAGAACCAGAGGAGGTTATTGGAACTTAGTTCCAGGCACTTTCAGTGAGCAATGACGATCAATCAGAAAAAGGAACGTCGATTTCCTCGTACAAAGATGTTCTCGAGGCAATCAAAAGTAACAATACCAAAGGATGGGGACAGCTTGTCATTCCTACTGATAACAAAGCGAAGAAAGGCCTTGGTTTTTCTTCAAATTATGCCCAGACTGCTGCTAACAATGAAAGTTTTCATCCCATTCAGGACTTCTTCCATAGTGGAGGTTTCCTTCACCCAGTGTCTCAAGAAGTGCATACCATCAACGAAGGTGATTCCTCCGATACCGATGAAGAATAGAAGTCCTATCTTAACAAGGACGGTTATATGTCTCAGGAAGAGGTGCCTACGCCATTTTACTATCCCGCACAGAGTCCAAGATTTATACCAAGGTCAGATGTCGAAATGATATATAGAGATTGTGATCTGGAAGGATGTCGTGCTCCACCAAACTCATTAGAGGAGGACACTCCAATGAAATGTTACTTTAACCACGACTATTATGGCCCGATGGATGGCCTGCGTATGTGGCAGCCATACCCAGGAGACTTGGGGCAAGAAAATCAGCCGAATGATGCATATCAGCTCAGCATCATTGAAAAGAATACCTGCGTCCCCACCATGTCATGGGATCAACACTCAGGGCATTCGGAAAATATCCAGCACGACGATGAATTGGCAAAGTTTTTCGAACTAGAATTCATCAACTACGCTTTTCGTGAGGTCAACGTCATCGATAGAGATGACTCCTCCAGTTCCAACGAAGTGTGGGACACATTAGGACAACCGAGTGGAAAATACGACTTCATCGTCAAGTATAATGCTCCCAAAAGCTCTCATATTAGGCTCAAAGATATCCAGTCGACTGGATGGGGAGATATACCTGAGAGTGCACATACTATGCAAGATATAGCTGAGGAATCCTCCTCCGACAACTCTGCCTGGGAGACAGACTCCAATGATTCTGCTCTGCCAAAAATCAGCGTTATTTCTGAAGACAAGCCAAGAAAGAAGGTACCAGACTTTGTGATTCACCGAGGAGTTCGCCGCCAATGGGTTGCTGTCAACATTTTGAAAGTCGTTCATAAGTCTTAGTAATTGCCGTCTTTGTCTTAACCTTTCACCCTGCCCAGGTGAAACGAATGTTTTGATAGGGCTCACTTTCTATAAATGTCCTCTTCGCTTTGCCCAAAGAGACAGAGTTTTGTTTTATAGGGCTGTAGTTTCAAGAATCGACCGAATCATAAATAAAATAACGTCGTTCTGTAATTTCCGCATTAATTGTTGTTTTCTCTTTTCGCCTTTTTAGAAAATGGTAATCCTAAAAAACAACAAATAATAAAAACAAGCATTTTCAGAAAATACACTTCACACACTCTTGCATTCTCTCTATCTCTTCTAAAAACAATCATCACGTCTTGCAAACTGCTTGTTTTAAACCCCGTCGAAACATACGATCTGATGTCTTCTCCTAACTTTGAATTTCCGGTATTTGGGGCTGAAGAAGAGGATGGCGACGAAATTCCAGAAGAGATCTCTCGATTACTCAGATAGGAGGAAAGGTCCATTAAACCTTACAAGGAACCGTTAGAAACGGTCAACTTAGGTTCAGGAGAAGAGAGAAAAGAAATTAAGATTGGGGCACTGCTCAGTCCAACTGTCAAAGAAAATTTGATAAAACTTCTCAAAGAGTTTCCCGATGTATTCGCTTGGTCCTATCAGGACATGCCAGCGTTGGATACCAGCATCGTGGAACATCATCTACCGTTAAGATCTGAATGTCCGCCAGTAAAATAAAGGTTTAGACTGACTCACCCAGACATGGCCATCAAAATCAAAAAGGAAGTACAGAAACAGATTAACGCAGGTTTCCTCGCCACATCAGAATATCCTCAATGGTTACCCAACATAGTACCAGTTCCGAAAAAGGAAGAAAAGGCCAGGATGTGTGTAGATTACAGGGATCTGAACAAGGCAAGACCAAAGGATGACTTTCCCTTACCGCACATTGACATGCTGTAGATAGTACAACAAAGTTTAAAGTTTTCTCCTTCATGGATGGATTCTCGGGCTATAATCAGATTAAAATGGCGCCGAAAGACATGGAGAAAACTTCATTCATTACCCCATGGGGTACCATTTGTTATAAGGTAATGTCGTTCGGTTTGAAGAACGTCGGGGCTACCTATCAACGGGCCATGACTACTCTGTTTCATGACATGATACATAAAGAAATCGAAGTATATGTCGATGATATGATTGCCAAATCTAAGACAGAAGAGGAGCATGTGACCCACTTGTCAAAACTATTCGAGCGATTGAGAAAGTACAAACTCCGCTTGAATCCTAATAAATGCACATTCGGTGTCTGTTCAGGAAAGCTTTTAGGGTTCAACGTCATCCAGAAAGAAATTGAGGTTGATCCTGACAAAGTCAAGGCCATTCAATAAATGCCTTCTCCAAAAACTAAAACACAAGTCAGGGGATTCCTGGGACGTTTGAATTACATTTCCAGATTTATATTCCTCATGACCGCGACATGTGCACCGATTTTCAGATTACTAAAAAAGAATCAGGACTGTGTTTGGACAGAAGACTGTCAAACCGCCTTCGACAGTATCAAGGAATACCTGTTGAACCCACCAATTCTATCGCCTCCAGTGGAAGGAAAACCACTGATCATTTACTTAACAGTCTTGGAAGACTCAATGGGTTGTGTACTTGGCCAACAAGACGAAACAAAAAGGAAAGAGTATGCCATTTACTATTTAAGCAAGAAATTCACCGACTGCGAGACTCGCTATACTATGCTTGAGAAAACTTGCTGTGCTCTGGCTTGGGCAGCCAAACGTCTTCGCCAGTATATGATTTGTCACACTACTTGGTTAATCTCCGAAATGGATCCGATCAAGTATGTCTTTGAAAAACCTGCTCTCACGGGAAGGATAGCCCGTTGGCAGATATTGTTATCCGAATACGACATCGAGTACCATGCTCAGAAAATCGTTAAGGGGAGTGTTTTAGCCGATCATTTGGCTCATCAACTGATTGACGATCAAGAATCAGTCAGATTTGATTTCCCAGACGAAGATGTCATGTATCTAAAAATGAAAGACTGCGATGAACCGCTACCCAGTGAAGGTCCAGAACCAGGTTCCCAATGGGGACTAATCTTTGACGGAGTTGTCAATCATTATGGAAACGGAATTGGGGAAATTATCATAACACCTCAGGGTACCCACATTCCTTTCACTGCCCGACTCACATTCAAGTGTACAAACAACGAGGCCGAATACGAAGCTTGTATCATGGGTCTCGAGGAAGCGATCGATTTAAGGATCAAAAACTTAGATGTATATGGCGACTCAGCCCTAGTTATCAATCAGATCAAAGGAGATTGGAACACATACCAATCACGATTGATTCCTTACAAAGACTACGCAAGAAGGTTGTTACCCTTCTTCGATAGAGTCAAGTTTCATCACATCCCTCGCGAGGAGAATCACATGGCTGATGCACTAGCCACTCTCTCTTCCATGATTAGTGTAGGTCAATAGAACGACATACCTAAGATTGACATGATGCACCTGGAACAGCCCGCCTACATCTTCGCGATCGAAGCAATCATAGATGACAAACCTTGGTATCACGATATCAAATGCTTCCTTCAAAAACTGGAGTCCCCACATGGGGCACCCAGAAAGGACAGAAAAACCCTCAGAAGGCTGGCAGGCAGCTTTTTCCTGAGCGGTGACACCCTCTATAAGAGAAACTTTGACATGGTCTTGCTTCACTGCATAGACAAACCCGAAGCAGACATGCTAATAAAAGAGATTCACGAAGGATCTTTTGGCACTCATGCCAATGGACGCACGATGGCGAGAAAAATCCTAAGAGCAGGGTACTATTGGCTGACAATGGAATCTGATTGCTACAAGTACATGAGAAGGTGTCACAAGTGTCAGATATACTCAGACAAAATCCATGTACCGCCAATGCATCTCAAAGTTCTTTCTTCCCCATGGCCTTTTTCCATATGGGGAATCGACATGATTGGCATGATTGAACCCAAAGCTTCGAACGAACATCGGTTCATCCTGGTAGCCATCGATTACTTCACCAAGTGGGTCAAAGCAGCGTCATACGCTAATGTAACCCGACAGGTGGTGGTCTGATTTATTAAAAACAATATCATTTGTCGTTATAGTGTTCCAAGCCAGATCATTACTGATAATGGATCTAACTTGAACAATAAGATGATGAAAGAGTTGTGCGCTGAGTTCAAGATTGAACACCATAACTCATCTCCCTACCGACCTAAGATGAACGGAGCGGTAGAAGCAGCTAACAAGAACATCAAAAAGATTATTCAGAAGATGGTTATAACCTACAAAGATTGGCACGAGATGCTACCCTTTGCTCTTCATGGTTATCGCACGTCTGTCCGCACTTCAACAGGGGAAACCCATTTCTCTCTAGTATATGGCATGGAAGCAGTGCTCCCCATAGAAGTAGAAATCCCATCAATCCAGGAATTGATGGAAGCCAAGTTAACAGAGGCTGAATGGCGTCAAAGTCGACACGATGAACTGAATCTGATCGAAGAAAAGCGAATAGCGGCTCTATGCCATGGTCAGTTGTATCAACAAAGAATGAAGAAGGCGTTCGACAAAAAGGTCCGACCTCGCGTCTTCAGGAAAGGAGACCTCGTGCTCAAGAAGATACAATATTTTCTCACTGATTCTCGGTGCAAATGGACTCCGAATTATGATGGCCCCTATGTGGTCACGAAAGCTTTCTCAGGCGGCGCCTTGAGACTCGCAACCATGGATGGAGAGGAACTTGCCTACCCCACGAATGTTGACGTAGTCAAGAAATACTTTGCCTAAATAAAAAAATAATAAATAAATAAATAAATAAAACGTCTCGGTGGATTGAAAACCCGAAAGGGCGGTCCAGGCAAAAATTAGAGACATGATCAAAAATCATCCCGATGGATTGGAAATCTCAAAGTACAATCTAGGCAAAAATTAGGGATAATGGCAAGTAACTACGTCCAACAAAGGGGAGAGTCCCTCAGCAGCAGTTACACCATCCATCCGGAAAACTCCAGTCAAGGTCGTCTTCAACAGAAGCTCAGGATGCCCCGAATTCAAAGTTGGTAGAAGGATAGTGGTCGTTATGTTTTAACGTAGCCCTTTTCCCTTTAAATTACCATTTTCTAAACTTTGTATATACTCTATGGAATCACACGTTTGGCTGATTTCTATCTTATATATAAAATTTGAGCCCATGTGCTTTTGTTTGCAATTCTTATTTGTTTTAGCTTTACAGAACGACGTTTAAACATGATTAATGATTCTTGAAATAAAACAAAAAAAATGAATTTACTTGTCAAATCTTTTCTACTTTTAAAATAAAGATGGCAAATTCTTTTGACTGTTGAACATCGAAAGAACATCGATCGCTTCTCCAGAAGTAATCGAACCTCAAAGTGCAGAATCAAAGTATTCCTTCTAAACCAGTACGCCTAAATGAAGGATCAACTGTGTCAGAGACCATGTTTCATCTGACACCCCCGGCAGAGTTCTTATCTCCTAAGCCCGACCAACGGTTTTCCCCCACGGGATTATCTCTCCTAAGCAAGACGGAATTTCTAATCTGGAACCCGTGATACTTTTCATCTCCCGCAGTGGCCGAGTATCCAGTCGTGTTCATCCATCAGTCTGTGTGTCGCATCAGTTTTGTCAGCATAAACATACATACGTCATGCATTATTGATGTACATTCATATTCATATTGCATCACTATTACTCTAGTCGGTTTTATCCCCTAGTGATAAAAGTCCTCTTGTCCTCGAAGTTGTCAGTTCTTTCCTTGTCAGGAAATGTTGCGTTCAAGCAATCTCTCTCCAGTTTATTTCTGGATTAGAGACGGTCCTTGACCACTTTGGTAACTTGAACCTCTGAAAAGCAAGAAAACTTTCAACAAGCGTCACTCTTCGCCATTGAAGATGATATCATCGCTTTCCCGGATTAAGGAAAATCCCCAGAGAAAGCCTCACAACTAAGGACTCTTAGCAACACATTGGTTCTTCTCTCTAGAAAGTCAATATTAATGAAGTCATCGGTGCCTCAAAACTGGATTACATCACATGGCATTTCTTTGAAAGGATCTCGAGGAAAAGTATAATGTAATATCCCAAGCGGAAAGCAGTCTCTCAAGAGACTCGTTTTTTCCCCAGTAGAGTTAACAAATGGCGTCTCCAACGGAGAAGTTTGAACACCTCTACAACTCAGACGAATGGGTTCCCCAGCAAGTCTGACATCAAATCTTTTTCCATCAAATGGCATCTCCCAAGAAAAATTCGGCGAGAAGTTTGTGACCGCTACGAATAGCGTCCCTTGTCAAGAAAGTTTATTGACAAAAGAAACTGAGACCAGTTCCTTGGTAGGAAACCAGGATCGAGGGGAAGTTTACATCACAAACTGAGACCAGTTCCTTGGTAGGAAACCAGGATCGAGGGGAAGTTTATTTCAGAAACTGAGACCAGTTCCTTGGTAGAAAACCAGGATCGAGGGGAAGTTTATATCAGAGACTGAGACCAGTTCCTTGGTAGGAAACCAGGATCGAGGGGAAGTTTACCTTTTCTAATCATGATTATTTAGTAAAAGAAGATGGATACGCAAGTTTCCATTCATAACCACCATCAAAATTTCGGGTATTCCGATATTTAATCATCTTGTACCCCGAATGCCCGAATACCTTCGCCATTCACACCTTCGGGTCCAAGAAGATTAAATTGGGGCATCTGTCATACCCCAAATTTTGACCACTAAGATTTCCCATCATTGTGTAAGTCATCATCACAATATGGA
Organism: Lathyrus tuberosus; assembly: GCA_022829125.1. NCBI lineage: Eukaryota > Viridiplantae > Streptophyta > Magnoliopsida > Fabales > Fabaceae > Lathyrus > Lathyrus tuberosus. The sequence continues at coordinate 3,547,668 of JALAZF010000266.1, read as the reverse complement.
TGAACCTTTATACCTCATTAGTCTCCCCAAAGATGGGTGAGCATTCACTACAATTAGAGTTAGGGTTTTATGCCCTCTCAGAGCCTTAGACAAAGGATCAATTAAGAATTCACATGATCTTCAACTTGTCTAAACCTCTCAAACACCTATAAATTATCAATAGGACTCCCACATCAAGAATCAAGCACAAGGTTGCAGCATTCTAAGTGGATCAAGCCTCAAGATCGCGAGTGTCACCAAATTAGGGTTTTGGTCGACCAAGGCCTCCAGATGGAAATTTTCCTCTGGGCATGAGCCAATGCTTCAAAGCACAACTTAAGATGCTCCAAGGGACATCATGAACCCAATCATCAAGTAAATTTTTCCTCAGGGGATGCATATAATAAAAATCAGGAATTAAGGTTTCTTGACCTAATTCGCCCCTAAGTTGACTTTTGGGACAAAACATGAACCAAGAACTCAAGAGAGGATTTGAGGGTCTCTAACACACTACATTGGTCTATTTGCAATAATTGATTGATCCAAGAAGCTTGGTGCACAAGTTTCAAGTTCATCAGAACCACAGTTAGGGTTTCGCGGGAAAAGTCAACTGTGCCTTTGACTTTTAACCAGGACATGCTCCCAAACCTTGGGACATGATTCAATACACCCAATAACACCTATGAAATTAATCCATCAAGTTTGATTTGGGTCAAGGACTTGATTTCATAGAGGATCGCATAGTTTGGAATTCATCTGATAAAAAGTCAACTGTGCCCAAAAGTCAAAGTTTGACTTTTTGATTTTTTTTATCAATTATGGTTCCTAACCCTAAAATGATGCTAATGTGTGATTTGAATCATCATTCATCAAGAAAAATAAGAAAAGTGGGATAACTTGTAAAAGGGGTAACCATAAAAACTTAGAATTTTTCTAAGTTATGGAACAAAGTGGTTAGGGCACCAACTTCCAAGGATCATAACTTGAGATCCAAGCAACCATTTGGGCTAATCCAAAGATGGATTTGTAGCTCTCATGGCATACTTTAAAAGTGTCAACTACACCTCATTCCAATTCCTCATGGATTTTGAGTTATGGTTGGATCAAAATGGCTGAAAACATGAAATGTCACTTTTTCCAACTGTCGCTCCCGGGATTTTCATCCAAGTACAAACGCGAAAGTGGCACCGAAACAGAGTCGCCAGCAATGTGTATTCATCCCATGAGAGGGAAAGGAAACACTGCATAAACCTGAGGGAAGGAAAGAGCATGGTCTTGCGACCAAGAGAACTGGGTTCAGGAGTCGGTTACGCGAAGGGAAGGTATTAGCACCCCCACGTGTCCATCGTACCCGATGGGATCCACGCTTGCTTGTTTCGATCAAAGGGTATCGAAAACTGGATATGAACTGCTCACTGGAGAACTGGAAAAAGAAAGGTAGAAAGGAGGGGGGAACAAAATAAAGGAGAGAGAATATGAAGCAAATGTAGGGAAAATAAAAGAAGTGCTCGAATGGGCCCTACCCCACTGCCTACGTATCTCATCGGGAACATGAGAATCAGAGCAACGTAGTTCCCCTCAACGAGGGTCGCTTTGTTTGTGTTTTTTAGCATAAGCATCAGAGTGCGCGTTCCAGCAGTTAGGTGTTGCAGCTCGCTGTAGGGAGACTTAGGCGTTACCTGTTTGCGGTGGAACGGACTTGACGAGTCCTTAAGGAAGGAGTGAATGAGATGAGAGAAGAAATTCCCGAAGGAAAAACGTTATTGTTTGTTTTTTGTCTTTTAAGAAAAGAAGTGTTTTAATTGTTTTACGTTTTGTAACACACATTGTATTTAAGTCCTTCATATAGGATCGAATGCCTCGCGTATCGACCCAAGACGGGACGTATGCTAAACATTCCAAGAAAATGAGAGAAGACCCCTTACATCCTTGTTCCCACATGAAAGGCCTAAATACAATAAGTGTTATGCCTTTATTAAGTGTTTTTTTTACTTTTGTTATAAGATGAGAGAGAAGATACCCAAAAGAGGAGCAAAGGTGAAAACTAAGGGGAGACTAAGATACACCCTAGTGTTAGCATGCTTGGAGATCCTATGGTCAATGGGGTTTAACAAACCTACTTCTAAAAGAAAGAGGAAGAAGGGCAAAAGAAGCAACTTACTTCCAAAATGGAAGTTAAGTTGATCTTAAAGAGGGATGAAAGAAAAAGTTATTCAAAGAAAGCATGTAAATGCTTAACAAACACAATTAGAAAATTTAAAAGAAATAAGAGAATGTAAGAGAGAGAAATGTATGTGGAACTAAGTCCACACACTTACTTACCTTTAGCACCTACATGAAAATGTTAGTTCACAAAACTATTTACAAGAAAAATCCTAAGTAAAAGGACTTGGTCAAACAAGCCAATGGAAGGAAATAATGAAAACAGCAGCTATTACAGCCCACATGTAACAGAACAGCGGTAAATTCAACTTCATATACCAAACAGCAAACAACAGCTCATGTTCAGCATATAAAATGGGTGTAACAAACATTTGGCAGCACATACTACAGCATATATGTGTATAGACAGCAGTGGAAGATTAGAGACAACATGCATTAACAAACAATTTCAATCATGAACAACCATCATCATGCATCAAGCCTTGCACATTCATCAAACAAACACCATCACAATCACATTACAAATCATGGTGAGCAATCCTTGAAATCAAACATATTATAATACACATTACAAAAGAATACATATTGTCAAGAATATGAGCAAGTCAAAACAAGTATACATCTCTTGAAATGGAAAGCAAATGAACATGCGCATAATGATTCCAGCAACATAACATCAATTAGCAATTAATGAGCTCAAAGTGTGTGCATCATGTGTTCATCACATCAATTGATCTACAATGCCAACATTATGCTTGATAATGAAAAACCAATGCACGCATGTCATAAAATCAAGTTCATACCGTGGTGTGAGTTAAGATAGCTCAAAAATAATCCACCAATCATCAATGCATTGATCCATGAAGTTTAAACATGTTAAGGATATCAAACAAGCAAGAAAATATCATTCTACAGCAGGGGTAATCGATTACTCCCTTTGAGTATTCGATTACTCAGTTGAAATTTGGCTAAAAACATGAAAATAAGGCTGAGTAATCGATTACTCTATTAGGTTAATCGATTACCACTGCAACAGAGACAAAAATTCAGCTTTGAAAAGCACTTTTTAGCAGTGAATGACTTATCCAAACATCCAATTGAACATGCAATCAATTAAGCACGAAATTACATTGAATTATGATCCTCAAACATCAATTAAACTCAATAATCAACCACAACAAAAATCATATTCAAGCACATGAATCCAAATCGAAAATCCACAAAAATCTACATCGAATAAGTTACGAATAAGCTAAAAACAGTGTAGATTTAGGGAAAACCAACCTACAAAGCGGAGACTTGCTTTGGTAATTGTTGCAAAGTAATCTTGGTGCAAAAAATGAAAGAAAACCAGAGATTCTTCAATCAATAGCCGAAATGCGTCGAAACCGAACGAAATCGCGAAAATCCACCAAAATCCAACTTGCACCAAAATAAATGGTGAGAAACCTTTGGATTGAAGAAGAACAAGCTGAAATTCCAGAAAATTCAACCAATGCAAACCAAGAGATAAAGTTTAGCTCAAGAATTAATCATTTTTCAATGTAAAAAGTGATTATTCTTCAAGAAATAAGAGCTTTTGTGTGTGGTTGTGGGAGAGAGAAGTAGAAGTTGTAGCAAAGTGAAGAGAGAAATGAGAGAGAATTGAGAGTGAAATGTGAGAAATTTGAGAAAATGGTTGAAGTCCCCTGAAAATGAGTGAAGCATCTCTTAAATAGATTTTAGGTTTGGAGTATAAGTGGTTTGGAGTGAGGTTTGGAATGAGGTTTGGGTTTGGAGCTAGGGTCGGAGTTAGTTAGACTCAACTCACCGAGTCAAGTTAGTTAACTCGGTTAGTTAGGATCAACTCAGTTACTTGGAAAACAAGGAACCTCAACTAGTGCATGGGTGTATGACTTGGGCTGCAAGCAAGGCCTTGTGACTTGTGAACTTTCAGCATGAAGCCTCCATGTTCGAGCCCTCATATGACCTTCATAACGTGTTCAAATAAAAAAATGTCCAACATCAAAGTTGAAGAGGACATGGAGATGAACAACTTTGATGTTCAACAATTTTTCATTTAAAGCCTTCTTGATGGAGAAAATCGGCTTGACATTTGGCACGCCAACTGTTCGATGAAATTATGGCCTATGGGCCTGCACTTGCCTTGCCATGACTTGAGATTTGCCTTGATTTCACCAAACTTTTATTAATCATAACTCCCTCAATTTTGATCCGATGGAAGAGTTCTTTATATGGATTTGAAGCTTGAAACAAGATCATTTGTTGTGGCCTGGTGGATTTTTGATTTGATGCTTTAAAATTAAGAAAGCCTGACTCAAAGAGAGGTGCTAAAATGGCCAAAACTTACTATTTTTGGAAACCCCCAAAGTTTCTATTTTTGGCAGTTTTGTAATTTCTTGATTTTTCATTATTTCTCCATCATTTCTTGATCAAATTTTGTCCAATGAACATATATAACTTGAATTTCATGAATTTGACCTTAAAAAGTCAGGAATTGACTTTTTCCACTGCACAGTTGACTTTTTCCCCAATTTCTTCATTATCAAGCAACTGATCAATTGAACCTCTTCTGAAACTAATTGATGAGCAATTTTCCATCCATATACACTTAAGAACATGAAGCATACCATGAGATCAAGTTTTGCCCAAGATATCAGAAATAAACTGATTTTAGGTCAAACCCTAATTTTGGCACCTTCTGGTTAGGAGGAAATAGCACATCCTCCAAATCCAAATTCCTCTGAATATGATGTGTATCCTCTCAAACAATGATGAGATATGCCATTTGGAGATGATAAAAACTCAAAGAGCTTGCCCATTTGGGGGTCAAATGCCAATTTTTGACTGCCTTATGTAGGATGTGGTGCACTGCCCAATCTTCTGGATGGTTTCCCTTCTTTCAATGACTTGTGAGATCAAGTGGGATGATATCTGATGTAATAGACACTTGAGGCTTGTTGAGGACCCTTGGTTCTTGTTCCCTTACTTTGGATGATCAATACCTTTGAGAAACAACTGATTCCATGCCCTAATACAAGATGCCATGCAATGCTTTATGTTTTGTTTTTCCATGCTTGAATGCAATGCAATGAAATGAAAGCTCATGCTAAATGATATGAAGAAATGAGAGGGTAAATTTTGGGGTATTACAGCTGCCCATATTCAATCACTGTAGACCTGAATGGATGAAAGCGATTGCTGTCAGACTTTCAAGGTATGGAGGGATTGAATACCGAAAATAACCAGAAAATTTGCACTCTGCGGAGAAGAAGAAAAGGGATATAAACCCCACCAAATGAGTTCTGATTGTATAAAACTCTGATGAAAAGAATAATACTGAAGAGCTGCCTTTTGGAACGATGCCAGACGACTACTGGCTTACCACGCTGCTGGTGGACTTTAATAATGTCTTTTTGCACGACACCATACGACTACTGGCTCGCCACACTGCTGGTGGACTTTAACAATGTCTTTTGTACAATGCCAGATGACTACTGGCCCGCCACGCTGCAGGTGGACTTTAACAATGTCTTTTGTACAATGTCAGACGACTACTGGCCCGCCACGGTGCTGGTGGACTTTAATAATGTCTTTTTACACGACGCCAGACGACTACTGGCTCGCCACACTGCTGGTGGACTTTAACAATGTCTTTTTGCACGACGCCAGACGACTACTGGCTCGCCACGCTGCTGGTGGACTTTAACAATGTCTTTTTGCACGACGACAGACGACTACTGGCTCGCCACGCTGCTGGTGGACTTTAAGGATTTGCCACCCGAAGACGGACTTTTGCCAATCTGCTGTTGGACTTGGAAGATTTGCCACCCGAGGACGGACTTTTGCCAATCTGCTATTGGACTTTGAGGATCTGCCACCCGAAGACGGACTTTTGCCAATCTGCTATTGGACTTTAATGATCTGCCACCCGAAGACGGACTTTTGCCAATCTGCTTTTGGACTTTAATGATTTACCACTCGAAGACGGACTTTTGCCAATCTGCTGTTGGACTTTGCAAAAACATTCAACGTTGGATTACGCTCTGTATACATATCAAACATCTCTGCCGACTCTACTGAGGAACCATGATCAATGATTGGATCTCAGAGACTCCTGAAAGGATAATATCTCTACTGGAGAAAGAATGAACAATCCGTCTTCTTCGAATTATCATGATTGCCAAAAATAAATTAGACTTTGAGATATGAGGGGAGTGGTGATTCTGCAAGGAATTACTTCATATGCTTGGGGATGAATTCTGGTCATAGCAACTCCGCTGGGGATGAGAATTTTTGAATGACGTCCTACTGAGGGAAAAGTCATTAAAACTCTGCTTAGGGATCTACCCAACTCGAGATCCTTTGGGAGGATCATCAGCCTTCTAAGTCAGCTGGGGAAAGAATGAACAATCACATTGCTGAGGAAGCGATTTTGGTGATCTTATAAATCTTTGCAGGGAGGACAACAACTCAGCTGGGGAGTATAGCTGACAAGATTTGATGATGAACTCTGTGGTGATACCGCTACCAGAGATACGATTTTGCTGGGAATCAGAACTACTCCGTCGGGGGTACACAAATCCTGGTTAGAAGGTATTCTGTTGCAACACGTTGGGAAAGTGTCCTTAGAGATCTGCTGGGGAAACACAAAACAACTTCCACGGTAGTCTGCTGAGGACCAAAATTGTCGAGCTTAGGATAAATGACACAATGCCCCTCGTTAGGCAAACTTTCCGCTTGACAACTCCACTGGGGATAATGAATTTATAACAAACTCTGTTGGGGGAAACCGCTTTGAAATGTCTCGTGCTGGGGAATGTCTCTTGAGAGAATTTTGCAGAAGACCAAACATCTTTAAACTTTACTGGGTATAATAGATCTGGAACATCTTCTGCTGGGGAAATTCCGGATGCCCCCTGCTTGGGGAAGGTCAACAACTTGCTTCTGCCCCATGATACAAGACTGATCTGAAGAAAACATCTCAAGAGGATTTTACAGAAGATTAAGCATCTTCAAACTCCTGGCGACTTCACTGGGAATTGACCATTAACTTCGGTGTTTGCGAAGTAACTCTGCTGGAGAATTTGCAATTGTTATCGACACAGAAAAGCTTGTAGCTGTTGGAAGTACTGAATGAAAGAATCGACTTAACAAGATACAACGATACCCAGTTGAACTCAATTCACCGATATCGAATCGTCGTGACCGACCGCCAACTGAATGACGGACTCAATCAATAAACATTGTGACAAACGGGTAACATGTGGACCCTTCCTTGAACATGATTGCCCCAGTCTTCTGCGTGGGAATAAGTGATTACCCGTCTAGGAGGGATGACACTTGTGCTTGAAATCGTCTAGACCTGCTTACCTGCAACAAAGGATACACACACATGCCTTGGAATATCGCGTGGTTTGAATCCACCATCCAGGATTATTCAACATTCAAAGTAATTTTAAATGTTTTTCTGCGCATATTATTGTAAAGCCACCATTTTTTAAATGCAATGTTTTATCAAAAATTCGGACGTTTTTGCAAACAAAGCAGTAAAACAAAATAAGAAGCTTTTTACTGAAATTCAAATTTATTGATTGAAAAATGCCCAGAATAGGCAATTACATCAAGAAGCAATCCCTGGAAAGAGGTGATCGCTGAAAATTAAGAAAAGAAACTATCCTAATGACAATGTGAAAACGACATTCCACTGAGTTTCAATTCTGCTATGGCTAATATATCTTCGAGACTCCCCGACCTTGCCTTCTGAAGAATGATCAGACCGATTCCTACCCTTTTGGAAAGTCAGTTGCTGAAACGGTGATGGAGTACAGATAACTCAGACCGTAGTCATTCGCTTAAATCCCTCTTTTGCGTGGACCGCCCTTTCGGGTTTTCAATCCACCGGGATACCCTTTTTTGCCTGAGTTGTCCTTGCGGATTTTCAACTCACCGGGTGTACAATTTTTTATTTTGTATCCCTAATTTTTGCCCGAACCTTTTATTCTGTTTTTGTGGTTCGCTGGGATGCCCTTTTTTGCCTGGACTTTTCATTTTTTCTGTCCAGCGGGTCTATTTATGCGAAGTATTTTTTTACTACATCTGAGTTGACAGGGGATGAAAAATCTTCGCCGTCCATGGTTGTAAGTAATAATGCTCCTCCCGAGAAGACCTTCTTAACCACGAATGGACCTTCATAGTTAGGAGTCCATTTGCCCCTGTGATCTGTACTAGGAGGAAGGATCCTTTTGAGTACCCCATCTCCCACTTTGTAAATCCGAGGACGCACCTTTTGGTCAAATGCTTGCTTCATCCTCCGCTGGTATAACTGCCCATGACACACAGCTGTCAGTCGTTTCTCCTCAATAAGGCTTAATTGATTAAATCTGGCGCGAATCCATTCCGCTTCGTCTAACTTGACATCCATCATGACTCTTAGGGATGGAATTTCAACTTCGACCGGTAGTACTGCCTCCATACCGTATACAAGTGAGAATGGTGTTGCCCTAGTGGACGTGTGTACTGACGTTCGGTACCCATGCAAAGCAAATGGTAACATCTCATGCCAATCTTTGTATGTGACAACCATTTTCTGCACAATCTTCTTAATATTCTTGTTGGCCGCCTCCACAGCGCCATTCATCTTCGGGCGATACGGAGAAGAGTTGTGATGTTCAATTTTGAAGTCCCGGCACAGCACAGCCATTATTTTATTGTTCAGATTAGAACCTTTATCAGTAATGATTCTCTCGGGCACTCCATAGCGACAAATGATATCCCGTTTCAAGAAACGAGCTACCACATGCTTAGTGACGTTGGCATAAGATGCTGCTTCAACCCATTTAGTGAAATAATCAATGGCAACCAAGATGAAACGATGGTCGTTTGAAGCAGTAGGCTCAATCTTCCTGATCATGTCAACGCCCCACATGGCAAAGGGCCAAGGAGAGGACATGACACTCAACGGATTTGGAGGAACATGCATTTTGTCTGCATAGATCTGGCATTTGTGACACTTGCGGGCGTACTTGCAACAATCTGACTCCATTGTCAACCAGTAATATCCCGACCTCAATAATTTCTTAGCCATTGCGTGACCTCCGGCATGGGTACCGAAAGAGCCTTCATGTACTTCCTGCATCAACAGGCCTGGTTCGTGTCTATCCACGCATCTGAGCAGAACCATGTCGAAATTTCGTTTGTAGAGTACGTCATCCTGATTCAAGAAGAAGCTACCAGACAATCTTCTCAACGTCTTCTTATCTTTAGTAGATGCCCCAGGCGGGTATTCTTGACTTTTCAAGAAACACTTGATGTCATGAAACCATGGCTTGTCATCAGACGTTGCATCAACAGCAAACACAAATGCAGGTCTGTCAAGACGAGATACTTCGATCTTAGGTACATGATTCCATCTTTGCACTTTGATCATGGAAGATAACGTGGCCAGGGCATCTGCAAACTTATTCTCATCTCGAGGAATATGGTACAGCTTCACTGTTGTGAAAAATGTTAGCAATCTCCTTGTATAATCTCTATACAGAACCAGATTTGCTTGGTGCGTGTACCAACTCCCTTTCACTTAATTGATTACTAAAGCTGAGTCACCGAAGATATCGAGAGTCTTAATTTGTAAATTAATCGCCTCCTCAATCCCCATTCTACAAGCTTCATATTCTGCTTCATTGTTGGTGCATCCGAAAGTTATTCGGGCAGTGAAAGGCATATGAACACCTTCCGGCGTGATAAGAATGCTCCAACTCCACATCCATTCATGTTGACAGCCCCATCAAACATCAAACTCCATTTGGATTCAGGGTCTGGCCCCTCCTCCGGGAGTGGTTCCTCGCAGTCTTTAACTTTAAGAAACAAGATGTCCTCATCAGGGAAATCAAATTTCATGGGTTGGTAATCATCAATCGGCTGTTGCGCAAGATAGTCTGACAAGATACTTCCTTTGATGGCCTTTTAAGAAGTATACTGGATATCATATTCTGTCAAAACCATTTGCCACCGTACAACTCTGCATGTTAGTGCTAGTTTCTCGAAAATGTATTTGATAGGATCCATTTTTGAAATCAACAAAGTTGTGTGCCTGATCATATACTGCCTTAATCGCTTAGTAGCCCATGCAAGTGCACAACATGTCTTCTTAAGCATTGAGTACTGGGACTCGCAGTCATTAAACTTTTTGCTCAGGTAGTAGATAGCATGCTCCTTCCTACCTGTCTCATCGTGCTGACCGAGAACACAACCCATAGAACCTTCAAGCATTGTCAAATACATTATCAAAGGCCTTCCTGGAACTGAAGGCATGAGAATTGGAGGTTCCTGCAAATATTCTTTTATTTTATCGAATGCCAATTGGCAATCGTCATTCCACCTGACCGTTTGATCTTTTCTTAGCAGCTTGAATATTGGTTCGCATGTGGCTGTTAGGTGAGATATGAACCTTGCAATGTAGTTCAATCTGCCCAGAAAGCCATGAACCTCTTTTTTTGTTCTTGGTTCAGGCATATCTTGTATTACTTTCACTTTGGCAGGATCAACCTCAATCTCTTTTTCGCTCACAATGAAACCCAGCAGCTTTCCAGAACGCACCCCAAAACTGCACTTGTTCGGATTCAACCTTAGGCGGAACTTTCTCAACCTTTCAAATAACTTTTTCAAGTTAATCAGATGTTCTTCTTCTATTTTTGACTTGGAAATCATGTCATCCACATAACATTCGATCTCTTTGTGGATCAAGTCGTGAAACAATGTTACCATTGCCCGTTGGTATGTTGCCCCTGTGTTTTTCAACCCAAAAGGCATCACTTTATAACAGTATGTACCCCACGGAGTAATGAACATGGTCTTCTCCATATCCTCAGGCGCCATCTTAATCTGGTTGTACCCGGAGAAACCATCCATAAACGAGAACACTGAAAACTGAGTTGTATTATCAACCAGCACATCTATGTGGGGTAGTGGAAAATCATCATTCGGGCTAGCTTTGTTAAGATCTCGATAATCCACACACATTATCACCTTTTCGTCTTTCTTTGGTACTGGCACGATGTTGGCAACCCAGGGAGGATAGTTAGTCACAGCAAGAAACCCTGCATCCCACTGCTTCTGAACTTCTTCTTTGATCTTTATGGCCATGTCGGGATGAGTCCGACGAAGTTTCTGCTTGACTGGCGGGCATTCTTCTCTCAATGGCAGTCTGTGTACAACAATATCAGTATCTAACCCTGGCATGTCTTGATATGACTAGGCGAAGATATCAACATATTCACACAACATCTCAGTCAAAGCTTTCTTCACATTTGCTTTCAAGCTGGCACCAATCTTGATCTCTTTCTTAGCATCCTCGGTACCGATATTAATGATCTCTATGGTCTCTTGATGAGGCTGGATGGTCCTTTCCTCTTGTTTTAACAATCTAGCCAGTTCCTCAGGGAGTTCACAGCCTTTCTCATCCCCTTCTTCGGCTTGATAAATCGGTTTGTCAAAGTCATACATAGCCATAGCAAAATCGTTATCAATGGAATCTGGAGGATCAAGTCTACACGAACGGGTTCATGCTTTATTTTAGAATTTATTTTAAAACAAAAAGAAATGAAACATCGCCATTTTATTATTTTGTGCAAAAATAAAGAAGAAAGACAAGGAACAAAATTTGAGTGCAAAACGTCCTTTATTGATGATTAAAATTGCAAATACAAACAGGGTGGCCCTACAAATGAATCTATATGCCTTGGGCAGAGCGCAAGATTTTAATATGCATTATGGTTAGAAAAACAAAGAAAATTACTCTGTTTGAAGAGTAACCCGGATGACTTCTTCAACAGACCAATTCTGCAATGGTTGTCCCGGAGCGCGTGGACGTACCCAGTTGTCCAAGTCACTGTCAACGCCATCTTCTTGTGCTGCACAAGACTGATCTGAGTAAATGATTCCCCCACTGCTGAAAGTGATGGGTCCACTATTCTCTGCAGCTGAAGTCATAGAAGGATGATAACCAATACCAAACTTGTCCTCCTTCATTGGTGTCTCTATCAGTTTGCCCCAGCCTTGAGCGTTGCCCGCTCGGACAACCTCGACAGCTTGCTTATAGGACGAAATGGATGTACCGGCTCTTTCTAGCGCAAGGGAAGATTCAGGCACGTTGTCAATATTCACCGCTTCAAACGACTGGCAAAGCATCTCGTGAATTTCTCCATCCATTTCAATGTACTTGAACGTGGACAAATGACTAACAAAAATGTCTTCTTCGCCACACACAGTCACAACTTGTCCCTCGAACTCGTATTTCAGTTTTTGGTGTAAGGTGGACGTAACAGCCCCGACCGCATGAATCCAAGGGCGGCCTAATAAGCAGCTATACGCAGGCTGTATATCCATCACGTAGAATGTAGATTTTAACACCTGCGGTCCAATTTGCACTGGCAATTCCACTTCACCAAACACAAATCTCTTTGTTCCATCGAACGCTCGGACAACCAAATCACTTGGCCTTAAAATCAAACCATCAACTTCTAGCTTCATCAGTGCCTTTTTAGGCAAGACATTGAGCGAGAAACTAGTGTCTACCAGCACGTGGGATAACACTGCACCCCTGCACTCCATTGTGATGTGCAAAGCTTTATTGTGGTTTCTTCCTTCAGAAGTCAAATCTTTGCTTGTGAACCCCAATCCGTGGCTGACATTTACATTGGAAATTACACCCTCAAGCTGATTAACAGTGATTTCCTGTGGAACATATTCTCTCTTCAACACTTTCAATAAAGCCTCCCGGTGCGCGTCAGAACACATCAACAATGACAAAATTGAAATTTTTGAGGGCGTCTGGTTTAGTTGATCGACAATCTTATAATCACTCTTCTTTATTATCCTCATGAACTCTTCTACTTCGTTGTCAAAGGTAATATTTGTCTCTATTTCAGGCACAGGCACACTTTCAACCACCTATTTTCCTTTAGCTTTTGCAGCGGCCTCGACTTCTTTATCACTGCGCAACGTTTGGGGAGCAAACAACCTTCCGCTCTGAGTAAAGCCACCTACACCACCCACATTATCAATATTTGAACTGGCTTATGCCTCGACTTCCTACTTTTTCCCTTCATAATACACGTCTGCCCCATAGTGCCATGGGATTGCCTTCGTAGTTGTAAACGGAACTGGTCCTGGCACCGTGATGGTAACAGGACTGGATCTTTCTTGCACAACACTTGCTACAGGAGTTGTACCTGCAGGCACCTGAATCTCGGCGGGAGTATAATAGATGGTCACAGTTGACACCTCATCAGTTTCTTTCACAGCCCGGTCAAACTGTAGACGTCCTTCGTCAATCAGACTCTGTAAACCAATTCTCAACTTATCACAGCCATTCTTCTGACTCATACATTCAGAACAATCTTGATCACAACCCGGGAACACCTGTCCTTTCAACAAACAATCCTTCACTACTAGCAACGGAGTCTTCACCTGACTGATATCCGTTACCAAATTTAACCTCTTTCCATCTTTAATAGCACGCACATCTGCCACACCATGATCAGGCATGGGGTTCTGGAGAACATTAGGAGGTAACGAGAAATTAATTGCCTTAGCATCAATCAAGTCTTGCACCTTGTTCTGAAATGCCCAACACTTCTCAGTGGTATGCCCCTGAGCACCTGAGTGGAACTCACAGTGGGCGTTAACATCAAAATTAGGTGGCAAGTTTCCAGCAGCAGGAGCTTTCATAGTACGAAGCTCAACCAACTTTAATTTGAGTAACTAGGGTAATAGTGCTGAATAGGTCATAGGGAGAGGGTCAATTTTGCGGTCCCTCTGCCTAGATCATTGCTGGAAAGGAGGTTGTTGTTGCTGTTGAACCTGTTGTTGGGGTTGTTGTTGCTGAACAGTTGGTGCTGGGATTGTCACTGCACCTACCTGGTGATAGGCTTGAGAACGTCCTCTCCCTTGTCCTCTATATATAGCGTTGGTATTGATATGTGAAAATTGTACCTATTTGTGTATATGTTTTGTTGCACTTATCGATACTTTTTGTCTATATCGTTCAAATAAACCCCCACTTTGTTTATAAATACGTTTACTTTACGTTTTAGTGTATATATTGCGTAACGTGTAAATATTACTTAGTTTAATTGATTTTTATCTCATTTTTGTAGGTATTTAATAAAGGCTATCTTGCCATATTCTTGAAGAGCATTGAATAAGCTTTCCAACGCTTCCGACCGTGCGTAAATCGGAGTTTCGGTGTGGAAGTTGTGGCCAAAATAAGGACTGGTTTTCTGTCTTGTTCGCACTGCGAACTGACAGCGAATGTTCGCTTTGCGAAGGTCCAGCAAAGGGCCCAGCGAAGGCTGGCAGAGAGTTACAAAAGAGAAATAAGCCAATGTTCACATTGCGAACCAGTCAGCGAGCATTCACACTGCGAATGGTTCATTCGCACTGCGAACCAACGAAGGAAAGCAAAGGCGGTTTGGTAGTCAGAGGCACTTAAAGTGCCATTTTTTGAGTCATTCGCACGGCGAATGATCATTCGCACTGCGAACCATGCAGAATTTGCAATGTATATAATTCATTTCAGTTACTTTTTTTGGGATGGTTTTGGGGTTTCTTGATCCCATTTCCATCAAACTTCATTTTTCAGTTCGTAGCTTAGAAAACAACTATGGAGCATGCATACGGATGATCCGGGGTGGATTGATCGTCGACCGGCTCCAACAATCCACGCGATGTTTAGTTCATTTCTTTTCTTCTTTGTGTTTTCTTTATGGTTGGGTTGTGTATATGTATTTGCTACGATCTCATGTATATTTGTCGCCCATGGCGTTGTATAAAACTTGCTTTACAAATCTTTATTGGTAATTGTCTCTGATTTTTGCTTTATGCGCGGGGTTTGGGGTGCGTTAGAGATAACCGTCGTAAACTTCGATTAGGGATGATTGTCTGTTAGTTTCTGGATTCTAGAGATATATTTAGGGCTAACAATCTTCAATAGGCGTCGAAGCTTAATGCCTTTCGTGTTTCGAGGCTTCGCTCGCGAGAGTGACGAAGAGAGTAACACGGTTGTTTTCTCAACTTTGCGTTAGACATAACCTGTGTTATGAGCGATGCTGGGTGATATTGAGGAGTATTGTAGGTGGAGTATAACTGGTCGGTAAGTTTAAGTTTGTGAGGAGTGATTTATATGCATTGTCGGACGAGTTTTTCTCTCTGAAGAATGAATTTGTTTTATGTTTTAATGTTTAATTTTCTGTTTCTTGTTTGAAACCATTTAAAACCAAACTCATAAACGCGAGAGACTGTCGAACGGCATTCTTTCCCTCGAACCGATCTATGTGGACACGACATAAATCCCGGAGGGAATTCTTTCTGAAAATAAATATTTTTGCTTGCTTGCCCTATTCTGCACTCAACAAAATGGCGCCGTTGCTGGGGATTGGTTTTGATATTGAATCGCATTGCGATAGTTTCTTTGTTTTTGAGTTTTGTAGATATCGTATATTTTGTATATTTTCACTTGTCTATACGGATACTTGTAGATTAACGTTTGTTTAAGTGTTTCGTTAGGACGCTTGCTTTTGGTTGCACGGTGAGACATCACCATGGCATGAATGAAGGAAGTTTCTAATTAAGCACCGTAAAGGCGTCGAGCTTACGACGTAAAACAAGCATGTTTTATAGTTTTTCTTTTCGAATGTTTTTGGTTGTTGTTTGCTCACAAATTTTGATTGACTTATTTGAGGATGCTTTTGTGATTTTCCAAGTTGGTTCGTTTCAACTTGCGGATGTATGGTAATGATATTGTTAAGTTTTGTACACGTCTGAGGTATGTATTTATCGCTTTCTATACTTTAGCATATTCATGATACTTAGGCTTTTTACAAACTTCCATGCCATTCATTCTTTTGTATACTTGTTCTTTTGTGAATCACTTTAGTTCCCAACCTTTTTGTGAGGTGGCTTTCCATTGTTCATATATGCGCGGCAAACCAACATTCTTGTTCTAACTGGATTTTATTATGTTGAATCTTTTACTTGTGTTGATTATATGAATGCATGAAAAGGATCAAGGCAATTGTTTCATTTTGAGCACAACCACCTTAGCCAATTAGTCAATTCACCTTGTGAGCATGTGATCATTTGTACCCCCTTTGAGCTTTTTGATCCATGTTTTATTTGAACTTAATGCTTGTCTATGAGTATTTAGTTCACTTATTTTTGAATGGATTTTGTTTTTTCTTGGACCCTCAACTTTGTGTTGTTGTATGAATTTTTACCTTGCCTTAGAAAGTAGGGAGTATTCACATGATGATGTGGTTGAATTCAAGTTGGGGAGAGGATGATTGTATACTCATTGGTTGAATTCTATGAGGATTGAAAAAGAAAAGAAAAAAGAGAAAAATATGACAAAGAAAAGAAAAGAAAAAAGTGAAAAAGGAAGAAAAAAGAAAAATCCTTGAAAAAGGAAACAAAAAGAGTTTCAATAATTGTGCTAAATAAGTATTGTATGTTGTGTAGCACTTGGGATTTTGGAAGAAGTTGGTTGAAATTTTGTGTGTGAATCTTTGTGAGTTTTCACTCCCTTAGGTTTAGGCAAGTTTTTGTTTCAATTACCTTGAGAAATTGCCCCTTGTTTGTTTACCCGACCACGTTACAACCTTGAAAGTCCTTGTGATTCTTGCCTTTGTATTTTCAATGTGAATTTGTGGATGTATGCATAATTTATTCTTTTGTTTGCATGAATGTTGTGTGAGTGTAAAGTACCTTATTGTGTGTTTTTCATCTACCGATGATTGTTTTTACTAGGTGTGATTCACTTTGGAACTTGTGTTGTTTTAGAATTTTTGGCATGATTTTTGTATTTTGCATTTGTTTCGTGACTATGTTATCGTTGCAGTTTAGTGGTAAGTATTTACTTTTTGTGTGTACCGTTTTCATTTGAACCATTCATTTGTTTCCGTTTTTCAAAACCTGTTGATTCGTCATTCTTTGGATATTGCTTGTGCATGTTCAAGTTTGTTTGATTCTTGTTTGTGGACAAACAATTAGGTAAGTTGGGGAGAGTTTGATAAGTGCAAATTATACCTATTTGTGTATATATGTTTTGTTGCACTTATCGATACTTCTTGTCTATATCGTTCAAATAAACCCCCACTTTGTTTATAAATACGTTTACTTTACGTTTTAGTGTATATATTGCGTAACGTGTAAATATTACTTAGTTTAATTGATTTTTATCTCATTTTTGTAGGTATTTAATAAAGGTTATCTTTCCATATTCTTGAAGAGCATTGAATAAGCTTTCCAACGCTTCCGACCGTGCGTAAATCGGAGTTTCGGTGTGGAAGTTGTGGCCAAAATAAGGACTGGTTTTCTGTCTTGTTCGCACTGCGAACTGGAAGCGAATGTTCGCTTTGCGAAGGTCCAGCAAAGGGCCCAGCGAAGGCTGGTAGAGAGTTACAAAAGAGAAATAAGCCAATGTTCGCACTGCGAACCAGTCAGCGAGCATTCGCACTGCGAATGGTTCGTTCACACTGCGAACCAACGAAGGAAAGCAAAGGCGGTTTGGTAATCAGAGGCACTTAAAGTGCCATTTTTTGAGTCATTCACACGGCGAATGATCGTTCGCACTGCGAACCATGCAGAATTTGCAATGTATATAATTCATTTCAGTTACTTTTTTTGGGATGGTTTTGGGGTTTCTTGATCCCATTTCCATCAAACTTCATTTTTCAGTTCGTAGCTTAGAAAACAACTATGGAGCATGTATACGGATGATCCGGGGTGGATTAATCGTCGACCGGCTCCGACAATCCGCGAGATGTTTGGTTCATTTCTTTTCTTCTTTGTGTTTTCTTTATGGTTGGGTTGTGTATATGTATTTGCGACGATCTCATGTATATTTGTCGCCCATGGCGTTGTATAAAACTTGCTTTACAAATCTTTATTGGTAATTGTCTCTGATTTTTGCTTTATGCGCGGGGTTTGGGGTGCGTTAGAGATAACCATCGTAAACTTCGATTAGGGATGATTGTCTGTTAGTTTCTGGATTCTAGAGATAAATTTAGGGCTAACAATCTTCAATAGGCGTCAAAGCTTAATGCCTTCCGTGTTTCGAGGCTTCGCTCGCGAGAGTGACGAAGAGAGTAACACGGTTGTTTTCTCAACTTTGCGTTAGACATAATCTGTGTTGTGAGCTATGCTGGGTGATATTGAGGAGTATTGTAGGTGGAGTATAACTGGTCGGTAAGTTTAAGTTTGTGAGGAGTGATTTATATGCATTGTCGGACGAGTTTTTCTCTCTGAAGAATGAATTTGTTTTATGTTTTAATGTTTACTTTTCTGTTTCTTGTTTGAAACCATTTAAAACTAAACTCATAAACGCGGGAGACTGTTGAACGGCATTCTTTCCCTCGAACCGATCTTGTTGGACAGGACATAAATCCCGGAGGGAATTCTTTCCGAAAATAAATATTTTTGCTTGCTTGCCCTATTCTGCACTCAACAGGTATCACCTTCTCTTCTTTTCTGACCACTAGCAAATGGTTTCTTCGTTCCGGAAGAACCAGCCCCACTTACGTCTTGAATCTTTCCAAGCTTCAACAGACTCTCGATCCTTTCACCCGCAATCACGATGTCAGAAAATCCTGTTGATGGACAGGCAGCCAATCTATCAAGAAATGCCCCTTGCAGGGTGCCCATAAACATATCTGCCATTTCTCTATCCTGCAAAGGAGGTTGAACTTGTGCAGCCATCTCTCTCCACCTTTGAGCATATTCCTTGAAACTTTCCTTAGCATTCTGTGACAACCCTTGCAGTTGAGTGCGGTTGGGCGCCATGTCGATATTGTACTGATATTGCTTTAGGAATGCTTCTGCCAGATCCTTCCAACTTCGCACAACAGCTCTGTTCAATTTCATATACCAAGTCAGTGATGCTCCAGCCAAATTGTCCTAAAAATAATGCATCCATAGCTTCTCGTCATTAGTATGAGCTGAGATCTTCCCAAAATAAGCTTGAATATGTGTCTAGGGACACGTATTGCCATGATATTTGTCAAAGGTGGGCGGCTTGAATTTTGGAGGAATTCTGACTCCTGGTACCAGCCCCAAACTAGTAACATCAATACCCATAGAATTCTTGCACTCTATGGCCCGGATCTTCTCAGCTAACTCATCATACCTTCGGTCACCAGGGTTACCCATGTCAGCATCCAATAGGGTAAATTGGTCCTCCAGAACATCTTCTTGAATACCACCAACATTTTTGCCATTTCCATTACCCAGATTGCCACCAGGAGGAGGAGTACCCCTTTTCTGTAGATTGTCAACTTGATTACCTTCAGGCGTAGTTTCTGGACGCTCGACCAGAAGCCTCAATCTTTCCTAAGCCTGTGCCATACCAGTCATGAGAGTCATGAACTGGTCCATGCGTGCCCTCATTTCAGCCAAATCATTCTGCATTTGATCCATTATCCTTGCTTGATTTCTTCGAGTAGAGATTTTGGGTTCGATCCCCAGAAGAGTCGCCAGATGTCGCTCCCGGGATTTTCATCCAAGTACAAACGCGAAAGTGGCACCGAAACAGAGTCGCCAGCAATGTGTATTCATCCCATGAGAGGGAAAGGAAACACTGCATAAACCTGAGGGAAGGAAAGAGCATGGTCTTGCGACCAAGAGAATTGGGTTCAGGAGTCGGTTACGCGAAGGGAAGGTATTAGCACCCCCACGCGTCCATCGTACCCGATGGGATCCACGCTTGCTTGTTTCGATCAAAGGGTATCGAAAACTGGATATGAACTGCTCACTGGAGAACTGGAAAAAGAAAGGTAGAAAGGAGGGGGGAACAAAATAAAGGAGAGAGAATATGAAGCAAATGTAGGGAAAATAAAAGAAGTGCTCGAATGGGCCCTACCCCACTGCCTACGTATCTCATCGGGAACATGAGAATCAGAGCGACGTAGTTCTCCTCAACGAGGGTCGCTTTGTTTGTGTTTTTTAGCAGAAGCGTCAGAGTGCGCGTTCCACCAGTTAGGTGTTGCAGCTCGCTGTAGGGAGACTTAGGCGTTACCTGTTTGCGGTGGAACGGACTTGACGAGTCCTTAAGGAAGGAGTGAATGAGATGAGAGAAGAAATTCCTGAAGGAAAAACGTTATTGTTTGTTTTTTGTCTTTTAAGAAAAGAAGTGTTTTAATTGTTTTACGTTTTGTAACACACATTGTATTTAAGTCCTTCATATAGGATCGAATGCCTTGCGTATCGACCCAAGACGGGACGCATGCTAAACATTCCAAGAAAATGAGAGAAGACCCCTCACATCCTTGTTCCCACATGAAAGGCCTAAATACAATAAGTGTTGTGCCTTTATTAAGTGTTTTTTTTACTTTTGTTATAAGATGAGAGAGAAGAAACCCAAAAGAGGAGCAAAGGTGAAAACTAAGGGGAGACTAAGATACACCCTAGTGTTAGCATGCTTGGAGATCCTATGGTTAATGGGGTTTAACAAACCTACTTCTAAAAGAAAGAGGAAGAAGGGCAAAAGAAGCAACTTACTTCCAAAATGGAAGTTAAGTTGATCTTAAAGAGGGATAAAAGAAAAAGTTATTCAAAGAAAGCATGTAAATGCTTAACAAACACAATTAGAAAATTTAAAAGAAATAAGAGAATGTAAGAGAGAGAAATGTATGTGGAACTAAGTCCACACACTTACTTACCTTTAGCACCTACATGAAAAGGTTAGTTCACAAAACTAATTACAAGAAAAATCCTAAGTAAAAGGACTTGGTCAAACAAGCCAATGGAAGGAAATAATGAAAACAGCAGCTATTACAACCCACATGTAACAGAACAACGGTAAATTTAGCTTCATATACCAAACAACAAACAACAGCTCATGTTCAGCATACAAAATGGGTGTAACAAACATTTGGCAGCACATACTACATCATATATGTGTATAGACAGCAGTGGAAGATTAGAGACAGCATGCATTAACAAACAATTTCAATCATGAACAACCATCATCATGCATCAAGCCTTGCACATTCATCAAACAAACACCATCACAATCACATTACAAATCATGGTGAGCAATCCTTGAAATCAAACATATTATAATGCACATTACAAAAGAATACATATTGTCAAGAATATGAGCAAGTCAAAACAAGTATACATCTCTTGAAATGGAAAGCAAATGAACATGCGCATAATGATTCCAGCAACATAACATCAATTAGCAATTAATGAGCTCAAAGTGTGTGCATCATGTGTTCATCACATCAATTGATCTACAATGCCAACATTATGCTTGATAATGAAAAACCAATGCACGCATGTCGTAAAATCAAGTTCATACCGTGGTGTGAGTTAAGATAGCTCAAAAATAATCCACCAATCATCAATGCATTGATCCATGAAGTTTAAACATGTTAAGGATATCAAACAAGCAAGAAAATATCATTCTACAGCAGGGGTAATCGATTACTCCCTTTGAGTATTCAATTACTCAGTTGAAATTTGGCTAAAAACATGAAAATAAGGCTGAGTAATCGATTACTCTATTAGGTTAATCGATTACCACTGCAACAGAGACAAAAATTCAGCTTTGAAAAGCACTTTTCAGCAGTGAATGACTTATCCAAACATCCAATTGAACATGCAATCAATTAAGCACGAAATTACATTGAATTATGATCCTCAAACATCAATTAAACTCAATAATCAACCACAACAAAAATCATATTCAAGCACATGAATCCAAATCAAAAATCCACAAAAATCTACATCGAATAAGTTACGAATAAGCTAAAAACAGTGTAGATTTAGGGAAAACCAGCCTACAAAGCGGAGACTTGCTTTGGTAATTGTTGCAAAGTAATCTTGGTGCAAAAAATGAAAGAAAACCAGAGATTCTTCAATCAATAGCCGAAATGCGTCGAAACCGAACGAAATCGCGAAAATCCACCAAAATCCAACTTGCACCAAAATAAATGGTGAGAAACCTTTGGATTGAAGAAGAACAAGCTGAAATTCCAGAAAATTCAACCAATGCAAACCAAGAGATGAAGTTTAGCTCAAGAATTAATCGTTTTTTAATGTAAAAAGTGATTATTCTTCAAGAAATAATAGCTTTTGTGTGTGGTTGTGGGAGAGAGAAGTAGAAGTTGTAGCAAAGTGAAGAGAGAAATGAGAGAGAATTGAGAGTGAAATGTGAGAAATTTGAGAAAATAGTTGAAGTCCCCTGAAAATGAGTGAAGCATCTCTTAAATAGATTTTAGGTTTGGAGTATAAGTGGTTTGGAGTGAGGTTTGGGTTTGGAGCTAGGGTCGGAGTTAGTTAGACTCAACTCACCGAGTCAAGTTAGTTAACTCGGTTAGTTAGGATAAACTCAGTTACTTGGAAAATAAGGAACCTCAACTAGTGCATGGGTGTATGACTTGGGCTGCAAGCAAGGCCTTGTGACTTGTGAACTTTCAGCATGAAGTCTCTATGTTCGAGCCCTCATATGACCTTCATAACGTGTTCAAATAAAAAAATGTCCAACATCAAAGTTGAAGAGGGCATGGAGATGAACAACTTTGATGTTCAAGAATTTTTCATTTGAAGCCTTCTTGATGGAGAAAATCGGCTTAACATTTGGCACGCCAACTGTTCGATGAAATTATGGCCTATGGGCCTGCACTTGCCTTGCCATGACTTGAGATTTGCCTTGATTTCACCAAACTTTGATTAATCATAACTCCCTCAATTTTGATCCGATGGAAGAGTTCTTTATATGGATTTGAAGCTTGAAACAAGATCTTTTGTTGTGGCCTGGTGGATTTTTGATTTGATGCTTTAAAATTGAGAAATCCTGACTCAAAGAGAGGTGCTAAAATGGCCAAAACTTACTATTTTTGGAAACCCCCAAAGTTTCTATTTTTGGCAGTTTTGTAATTTCTTGATTTTTTATTATTTCTCCATCATTTCTTGATCAAATTTTGTCCAATGAACATATATAACTTGAATTTCATGAATTTGACCTTAAAAGTCAGGAATTGACTTTTTCCACTGCACAGTTGACTTTTTCCCCAATTTCTCGATTATCAAGCAACTGATCAATTGAACCTCTTCTGAAACCAATTGATGAGCAATTTTCCATACATATACACTTAAGAACATGAAGCATACCATGAGATCAAGTTTTGCCCAAGAAATCAGAAATAAACTGATTTTAGGTCAAACCCTAATTTTGGCACCTTCTGGTTAGGAGGAAATAGCACATCCTCCAAATCCAAATTCCTCTGAATATGATGTGTATCCTCTCAAACAATGATGAGATATGCCATTTGGAGATGATAAAAACTCAAAGAGCTTGCCCACTTGGGGGTCAAATGCCAATTTTTGACTACCTTATGTAGGATGTGGTGCACTGCCCAATCTTCTGGATGGTTTCCCTTCTTTCAATGACTTGTGAGATCAAGTGGGATGATATCTGATGTAATAGACCCTTGAGGCTTGTTGAGGACCCTTGGTTCTTGTTCCCTTGCTTTGGATGATCAACACCTTTGAGAAACAACTGATCCCATGCCCTTATGCAAGATGCCATGCAATGCTTTATGTTTTGTTTTTCCATGCTTGAATGCAATGCAATGAAATGAAAGCTTATGCTAAATGATATGAAGAAATGAGAGGGCAAATTTTGGGGTATTACACCAACACTTAGTGAAATTTTCACTAAGTCAGAATCTGTTTCACTTTTTCCAAAAAGTAAGGGCATTTTTTACTTGGATCCAAAAAGTTTCAAAACAAACTATGATCACACATATGTTGTATCATATGAGAGCTTTCCAAAATGGCCAAGAACCCCATCAAACTCAACCTGAGCTAAGAGTTGTGACAATGGCAACATGCCTTGCTGCAACTGTCATAACAAGGCAGATTTGTGCATTTTCCTCGATTTGGGCCATTTGTGCAAATGACAAACAAGTCTATCCATCTGAACACCTCCGGGGGAGACCAAGAAGGGACAAACACTGATCCATCAGCCTCCCAAGTCTTTGGAACCAAAAATAGTATGCCAAACCTAAAAACCCTACAAAGAGGGACAAGACTCTAATTTTGTTTTGGAGCATTCAATGGATGCACCAAGGTGGCATGGACTGAGCCTCTTCCAACTGAATTTAGTCAAGACTTATCCAAGAACTAGGGAACCACATGCCTGTGCTCTAACCTCTAGTCAATGGCTAGAGGAGACTTGGATTCCTATTGATCAATATTGGCTAAACCTCTGCAGCAGTTGCCATTCACTATTACAGCCAAAACAAACTTGCTATACTATAAATAGAGCTCATTTGTGCTCAGTTTGAGTACACCAAAGCACTACAACAGATGCTTTCCTCAAAATCTCTTTCTCTAGGCAAAAATACCTTCTTTAGTAAGGTAACTCTGATTTTTTGAGTTAGAGAGCAATTCCATCACAGCTCATGATCCAAACACATCCAATATGTCATATCTAAGTTGTCCAAACTCTCACAAGTGACCTGTAACACCAAAATCTCAAAGTCCCCTCTCAAAACCTCAAAATTGGACTTTTTTGCATTTTTCAAGCCATGTCTTGATCCAGTCACTTTTAAAACCAGATAAAACCATAAACACACTCCAAATATCATCCTTGAACTATCCCAAATGGTTCCCCACATCTGGAACACCATTTGAGAGAGTTGCTATTTTGGTCACTTTTGCCCCTTTTGCAAGAAAGGGCCAGTTTCCATTCCTAAGGTTTCCAGCTGATTCCAATCATCCTAAAAGCTTCTAAGGGACCATTTGAGGGTGTTCAAAGCATCAAAACATTTCTGGAACAAAGCCCTTGACAGATTGTCCAAAAAGCTCCTAAAGAGGTAAGCATCTCAACTTGAACTCTTCATAATATGCATTGCTTTGAAGTCCACTGATCATACACATCTCATACATGTTATATATGTTGTGTTTGAACCAATTCATCATGTAATTCATGCCTGTAACAAGAGGTAGCACGAAAAATGCAAATCATGGCCTATTTCAAAACCATTATCGGGTTTTTCAATAGGAGCATGATCTGGAAAAAACACCACCACCATTGGATTCCTTGTGAAATTCTAGGCCAGATACATATAAATTTTGTCCCAATCCATGGAGAAATGAGAAAGTTACAAGCTTCACGTTTCTTGCCAAAACGTTGTCTTGTCTTACCTTGGACAGGCCAAAAAACAAGGCAAGCCTTGTATATTTGTGGCTGGGGTTTGATACACGGATTTATCACTACCCTAGTGGTAGGACGCGCGCACTGCACACAAGAGGTCTGGGGTTTGAATCCCCCTCGCCCCAGATCCTCTTTTTTACCACTTTTTCATATTTTATTATTTTTCATATTATTTTTAATGATTTGGAAAATTAATAACTCACTCAATTTTAATTATTTTTTATTGGTTCTTTTTGAAAAAAATCACAAAAATGTTAAAATATTTTATTCCACAAAAAATCAGATTTATATAAATTATTTAATATAGTTGATATTTTTGTAAATAAATTCATTTTTTATTATTTTTAAACCTTTTAAAAATGAATATACACCTTGAAAATAAAAACCAAATGAGCTTTAATTCACCTTGTGATTAAAACATCATTTTTCAAACCTTGACCACAAATCATAAGTTGTTTATTAGAACTTATTTGGTATTTTTATCATTTTAATTAATTTTCTTTGAATAATTACTTTGAATAACTGATGTAATTAGGGTTTTGTTGATTTTCCCCTAACAAACTCTTTTCTTAAAAAACTTTTTGGGCCTCTTGAGAGAGTGTAAGTCCCATCCCTTTGTAAATAAACAATTTTTGGGCCTCAGTGTATTGCATAAGTCCCGATACCGTCAGAAATTCCGGCACGATTGCCGTTTTCAAACAAACCAACTGGGCCTCTCCTCGAGCTATAAGTCCCATTATTTTTCAAACCTTTTAGGCCTCTTGACAGAGTATAAGACCCACCCCTTTGTACAGAAGACCTTTCTTTGGGCCTCAGTCATTTGTATAAGTCCCTGTACAAATTCAAAACAACGGTGCATTCACTGTTAAAACCTTGGGCCTCTCCTTGAGCTGTAAGCCCCAACAATCTTTTCAAAATACTTTCTCCTTTGATTTTGAACCCAAATATCTAGTTGTTATCAAAACTTTCTTTAATTTCTTTGTTGAACAACTAACAAAACAGCATGGAAGCTCTACAACGGATAAGTGTTTATCCGCTTTCATTTACTGCTTTCATATATATATATATATATATATAACTGTATTGTGGGGTTGTTTCACTGTAAGTCTTCTTTCACATCCTTTTATATACTTGTCACATATCCACTATGTAATACTAGTATAGTTATTTAGAGCTTTCCCCAGCAACTACGTCTAGAACTAGGTAAAGCTTGTTGGTCACTCTTAAATACAAACAAAACTAGATCCCCCGTAGGATTCCAGATACAGTCTTCCTTTCTCTTGGGGTTAAATAATATGGAACAAAGAGAAAGGCAGTATTCTCGGTGAACCTTTTCTCAGACTGTCACCCTTAGAAATTGTCAAAGAAACTCTAACTCCCCAGAGATTATCTTTTCTCTGTGAATGGCATCTCTTGAGTTTCTTCCAAAACCTCAAACTTTCCTGGAATGATCTCTTCTCGGTGAATTGCATTTCTTGAACTTCTCTTGGTTTGGGGACCCACGGGTTTCCTAAAAGCATCCCCGCCTCCTCTTGGGTGTTGTACAAGGACCCTTCAGCTTCTTAGAAGTTATTTTGCCTTCTCTTGGGCTTAATACAAGGACCCTGACGACCTCTTAAAGGTATAAGACAGAACTTAATCATCCTTTGATAAAGCAGTCTTTCCAGTGTCAAAACTCTGGCCATTTTTAGGGTTGATTCTCATCCCTTAATGCCCGTGCCTCCTCTTAGGCATAATATAAAAGATAAAACTCTAGACTTGGATAGTCTGAGCCTTTTGAGTCTCAAAGACATTCTCAAGTTCCTTACAAACATAGGAAAAAAACCACCGATCACTCTGGATCAATTTCCAGCAGAAACCCTGGTCTCTCTCATGAGAGTTCCCCACACTTGGACTTGCCTAAGGATTTCAAAGAAAAAATGAAATCCCATCTGAGTCCTACTGGAATATGATGTTGGACGAACTAGTCAATTTGGATGAAGAATGACTGAATGCCTTAAAATTATTAAAGAGGGTAGAGAAAGCATATAATAAAAAGGTCAACATCAAATTATTTTCGAATGGAGACTTAGTGTGGAAAGTAATTCTACCTATGGATCGAAGAGATTGGACATTGGGAAAGTTGTCCCAAAAATGGGAAGGTCCATTCCAAATTGTTCAAGTTTTTTCTAATAGTGCATATGAGATCGAAGAGTTAGCTGAGGATCGAAGAATCCTGAAAGTAAACGGGATATATTTGAAAAAAAAATAGGCATGCACTTCAGGAGGTTAAAATATTAACAGAATAATTTGCATGCAAGATCGAGCCAAAATGGTAACTAGATTAAAAGTTCCAAAATGGCTAAATTCTTTACATTACAAATTCAAAGGTCGAAATAAAATTCAAACAGTTAATACATGAGTAAGCAAGATAATTAAAAAGGGAGAGCAACCTTCATGCGTTCATACTTCATCTTCGAGAGTGACAGGCGGCGGTCAATCACAGAATTATTGGAATTGAGAGTACTAATTTCTGTTCCCAAAGCTTGGGATATTTCGACGTGATCCACCCTACCTAGATTTCATTGTCGAGTTCTTTGCGGTCAAGCTTTTGAATCTCCTATTGGCGCTCTTTGGCCTTTTGAATCTTAGCTTGCAGCTCTTCTATTTTTTGTTCCTAGGCAGTGATGTGGCTACCACAAGTCTTGAATTCTTCTTGACTTTATTCAAAGCTCTTTTCCAATTCTGCAACCTTGTTGGTGTATTTGGTAGCAGCATCCCATTCAAATGTTTGGGTATCCATTTTTTTTTGGATCTTGTTCGAAACTTCCCTTCTGCGGTTGAGGTCTGTGGTGACATGATCAATGAATAGCCCAAGCTCCATGATGATATCGGTGATTTCTGGAGGAGTGGCTAGGATGTCCATTTGTTTCAAGATATCCTTGACCCCAAAGCAAGCAAAAGGATTGTCTTATAGGACTTGGATCAAGTCAATATTGAAAGCTTTCTCCTTGATCTTTTTGAGCAGTTCATCAACAGGCTCATTTGTAGACTAACCACCAGAAACGGTCGAGGAACTGGAGCATTTTTCAGTCGAACTACCTTTTGCGCTCATGAACGCTTTTAAGTATTCTACTGTCTTATTCTTCATTAATATTTCCAATTTTTTCAGGGAGAGAGCAGCAGTTGTACCATTCAAAGGGGCTTTAAAATCTTTGGTAGTACCAAAGGTTTGGTTGGTTTTAGGCATGTCACTTGGGTTTGCATCATCATCTTCCTCTTTGTCCTGAGCGTCGTTAGAGTAGTCAAACATGGGCCAATCTTCGTCTTGGTCTTCCTCTTCGTTTGGAGCATCTTCACCTTAATTGAGGATTTTTGGAAAAGAATCGTCTGTTTTGTCCTGGACATTCCCCTCTGTATGTTGGATGTGCATGGTTTCTTGGACTTCTGTGGTGTAATGCTCTTCTTCTTCGTCATCTTCATGATCGGAGTCAGTGGTTTGAGAGTGTTGGGTTGTATTCTTTAGAAGTGAGATCTTTTGTCGTTCATCAGAAGGTTTGTTCACTTCGCTCGTAGATCCCTTATTCGAATCTTTGTTGGATGTGGGATGGTACGAAGGAGTGTTGGTGCTAAAGGTGCGAGAAAGACACAAGAAAGGGGGGTTTGAATTGTGTATTTACTCTTTTTGTAACTTTTCACATCTTGTTAATTTGACGCTCAAGAACCTTCAATGTTCGTTGAGAGATTCTGATCTATTAACTAAAGAGTATGAGGGCCGTATAGGTTTTATTCATAAGATACGATACTCAGAACTTGCAGCGTAGAAGCTTATCAGAGATAGGCTGCAAGGTTCTAACTTTGCTTAATATGAGGTTCTGATATTTAATGCAGAAACATAAATAGAGATACTAAGCAAGAGTGTAAAGGACACACGATATATCCTAGTTCACCACGCGGGCTAATCCAGTCCACCCTCCTCAGGTGATTTCTCCTTGAACACAAGGACTTAATCCACTATAACCAAATCATGATTACACTTGCACGGGCAACAACCGGTGACTAACCACTTGCACAGCCGCACTGTGACTAATAACCCAATGAACCGTTCAGGGATCCAACAGGATATAACGTTCATTGACCGAGCAGACCTACTGCTGGGATTTCACAGCTAGCCGTTCAGGGATTCATCACAATGAATATAAAGCTACTGACCATATTTTAGGATTTTCCACAATGACCCTCAGCCATTGTCATCTCAAGTATCTGATCACCACGTGATCTACTCAAGGGCCTCAACTCACAACTGAATTGTTCAGGGATCCCATCAGGATATAACGTTCACTTGAGGAGTCTCAATTCATTTAGTTGAATTGGCAAACTGGAGATTACAAATTGTGCTTCTTAATAAGCAGGTTTCTCCTAGGTTTAAGTACAAAGAACACACACATGTGTTCAAGCAAGTTTTGAGCAATCAGCTCCTTGCTTTCCTAAGAAACTACAAAGATGTATTTAGATATTATGATTGTTGACATCTGGTAGATCTTCTTCTTCTTCGTTTTCTGGTTGAGCAAGCTTTGAGCAACAACTCCTTGCTTTAGATCTTCAATGTAGCTTTGACGAGAAGGTAGGTTGATGACTTGACTGATCTTCAATGCTGTCTTCTTCATCAACAGCTTCTGTTTGATTGTTGTTGTTGTGTTGATTTGTTCTTTTGAGATTCAACAACAATTGCCATGAGTGAATTAATGACAGGTTTGAATATTCTAACTCTTACAACGAGAACTCATCGTTGTTGCTATCTTCACACAATGACTTGGTCAATTTTGTAGATGAACATTCAGTTCGTAATTCTACAAGTGATCGACACATCAGAAGAACAAACTCTTTCCATTAAATAGCCAGTAGAAATATAGCCGTTAGAGAATATTGTTGGCTGTTTGGAAAAGAGACGTCGTGATATAATGAGTTGTACTGACACATCTTCTTTTTGTAGAGGAGGAAGTGACCAGACATCTTTTCTTGGGCAGTGTGTACATTTAACTCACAACAGTAATATTTAGACTTTGAAACTTCAGTGGCTTCTGATGTTAATTTGATGAAGCATGAGTGGAGTCTTTATAGCAGAATATCTGATGCTTCAAGTCTTCCGTTAATTGAAGAAGTCCATTAGGAATCAGTCTTCAGAACTTCAGCACTTGGTCTTTAAGAGCGTTATCCTTTTCTGCTTTAAGTCTTCCGAATCTTCAGAGCCTGTCTTCAGAGTCTTCAGAACTTCTTGTTTGAAACCTTGATCTTCAGAACTCGTCGGTCTTCAGATTCTTTCTGCACTTGGTCTTCAGCGCCTTCAGCCATCAGAACTTCAAGTCATAAGAGTCTTCAGAACTTTGGTTCTTTCTGAGTGTACTTCTTCAGAAGCT
Organism: Lathyrus tuberosus; assembly: GCA_022829125.1. Lineage (NCBI taxonomy): Eukaryota > Viridiplantae > Streptophyta > Magnoliopsida > Fabales > Fabaceae > Lathyrus > Lathyrus tuberosus. The sequence continues at coordinate 3,516,909 of JALAZF010000266.1, read as the reverse complement.
TCGCTATCTTCAGAATCTTAATCACTTTCAAATTGCATCCACAAGAGTATTGCAACAGAAATCTTGGCATCCTTGGATCTGGCTGATCATGACTAGATAAACAAGCGTTCTTGCTTCTCACGACTTTAGTCACACATAGTAACTTCGCATATATATATATATTCAATCATAGTACATCTAGTTGGTGTATGTTGGTTCTGATGTCTTTAGTTCTTATGATCTGCACACAACACACGTTAGACAATAAAATGGTTCTTTCACAAATACTTATTGTTATCATCAAAACATAGATTGACTTGTGGAGACAATTCTTGCTCTCACAATCTCCCCCTTTTTGTTGATGACAAAACCAAGTATTTTGATTGAACATTTTATACAAGGTAATCACCAAAGCAAACAAATTCAGAATATGGAACAACAGCTCCCCCTGAATGAGTTATCCTCGAAGCTTTATCTGAGATCATCTAGGATTTTATATAATCCAAAGATATACAGAGTAACAACTTGAGTTTCCAGAACAGAAATAGAAAAGAGTTACTTTTCTATCTTGTCCTTAGGAAAATGAAGAATCTTTAGCATCTGGACTAGTTCAACAGAACTTCCATCTTCAGATCTTCAGAACTCAGTTTCCTTTGTTGTCATATCAGAGCTTGTTATCTTCAGAGTCGTCTGAAGCATTTCTACTTTTCAGTAGATTCAATTGAGCATAGAATTAGAACAGTTCTTCGACTGATAAACATAGCTTCGCTGTATATCAGAAACTGTCTTTTGAGACACTCCCCCTGAGTTTCAGGCTATATGAAGATTTTAGATTTTGCATTTTAGTCTTCTGGGTAATCTCCCCCTAATTTCCATAAGTCAGATATTGGGATCTTTCAGAATCGAAATTCAGAGTTTCTAAATTTAATCACTAGTGTTGATCATGACTTTTCAGAGTTTGACTTTGAACACAGGTTTATTTCAGACCTTGTTATTGTCACAACTCAGTTAAATTATAAAAGCTTGATTTTTTATCAGATACCAATTGAAGGTTAAAACTTGTGATTAATCAACGCTTGATTCTGAATCTGGTATATCTTGTTTTAGTCGGATGTAAAAATGATGTGCTGACTCTTATACCAGAGTTTGTTGATTCTGATGCTGAAGGAGTTCTTTTGATATTTCTTTGAAGAGTATTTCCTTTGTGTACTGATAGGATACCAATGAAGGTACTTTGACAGTAATCCACAACTTTGCTTTGATTGAGAGTCTGATACTAATCTTTGTGTGCTGAATCTGATTTCCAATTGATGATTTAGTCTGATACCAAATCGTCTTTAATTCAAATGGTTCCTGATAGAATGGTTTCTTGCTTGGATCTTTAATTCAGATCTTCAGACAGTTCTTGACTTCTGATTTGCACAGAACTTCTGAGTGAGCATCTTGAAATGTAGATTTTGCCTTGATTGCTTTCAGAGTTTCCTTACTTAATCTGATTCTTTATTCTATGATTGTAGTTCTTCTTCTTATCCTGTCTTTAGAATGCCTAGTGAACTTGTTTAGAGTTCCTCGGATAACATCAAACAACAAACGTTAGTAGTAACGCATTTTATAAGAGTACTTTGTTTGAGTTCTGCATTCTTTCAGATTTCCTTCTTTCAATCAAAATCAATCAATATATTTCTCCCCCTTCTTGACATCATCAAAAAGTGTTAGGGCATATGACCATTTAAGCATGTAGTCATTTATATTCAGTCACAGAGTCACAGAGTAATTTTAAACATTCAGAAGCATTTAGACTCATTTTAGGGAAACACATCTATACTCAGTATGTATTTAATTGAAGGATGATAGATGGAATCAACTGATTACTTAAAGGTTAATAGATGTAAAGTGAACTTCTCAGATAAGCAACAAAATAGAACACAGAAGACAACATATTTTCATTGACTAAGTGAGAAAGAATCAACTGATAAGCAACAAAACATAGCATTGTACTACATCATATTTAAAATTTTAGTCATCAAAATCTTCAACGTTGTCAACCCTATCACATCTTGTCTCAGTTACTGAAGGTTCTGGTCCGAGTCTCCTTACTAACCCCCAAAATTTCTCTTTTAGCATAATTTCGGATATTATTCTCCCGTAAGGAACGTAAGAGTTCAACTGAGTTCTTGAAACTCTGATAGAATGTTTCAGGTGATTGAAAATAGTTTTGGGAAGATTGATTTTAAAGTGGTGTGTTAGGAGGAAAACGAATACTCTGTCATCTTGGGACAGCGTACTCCTTGCAGTTGCACGAGGTCGAAGATTGGTTAGAGAGAATCTGAACCATGTTCTGGGTGAAGGAAGAAGTTTCTCAGGGTTGTTTGGTTCATAAGGAACCGAATCATCAAATAAAACCTTGCATTTCTTTACTAAGCTCAGGTCAGATTGAAAGTCTTCAACAGTGACCCCAGATGCGACACAATTTATGAGCTTTTCTAATGAGGGAATAGAGATGGTGATTGGAAAGCTATATACTTCAGACCAGATAGTGTTGCCTTCATTACTAATTCAGGCATATTTCCAGAATTCTTTCATAAGAACTGGAAAGACAGGGCCGTTTAGCAGTGAATAATAACCATTCCAAGATTGAATCTGCATGCTTCTTACAATTTCCAGACCATTATTTTGAAGTCTAGCTAGGTTTGGTCTTTTCTATGGAATAACTTCTAGAGTTTCTACGTTTCCTCTAAATGTTGGAGAAGCCATTTGTTAACACACAGAAGATTCTAAATGAAGATTGGTTTAGATGAGGATGAGCGAGGACGAAGTAGAATCCTATTATTTATAGTCGAAATGAGAGTGAGGAGTGTAATTGTTACACCAAGATTTGGGTTTACTATTTCCTAGGTGGTCATGATTAATTAGGGTGTGCTAAAAGGTGTGAACGTGTGGGAAAAGAAAACGGAGCAGTTACTCATTTAAAGACTTTATTACTGAAGATTTCTTGGGTTGTAAAATAGGACACGTCATTTATGCAATATTTTAATGGTTTATTAAGAATTTTTATTAGTGGGTACCAGATATTATAAATAACGCGAGACAAAGATAACATATATATATATATATATATATATATATATATATATATATATATATATATATATATATATATATATATATATATATATACAGGCATACACTTAACCATCTAGTATCCTAATCTGTCAACTAATTTGTTTTCTGAGAACCAGTCACTGTCAAACGTTTCACAAGAATTTTCATTAAAGGCAATATCAGGACCGCGTCTAATTTTGCTAATTGTTTGCACAACTCCTGTTTTGAAAAACACTTCAGTTAAGATTCTTCTGTATGGGATCGTAGTTTCAAGGGTAGTTCTTGACACGAGAATGGTGTCCTTGAGATGGTCAAATATAATTTGGGGCAGATTTATACGAGTTTGCTTAAGAAGACACATGATTAGGAGCTTGTCATCATGATACAGAAGGTTTTTGTATGTGCTTCGAGGTTTGATGTTTGTCATAATGAATTTAAACCAGCCTCTAGCATGGGGCAGGAGTTTCTCAGGATTAGTAGGTTCGAAGGTAGAACCTTTATCAAACAAGTAGTGTAATTTTGCATCAGAAGTGAATCGAATGGATGCATGACTAGGAGTGATGCCTTCCAGTGGGCATTCAATGGCTTCAGCAATTTTTGAAGCGTTGAAGGAGAGAGGAATACCATAGATGTCTAAAGAAATGGTCAGACCGTCATGGCTGACAGCAACATTGATCCAAAAAGTTTTTATGATGTTTGGGTAAATGGGACCTCTAAGCATATGAATGTGTCCATTCCAATTTTGCGAATGAATGCCTAGATGGAAATTATGATCAACATCCATTAGCTTAGGTTGTTTTTCACTAATGATTTCAAGAGAGTTATCGTCGCCAAAGAAGGTTCTTGGAGTCAATGATTGGTTTGCCATGAGAATGGTGAGGAAGTCTTTTGAGGAGATCAAGTCAGGAGTTTAGAGAGGTGTGAGTTTTAATAAGTTAGAAACTGAGGATAATATATATATATATATATATATATAATAAGACTTGTATTATTGATGAGTAGGGTTAGCTAGGATGAACAGATACTCTTGTTAGAGAGAGAGGGATTAGGTTCTAGAGAAGTGTTGACTGAAGCACACCTATGGGTAATAGGATATGACTAGACGCTGATGGAGGAAATCTCTTACTAGAGGACATATGCAAACAGATACACGGGAGGACAAGAAGGTTTTCTTAAGAGTTTGTTTCAAGAAAATAAGAATAGATTTGGGTTTTGATTATAAAAACAAATAAGTAGAGGTATGACGACGGTTGGATGATATTTTGAACTTTCCGGGTTTTAAGTGTAAGATATATGATAGGGACACGTGACTTTATAGAGTAAGTGTGTAGATTGAATTATGCCTAGTCTAGGAAAGATAGAGGACGGTTCAAAAGATTTTAGTAAGATTTTATTAAGTTGTCAGAGATATGTTGTGGTTTCAATAGATTCGCAATTATTATTGTATTCTTTTGCGTGTAGTTTTTGTTAAAGGGTTTTCTTGTATTTAACAATTTCTTTCATCTATGCTTAACAGATTTTCTATTGGTTGAATATTTCCCTAAAGAAACATGTAAGGATTCCTGAATAATTACTTAGTAAAACATGTTATGACAAATTTGAACGAATTCTAATTAAGGCATCTCATGAGTTTAACAGATTATTAGTGACAAGAAAAGTGTACCTTAGATCTTTCAGACTTAACTGAGTGTTTTTTGTCTTTACTTTGGTCTTCATTCTGATGAATTTTGAAATCCTCGTAATTTTTCGTGAGTGCATTCTTTGAGCTTTTGATCTACTTCTTTCAGACTTGGCTTGCTTTGAGCATCTTTCTGATTCTGCCTATTTCCAAGTAAGCTGCAGATGTTTCTTGGGTTCTTCAAGATAAGCTTGTCTTCTAACTTCTGAAAAGAATATTTTCTTGGAAAGTGACCATTTTATTTGAACTTGGCCAATTCCATGCGATCCATTTTGATAAGGTGACACTCATATGCGTGGGAGCAGTACTGAGTGAACAGTAAATTTCATTCGATGACCCCAAACAGATTACTTCTATTTTGAATGTTTCTTACTTCTCATTTCCTTGATCCATAGAACCTGTTTAGTTCCGATACAGTTCCTAAGATATGGATCTGAATCTTAAATGATAAACTTCAAGAATTGGTTGAGTTTTCCTTTCAAAGCCCGAATTCAGTTTGCGTTTGTGAGAGTTTCTTTTCTTTAAAAGATGATTGATTTCACCAATTCAGTAAGAACCTTTGAGAGGTTATACGAGGAGGAATTATCATATCAGCATCTGACTTGTTCCTCAAGGTTGTTTCAGAACTTGTTCAGAACCAAAACATCATCATGCCCCATGTGTACATTACTAGACACGATTTGCATGAACCACTTGTTCTTACAATGATGATCAACTCATTTGGGGTTGTTCACACATATCTATGATTTAACTCATTTCTCCAAACGAAACATTATTAACGTCATCTTAGTTGGAGAACCTAGATACCTAAAATGATAACATCTAATTTCATATCACAAGTGATTCTGAGAACACTTGATCTGTCGAAAATCAGATTATCAACATTTGATCTTTACTAGGACGATTTTAGGTTGTTGGAGCTTGATCACCGAACCAGTTAAGAGTTCGTTCGGAATCAACTGAATCTTTGGGATCCAGTTCTCCATTGAATCTTTTGATCATTCCAGATTCTGACATTGAATCAATTCTAATAATTTGAATTTTTCAGATTCTGAGTTAAACAGATTTCTTTCTGAAATTCAAAGTCTTAGAACAGCAATCTTTCTTCTTTACATGAAGAGATCCAGAATGAGTTTTAAACGAGAAAGTCAAGGGTGGACCTAATCTGTTTCTTGAAAACATCTCAAAAAGTCATAAAGGATTAATCTTCAGCAAACAAGATTTCTTGCTTTCTGATGATTCATCTTTTAATCATATACGTGGTTTTATCCACACGTATTTTCCAGAATGAGCATTCAACATATACTTCCTTTTATCTGATGAATTTATCTTATCAACTGATTCTTCAACTTTAGTGAGGCTTCATCTCGAATCAGTGAAATGCTCATGAAGTAATCAAATTGATTACAATTTTTTACATAGTTAACTGCTGAACTGTTACAGAAATTGTAAGTGGATTTTCAATCTAACCAAGAGTACTTCTACGCACCACATCTGGATCTTTTTCTGACACTGTTAAGTGTTTGATGTAAATCAATAACAGAACCGGAGCTCTGATACCAATTGAAGGTGCGAGAAAGACACAAGAAAGGGGGGTTTGAATTATGTATTTACTCTTTTTGTAACTTTTCGCATCTTGTTAATTTGACGCTCAAGAACCTTCAATGTTCATTGAGAGATTCTGATCTATTAACTAAAGAGTATGAGAACCGTATAGGTTATGTTCATAAGATACGATACTCAAAACTTGCAGTGCGGAAGCTTATCAGAGATAGGCTGCAAGGTTCTGACTTTTCTTAATATGAGGTTCTGATATTCAATGCAGAAACATAAATAGAGATACTAAGCAAGAGAGTAAAGGACACACGATATATCCTGGTTCACCACACGGGCTAATCCAGTCCACCCTCCTTAGGTGATTTCGCCTTGAAAACAAGGACTTAATCCACTATAACCAAATCATGATTACACTTGCACGGGCAACAGCCAGTGACTAACCACTTGCACAGCCGCACTGTGACTAACAACCCAATGAACCGTTTAGGGATCCAACATGATATAACGTTCATTGACTGAGCAGACCCACTGCTAGGATTTCACAGCTAGCCGTTCAGGGATTCATCACAATGAATATAACGCTACTGACCATATTTCAGGATTTTCCACAATGACCCTCAGCCATTTTCATCTCAAGTATCTGATCACCACGTGATCTACTCAAGGGCCTCAACTCACAGCTGAACTGTTCAGGGATCCCATCAGGATATAACGTTCACTTGAGGAGTCTCAATTCATTTAGTTGAATTGGCAAACTGGAGATTACAAATTATGCTTCTTAATAAGCGGGTTTCTCCTAGGTTTAAGTACAAAGAACACACACATGTGTTGAAGCAAGTTTTGAGCAATCAGCTCCTTACTTTCCTAAGAAACTACAAAGATGTATTTAGATATTATGATTGTTGACATCTTGTAGATCTTCTTCTTCTTCGTCTTCTGGTTGAGCAAGCTTTGAGCAGCAACTCCTTGCTTCAGATCTTCAATGTAGCTTTGACAAGAAGGTAGGTTGATGACTTGACTGATCTTTAATGTTGTCTTCTTCATCAACAGCTTCTGTTTGATTGTTGTTGTTGTGTTGATTTGTTCTTTTGAGATTCAACAACAATTGCCATGAGTGAATTAATGACAGCTTTGAATATTCTAAGTGTTACAACAAGAACTCATCGTTGTTGCTATCTTCACACAATGACTTGGTCAATTTTATAGATGAATATTCAGTTCGTAATTCTACAAGTGATTGACACATCAGAAGCAAAAACTCTTTCCATTAAATAGCCAGTAGAAATATAGCCGTTAGAGAATACTGTTGGTTGTTTGGAAAAGAGACGTTGTGATATAATGAGTTGTACTGACACATCTTCTTTTTGCAGAGGAGGAAGTGACCAGACATCTTTTCTTGGGCAGTGTGTACATTTAACTCACAACGGTAATATTTAGACTTTGAAACTTCAGTGGCTTCTGATGTTAATTTGATGAAGCATGAGTGGAGTCTTTATAGCAGAATATCTGATGCTTCAAGTCTTTCGTTAATTGAAGAAGTCCATTAGGAATCAGTCTTCAGAACTTCAGCACTTGGTCTTTAAGAGCGTTATCCTTTTCTGCTTTAAGTCTTTCGAATCTTCAGAGCCTGTCTTCAGAGTCTTCAGAACTTCTTGTTTGAAACCTTGATCTTCAAAACTCGTCAGTCTTCAGATTCTTTCTGCACTTGGTCTTCAGCGCCTTCAGCCATCAGAACTTCAAGTCATAGGAGTCTTCAAAACTTTGGTTCTTTCTGAGTGTACTTCTTCAGAAGCTTCGCTATCTTCAGAATCTTAATCACTTTCAAATAGCATCCACAAGAGCATTGCAACAGAAATCTTGGCATCCTTGGATCTGGCTGATCATGACTAGATAAACAAGCATTCTTGCTTCTCGAGACTTTAGTCACGCATAGTAACTTCGCATATATATATATATATATATATATATATATATATATATATATATATATATTCAATCATAGTACATCTAGTTGGTGTATGTTGGTTCTGATGTCTTTAGTTCTTATGATCTGCACACAACACACGTTAGACAATAAAATGGTTCTTTCACAAATACTTATTGTTATCATCAAAACATAGATTGACTTGTGGAGACAATTCTTGCTCTCACAATCTCCCCCTTTTTGTGGAATTATCACTCTTGATCCGTTCAGAAGTATCCTTAACAGCAGGTTCAGGGTCAACGTTCGGCTGAGAAGTGACATCGGAGGTCTTCGCCTTCTTCTTCTTCTTGGCAATTTTAGAAGCGTATGGTGATAGATCATCATCATCTGACTCAATTTTTTGAGCTTGAGGATTGTTGATTTTTTGTTTCTTTGGAGTTGGAGGTGGTTTTTTACTTATCTGAAAATAACACAAGCATTAGCATACAAAGATAATACATCAAGCGAAATAATAACACATGAAGTATACCTTTGTTGTTGTTTTGGTGGTTTCTTCTTCTTGCCTTCGTCCTTGGCCGAGTTGGAAATTTTCTTCGTTGGACCCTTTATTAGTTGTTTTCTTTCGACAACTAAAAGAGGAATAGGTCAAAACAGTTGTCACAAGTAAAAAAGGTGTCAAGGAATTGTTAGGAGAGAAATAAGTCGAAAAACCCTCATATTCCACACCTTCATATATAGGAGAGAGTATGTGAACCTCCTTTATGTCAATATGAAGATGTCCTTTGAAACTATCCAGAGTGTGCTTAGTCAAAACCACCCGTTGGGCAAGCTTTTGAGAGTCTTGTCGAAGAATTTTCATGAAGTCCCCACATGTGGACCGATTTTTGTGACCCCACAAATCCTGAGATGGTTAAATCCTCGTGAACCGTGGTTGTGCCACTTTTGAGTTTCTAATATTTATCCTATGATGCTTAAAAGGAAGGGGAAGGAATCTAAACAAACCCTGCGTGCAAATGTTTTCCCTACAAATGCAAAGAGATCTGGAATCGGGGGTTGGTTATACTAAGGGAAGCTATTAACATCCTAAGTATCTATAGTACTCTATAGGAACCTTTTGTACATATTTATTATTAGTTATCTTATTTGTTTACTGTTGATTGGGAAAGTTTTAACCTATGGGTGAGAATGATAATATTTTTGGGAGTTTTTGTTTTATGAAAGGTACGTGGACCTAAGGGGTTTTATTTAAAGGTGTGCTCGCTAAGATCTTACAACCTTATGCCTATGTATCCCCAAAAAGACACTTTGGGAAATCAGAGCGTTCTTAGTTCCACCTAATTATGGGTGGAATTTGTATCTTGTTCAAAGCCCAAGATGATGAAGCTAAAAGGGTGTTTGTGTATCTTGTTCAAAGCCTAATATGTGAAGCTAAAAGTTTTGTTGGTTTGAAAGAAAAGACAAATTGTCATTTTTAAGGGAGATATCCCACCTATTCATCACAAACATTTGAGAATAATATCATAAGGGAATAAGCTTTGAACTTGGATGTTAAGTAATCCTAATCAATGTCACATCTTCCTTTATGAGTCTTTGCATGCTAAGAGAAGGACCTTAACTTGGATATAGTATCAATAAGTGTGCTACTTACATCACTTAGATGAAAGAAAAGTTTTGGACCATGATAAGAGAAGGACTCCAACTTGGATTTTGAATCAACAAGTGTGCCACTTACATCACTTATATGGAAAAAAAGTTTTTAATGTTTTGTTTTGAATTGTGGTGTATAGAAGAGATATCTTCCTACAGAGATGACTCAGTGTCTCATCTCTAGGGAGAAGTTGAATTATTTGAGTATCTTGTTCAAAGCCCAAGATGTTGAAGCTAAAATAGTTGTATCTTGTTCAAAGCCCAAAATGTGAAGCTAAAAATTTTATTTGTATCTTGTTCAAAGCCCAAGATGTGAAGCTAAAAAGTTTATTTGTATCTTGTTTAAAACCCAAGATGTGAAGCTAAAAGGTTTATTATAGCCTGAGAGGAGGCTGACTTAACTGGGGGGAGTTTTTAATTGATGGTATCTTGTATGAAGCCCAAGATGGAGGCTATGATGCTTTTAAGAAGCCTGAAGGGTCCTTGTATAAAGCCCAAGAGGAGGTTGGGGTGCTTTGATAAAGCCCAAGAGGAGGCTATGGTGAAGTTGACTTCATCCAAGGGAAACTAGTGTTTGAACTAAGTTGTAGTTGAGGGAACCCTAATGTTTCAACTAAGTCTAAACTAAGGATGAGGTGTTATAAATGTCAAGAGAAACTTAATATGAATAAGTATATGATAAGTATTTAGCAAGTATAGACATGAATTGAAAGTGGAGGGTCTTACACTCTAATAGAGGCCCATGTATAAAACATGGTTGTATTGAAGAGGTGGTGGGTCTTACACTCTAATAGAGGCCTAAAGAGTTTGAAATTTGAATTGAAAAGGTGGTGGGTCTTACACTCTAATAGAGGCCCAAAGAGTTTGAAATTTGAATTAAAAAGGTGGTGGGTCTTACACTCTAATAGAGGCCCAAAGAGTTTGAAATTTGAATTAAAAAGGTGGTGGGTCTTACACTCTAATAGAGGCCCAAAGATTTTGAAATTTGAATTAAAAAGGCGGTGGATCTTACACTCTAATAGAGGCCCAAAGAGTTTTAAATTTGAATTAAAAAGGTGGTGGGTCTTACACTCGAATAGAGACCCAAAGAGTTTTAGATTTGAATGCCACTAGGGTTGTGTTTGATGAAAGTTGAAGATTGAAATTTGAAAGATTGAAAGATTTGAGAAATTGAAGAAAGTTTTGAGAGGAGGGGAGGGACTTACACTTTAATAGAGGCCCAGAGAGTTGTTTAAGGTTTGAAAAAGTTGTTAATCAAGATGAAACCCTAATGGAAGATTTAATCAGAGGTATTTTCAAAAAGGAAATGATTTAAACATGGTATAAATGATATGTAAGTCAAGATAAACATGTTGTGATCTTGTAACAATGGTTTAAACAAAGTGTATTTATCCATATGAGAATAAAAAATGAATTAGGTTTGAAACAATTAGAAAGAAAATCAATTTTCAAGGTTTTAAACATAAAAAAAGTACTTCTTTTCAACTTAATAAAAAGTGATTAAATAAATACTTTTTTTGGAATTTTTTGATGGATTAAAATAATAGAGTGTATGAGTGATATGTGTAAAAAAGATTGGATCAAAAAGAATTAATTTGATAAGAGAAATAAATGTTTGAATTTTGGAATAAAAATGTGAAAAATATGAAAACTGGTAAAAAAATGTTGTGGGTGGGAGTTGAACCCATGCCACCAAGGATCAAACCATCAAAACATGCCCTTTCCAACTGAGCCAACGTGCGTTGGTGATAATTAAACAAAACCATTTGAAAAAATATTAAGAATGCGTTCCAAATTCAAAAATGGGCGCCATGAACTTCATCTTCTTCCTCGAGCTCCATTTTTGCAGAAAGGGCTCTATCTCACTCAATACGCAATGGTTTTGAAAGATGTAAACATGTAAATTGTTCGTTGTTAAACAAGGAATCGAATGGTGGTATTTAATTTCATTTATTTTTAGTGTGGGGTGAATTATTAAGCACGAACCAGATGAACCCTAGTTTTGCAAAAACTATAATGAAATCTTATACACGTAATATAAATAACAATTGATTGAGGGTAAATGATATATGAAATACCAGAAACACATTGGTAACTTGAAATAACATTTAGGATGCATGAATCATAGAGTTTGAAAAGTTCAAGCTTACCTTGCAAGAGGAAATCAAATCCTTAGTTGGAGGTGTTACAGATGTGAAATGATGATCCTAACAGCTTCCCTGGACCTCAAGGATTGTGTTGAGATGCTTAGAACAAGTTGAAACCTCCTAGATTGCTTGGCTCGAATCCAACTGCAACTTGATCAAGGTGAGATGTGATCTTGATGAATTTGATGTTACAGAAAGTGTTTATGTGTTTGGATCACTTATACATGATGTATATGAAGTGTTTGAATCAAAAGTTTGAGTGGAGAAGCTCTGGTTTTGAAAACTCGATTCTCACTCTTTGAAATTTTGAAACTTTGAAGTGAAAGAAGAAGAATGATAAAACAAGTGTTGTAATTGTTTTGGTGTACTCTGAATGATTAAATGTGGCCTCTATTTATAGGGGAACAAGTTTGTTTTAGAGGAATAGTTATGGTTGAAGGATGAGCTCAATATTCAATGGTTTTGGCAATGCATCATTACTTCTATCTCAAGGTACCTTATCTCTTCCACTAGCCTAGCTCTCCTTTTAACCAATTCCACATTCTGCAGATGTTTTTATTGTTGTTTAAGAGTGCATCTTGACCGGTGGGAGTGGCTTCTTTGACAATGCACTATTCCACATAAATGCCTCTTGAATTCAAGGCTTAAGTGATAATGTTTCATCATTTCAAAGGGATTCCTCTTGACTTATTGGCTCTATCTTGCAGTTTTTGTATGATTCATTCAGATTCTTGTTGAATTAGCATTGTATGATCATCACACTTGGACTCAAAAAATCATGCATCACAAGTAATGCCAAATCTGCCTTACCAAAACAGTTGCATCAAGGCATGTTGTGTACTCCATATCTCTTTGCTCAAGTAGAATTAGATTGTGCTCTTAGACATTTTGGAAATTTGAGATGTTGTACTTCAACTTTAGTTTTCATGGTTGGCCTTGGTTCATCTTGGATCATGGTGAAAAATGCCTCCCAATTTTGGTGTTTTGGCTGAAAAACACTTAGGCAGATTTTTACTAAGTGTTGGAATTTTACAACTTTGAACCTTGATTTTCATCACTTCATAACTTAAAATCCAAGCATTTTTTGGATATGACCATGTATGACACTCTTGTTGTATGAAATGAGATCTTCCATTTGAGCTTTGGAGTAAAGAAAATGGTTGCTTGGATCAAAAGTTAAGGCCTTGCAAAGTTGGGTATTTGAACATGAAATTTTAGGACTTAGTGAAATTTTGAAATTCTCCAATTTTGCTTCTTTTGCAAGTAACCTTGATTTCTTGATTAATCTTTTATCAAATGCAACTATGTGTCATATTTCTTTGAATAATAGCTCATGACACTTGATGTTGACCAAAAAGTCAAACTTTGGCTTGGTGCATCGAATGAAATTTGATCAGCGAAACCCTAATTTCCAATTCTCAATGAATCAATCCTCTGAGGCAATTTTAAACTTATAAATGGACTTCAAAGGTACACTTGAGTTTCTTGAATCATATCTTGAGGTATTGGCTCATGCCCAGATGAAAAATTCACTTTGGAGGCCCTGATCAACCAAAACCCTAATTGGTGCACCAGATGAACTTAGGGCTTGATTGACTTGAAATGATGTAGACTTGTGCGTGATTCTTGATGGAGGAGATCTCTTGATCTTTATGAATGAATGAGAGACTGGGTAAGTTGAAGATCATACCCATTCTTGATTGATCCTTTGCCTGAGTCTCTTTTGAGGTTCAAAACCCTAATTTATAATCAAATGAAACAAACAATAATCTTTGTATCTCCAAATGGGTTAGTGATGTATAAAAGTATACATACATATGATGCTAATGAAATGAAAATGATGTGGAATTTTAGGGTCAAAAATTAGGGTATGACACCACAGACAAACCAGTTGTGGAACGGATGGCTAAAAGCCACACCGAAATCAGCAGTTAGCAGTTGAGGGAATCTTGATGGATGCAAATTAAAAGCTAACTCATATTTGTGTTCGTGTTTAACGTACGAAGGTAGTTTTAAATCAGGGAGTTTCTTTGTAAATTTTTCTCTCAAAGTTATTGTTGCCTCACGAATGGTTCGACTAAGATCATCAGGTCTGTAGGCAGTCTCAAGGTACTTTTGGAATGCTTGGATTTATTTGATGTGAGTCTAGATATCTTTCTTGGATTTTGCCTGTACAGAATCAAAAGTAGTAGTTAGGTGTTGAGTAAAAGTAGGAACGTCGAACATCTCTGTGGAGTAATAATTTCTCATTCACGTGTCATATTCTTGAGTGCAATAGTATGATGGTTTAAATGAAATGGGAGTAAGTTGTGTAGTGCCAACATAATGAGACATTTCCTCATTACATTCAGCTTTAGTGTGGTACATATTATAGAGAACAACAACACTTTTCTTGGGGAAGATTGGCTTGGGCATAACTTGGTTGAGACCAAACTATCGAGAGACAAGATTGGGTTGGTAGCTGAGAAGAATTATCTGGTTTTTTGAAGGTCTGAACCTTGTCGCAATTAACTTTGGTGTGAGAAACGTTTCCCATATGGCCAATGATTCTGCCTCTTGATCTTTCAAAGGAGCAGGGAATTTCCTAGTAAACCACACTGGGCCATAAGTTCTGTTGGCGAATGGAGCCATAGAAGGAGTAAAGTTGTAGCGCTTGGCATACATCATCACATATCCAGTAAAAAATTTCTGCAAGTTCAGCTCTTCATCATTAGGAGTCAGTTGGACAAGGTGTGTTCCTTCGACCCTTTTGTTTTTTATTTTGTCAGCCTCTTCATCGATTGTGTTGTGGGTTGGCAACGACGATTTGAAGGTAGATTTGAGCCACAGTTGAAGCAACCAAAATGGGAAAGCTAGTATTAGATTTGACCCTAATTGAATTTTCTTGAGGATTTCGACGCCTTCTCCTAAAGACTTGAAGAGACAACCTAAACCATCCGGATGATGCAAAGTTTGTGTCCAACATGTAATTGGTTTGCCATGGTCAAGAATTTCTTTGCCACTTACAAAGATTTCGAGCAGAATATGCATCGAGATAGCCAAAGTGCGAGGAAGGCGATGTGCTCTTTGTCAGAAAACTCTTCGATATCTTTGTTGTGGTGATCTGAGATGTAGTGGGTAAAAGTAGCTCGATTGCATTGAAGCCTATGGTATCCTCAGTCATGTAGTTGGGATCGAAAGTGTCTCCAGTTGGTCGAAGACCAGTGGTCACAACAATATCGAAAAGGGTTGGAGTCAACATCCCACAAGGGAAGTAAAAGTTGTTATGAGTGTTATCCTAGAAATATAGGGAAGTTATCAGCATGGTTTGGAAATATCCAGGACCAACTTTTAACAATTGAATCATGTCAAAGATCTCTATTTATTTTAAAGTTTGGGCTTTCTGTTTATCTATTTTTGCAAGCAAAGACTAATAATTTTCAGGATCTCTGGACAAGGGGCAAGAGTGAAACACTCTAAGAGCATTGCTCATATAGTCTAAGTTGATAGGTTTTTCTATGGGCTCAGTCGAAAACTTTGCCTGGGTATCAGCTACAACATTTGGTTCAATATTTACAATATCACTACTAGTTTTAGGTTTCTTCCTACTAGCTATTTGTTTGGTTCAGTGATAAGTTGGAAAGTACTCTTTGAGTCTTTCATGGTTAACATTAATATCAGGTAAAGGACATGCAATACCTATGACTGATAAATACGCAGTTTCTCTTCTTTAAGAGGGGGTTCTAGAATGTATTGTTGGTTTCCCATAACTTTGGGGCCTAAGATATTGTGAATAGGAGGATTGGATGCTTACTTCTTTGAGTATTTGGAGTTTTTGGTTTTTGACGCCATTGATGATGAAAAATATGGAAGAAGTCTGGTTTGTTTGGAGCTTTGTTGAGAGAAAATGAAGAGTGTTTCTTGTGCTTCAGAATGGAAAAAGTTCAGAAGAAGAAAAAGTAAGAAAGAAGGAGAAGTGAGGTGCTTATAGTGGGATGAAAAAATGTTTCATTTCAAAATGTTGACAACTGTTGAAAATTGTGGGACATGTGTTGATCAGAGAAATGATGATTAAACGGTGACAGTTAGTGTGGCCCACGATCTCCTAGGAAGTAGGAGTATGATGATTAGCTAATATTTGCGCACGTATCGATGAGACGTTTGAAGAAACATGGTCACGATGACCATGACGTCATAGCAGTAAAAATGTTGTTGCATCGAACCGTTTCAAAAAAAAATGTCTTTTTCTCCATATAGTCGAAAACGACACTTTTGGGGGGCAACTTGTTGGCTGGAATTTCGACGCTCAGGAGTATTTGAAATAATCCAGTGGAGTTAAAGCAGATATTCTGGAAAAGAATATATTGATTTCGACAAAAAATCTTGTGAAGGCATAATCGAAGAAGATCCTTTGCATAGAGGGAGATTTTGGTCTGGGACTTAGAAATATTTTTGGGTTCAAACTTAAGTTCGACAAAGATGTTCATTTGGAGTTGCGTTCTACGAGTGTAGTTCAAAATAAGGCTAATAACCATTTTTTGGCCTTATCTGTTTCTTGAAAAGACACGTGAAAGTTGTAAGTAGCGAAGTCCATGCAATCGCGAACGTGTCATTTTTTGGAGAAGAGATCATTTATTACCGTTATTTTTTATTTATTATAAATAGGAATCTTAGTGATTAGGATTCGTGTGTTCCATTTTGTACAAAAACTCAAATATTACTCAAAGTATCCGTGTTGTTGAGAAACGTGTTCCTGAGTGCAATGTACATGTGATCACTATTTTTTACACTTTTTATCAAATCATTTAAGATTTTGTTATTTACATTCTTTGTAAATTTACTTTGAAGTTATTTAGATTACCATTTACATTTCTGAGTTTCTTTACAAACTTTAACTTTACTTTAAATGAAAGGAACATTGTTGAAATGTTCATAAGTGATAAAACTTGAAGAAAGCAAAAACGTATGTCCTAGGATCAATCTAATCGATCTTGCGAGAGACCAAAAATATAGAATTTGGAAGACTAGCGCTTGCTTACCAATTTCGGCGGTAAACAACAAATAGGATTTTAAGTGAAAAGGATATTACTAAGTTAAATTAAGTGGCTATTAATAAAAGGAATTTATCAAGTATAATAATTTTAAAGGATATTAAAGAATTTTTCTAATTATTAATCAATACAGATACTTGCGGGTATTTACGAGTACCCATAGATACATTTTTTTTTAAATTATAATTTACTAATTTTTCTTATATGATGTAAATAGAAAATTATGTGTATAACTTATGAAGAAGACGCATGGCAAGTAGAAGTCGCGGAAGAAAAACATACGCAACTAGGGCTTTAAGTGAAAATGAGATTACTAAGTTAAATTAAGTGGCTATTAATGAATGGAATTTATCAAGTATAATAATTTTATATTTAAGTACTTTTTTTAATTATTAACGAATACGGATACCTGCGGATATTTACGGATGGCCATGGATACCTTTTTTTTAAATTGTAATTTACTAATTTTTGTATACGGTGTAAATAAAAAATTATGCATATAGTTTTTGAAGAAGACACAAGGCAAGAAGAAGACGCGGAAGAAAAACGTATGCACCCATGATTTTATTTTAAGTGAAAATGAAATTGCTAACTTAAATTAAGTAGCTATTAATGAAATGAATTTATCAAGTACAATAATTTCAAAAGATATTTAAATAATTTTTCTAATTATTAACGAATACGGATACCCGTAGATACGAGTACTATCAAATTTGTATTTGTGTTTGTAAAGAAACATGTAATTAAATATTCATTTATTATATCTGTAAATACCTACTCCCTCCGTTTTTTTAAGTGTCATTTTTTGAATAATTGTTTGTTTCTTTTTAATTGTCACTTGCTAAGTTCAAGGTAGTATTAAATGTACTTTTGTCAAAATTATCCCTAGATAATTATTAAATAGAGAAAAAGAAAAATGAATGTAATAAATAATTAGGGGTATTATTGGTAAAAGAAAAATTATTGTATGAAAAGCAACAATATTGATTAGTTTTCTTAGTATGTGTGAAAAATAAAAAATTGTCACTTAAAAAGGAACTGAGGGAGTATTAAATTATCCAACATGTACTCGTGACGGGTTTTACTCACGTGTATCCTTATAGACAGAGTTTTTTTCCATCCATACTCCATAGTTCCTTTTTAGTTGTCATGTTTTGGTTTTATGTAGTACGTCATATTTACGCAATTACAAATTTTGTTTTTTATATGTTATTTATCATTTTTCATATAATATTTTGAAGAGTCATGTAAACTAGTGTCCAGTGGGGCACTGGTAGGGGTGGCAAAGTGGGCGGCCTGCCCCGTTTAGGCCTGCCCCATTTAAACCCGTTCAAAAGCGGGGCGGGGCGGGCCAGCTTAGGCGTCTGAGCTCAAAAGTCAAGCCCACCCCGTTTACTAACGAGTTGGCGGGTCGGCCCGCTAATTTTTTATTTTTTATTTTACAATTCGATTTACTACATAATTTTAAAAAAAATTATTTATTACCAAAGAGGTCGACAAAAGATATTTTTTTAACAACGCATAATAGAACTTCAACATGTCTTAAGTTCAAACAGTTCAAAAAATAAAATAAATAAAGACCAATTACAACAAAAAAAAACTAAATAAACTCAAGCACAATAAAAACACGTATCAAAATAAATAAATAAATAATACATATCATCCTAATCCTATTTTAAAACTAACTATTAAAAGAACCAAATTAAGAATTTACAAAAGACAAACAATGATAACAATTACACTGCATAAAACATCACAGTGCATAAAACATCACAGTGCATAAAATAGCAGTGTATAAAATATCAACACCTGACTTTCTCACTGTTTACATCATATAGACTCTTATATTGACTAATTCCTTAATAGTTAAATCCTAAATCTGTCACACGTATACACTAATCAAATCCTTTCTTTTTTAAAAATCAACATCTATTTCTAAAGAAAACATGTGAGCTAATGTTTGACAACTTAATAATTCATAATGCCATACAATTGTTCTTTTATTTCAAGTTTTTCCAATCAACACATGTATTAGACAGTTATAGAAAGAATGTTACAATTATAACTTAATTTGTTTGTATAATAATTTATAATACAATTCAATCAACATAATCCTAAGAGAAGAGTGTTATTTTTATAGTTAAAGTTGTTTTAATTCTAAGTAAAAAAAAAAAGTTCTAACAAAAAACCCGCGGGCAAAACCCGCCCCGCCCCGCCCCGCTTTTTCAAGCGCCTTAGACGGGGCGGGCCAACTTAAAGTATTGAGCCGAAAACCTCAGCCCAGCCCTCCAAAAATGATGAGTCAAACGAGCCGATCTGGCGGGCCTGACCTGTTTTGCCACCCCTAGGCACTGGTTAAGAATTTCAAATATAAAAAATATTATATGTTCAGTGCATTGAATAGATACAATATTCTTTAAAAAATTAATTATTTCTATTTTCAGTGCATTGAATAAATATATATATATATATATTTTTTTAAATTTGTATTTTCAATCTCTTAAATAATGTTCAACTTACCTTTTTAATCTCTTAACGAATGTCCATTATTAATTTTTACTCTACAATAAATGAATAAATTATGGGTTAAATATACAAATCCCCTTGTAATATTAGTGAGTTTTGTTTTTAACCCCTGTAAAAGATTTTTTTAAATCCCCCACTTATCTTATCTAGATTCCGTTAATAATCCCCTCCCCCCAAATGCCACATGTCCTCACAGATTTCCCATTCTTTTCCAACGTGGCTTTTGTTTTAATTTTTTTCGCTCTGGCTAACATTTAATAGTGAAGCATGGCATAGATCCATCTTCTTCTTGTTTTGTGATTCTAGGGTTCGTTTCCCCTTTCTCTCTTCTTCAGACCAACAAAAAATTTCCAGGTTTCTTCATCTCTTCCGCCTGCTGCTAGTGTTTATCGTTTCAATCATAAGTGGAAGCAAAGCATCATTCGTTGGTAACTCTTTTGGACGGGGCTTGCCAACATGTGGTTGTAACAAATCAATTAAGATGTAGGTATCAAACACCATTGATAACCCAAATCAAAAATTCTGAAAATGTAGAAATCCATTAGTAAGTGTTTGTTCATGTTTCTAATCGTATTTCTATTTTCAGTAACTCTTATATATGTGTTAATCATATTTTCTTAATGGATGTGGATTGTTCGTGTGGGACGGTGAGGTATGTGAGGTTCAAAGGAATGAAATGTTTACCTCAAGATGTTGTGAATGTGAAATGAAAAAGGTCTATTTGAAGGAAATTGCGAAGGACATTGCTAAGGAGATTGATTTTGAAGTTGCCAAGAATTGGGGTGTAGAAGGCAGTCCAAAGAAGATTTAAAAATTGAAGAAAAAGCTTGTAATGGAGAAGAAAAGAAACTATTGGTTGATGCTTGTACTTTCTTTGTCATGGATGTTATTTTCAATAGTGTTTAAGTTAATGTAATGGAAAGGTTTATAAGTTTGAATCAATATGTTGTTATGATTTCAATAGTGTTTAAGTTAATGTAATGGAAAATTATTATAACAGTTGATGTATCATCATTTTGTATCAATGGAAAGGCTTCTAAGTTTCAATCAAAATGTTGTTGTTGCAGTGGTATAAACATGTTCTATAAATATGATGTTACATTATGTTGGACTGATACAAAATGTTGCATCATTCATTGACAAGAAAGCATAAAATGAAACATGAAAGCATAGTTAACAAAATGAAACATCATTCATTCATTAACAAAAAGCACATTTAGTGCATAGGTCTGAGACATCAATATAAACACAAACTAAACATAGCTTTGACACAAGCACAAAATGATAGCATGGCTTTGAAACAAGCAATATATGAAACATTAAGCACATATAATGCATTAGTCTATTACAAGCATTATTAGCACAAAAATAAAACATAATTCAATATAAACTACTTAATCTATCATTTCTTCTTCTTCCAAGACTTCAAAGACCTAGTTGACATTCCAAGCTTAGAATCTTGTGCACTTGATTTTTCTTCAGGTTCTGTCAATTTAATTGGCTAGTCAATAGATGATCCTTGGCCTATAATTAGCTTTTTAAACCAACTCAACTTTACTCTTTCACTCTTCCTTCTTCTAATGTCTAGTTTTTTTTCCTTTATTTATTTTATTGTGACTGACTTATGTCTACAACACAAGATCCAGTTTGACTTTGCACAGTTGGGATAGTTGTTGGTACTTATGATGGTTGCATAGTAGGCATGGAAGATGGTACTTGAGTCTGCACAGTTGGATTTTTTTCAGATGGCATAGAAGTGGCCTCTACATCAGTTGGCATGGCAGTGGCCTCTACATCAGTTGGCATAGCAATGGCCTCTACATCAGTTGGCTTTTTCCCAGCCTTAGGTTTTCTCTACACAGTCAACATACAAACACATGTTCACACATTTAGCCAAAAACAAAATTCCAACAAATTCACATAAGATGCATATCAATAAATAAACACATATTACCTTTCTTTTTAGTGCATTAGGGTCTTGTGCCAAGCTCTTACATGTCAATGCATTGTGGCCAAACTTATCACATTTGGTGCACTTATAGGCCACCCCATGCCTTCTCTTCCTTGCACCTTCCTCACCATATTTTCTTATCCTAACCTTCATTGGTCTACGAGGTGCATTTTTATATGTTAGGGGTTGTAACTCATCCACTTGGACATCTGGCCACATATCCTGCCCATTGATAGGACTCACAGAATAACCATAACAAAATGCATACATTTCTCTTGTATAACACTCATCAATAAAATCATCAGGTATTTGTTTCCTATAGCTTAAAGCAGCTACAATATGCCTACAGGAATTCCTACTAATTCCCAAAAGTTACAGCTACATGACCTTTTTGCTATGTAAACAATAAACTCTTGTGTGTTTAAACTATGCGTAACCTGGAATTGCTCAGTCATGGCTAAGTTGGCGGCCAATGACCATTGTTGAACACTTCATTATCTAATCTCTTCCTAGGTATTAGCATAACTATATGTTTCCACTTCTCAAGTTTGGTTAACCTATTCATAAGATAATTTCTAAAACACACACATAATAAGAATAGGTTTGTCCCTATCAACTAAAATTGTAGCATTAAAAGACTCAGAAATATTATTAATCTAAACATCACATTTATGGTAAAACCTAAAGGCATGCTTACACCAATATTTGCTAGGAGCTTCCATTAACCAAGTCCAAGCATTCATATTTACCTTCTTCAATTCATTCATCTTTTGGACCCATCCTTGATAGTATGTGGCCTTAGCGGCTCCCATCATCAAATCCCTTATAAGGGTTTCACCTCCAAACCTTTTCTTGAAATTTGCATACAAGTGTCTGAGACACAATCTATGCTCAATCTTGTCAAACATTTCCTCAAACATAATCACTAGTCCCTGAAACAAAAAATAAGAAAGTGCATCAATAAGTATAGAACCAACATATATATTTGATGCAATGAATAAAATACTTGATGTTAATGTCATACCTTTTGTTGATCAGAGATAAACACATATCTTCTCTCTTGTCCAATATCTTCCATCAATAGTTGTATGAACCATTTCCAACTCTCCTTTGTTTCATTTTCAACGGCACCAAATTCCAAAGGGAAGTATTGATCATTGGGATCCCTACCCACAGCAATTAGTAGTTGGCCACCATATTTGGTCTTCTGGTGACAGCCATCAACCCCAATAAATGGTCTGCATCCATTTATAAAACCTTTCTTACAACCATCAAAACAAAAGTAAAATGAGTCAAACCTAGTTTGGATGGATGGACATGGTCTTTCAACATTTATCTTCACAGTGTTACCAGTATTAACCCTTCTCAACTCACTTGCATACCTCCATAGAGTTGCATATTGCTTATCAGCATCACCTTCAATAATCTTCTTTGCTATCAACTTAGCCCTCCATACTCTTGCAACATTAATACCTACATAAATTTTTTGTCTAATGTCTTGCATGATATCTCGAATTCTTACTATTTCACATGTTTGCATTCTCTTGACCACAGACTTAGCCACCCACTTTGGGTTTTCAGATATGTTATTCAAACCCCTAGCACATGTGTGGGTATCTACTAGTGCTTTTATAGCAAAAGTGTGTTTGTGGCCCACTTTAGAGCATAAAACTAAAAACCCACATTTAGCCTTACAATCTACCCTTACCCTATAACTCTCATTTTTCACAAATATAATTTCCCTTCCATTTAGCACTGACCACTCACGAATTTCCTCCCTAAAATCAACAAGAGAATTAAATTTCATACCCCACTTAAATTTATAGTCTTTGTTGACATGCTCTTTCATAAACCTCTCATACTTAGGCCTTTTATCATCACAAGAGTCATCAGGATCTGAGGAGTCCAATTCATCACTATAATAATCATCTTCATCAATTTTATTATTGGGCCTACCCAAAAGTCCAACAACTACCCCCTCTTCCCTTATAGGTAATGTTACATTAATTCCCTCAAATCCATCTACAAGAGCAGTAGCTCTATCATCTTCACTATCATCTAAACCTTCAACCACCTCATCTTCTACCCTTTCCATATCAATCACCCCATTAACACACTTAGGTTCCCTTACTCCAAGTTCTATGTTTTCAACATCATGTTCCACAAAGATATCTCCATCAGTACCCATTTCACAACAATATGAGGTAAAACCGTATGCATCATCATCTTTTCTTATCTGAATAAAACCCTCATCAATTTCCAAAATTTTTGTCCATAACCTATAAGTTCCTTCCTTATAGCCCCACCTATTCACCAACTTGTCAACCTTCTCCATTGTCCAGTTCGCAATGTGTAACCCAGACACATTCGAATCAACCTCCCCCCTCTATAAATGATCTCATTTTGGTTGACCATGATAAATTCACCCTCATGGTGAAAAGTAACATTAAAATATTGCATATCCTATGAATAAAGTTTCAGATAAAAAAAAAGCTCAGACTAGCTGAAGGAGGTACGAAATCACTTAACATGAGATTTTCAGTAAACACATTGAAGGATGAAGAAAGTTAGAAATCACTTACCTCAGACATTCTAGGTTTCAATGTCTTCGAAAACGTGTTTGCCCACAACCGCAAACGTCGTCGCCTTTCTCCCTTGCCTGAGCGTCGTTGCCTTCGTCTTCTTCTTCGCAGTAATTGAAAACTAACCATATATATTATGAAAACTAACCCTAATTTTTGCAAAGGGTAATTAAAATGTTACATCTAGTCAGCAACAAATAACAAAAATAAAAATGTCACGTGTTAATATGGATACTCCACGTAGACATACATAGACAAAAATGGAGAATCTGCGAGGACATGTGGCATTTGGGGGATTACTGACGGACTCTAGATAAGATAAGGGGGGATTAAAAACAATCCTTTACAGGGGTTAAAAACAAAACTCGCTAATATTACAGGGGGTTTGTATATTTAACCCATAAATTATTAGTGGTATTATTGACAAAAACAATTAATATTATTAGCCTTAAAAATGACAATTAATATAAACAAAAATTTCTTCAAGTGAAATTGAAAAATAAAATAATAGAACATAATTAATTTTTAATTTAATATTATTTTTTAGTTTTATATTAAATTCGAGTTTATTTTAATTAAAAATATATATTAGTCATTAACTCTTTAAAACATAACATATAAATTTTTTTTCTAATTAGCAACAAATTTATCAATTAATTTTTTAATTTTTAATTGTTAATTAGATTTTAAAAAAAAGACCAACCATATGTTTTCAAAAGTTAAGAAAACAATATGAATTTTTTTTAATTAAGAAATCAAAATAAACCTCAATATTAACATATAGAATTAAAGAATATTTTTTTAAATAAGCAACTATATCATTAATTATAACTTAGAAATTAAAATTTTAATTTTAAAATTATTTTTAACAATAAAATTTATTTTTTAAATATAAATATATTCAATATTAAATTGTTCAAAATTTAATTTATTTACAATCAATTCAATCTCAGTCTAATTGAAAATTTTAAAGTTAAATATTTCATAATTAATTATATAAAAAGTTATATTTGAATATAAAACCATTGTTTAGATTCCGAAAGTATTATTGTTATCATTAAATTTTCTTCCTTAGAAAAGTACTTAATTAATTTAATATTATAAATAAATTTAACTTTTTAAATTTAATAAATAATTAATATATATGATTTGATCTTGACGGTTGATCAGAACCTGAAGTGTGTTAAAGATAACGTCTGTGATGCTAGGTGTGAGAGATGAGTAGGGGGTGTACCTGCAAGGCACTCAGATGCTAAAGTAAGAATCGGGAGAGAGAGAGAGAGAGAGAGAGAGAGAGAGAGAGAGAGAGCGAGTACAAAGTATGTATTTCGTAGGATGATTTAGACTACCTGACCCTCTCATTTGAGAGGGTTTTTATAGTGCCCCCAGCGCGTGGCCAACGGTCCCTATTTTCGAGGTGAGATAACCGTTTCCCGAAGAATAGGTAACTGCCAGAAACTAGCCGTTGGGACGGGAAGAGGTGCCAGAAACTAGCTATGGCCCCAGGCAGAGGCGCAGTTGCGGGCACGGGCGTCGTGCCTGTTTCTGGATGGTGGAATCGTGCGTGACGGGCAGGAATTACCGAGGAGAGGCAGATGACCCTTGGGGTCCTCCGACCATATTTGCCCGGTAAAGGGGCAGAAAGGTAAATGTTGCCCCAAATTGGCTGGACTTAGGCAATTGGGTCGTTCTAGGAGTAGAAGTAGATTGGGTCATGTCTAGTCATTGGGCCAGTCCGGAACAAGAGTCCCCCAAGTCGTTGCTCCCGAGCATGGGAGTGATGACTTAAGGGTAGTTCGCAGTCCCGGGGAGGTCCATAAATGATCGTCGCTTGTCGACGAGATGAGGCTGTTCTACGATGCTCGAGGGAGTTAGTACCCGCGGGATACGTAACGTCGTCTAGCGTGCCCGGCGTACGGGGAGCCCAATGGTTGTTGTGATCTGAAGAGGTGAAGTGTCACGTGAGCCTCGAGCCTTGTGTTGCATTTAATGCATCATGATGGCTAAGCTAGGGTCATGATGATGCCCCTAGCCGTGCGTGCTCATGCACGTGCCCTCAGATCGTCTATAAATAGAGGGAGAAACTGCTCATTTGCAATTTTCGCTTCTCTCTCTTCTTTCACTCCTCTGCTCTACGTTCTACCGTTCGTTGCCGTCTAGCCGCCGTACAAGCATCGTCCAGCCTTCTTCGACCCTCTAACATTTTCCTCGACCACGTAAGTTACTTAACTTGACCTTTGTTTTAGGCTTTTTCGCTTTCTGTTCTTCTAGAATACACGTTGTTAGGGTGAAACTAGGTAGTGTAGTAGCAGTTTCTGGTGACTGTTGGTGGTAGGCGGTGGTTTGGCCAATTTTTGTCGCTGTCGTGGTCGCCGAAAGCTTAGGAACTTAGGACTTTATGTTGATTTTGGTGCCATTGCGACGACAGGGGTGTTTGTCACCGGCAACCTCATGAATTTTTCGGTGTACTCATGAGTTTTCCGGTAGGCCTTCAAATGGTATTCTGGGTAGTGAACCGGGGAGGATCTCCCCGCGTGCGTTGGAGGGGTAGCCCCGGGCATCTCCTCGCGCCATAGCTGTGCCATTTTGAGTAGGGCTTAGGTCGGGGACGTCGTCCTCGAGCCTTTTCGCGCCCTTTCACTTGACTAGCGGTGGAAGGGTGGATTTGATTTTGCCATCGAATTCACTTTTGTCCTCTGCTTTTCAGGTAAAGGAAATGGCCCGTTAAACTAAAGACGAAATTCTTAGAGATTTTTCCGAGGAGATCTCCTCGGAAGACAGTGATACCGAGGACACCGCTACTCCCTGCGATACCGACAAGACCCCTCCCTTGAGGACTTCCGCAGAGGAGTGGTCGGTTCCTAAGCCCGCGGAGCATGCCTCCGTTTTTGCCTCATATACTAGAGACGCTTTCACGACCGTGGGGCTGAAGGGGATTGGAAAGTTCACTTCCCCAGAGAAGACGACCGTATCTGCACAGACTACGGGGAAATGTTCCCAATGTATGAGTACGTTTTCAAGGATATTGGGCTTAGGCTACCCTTTACTGATTTCCAGAGGTCGGTCTTCGTGCATTTAGATCTGGGCCTCTCGCAGCTGCATCCTAATTCCCTAGCCTTCATCTGGGCGTTCAAATTGACATGTGAGTTCCTGGAGATAGGAGTTACCCTCCCCTTATTCTTTACAGTCTTCCATCTCCAGCGACAAGTCTAGTGGAGGAATTTCGGTTAGGTCTCGTTGAAGCAGGCGAGGAAGTTGTTCAAACCGTTCTCTGAGTCCATTAGGACTTTTAAGGAGGGGTTCTACATTATCGAGCCTGTGTCAGAGAAGGCCCAAGACTCCACGTATGTATGGGAGGTGACGACGAATGAGAACAGGAAGGATCTTCTCGACGAGGAGGGCAAAGTAGTGGTGCAGAGGTTGCTGAAGTTCCCCTTTAGCTGGAGTAGGGCTCACTTTTCCTAGGGGACTGACCAGTATCTTACCCAGCCAGAGATGTTGAATGTTGATGACAAGGTCGGCTACGCGAAGCTGGTGGGTTATGTCAATAGTTTTACCCCGGCTCAGTGCTTTACTAAGGCGGGGATCCAATCTTCGAGGAAGATGGGGGGCAGAAGGTGGAGAGTCATTATATCAATACGAAGGAGTTCCTCGAGTGCAGGACTCGCGAGGACGCTCTTAAACAGCTGGGTAGCTTTTATCTCTTAGCTTTTTTGGATTATTATCTTCCCCGTTTGCTAACGTGCTCGTTATGTTTTTGTAGGTGAAATGTCTTTAGCGCATGAACAGATGGTGAAGAATGCCCATGCGAAGGGCAAAGGTGGACCAACAATAGGGAAGAGTCGGCTCAGCCAGTGGGGGCCACATCTGCAAACGGGGTCGGGGACCCCTCGTCAACTCCCCCACCCGTCCAGACTTCCCCAGAGCCCGTAAACTCGAGTTTCAAGCGCTCACGGTAGACCGAGCTGGTGGACCTCAGCCAGGCAGGGGAGAAGAGTAGGCTCGAGCTGCCTCCGTGCCTCCACAATAAAAGGTTCTTCGAAGGGTCCTCTTTGACGGTTCCTCGGGTGGAGTCCTTAAAGCTCAAGGAAATGGATCTCCCAAGTAAAAGGGCAATGCTGGTACAGGATGCTTCCATCCTGATTAGGGTCTTGGAGATAGCGGCGATTTACGCCGAGGAAGATTCTCGTCATGACTCTGAGCTGAAGAAGGCCCAGGCCATGATAGCGGTCCTGGAGGAGAAGTTGAAGAAAGCCAAGGATAAGGCTAGGGTCGTCAAGGAGGCGATTAAAAAGTCCCAGGAGGAGCTGACCAAGATCAAAGGGGAGAAAGACACCCTTGCCACGGAGAAAAAAGTCACAGAAGATTTGGTCGAGCAACTGAGGTTTTCCGTTGCCCCTGCTGAGGATGAGCACGCGGGGGTGAAGGAGCTGAAGACTCGAGCTGAGCCGGTCGCCCGTATCGTCCAAGCGGAGGATGACATTGAAGCCATTGGTGAGGATTCTTTTAACAACACTGTGGCACAGCTAAAGCTCGTGAACTCTGGGGTTCAATTATCCACTGAGGGGACCGGGTTCCTGTACCATGTTGAGAATGGAAAGATCTTCATCCCCGAATTTCTTCAGATTGGCGAGGAGCATGTACAGACTCTCTGCGATGATCCCCAGCAGATGGATGAGTGATTTCCTTTCTGTTGTATCTTTGGCCTGCGTGCCGTATTTATGTAACTTTTTTTTAGTGCGGGGCATGGCCCCTTGTTAATGTAACTGGTACATTTGTGGTCCTTGTGGCCACTTCATTGTAATATTTTGTTCCCGACCGATCTGGTCGATTTTGATTGATCTTGTCATACCTCAAATTTTGACCATAAGATTTCCCATCATTGTGCAAATCATCACCACAATATGGATGTACCTTCATGCTTCATCAATCTCCTCAAAGATGGTTGAGCATTCACTACAATCAAGAATTAGGGTTTTGAGCCCTCTCAGAGCACTTAGACAAAGGATTAATTAAGAGATGACATGATCTTTAACTTGTCTAGCCTCTTAAACACCTATGAAGGATCAAGAGGTCTCCCACATCAAGAATCAGGCACGGGAGTGCAACATTCCAAATGGATCAAGCCTCGAGATCGCCAGTGTCACCAAATTAGGGTTTTGGTCGACCAAGGCCTCCAGATGAAAATATTCATCTGGGCATGAGCCAATACTTCAAAACATGATCCAAAATGCTCCAAGGGACCTCATGGATCCAATCATCAAGTCAAATTAGCATCAGGGAAAGCATTCATTAAAAATTAGGAATTAGGGTTTCTTGACCTAATTAACCCCTAAGTTGACTTTTGGAGCAAAGCATGAGCCAAGACCTCAAGACATGATTTGAGGACCTCAAATACACCACATTGATCCATTTGTAACAATGGATTGATCCAAGAAGCTTGATTCACAAGTTTCAATTTCATCTGGACCACAATTAGGGTTTTGAGGAAAAAGTCAACTGTGCCTTTGACTTTTGACCAAGACATGCTCTTAAACCTTGGGACATGATTCAAGACACCTTAAAACACCTATGGGATCCATAAATTAGGTTTGAATTAGGTCAAGAACTTGATTACACAAAGAATCACACAGTTTGGATTTCATCTGACAAAAAGTCAATTGTGCTTAAAATCAAGTTTGACTTTTTTGGAATTTTTCACAAATATGGTTCCCCCAAGTCAAAAACAATGTTAATGTATGATTTTGATCATCATTTATCAAGAAAAATCAAGAAAAGTGAGATTTCTTGCAAAAGGGGCAACCTTAGAAAACTTAATTTTTTCTAAGTTATGGAACAAAAGTGATTTTGTACCAACTTTGCAAGGTCATAACTCCTAAACCATAAGGCATTTTTCTTCCATCCAAAGCTCAAATGAAAGTTCATCTTACATACTTTAAAAGTGTCAACTACAAGAGATTCCAAATCCTCATGGATTTTGAGTTATGGATTGATCAAAATCATAAAAAGTGAAAATGGTCACTTTTTCCAACACTTAGTGAAATTTTCAACAAGTCAGAATCTGTTTCACTTTTTCCAAACTTTGAGGACATTTTTCACCTTGATCCAAGCTAAACCAAGTCCATTGGTAACCAACAAAGTTAAAGTACATCATGCAAGCTTTCCAAAATGTACCAGAACTCATCCTAATTCAACTTGAGTAGGGAGTTACAAGCATGGAAACATGATACCTCCAAAACTGTTTTTCACAAGACAGCTTTGTACATGCCACACGATTTTGGAATTTTCATGACTTGGCAAGCCTTTTCACATACAATACAAGTTTCTAAAGTGAAATGAACATGATCTCTACAGAGCTACAACACTATAGAGCCTTGCAAGTCAAAAACCTTATCCTTTGGCAAGTAGCATTTAAAGTTCAAAATCCAACTTTCAAATTTGTCATGGAGCATTTAAAGGATGCATAGAGCTGGCATGTATCAGTCCATGATCAACTAAATGAGTCAAGATTATGGGTGGAAGTAGGCCAGGCCGATAACAGGGGCCTACAGGCTAGCCTACACAGGTTCAGGCCAGGCCAAGCTATTTTTTTAAATAGAAAAGGCCTAGGCTTTTTTATAAGCCTATTTAGTTAAAAAGGCCAGGTCTCAGGCCATCAAAAAAGTCTTTTAAGCCTAACAGGCCGTCCTATTTAAATAAATATGAATAATTTTTTCATTATCTTATGTTATGTTTTGTACTTTGAGTTAAAATACATAAATAAAAACTGGTTATTTTGGAGAACTTATGAAAATAAGATGAAAACACCTTATGAACAATGTTATAAGTTGTTTTTATAAGTTATCTTAAACAAATAGTCTCACAAAACTTATGCTAATAGGTATGTTAAAATAAGTCAATGCAAACAAACTTTTAGTGTCATTGATTTTTTAGTTTGTTAGTCTATTTAAACATTATTTTAATTACGTATTTACATATTTATAAAATAATAGGCTTTTATGTAGGCTAACAGGCTAACCAGGCCTTAGAAAAGGCCAGGTTCAGGCCTAAAAATAAGCCTATGACAGGCTACAGGCCAGGCTTAGGCTTCAGTTTTTTGGGCAGGCCAGGCTTAGGCTTGGTAAAGCCTAGCTCGGCCCAGCCTATTTCCACCCCTAGTCAAGATAAACTCATGCAACAGGGGACCATAGGCCTGCTCCCTAATCTCAAGTCAATGGCTAGAGGAGACTTGAGATTCCATTTGGTAACCATTGGCCACAGACCTGTACCAGTTGGCATTCACTATTGATGCCAAAACAAACTTGTTGCACTATAAATAGACATCAATTGTGATCAGTTTGAGTACACCAAAGCACCCAAACTGATGCTTTACTCAAAATCTCTCTTTCACTCCAAATTTGCCTTCCATTTCAAGTCACTATCGGGTTTTGAAATTGGAAGTTAGTCAAACCAAACCAATCATGCCAACACTTCATATACATCATATATGAGTGATCCATGGCCTTGAAACACATCTGAAACACTTGAATCACAAAATCACTAGTCAGTTGCTCAAGCTTTTAACAAGGTTGCATTTGAGGTACCACAAGGTGATCCAAGCATCTCCAATCAAGGCTAAGCATCTCAACACACTCCATAGGGTATAGTGAAGTTGTCCAGGTCCTTACAACAGATCTGTAACATCTCCATCATCAAGCTCGATCACCAGCTGCAAGAGGTAAGCCTGACACTCTCAAACTCCATATTACATGCATCATAAATGAAATTTTGAGTTACCATCTTGTTTCTGCATGTATGTAGAGTAATAACCCTCAATCAATTGTCATGAATCAATCGTGTATGGAATTTCATTGTGTTTATGCTGAAATTAGGATTCTTAAGGTTATCCTTTGATTTCTCACTCCATACTTGATATAAATGCAATTAATCTATATGGTTGTGATCTGTGTTCAAAAACGAACAAGGTTGGTATTTGAATCGTGCAAAACCATTGAGTAATCAGAAAGAAAAGTGAGAAAAAGCAAATCTGAGCAAAACAGGGCACGCAGGCAAGAACTCTTGTTCTTGGCGCCCTTTTTCAAATTTTCAAATACTTGAATTTTTGATATTTTTAATTAATTGATTCAAAAATTAATTTCTCTATGAATTTTTATGTTTTTAAATTGATTCTTTTTTTCAAAATTCACAAAAATGTTAAATTATTTTATTTTACAAAAAAATCCAATTTATATTATTTATTTAATATAGTTAGAATTTTTGTAATTAATTTTATTTGTTTGTTTTTAAACATTTTTAAATGAAATTCTCACCTTGATTTTTCAACCTCAAATGAATTTCAAGCTTTCATGTGATTAAACATGATTTTTCAAAATATTTTTCAAAGTTGATAGCTTGTTTTTTAATATACTTGATATTTTATATCATTTTTTATTTAATTTCCTTTGAAAATTATATCTTTTAAATTCAAAATTAGGGTTTTCTCTAATTTTTTATTTTTCAAACTTCACATAAACACTTTGGGCCTCTAATAGAGTGTAAGACATATCCCTTGTCACACAAAACCGTTTTTGGGCCTCAGTCATTGTATAAGTCCCAGTACGTAAAAAAATCTCGGCGTGATCGCCGTTTTCAAAATAAATCATCTGGTCCTTCCCTTGTGTTGTAAGTCCCCTTTTTTTTCTTTTTTAAAACATATTTGGGCCTCTAATAGAGTGTAAGACCCAACCCCTTTGTAAATAAACATTTTTGGGCCTCAGTCATTGTATAAGTCCCACTGTGTTTTCTAAAATCGCGGCGCGATCGTCGCCTTTTAAACAAAATCATCTGGGCCTTCCCCTGTGTTGTAAGTCCCATTTTTCTTCTTTTTTCAAACACTTTGGGCCTCTAATAGAGTGTAAGATCCATCCCTTTTGTACATAAAACATTTTTGGGCCTCAATCATGGTATAAGTCCCGATACAATTTTCAAAACGACGGTGCGATCACTGTTATTTCTGGGCATCTCCTTGAGTATAAGCCCCAATATTCTTTTTAAAACAACTTTCCCTTTTGACTTAGATTCAAATTCATAGTTGTTATCAAAACTTTCTTTAATTTCATGAATAACTAACCATACAGCTGTAGTACTGGAAGTTTGTTCACCTGTAAGTTCTATCAGCTTTCTTTTACATACTTATATATATTTCATCTGTATATATATATATATATATATATATATATATATATATATATGCCTGTATATTATCTTGCTTAGAGTTTTCCCCGACAATTAGGTCTAGAATTAGATCAAACCAATGGTCACTCTTTCAACACAGTCAAAACTAGTTCCCCGTAGGAAATTCCAGATACAGTCTTGCCTCTTATTGGGCTTATACAATATGGAACAGAGGAAGGCATTATTCCCGGTGAAACTTTTCTCAAGACTGTCACTATTAGAAATTTGTCTAAGAATTTCGTTTCCCCCTGAGAGGATTAATTCCCGGTGAAACCTCTCTTGAATTTCTTCAAACCCTAGAACTGTTCACTAAAGAAAGGATTATTCCCGGTGAAACCATTCTCGAACTTTTCTTAGGATTAGACCCACATGCTTCCTAAAAGCATCCCCAGCCTCCTCTTGGGCTTTGTACAAGGACCCTCAGGCTTTTTAGAAGTTCTCATGCCTCCTCTTGGGCTTAATACAAGGACCCGAGGACCTCCTACAGGTATAGGACAGAACCTAGTCATCCTTTGTTAGAGCAGTTCTCCAAAAAGTCAAAACATCAGATCAATTTAGGGTTAATTCTCATCCCTTAAAACACCAGCCACCTCTTGGGCATCATACAAAGATAAACTTTTTCATACCAGTAGACTTGGACAGTCTTACCTCCTCTTGGATCTCAAAGAAACCACCAAGTTTCCTAAAAATAACAGGAAAAACCCTGATCAATCATCAACAGAGTTAAAACCTCTATAGGTTTCAAAACTCAATCTTTAAACTCTCACTGCAATTTCCCCAGCTAGGGTTAAACCACTATCAATAAACCCTCTATCAGAACCTCAAGGCTTCTGATATTTCAACTCTTCTGCAATCCTCAGCAAGAGTTGATTCCCCAATTTGGATCTGCCTCTGGATCTCAATAATCCTCAGTAGAAGTTAGGCTCCTCTTAGGCTTCATATAAGAAATCCCCCAACCAGCCTCCTCTTAGGCTTTGTATAATGATCACCCCTCAGCCCTTTTTAGCCTCAATCTTGGGCTTTGTATAAGACACATATAAATATTCTCCAGTTGAGTCAGTTAACCCTTTTTGCCTCAATCTTGGGCTTTGTACAAGACAGATAAAACCTCCTCAGTGGAGTCAATCCCTTTTAGCCTCAATCTTGGGCTTTGTACAAGACAGATAAAATATTCCCCAAAAGAGTCAATCTCCCCTTTTTTAGCCTCCTCTTAGGCTTTGTATAATGACCTCCCTAAGTAGAGTCAATCTCTTTTAGCCTCAATCTTGGGCTTTGTACAAGACAAATAAAAACACTCTCTTGTTGAGTCAGTCTTTTTTTAGCCTCAATCTTGGGCTTTGTACAAGACAAATAAAAAGACTCTCTTGTTGAGCCAGTCTTTTTTTTAGCCTCAATCTTGGGCTTTGTACAAGATAAATAAAAAACTCTCTTGTTGAGTCAGTCTTTTTTAGCCTCAATCTTGGGCTTTGTACAAGACAAATAAAACACTCTCTTATTGAGTCAGTACTTTTCAGCCTCAATCTTGGGCTTTGTACAAGACAGAAACAAAACTCCCTAATAGAGTCAACCTTTTAGCTTCAACCTTGGGCTTTGATCAAGGCACATAAAACCAACACCCCTCAGAGGAAATCAATTTCTCTTTGTAGGAAGACATTTCTTTGTACATCACACATCAAAACAGATAAATCAAATAAACCTTAATCCTAGATAACTGCTATAAGTGGCACACTTGTTGATTCAAAAATCCAAGCAGTAGTCCATCTCTTATCCTGGTAAATCCCCTCTTTCATCTAACTGCTATAAGTGGCAAGCCTCTGAATTATTTACATCCAAGCCAATGTCCCTCTCTTAATATGAAAGATTCCTAAGAAAAAATGGCATTGCTCTACACTGAGTTAAAGTTTTCTCCTTCAAGACAAATCCCTTATAAAGGAAATTATGGCATTGCTGGATTCCATACATTCCAGTTAAAGTAATTCTCCTTTATAATCAGTTACCCAACAACTGTGATAAACAGATGAGATATCTCCCTTTAGAGATGACAAATTCTCTCTCAGTCAAACCTTTTAGGTTTAATCTTGGGCTTTGAACAAGACACAAATAACCTTTAGCTTCAATCTTGGGCTTTGAACAAGACACCAAACATCTATTTCCTCCCATAGAATAGGAGGAACTACGATTACTCTGATTTCCCTGTTTTCTTTAACGGGAATACGTAGGCATAAGATTACGAAATCTTAGCGAGCATACATAACAAAAACTTTAGGTCCAGTACCTTATCAAAAACATCAGAAAACCCGAAAACAACAAAAAATACTCTCTTTCAAACATTCCCAAAGGAGAAACTTTCACAACCCATGACAAATAAACACCAGTAAGTAGAAAAATAGTAGAAATTGCTAACAATCTATGGATAACCATATATAGGATGGGTAATTGATAACTCCCCATTGTATAACCTGACCCCGGACCCCCAATCTCTTAGCATTTTTTAAAGAAAACATTTGCGTGCAAGGTTAGTTTTAGATAGCTTCCCTTTCCTTTCCAGCATCATAGGATAAATAAGAAATCAGAAAGTAGCACCTAATTCCAACCAATGGCGATAAGGTGGTCGCGTCACCGACAAAAATTGCACGCTATAGATCTGTATTCGTGCATGGCTTTACTTTCCTTTATTTTTTGCTAAGTGTTGAAATTTTGCTCGATACGCGTGTGTGCGCCTGTCATGAGGGTAACTTTGAATAGTTTTTTGTTTCGGGGTTTGCTCGACTTAGATGTGTTTGGCAGTGAGGGGGACTGGTCGAACGGCCAGGGTAGTTTTTCGGCATGAGATCAGAGCTCAGGTCGCGTTTGAGGCCAAAGTTCGCGGCGTGAAATTCACATCGCGAGCTGGGGGTCCTGCCTGTCATGGTACTTTGACGACGGCAGACTCGGTCGAGGAACCGCCGTCTGGCATGGGTTCTACTCGTTCTTGAGTGAAAGCCTGCCTTAATTTGTTTTTGTATGCAGTGCTTGTACCTGGGCGTGCATTCATGGTCGGTACATTATGCTCGTCGTCTCGACGAAGCAAGCCGACGATTAGGGCCTTAGTTATAATATTGTTTTAGCTTTTAGGCGTTCCATGGTCGAGCAAGTTCTTCCCCGTTAAGGTGTTCTAGGTAGTAGGCCCCATTCTCTATTTTCGCCCGAACACAATAGGATCCCTCCCAGTTTGCGGCAAGTTTGCCTTCTCGAGAATCTTTATGATTCCTTCTTAAGACGAGACTTCCTACTTGGAATTCTCGTCGTATAACTTTGGCATTGTGTCTAATTGTAATTTTTTGTTTTAGTGAGGCTTCACGGAGGGCTGCTCCTGGCCGGACTTCTTCGACGAGATCGAGCTCCTCCCTTAGTGCCTCGTTATTTGTCTCCTAGTCTAGGGGGGATTCGGTCGGCCTGGAGGGCACGTGTATCTCAATGGGGATCACTGCCTAAGTTCCGTAAGCTAAATGGAAAGGGGTTTCCCCGGTCGAAGAGTGGGGTGTAGTGCGGTAGGCCCAGAGCATGTTGTGCAACTCCTCGACCCATTGTTTCTTCGTTTCGTCCAGCCTTCGTTTAAGGCCTCGTAGGATTACCATGTTTGCTGCCTCGGCTTGTCCATTAGTCTGGGGATGTTCGACGGACGCGAAGTGTTGCTTCGTGCCCAATTGGGCGACGAACTCCTGAAACTTTTTGTCCGTAAACTGTGTCCCGTTGTCGGTGACTATCGCTTGGGGGATGCCGAAGTGGGCAAGGATGTTCTGCTTATAGAAGCGAAGTATGTTGTGGGCTGTTATTTTGGCCAGAGCCTCTGCTTCTATCCACTTGGTGAAGTAGTCAACGCCCACTATCAGGTACTTATTCTGGTTTGACCCCACGACAAATGGCCCCAAGATATTCAGGCCCCACCATGCGAAGGGCCACGGGGAGGACATTGCTTTGAGTTTATTGGGCGGTGCCAAGTGCATGTCCCTGTGTCGTTGGCATTTGTCGCATATCTTCACGTGCTCTTTTGCATCATGTTGCATGGTCGGCCAGTAGTATCCTGCTTGTAGAAATTTCCTGGCGAAGGATCTCCCCCCGAGGTGCTGGGCATTGATCCCTTCGTGGATCTCGCGCAGGATGTGGGAGACCATCTCTTCCTCGACACATTTGAGTAAAGGGATAGAGAACCCTCGCCTGTAGAGCTTTTTTTCGACGAGGACGTAGGAGCAGACTTTACGCCTGACTACGATGGCGTCCTTTGGGTCGGATGGTAGTTCGTCCTTGGCCAGGTAGTTGTAGACGGGGGTCATCCAATAGTTGTTGTCGCTGATGACTTGCACGTCGAGGATCGTATAAGCTTTCTCGATGCTGGGCTGAGGAAGTACTTCATGGATGACGGATTTGTTTCTGTCCTTTTTCTTTGTGCTCGCTAGCTTTGACAAAACGTCTGCTCTGACATTATGTTCGCGGGGAGCGTGCTTTACTTCTACCGTTGCGAATTTCTTCATCTTCTCCTTGACCAGGGTCAAGTATTCAGACAAGTTTTTGTTCTTGGCCTGGTATTCTCCTCGAACTTTGAGGGCCACGAGTGGAGAATCGGTGGAGATGATGACTTCCTCGGCTCCCAGGTCTTCGGCCAGGCGTAGACCGACGAGGAAGGCTTCGTATTCAACCTGATTTTTGGAAGTAGGGAAAGATAAGGCAAGCGAGACTTTGACGATAATTCCTTCCTTTTTTTCCAAAATGATACCTGCTCTGCTTCCTGCCGAGCTAGATGCCCCGTCAACAAAGATCGTCCATTTGTGTGCCCCGCAAGTGGGGGAATCGACGAATGTCATCTCCGCGACAAAATTGGCCAGTGCCTGGGCCTTGAGGGGTTTTCTGCTCTCATATTAGATGTCGAATTCGAATAGTTCCAACGACAACTTGAGCATTCTGCCGGCCATGTCGGGTCGGCCTAACAGTTGCTTCACGGACTGGTCTGTTTAGACCATGATTGTGTGGGCCAAAAAGTAGTGCCTTAGTCTCCTCGCAGCATTGATGAGGGCCAGGGCTACTTTCTCTATTTGTTGATATCTCAGCTCTGGTCCTTGCAAGGCTTTGCTCGTGAAGTATATAGATTTTTGCCCATCGGGCGTTTCACGAATGAGGGCGGCGCTGACGGCCTCGGCTGCCACAGCGAGATAGAGGTACAGGGTTTCGTCGTTATCTAGTTGAGAGAGAATGGGAGGTTCTGATAGTGCTCGCTTTGGGTGGAGGAGAGCCTGGTCGCATTCCTCCGTCCACTCTAAAGTTGCCTCCTTGCGGAGGAGTTTGAAAAAGTGCAGTGCTTGCTGAGCAGACTTCGCCCCAAAACGGGATAGCGAAGCGAGCATCTCGTTGAGGGATTGAATAGAATTCTTCGAGTTTGGCATGGGAAATTCAGAGAAAGTCCTGCACTTGTTGGGGTTAGCTTCGATTCCTCGTTCCGTTAGATAGAAGTCGAGGAACTTGCACGCTCGTACCCCGAACGTGCACTTCTCCGGGCATTCGGTATTTTCTGGCATGCTCGAAGACTTTCCTCAAATGGACCGTGTGATCGGACTCCTCGTGGGATTTCACGATCATATCGTCCATATAGACTTCAAGCATGTCCCCGATTTCTCCTCGGAAGACTTTGTTCATCATTCATTGGTAGGTAGCGCCAGTGTTTTTCAACCCGAAGGGCATTATGTTGTAGTAATAGTTGCCCGATTCGGTCATGAAGGTTGTGTACCTTTTGTCGCTTTTTTCCATTGGTATTTGATTGTAGCCCAAATAGGCGTCCATGAACGATAACAATTTAAAACTGGCAGAATTATCAACAAGTTTATCTATATTGGGGAGGGGATATGCATCTTTAGGGCAGACCCTATTGAGATCGGTATAATCAACACACATACACCATTTTCCATTATATTTTTTAACGAGTACAACATTGGACAGCCAAGTAATGTACTTGTCCTCCGAAATAAAATTTTCCTCGAGGAGGTCTTTTACAACTTGTTCGGCAGACTCCGTTTTCTTCGGAGACTGCTTTCTCCTACGTTATGTTACAGCCCTAGCGACAGGGTCGATTGTGAGCTGATGGCAGGCGACGGCAGGATCTAGGCTGGGTATTTCCGCGGCGCTCCAAGCGAACAAATTTTCATTCTTCCAGAGGCAAACTTTGAGCTGTTTCCTCGCTAAGTCGGGGAGTTCGGTCCCGATCTTCACTCCTCGCTTGGGGTCTTTTCCGAGCAGGACAAGTTCAAACTCGCCATCCAGAATTAGGAGCATCGGATGGGAGCTCTCTCTGATACTGGTTTAGGCTGAGGGGCTGTCAAGGTCGATAGAGTCGACGCGGGGCAGCGGCGTTGCCTCCTCGGAGCTGCTGGACAAGGTCGGCTTGCTGGAAGTCTTTGACTTGGCAGAAATGGTGTTTAGTCCTTTGGTGGCTGCTTCAAAACATCTCCTTGCTGCCTCGATGTCCCCGTGTAGAGTGGCGACCAGACCCTTAGAAGTGTAGTACTTCATCTTCAGGTGCACGGTTGATGGGACAGCCACCAATTCGACCAAGTTTGGTCGTCCAAAGATGCACTGATAGAGAGAGGGGCAATCGATGACAAGGAATTGGATTTTAATAGACCTGGCCGTCTCTGTAGATCTGAAAGTCACGATCAGTTCCACGTATCCCCAGGGCTTTGTGACTGACCCGTTGAAGCCCTGTAGGTCAGAGCCTACATAAGGCATCAAGTGTGATTCATCTAACTGGAGGGTGGAAAACAGCTGCGAGTACATGATGTCGACCGAGCTGCCTTGGTCGATTAGGATTCGGCGAACATCAAAGTTAGCCATCTGAGCTCTCACGAGCAGCGGAATGCTTGAGTTGGGAGCCTCGTCGAGGAGTTCCTCGTGGTAGAAAAAGATGGGGACCGACTCTCCGTGGACTTTGTCGAGCGTGGTACTCCTTTGGAGCTCATGCTGAGAAGATGCTCAAATTTCCTTTTAACGGAGCCCACAATAACCTTGTTGAAGTCCCCCTCCGGAGATGACCATGGCGGAGGGGAAGTTTTCCCACGGACTATGTGCTGCGAAGTAGGGGGAGCGCTGAGTCCCTCGGGAATATAGAAGTCCTAAAGCCGCGATATGTCATGGCGACCTGAAGGTTTGTCTCTTCCAAGGAAGGCACCTCTTCCTTGACTTTCTTGGACTCTTAGGCGTCCTGTCGTGGTGCTTCCCTTTTCTTGGTGAATTATTTCAGGTGGTCGTCCCTGATCAGTATCTCAATGGTATCCTTCAGGTGGATGCAGTCGTCGGTTGTATGGCCATGACTTTTGTGAAAACGGAAATATTTTGACTTGTTAGTATTCGGCTTAGCCGGAATTTGTTTAGGGAATCGAACCCCTGCTTGTTTGAACTCTGCGTTGGCGTATTCGGAGAGGATTTTCTCCCTGGAGACTGTCAGGTGAGTATACTCATGGAAATGATCGGAGGGTCCTTTATTGTCCCGGGACTCCCGGGGGCTGTCCTCGTGTCTTCTATCCCCCTGAAGAGATGTCGAGGGGTCATCATGCTTAGAGGCCCGGGCACTTTCTTGGTGCCATAAGTCCCGGGCGGAGCTGGCAGCTTCTTTCTCCTAGTACTGGATATATATTTGTGCCTTAAGGAGGAAGGCATCCAAGGTCCGCGGAGTTTCAATGCCAACTGCTTTGGCGAATTCTGTCCAGGGACGAAGTCCTCGCTCGAGCAAGAACTTCTTCATGTCATCGGTCGTTGAGACCTGTACTGCTTCTTTATTGAACCTCTCGATGTAGGCTCGGAGAGGCTCGTCTTTCCCTTGAATTATGGCCTCAATGGAGGCTTCGGTCTTCGGGTGGCGGCGGGATGCCGTGAAGTGTCTGGAGAACATTCTCCCCAACTGTCTCCACGAGGTGATGGACGCGTCGGGGAGTTTCTTATACCAGGTCATCGCTCCCTTCTAGAGCGTGGCGGGGAACAGTCTACACTTGATGGCGCCCCGGACGCCACGATAGTCGAGCAAAGTACCATTATTCTCAATGTGCTCATCAGGATCTGTTGTACTGTAGTAGGTGCCCAAAGAAGGTGGTTTCTCCAGTCCCATGAGGAGGCGCATTGCCATTATTTCCTGAGACAATGGGCAGCGAGGTTCGTCGTCGCTGCTGCTACTGGACCATGATGGATAGCAGGTGCTTCGCTCAAGAATAGGATGGTGATTTCTACGGGGAGACGAGGTTCGTTCCCGGCCCTTAGATTTGGGCAAAGGCGAACGCTGGTCCCTCCTGGTCCTCTTGGGTTCCGGAGAGTACTGGCTCAGTGGGGAGATGTGGTCACGCTTCCTGATGGCATGGGACTCTAGCTCAGATGGTGCTCGGCAGTCTCTTTCATGTCGGGGAGGTAGACTTCGGGATCTTCGCCTCTCTTTCCTCGACGTAGGGGATCTTGTCCGGTTAGACTCCTTTAGGGCTCCAATCCTCGCGTCTTGTTGGAGGATCAAGAGGTTGGTTTTATTGAGGGCTTCAAGAAGGGCCGCCCCGGCCGGGTCGACGTTAGGCGGAACAGAAACAGGCTGATGATCCAGGTAGGTTTGGTCCTCAACATGATCAGCACGAGCAGTTGAGGGAGACGCGGTGGCTTCATCTCTCAGATGATGGGCGTCGCCTCCAGGGAAGGGTGCAGCTCCGTTAGTATCAGTTTTGCTGACAGGGAGAAAAGCAGAGTTACGAGCATCATGAACGTGATCTTGGCTTGCCATGATTAGAATCTTGGAAAAATGGTTGTTTTGATCTTGAATCTACGATGGAAGAAGACGGGGATAACAGGGTTCCCACAGACGGCGCCACTGATCTTGACGGCTGATCAGAACCTGAAGTGGGTCAAAGACGGTGTGTGCGATGTTGGGTGGAGAGATGATGAGGGGGTGTACCTACAAGGCACTCCGATGCTAAAGTAAGAATAGAGAGAGAGAGAGAGAGAGAGAGAGCAAGTACAAAGTATGTATTTCGTAGGATGATTTAGAATATCTGACCCTCTCAAATGAGAGGGTTTTTATAGTGCCTCCAGCGCGTGGCCAACGGTCCATATTTTTGGGGCGAGATAATCGTTTCCCGAAGAATAGGTAACTGCCAGAAACTAGCCGTTGGGACGGGCAGAGATGCCTGAAACTAGCCGTTGCCCAGGACAGATGCGCAGTTGCGGGCACGGGCGTCGTGACTGTTTCTAGATGGTGGAACCGTGTGTGACGGGTAGGAACTACCGAGGAGGGGCAGATGATCCTTGGGGTCATCCGACCATATTTGGCCGATAGAGGGGTAGAAAGGTAAATGTTGCCCCAAATTGGCTGGACTTAGACAATTGGGCCGTTCTGGGAGCAAAAGTGGATTGGGTCATGCCTAGTCATTGGGTCAGTCCGGAACATGATTTATATATAAATTATATACATTAATTATTTAATAAATTAAAAAAAAATATTTATACAAAAGAGTTCCACTTTTAGTAGTAGATAAAAGTTTTTAATATATTACAAGTAATTGTACCCATGCGATCCATAGAAAATTATATTGCATAAGAAAAGAATAAAAAATAAATATCATTGATGTTTCATAAAAATATCAATAAAAAAATAATTATAGATTCTAATAATGACCTTC
This sequence comes from Lathyrus tuberosus, assembly GCA_022829125.1. Lineage (NCBI taxonomy): Eukaryota > Viridiplantae > Streptophyta > Magnoliopsida > Fabales > Fabaceae > Lathyrus > Lathyrus tuberosus. The sequence continues at coordinate 3,473,902 of JALAZF010000266.1, read as the reverse complement.
ATCGTCCCATATGAAAATATAGATCTTCAACCTAGTATGTGAAACTTCAACATATACTTGACCATGTGAAAATGTAGATTTTTCCAATTGAGACAACAATAGAAAATTATTTACGTTAAAACGTGAATAAAATTATATGGACAAATGGAGTCAAAGACAATCTTGGGTTATAAGTCTTTTACCCAATACTATTTTGTGATATGGCCTTTGTCTCAAGCACATAATGTTGAACATGTGTAATTATAAGTCGAGTACCATTATATAAACCTGATTATTGATCAATATTCTTAACAACATTATTGGACCACCAATTGTGAGTCTTAAGTCATGGGTTGGTAGACCTAAAGAATTAATGATATTTTGAAATTCAGTAATATGAATATCATCAGGACAATTATTGTTTTTACAAAATGAACATAGAACTATCAGCACTTAAGTATGTTTTCTTATCGATTGGAATCAAATTCATAATGTGATTGTTCAATGTATCGACAATATCATTTGTAGGTACTGAAAAACGATTGATATGTTGTATCAACAATTGAAGTAATAGGGTCAATTGTATTCTTTATCAGTAAGTCATTTGGTATTTTAATTTGAGCTTCGCCATCATTATTTTCTCCTATGTTTTCATCTCCAACTTTTTTTTTCATCTCCAACTTTTAAAATCCAATTTGAGAACTCTTTCATATCATTGAGATCCGAACACGAAAATCAAGATTGAAGCCTCTTATTTTTTGTCAATGTTAAAACTTGAGAAAATTGTCAAAGGTATGAAGAACTAATGCTAGCATGTAAGATATGTTGTCTCGTCCCTTTTAGAATGATAAAAAGAATTTGCTTGAAATTACCATCCAAGAGAGCAATTTTTCTTCAAAGGGAAGATTCAAACTTCTTGGATTAAAGACTCTAAGGATATCCCTAAATGATTTATCAACAACTTCAAAGTAATGGTTATGAATCATAGGAGTTTCATCCCAAATGATAAGTTATGATTTACAATTAAATTAGCTAAAGGATCGCATGGCTTGATACGACATGTAGAATTCTCATTGATATTTATTGGTATGGCAAATTTTGAATGGGTTTTCCTTCTCCCGAAAATAAGTATTTATGATATTGATATGATGCTATTTGCCTAGCAAATATCTTTAAAAGTGTTGAAGACGACATCGTAGACAGTATTTATATTTTTAAAATAATTCAACAAATTCTGCAAGTAATACGATTGACCACTCCCTAGATGAACAAAATATACTCTCCCGATTTGAAATCCTGATTTTTTTTTATATCATTGATGTTCCGATTCCAAACAAATTTAGAAGGAAAATCACTATAATAAATTTTTTAGGAAAAAACTTAGTAGACTTCCTATTATGCATATACATAAATCTTCTATTTTGCATGCGCGTGGACCGTAAATCATAAGAGTGGATAAAATTTTAAAAAACTCAAATTCAATTTGTTCATCTAATTCTTCAGCTGATATTATGTTGTCTATATCATTAAAAGATGGATGTCTAAACTGAAAATATAGAAAAATCAAAATGCTAGAAAAAACAATTTATAATTTATAATTATAAAATAAACCATATTTTAATAATTATTTAAATAAGTTAAATTGATTATTTTATAAACTAATTAATTATTAATGAATAATAATTAAAAGGAAGTTATTAAAAACAAAACCCAAAACCACATATTATATTTTTGGTTTCGTTAGGAACCCAAAACCACTTATTAATTTTTTGGTTTAAAAGAATCAATGAATTACTTAGAAAATTTAATTGTTTACATTTTTATTACATAAATGTGGGTTTGAAAGAAGTGACGTGTTTTATTTTTTAATGGAAGGGAAATTATAAAAATAAAAGCAATTTTATATATATATATATATATATATATATATATATATATATATATATATATATATATATATATATATATATATATATATATATTAGCTGATAACTCGAACTTGTATTGTATTTTTCTATTCACTTTGCGCATTTTAGTTTCCGTTTTATCGAGTCATTTAGGATATTTACTATGTTTCACTTATGTTTTGCTTTATTTTATGTTTCAGGTGTCTATCAACAGCAGTGTAAGAAAAGAGAGGATTCAGATCAAAAGAAGGAGAGAAATCATAAGAAAAGCAAAATATGCATGTTTTACTGATATGGCGTTCGCCATATCACCATGGCGTTCGCCATGGCCCTTGTCCAGATGGCGTTCGCCATGCACCTACGGTGTTCGCCGTACAGTTCGAGAGCAGTTTTCCAGAATTAGTTTTAAGCAGTTTTGCTGCAGTTTTAATATTTGAATTTCCCTCCCTTGAAGGCACGAACTGAGCAGTTACCAGTGGGATATCTCTATATATACCTCAGTTCTAGAGCAGTTTTACATCGAGAAATTACCCTGCGGAAGCGCTGTCGAAATTCCTCGAGCCTAACTACTATATTTACCGTCCAAAGTAACAATTGCTCGTATTGAGTGATTGTTACACTGTTGTAGTATTTTATTTCTGCATTGTTGTTGTAACTCTTGGATCATTGCAATTTCAATAGAAGTTTATTTCAGTTTATTAACTTCAGGTTACTTCTTTATTTTACGATCTTTACCGCATTATTATTTGTATGTGCATTGCAACATAACTTAATCTTTTCAAAAACTTAAACCAGAATTTTCGTTAAAATAGATTAAAATGTATTATTTAAATTACAACACCTTTAACATGTTAGTCTTAGGATTAATTATGTCAGAATAGATTTGTATGAGCCCGTAGTATGAGTACCGTCGTACCCGATGGGACTTTGTAATTATAATTGGTATTAAACTATGACTTATTGTCATTTTGGTTTTAATTTCCATCCCGAATTTATGTAACTTTGTCACGAGAGTTAGAAGTTACTTAACATTACTTTGTCACGAGAGTGAGAAGTATATTAAGGTTTAAGCCGAGATTCGCGAGAGCGTGACGAGTGAACCAGATAGTGGGAATTAGGCATAAAGTCTAAATGCAGCGAGAGCGCTTTAGATGTTGATTAGGATATTATTTGGTTTCCTAAGAGTGTTTCTTAGTTACCGGGCGAGCGAGAGTAAAATCTTGGGATTAAGAGATATGGCTTCTGTCAAGACCGCGAGAGCGTGAGGCGTAGCCTTTAAGTCAGTATATCCTACTAAATAGGCTTATAGTCGTAATTAGTATCATTTTTCTACAAGTCCCATAGGCGCGCGGAATTCATACTTCGGGCTCGTTTTAGCATCGATTCTATTTTCCTCAGTATTAAGTTTCAATTTCCTTTTCTTTACACCGTGACACTAGCCATAGCTTTACACCGCAACTATAGAATACTATAGATTGATTATTAGTCCCTGTGGGTTCGACAATCTTTTAAAACTACGCGATAGGCTGTATACTTGCAATTGTAATCCGACCAATACGTAAAGTCGCGATCAAGTTTTTGGCGCCGTTGCCGGGGAATAATTTAGTCAATATTGTGATTCCTTTGTTGCACAGTATAGACTAAGGTAACTATTTTCTTTTAATTTGTCGATTGTATGCCAAGCACTCGCTCACAAGGCAAAGATTTGGAGCAACCAATTGACGAAATCGAACGTTTTGCTAATCTAAGACGCCGAATTAACGAATTCCGTGTCAGATATAATCTTCCAGACCCTATAATTCCTCACTCAGATTCGGAATCCGAATCAGAACCAGAACATATCATGGCCGAAGGACCTCAAAATCGTCCTCTTAAGTTTTACATTGTTCCATCACAAGCAAAACCACATAACAGTATTGTTGCCCCTGCTATTAACCGAAATGATTTCGAACTGAAACCTTTGCTAATATCAGCAGTTCAACAAAACCAATTTTCAAGCAATGCTACAGACGATCCAAACTTGCATTTATCAATATTTGTGCAATATGCAGACACCGTAAAAGCAAATGGTGTCAGTTAAGAAGCAATTAGACTGAGACTTTTCCCATTTTCCTTAAGAGATAGAGCTAGAGCTTGGCTCTAGTCTCTACCGTCCAACTCAGTAACGACATGGGACGAGTTGAAGAAAGTTTTCTTAGCCTGATATTTCCCACCAAGCTAGACAGCTATGTTAAGAGCTCAAATCAACGGATTTAAGCAAAAAGATAACGAATCTCTTTTCGACGCTTGGGAGAGATACAAGGACATGATGAGGCTTTGTCCACACCATGGACTTGAAGAATGGCTGATCATCCACACCTTTTACAATGGTCTGTTGTACAATACTAAAATGAATTTGAGCACAGCCGCTGGTGGTGCTCTAATGGATAAACCATACACAGAAGCTTATGAACTCATCGAGACTATGGCTCAAAACCATTTCCAATGGGGAAGTGAACGCGCTGGGGTAAAGAAACCAACTCCGAAAGGTGGAATGCATGAAGTTAATAGTATAGACAGAGTCAATGCTAAAGTGGATGCACTTACTCAAAAGATCGAAAGTTTAGCACTCGCACCACCCACAGCTACCGTAGCTGCAGTTACACCAAGTTGTGAAATATGCGGAACACCTGGGCACACAAATGTTGAATGTCAGTTATTGGCAGGTATTCCTACCGACCAAGTGAACTATGCTCAAGGAAACCCATATTCAAACACTTATAATCCTGGCTGGAGAAATCATCCGAATTTTTCATATAAGAACAACAATGCTTTATATCCACCAAACCCAGCACCTGCTATTCCACCTGGTTACCAAAAAGGAGCACCGTCTGCTCCACAACCACCTAGGAAGTCAAATTTGGAAATCATGTTGGAAAATTTTATGAATGCTCAAGCTCAACAAAACAAGGATTTCGCAAATCAAAACGCTCATGCGAGTGAATTGATGAAACAAATGTCAAGTAAGCTTGATGTTATGGCTACTCACAACAAAATGTTAGAAACTCAAATTTCTCAAGTAGCCCAACAACAAGCAACTATAGCAGCCCCCGCTGGAACTTTTCCTGGCCAAGCACAACCAAACCCAAAAGGTCATGCTAATGCTATTACTTTACGAAGCGGAACAGAGCTAGATGGACCAACTGACCCGAGACTTAAGAATCCGTCCATGTATCAAAATTCTGGTAAAGGAACCGAAAAGATAAACGAGCCAAAGATTAATGATAATAATGACAAGAGCGAAGAGGCAGTAGAGAAAGAAACACCTTACGTGCCTCCGCCACCATACAAACCACCTATACCTTTTCCTCAAAGACTAGTTAAATCCAAAAATAAAGGACAATTCAAGAAATTCATAGAACTTCTGAAGCAACTAAATGTCATTATACCATTTACAAAAGCTATTACGCAAATGCCTTTATATGCCAATTTCTTAAAGAAATTTTATCCAATAAGAAAAATTTAGAAGAAAATGAAACCGTTATGCTCACTGCAGAGTGTAGCGCTATACTTCAAAATAACATGCCTCCTAAACTAAAAGATCCAGGTAGTTTTTCCATACCCTGTGTGATTGGAAAGTTTGTCATAGACAACGGTCTATGCGATTTAGGAGCCAGTGTAAGTTTAATGCCGTTATCCACTTGTAAGAAACTCAATTTAGGTGAACTGAGACCAACTAAGATGTCTTTACAACTTGCGGACCGTTCTGTTAAATATCCGATAGGTATGCTAGAGAATGTGCCCGTTCGTATTGGTCAGTTCTACATTCCTACTGATTTCGTGATAATGGACATTAAAGAAGATTCAAATATACCCATCATTTTAGGAAGACCATTTTTAGCAACAGTCGGAGCTATTATTGATGTTAAGAAAGGAAAGCTGACTTTTGAAGTTGGTGAAGAAAAGATTAAATTTATTTTGGCCCAATTTCTAAAAGCTCCAGCTATAGATGATTCATGTTGTTTACTAGATGTTATTGACGAATGCGTAAAATAAATGGAGATGCAACCATCCGAGTACATTGATGCAATCAAAATTCCAGCACCTCCAATATTTGAAGATGATAATTGGAAAAAACCATTCGTAGATGACAGTCTAAGAGAATGTCTAGCATTAACGCTAGATCCAATGCCTTGCCCAAAGAAACCATCAATAGAACTTAAAACACTACCCAAAAATTTAAGGTATGAATTCCTAGATACCGAGGTTGAAAGACCAGTGATAGTCAATGCTGATTTGGGACAGAGAGAAACTGAAAAGTTGCTACATGTTTTAAAGAAGTATCCGACAGCACTGGGATATAATATCTCAGATCTAAAAGGGATAAGCCCATCTATATGCATGCACCGTATTATGTTAGAGGATGCTTGTAAGACCTCTAGAGAACATCAAAGAAGGATAAATCCTATCATTAGCGATGCAGTCAAGAAAGAGGTACAAAAGCTATTAGAAGCCGGAATTATATACCCAATATCAAATAGTAACTGGGTTAGTTCAGTACATGTTGTACCTAAGAAGGGAGGTGTTACAGTTGTTAGTAATGAACAAAGCTGAACAAAGAAACTCGTAAAGATCATTTTCCTTTACCTTTCATAGATCAAATGCTTGAACGGCTAGCTAAACATTCTTATTTTTGTTATTTAGAGGAATATTCAGGATTCTTTCAAATTCCTATTCATCCTGACGACCAAGAGAAGACGACTTTTACCTGTCCCTATGGTACATTTGCCTATCGACGAATGCCATTTGGATTATGTAACGCACCCGTAACATTTCAGAGATGCATGATGTCAATATTTGCTGACTTTATAGATAATATAATGGAAGTATTTATGGACGATTTCTCTGTTTGTGGACAAAGTTTCGAAGGATGTCTGTCGAACCTGGAATTGGTACTTGAACGATGCGTTAAAGTAAATCTTGTGCTAAATTGGGAAAAATGCCATTTCATGGTCCAAGAAGGAATTGTGTTAGGACATGTTGTATCCGAAAGAGGAATTGAAGTTGATAAAGCAAAAATAGAAATAATAGAAAATCTTCAACCTTCGAAAACCGTTAGAGAAATTTGCAGTTTTCTTGGACATGCCAGTTTTTACCGACGATTCATTAAAGATTTCTCTAAAATCTCAAAACCACTAACTGGCTTGTTAATGAAAGATGTTGAATTCATATTTGATAAAGATTGCTTGAAAGCTTTTGAGCTCCTCAAAAATGCTCTGATCACTGCACCTATCATGCAACCACCTGATTGGAATGAACCGTTCGAAATAATGTGCGATGCTAGTGATTTTGCCGTTGGAGCTGTTTTAGGACAAAGAAAGGATAAGAAGCTTCATGCTATCTACTACGCAAGTAGAACCTTAGACAGTGCGCAATTGAATTACGCACCCACAGAAAAAGAACTCTTAGCTGTTGTGTTCGCTTTAGATAAATTTCGTTCTTACTTAGTAGGAGCTAAAATAATTGTCTATACCGATCTCGCTGCAATTAGGTATCTGTTGAGCAAAAAGGATGCTAAACCAAGACTTTTAAGATGGATCCTGCTTTTGCAAGAATTTGATTTAGAAATCAAAGATAAGAAAGGAACCGACAATGTAGTAGCAGAACCCAAACAAGTTCCCATCAATGATGATTTTCCCTACGATAGACTTGTAGCCCAGTTAGAGAGCGAAAGTGAGATGACCAAACACTTTTAGTTATTTAATGACGCAGAGACTAATGAAGTAGTAGAAACAATCTACACTGAAACAACACTGCCTTGGTATGCTGACTTTGTCAATTACTTAGCGGCAGGAGTGCTTCCACCTGATTTAACTTACCAACAAAAGAAGAAATTCTTTCATGATCTTAAACATTACTATTGGGATGAGCCCTTACTTTTCAAGAGAGGCGCCGATGGAATTTTCCGTCGATGTGCCCCTGAATCTAAAGTTAATGACATCATATCTCATTGTCATGCTGCACCTTATGGAGGGCATGCAAGTACTTTAAAGACATGTGCTAAAATCTTACAATCCGGCCTATTTTGGCCCAACCTTTGGAAAGATGTTTATATCGTTGTTTTGAACTATGATCGGTGCTAACGCACTGGTAATATTTCTAGACGCGATGAGATGCCACAAAGAGGTATTTTGGAAGTAGAATTCTTTGATGTATAGGGTATAGATTTCATGGGCCCTTTTCCTTCTTCTTTTGGAAATAAGTATATACTCGTAGCAGTCGATTACGTATCGAAATGGATTGAGGCAATAGCTTCTCCTACCAACGATGCACGAGTAGTTATTAAACTTTTTAAGAATAGCATTTTTCCTAGATTTGGAGTGCCAAGAGTTGTCATAAGTGATGGAAGATCCCATTTTATTTCGAATATATTTGGAAAATTACTTCTAAAATATGGGGTCCGACACCGAGTAGCAACTCCTTACCACCCTCAAACTAGCGGACAAGTTGAAGTCTCTAATAGAGAAATCAAGCAAATACTTGAGAAAACCGTAGCAACTTCTAGGAAGGATTGGTCGACTAAACTTCATGAAGCTCTGTGGGCATATAGAACCGCTTATAAAACTCCTATAGGAACCACTCCATTTAAGCTAGTTTATGGTAAATTATGCCACCTGCCTGTAGAACTAGAGCACAAGGCTTATTGGGCCATAAAGACCCTAAATACTAACTACTCTGCAGCAGGCGAGAAGAGAATTTTGGATATCCATGAACTAGAGGAACTAAGACTTGACGCTTATGAAAATGCCCGAATCTATAAAGAAAGAACCAAAAAGTGGCATGATAGAAGGATAGCAAAGAGAGAGTTCAATGAAGGAGACATAGTTCTTCTTTTCAATTCTCGACTTAAGCTATTCCCAGGAAAGTTGTGTTCTAGATGGTCTGGTCCATTCGAAGTTATAAAAGTTCTAAAAAGTGGAGCTGTAGAAATTAGAGGAAAGTCGAATGAAACGTTCTTTGTGAACGAACAACGACTCAAGCATTGCCACTCAGTAGAGAACAAAGAGTTTGACGCTAGTTACAAGTTGGAAGAGCTTCTCGCTCCTCCCGATGAATGATATCACTTTCCGTTTTAATGTCGAGCTTTCGACATTAAACAGAGCGCTCTGTGGAGGCAACCACGAATTCAATGCAATTTCCCTTTCTAAAGTAATTATGTGTTTTAGAGTTTTAGAAGTGTTATCTTAGTTTTCTATAAGTTTTTAGTTTTAAATTTCGTGTAAAATCTTTTCCAAAACCAAAAAAATATTCAAATTCTGGACTTGAAAAATCCCCGTTTTCAACCTTATGGTGTTCGCTATCTGCTCAAAACGAGGATTACTTTAAATGACCACATGGCGTTCGCCGTGTGCCTTATGGCGTTCGCCATAAGGTCTAACGGACACAACCAGCGCGAATTTTAAAATTCTGCGCGTTTTTTCCCATAATCACTCATTCAAATCATCTTTTAAACTCTCAAAACACCTTTCCAACTTCCTTAATAACTTCCATTAATCATTACCAACCCCCAACCATTTTTATTCCCTTATTTTTCCCTTTATAAACACTTCACTTCCATCATTTCATCATCACCATCAACCATTATCTTTCTATCTCTCTCACTCTAAAATTCAAAAAAACCTTTTTCAAAACCTATCATTATCACTATTAATCTTATCAAAAATGCCGCTTAGAGTTGCTGCCGACATTGATTTCATGGGAATCGAGTTTCCTGATGGCATTGTTGGTAAGAATCAAAGAACAAACTTCCTCAGGCTGCATAGAAGAGAGGTTCATGCAACCCGTTATCCAGACTCTGATGCTGTCCAGGCTCTTGGGCTTTTCGATAGCGTCAACTGGATGGTCTCCGGTTTAGGTATGTCAGACTTTATTTCTATGAGTAATGCTACATATGTTAGGCTTACTTATGAATTTCTTAGTTCATACCAATTTTCCACCGACCTTTCTCGCACCAACGGTACCGTCACTTTTCGCATGTTTAATGTCGATTACTCACTCACCTATGAGCAAATTATCAACATCTTTACTTTTCTAGGGGGTGAGGGTTATGCCACTAGGGCACCATTTGAGAGTGATTGGGCACCTAATGCTTTTAACTTTTGGCACCAAATTACTAACACCAATACCAACACTTGGGAAGGCCTCAAGGCCACTTTGATTCACAACCCTGCTATCCGGTATTTTCACCGTATCCTGGCCACTACTATCTTTGCTCGTGAAAACACAGGGAATGTCAATTCAAAAGATTTATTCTTTATTCACTGTGCACTTTCTGAAACCAAGGTAAACCCGACACCATTTTTACTTGCACACCTCCAGTCTGTTAGTAATAGACCCGGTGGTTCCATCTGTGTCGGAGGCAAAATTACCTCAATAGCTCTTCACTTAGGACTTGATACCGAATTAGCTACTTTAGAGCCATTAGTGATACCTTATGCTGACCTTGATTACTGCAAGTACATGCGTCTGATTAAATTCTTGCCCAATGGCAAATTCCATCTGATGATTAGAAACCGCGAGGTTCCTAGTGTTACACTGCCTTGTTCTGACCACATTAACGTGCGTGTCAATACGAACTGGATTTTTGACCTTGACGCACCTGATCTAGAGCGAGAGAGTGCAGCGAGGCATTATAGTGAGGTCATGGGACAACATGCTCAGCAGCCCCGTACTCGTATTCGTGCTACTGACTCATCCGGGCCTAGTACCCTCGCACACACTGTACCATTTGCTTCTGATGATTTTGCAGGTACATACCAGTCTCCGCAGGAGTATGATTACGTGGCCATTCGCACTTCACTCGATGACATTCTTTCCGAGCTTCGGTATCGGAATGATATGGATGCTGAGCGTGATCTTCTTCTTCAGAGTATGCAGAGGCAGCAGGAGGAGCTTAGAGTCGATGTTGACCAGCTTAGATTTCAGCAGCATGATTACCTTGAGAGGGCCCAGCACGATATGGGTGATATGGTTGAGCAGATGGAGGGAGTGCGCTTAGAAGTACAGAATGTGAGGGAGTTTATTCAGCATGTTCCAAACCCCTTCAACAGAGGAGGTGGTCGTCACCGCGGCCGAGGCCGTCATCAGTGATCTTCACAGGTTCTATCACTCCTTCTTTCACCTTAAGCTAAAACATTTAGGACAATGTTTATTTTAAGTGTGAGGGAGGAGCCTTTTACCGCTTTTATTTTATTTCATGTTATTTACCGCTTTCTAGTTAGTTTAGTTTTAGTTTGTTTCATTATCGAGTCATTTGTGCTAGTGAGTCATTTCTTACTTTACTTTTTCGTTTGTTAGAAAACTCCCTTATTTTGACCCCAATTTTCAAAAAATTTTGTTTTGACTCAATGGCATGACACATATAGTATAGGTTGTTTCATTCTTTGATTAGGCTAGGTAGACGGATTTGGGAAAGTTTTGTTAAAATCGGTACCATCCCTACACCTTAGAGTTCCTAAATATGTAATATTAGTTTAAATACTTATTATGCCGAGACCTTGTCTTTAGTTTTGTGTAGCTTCTTGAGTAGTTTATTATTAGCAGTCAACACCATCCTAAACATACTCTAAGTAAGGAAGCCGATGAATATAAGTGAATGATCCAAAAACTTAATGCTTTAATTAATAAAAAAATAGGTAATGCACCTTCTAAGTTTGGTGACCCTCACCCGGTCACTTAACCCAACGGTTGCGGAACCTACAAAAAAAATGAAAATAATAAAACCCGTTGTAGTTGGTTTAGTGTATCTAGTGCTGAACTTGGTAGGGCGGATTACAATCTGATACCCCACAAATGTAATTGGGTAAACAAAGGGGTTACGCCACTTTAGGTACCAGAACCTCATGTATGGATCAGAATCACTAACCGGTCGCTTTACCATGAGTATGTAAGGATAACGGGCTTAATGTGATTGCGCTAGAATGAAAAAGAAGCGAAATAGAATGATGGACATAGGTCGAGATATAATATTATGATTTGAACCGGTATTGCATATGAAGGAACTCTTTGTCCGCTTTTGTGGAGTCGTGTCGTTATGGTATCCTTGTTTTCATTATTTAGTACATATCCGTGTTACTTTAGCCTAGCAACCTTGTGCTTAGATTGTTTCAGTCGTGCCTATGAGTCGAACATTGTGTTTACTGTTTTATTCCATTGGGAGTTTGCTTGAGGACAAGCAAAAGTCTTAGTGTGGGGGAATTTGATAACTCGAACTTGTATCGTATTTTTCTATTCACTTTGTGCATTTTAGTTTCCGTTTTAATGAGTCATTTAGGATATTTACTATGTTTCACTTATGTTTTGCTTTATTTTATGTTTCAGGTGTCTATCAGCAGCAGTGTAAGAAAAGAGAGGATTCAAATCAGAGGAAGGACAAAAATCAGAAGAAAAGCAAAATCTGCATGTTTTATTGATATGGCGTTCGCCATATCACCATGGCGTTCGCCATGGCCCTTGTCCAGATGGCGTTCACCATGCACCTACGGCGTTCGCCGTACAGTTCGAGAGCAGTTTTCCAGAATTAGTTTTAAGCAGTTTTGCTGCAGTTTTAATATTTGAATTTCCCTCCCTTGAAGGCACGAACTGAGCAGTTACCAGTGGGATATCTCTATATATACCTCAGTTCTAGAGCAGTTTTACATCGAGAAATTACCCTGCGGAAGCGCTGTCGAAATTCCTCGAGCCTAACTACTATATTTACCGTCCAAAGTAACAATTGCTCGTATTGAGTGATTGTTACACTGTTGTAGTATTTTATTTCCGCATTGCTATTGTAACTCTTGGATCATTACAATTTCAATAGAAGTTTATTTCAGTTTATTAACTTCAGGTTACTTCTTTATTTTACCATCTTTACCGCATTATTATTTGTATGTGAATTGCAACATAACTTAATCTTTTCAAAAACTTAAATCAGAATTTTCGTTAAAATAGATTAAAATGTATGATTTAAATTACAACACCTTTAACATGTTAGTCTTAGGATTAATTATGTTAGAATAGATTTGTATGAGCCCGTAGTATGAGTACAGTCGTACTCGACGGGACTCTGTAGTTATAATTGGTATTAAACTATGACTTATTGTCATTTTGGTTTTAATTTCCATCCCGAATTTATGTAACTTTGTCACGAGAGTGAGAAGTTACTTAACATTATTTTGTCACGAGAGTGAGAAGTATATTAAGGTTTAAGCCGAGATTCGTGAGAGCGTGAGGAGTGAACCAGATAGTGGGAATTAGGCATCAAGTCTAAATGCAGCGAGAGCGCTTTAGATGTTGATTATGATATTATTTGGTTTCCAAAGAGTGTTTCTTAGTTACCGGGCGAGCAAGAGCAAAATCTTGGGATTAAGAGATATGGCTTCTGTCAAGACCGCGAGAGCGTGAGGCGTAGCCTTTAAGTCAGTATATCCTACTAAATAGGCTTATAGTCGTAATTAGTACAGTTTTTCTACAAGTCCCTTAGGCGCGCGAAATTCATACTTCAGACTCGTTTTAGCATCGATTCTATTTTCCTCAGTATTAAGTTTCAATTTCCTTTTCTTTACACCGTGACACTAGCCTTAGCTTTACACCGCAACTATAGAATACTATAGATTGATTATTAGTCCCTGTGGGTTCAACAATCTTTTAAAACTACGCGATAGGCTGTATATTTGCAGTTGTAATCCGACCAATACGTAAAGTCGCGATCATTAGCCTATTCATGATTGTGTTTCATTACCTATTATTCATAATATATAGTCATAATATATAGGAATGTTCACAAAACAATATATATATATATATATATATGAAAATGATCAATATTTTATTAATTTAATTAATGAAAAAAGTTAATTATTTTTTAGAAGTTAGTAGAAGAAAAATAGTGTTTATCAAATAATTACAAGAACTAAATTAAATAAATTTAGAAAAATCAAGATGTTGTGTAGTAAAATTAATTAATAATTAATAATTTTATTAATAAATGTTGGTTTTAAATAGAAATTGAATTAATTAATTTATTAAGAATTTAATTTTTATTGAATAAATGTGAGTTTGAAAGAAGTGACGTGTTCTATTTTATTTAAAGGAAAAAGAAATTTATTTATTGAAACACGTGTTCTAATTTTTAATTAAGGAAAATTATAAAACAAACTCAGGCCCGTTGTTTGTTTTAACTTTAGAAAAATAGATTTTTTCTTTATATTTTTGAAAATGAATTCTACAAAAATATATTTTAAAATATTATAAGTTTTTTTAAATTTGTTTTTTATAAATTTAAAGATTAATTTTGACATTCTATGACATTAATGTACATTATTGAATATCAAAACATAGTTAAAATCATAATTTTTTTAAAATGTTGTATTTCAAAAATGATTTTTATGAAAGCTATTTGAAATAGCTTTAAAATTAAGTGATTTTTTAAATTTTTGATATCCAAGATTTTTTTTGATAAAATAATGAAATACCTAAAATAACATTTTAAGAATAACTATTTAAACTAAATTTTCATTTGAATTTTTTATGAAAAGTTTCTTTGTAAAAAAATTTTCCACAAAATTATTTTACACTAGAAAAATCATTTTTAAAAAAAAACCAAAACATACGGTCCTCAATTATCCTAAAAAAAATCTATTAACCTATTAATTATTATGTTTTATTAACCTATAATATTTCATTAACTAATTAAATGAGCAAAAATTTCTAAATGACTTCATTTAATTTACTAAGAATTTAATTTCTATTAAATAAATGTAGATTTTAAAGAGACACATTAATGGATCGATACACATAATAGATGGTTACACATTATTTATATAGAATAGCTATATAAAAATGATCAATATTTTAATAATTTAATTAGTAAAAAAATAGTTGTTTTTCAAATTTTTTATCAAAATAACCCAATTTTTCAAAACAATTCTCAAAATACCCCATCAAATTATTTTCTAAAGTACCCCACTTTGGGGTACTGATTGCATGGTGACGCCATGTGGATTTGCGACTCCTCACAAGAGCATGAGTGGTGTCGCCAATTGGATGAGAGACACCTCCAATTGGCGACTGGGTCTTAAAATTAAAGGGGAGTCGCCAATTGAGATAGAGACAAGGTGCATTCTGTAAATTTTTTTAACAAAAATAAATAACATTATCATTAATTAAAATACTATTACATAAATTAGTGTTGGCGTCCGGGTTGGTCATACCGGCCACCGGTTCCACATCCCTTAGGCACCCTCACTCGTTGCACTCATTTCCCTCGTTGTTGATTCACGTCAGGTGTTTGAGGAGTTGAAGTCTCAGGAACATTTTCAGATGGTTCCTTAAGAATTTCTTGCATTTCCATGAGGTCTTGTGTGTTGAAACTGAGCGTGCGACCCATGCCAGAGTAATCCGGATGTGATGAAGGGGTCATTGGTGTGCGACCTGGACTATTGAAAATGGACATTGGTGTGAAGGACTCGTTGGTGAAAGGTTGAAATGGTAGTGGTGTTTCAAAGCCATAAGGTTGTTGGGGATGTTTCTGTGTATAGGCTAGGGTATGATGTTTGGGCGTTTTGGCTATGGAAAGATGTTTGGGTGTTATGGCTATGGTATGATGTACCCTCATTTTGGCTATATCTTGATGTTGTGTTGGGGGCATAGCCATATTGGGTTTCTTGATAATAGTCATTTTGTTGGAGATGGTATGAGGGCGCTCTTGGTATTGTGGTTGGGTGTTTGACATGTTTGGATGGTGGGTTTGTGTGTTAGTGGGTTGGTAATTCTATTGGAAAAGGGGTTGTGAGTAACATGGCCGATGATTTCCCAGTAGGTTAGACGCTGAAGCTTCTTGTGTGTGGGTGGTTTGTCGTGGGTCGTATAGATACCTCTCTTCGGAGACAAACCCAGTTGCAACCGATTTGTACCAAGCCATATAATTATTAGTTGGTATAGACGAGGTTGCCATCACCGGGTCACGTAAGACATGGGCGCTGCGGTTCCTCCATTTACGACAATCAGATTTTGCCAAATCCTTCCAGTCGGCATAGTCCCATTGATCATTAACTCTTTTTAGATGCCATTTACCGAGGTCAACAGGAGGATCTGGGATGTTTTGATGCATTTCAAATTGTAGTTTGACACGGTAACTGTTGTGCATCTCCATAGTGGTGAATCTGATGATCGACACGCAAGCAGTCCAAACGGCAGTATCTTCCTTTCTGACTTCATGTAGGTGTTCTATGTTTAGATATGGACGCCAAATGAACTGAAGAAGAGAAAAATATTAGATCATAAAATTGTTGATATAAAAAATAAATTGATTTGTTTAGAGGTCTTACATCTCCAGGTGTTAGGTGATCCAACAGATTGCAGTATTGAATGATACAATGTCTAGAGCATCTATTGTAACTCATACCCTTAGTCGCCCATCTAAACACAAAAAGTTCAAATTCAATTAGTTAGACACAATAATTGATAAGGTGAAATAAACTAAGATTAAGTTAGTAACTTACTTTTGTGCACACGGGAAGGAAAAATTGTTGTGGTTGACGGACGCTAGGGATGGTAATCTAGACCAACCTCATGCTTTGAGCAAAACGACGCATCCAGAAAAAGTAGATGTGTTTTTTTTTTTGCGCGCTTACACAAAGAGCTATACAAATAAGATAGACAATCGGAACCCCAACTATAATCTCTTGTTTTATCTAGGTTTCTCAGTAACGGTAAATACACAACGTGTATAGAAGAACTAGTGCCTTCGGAAAATAAAAATAAACCAATTAATATCATAAGATAACACCTGGTTTTTATTATTCATTTCTTTTGTAGAATCTTGATTTAATATAAAACTGGTGTACCATGATTTGAGGCGCGAAAGTAAGATACCTTGGCCTCTTGAGTTCTCATATAGGAAGTCGGCACCCAAAAGTTCCTCACAAGTTGAACCATCAATGTTTGTTGGTACATTGACCTCCTTACCATCAATACGCAAACCGAGTAACATGTACACATCCTATAACGTCACGGTACATTCATCAGTTGGAAAAAAGAAGGTGTGTGTCTCTGGGCGCCATCTCTCTTGCAAAGCTAGTATAAACTTTGCATCAACCGAGTAAGACATGATTTTACTTACATGTCTGAAACCGACGAGCTCAATATATGGTTGAATTAATTCTTCGGGGGCAACGTATTCATGGGCACGAGGGTGAAACTTAGAGATATCCTACATAATTGTCAATTTAGAAAGAAAAAAAATTAACAGAGACATTAAAAATTAACAGAGACATTAAAAATCAACAGAGACATTAAAAATTAACACTTACATAAAAGAAAATAATATAGACATTAAAGAAAATAACACATTGTCAATTTAGAAAAAAATTAACAGAGACATTAAATAAAATAACACATTGTCAATTAAGAAAATAACACTTACATAATTCTCGATATTTGCGACAGTGCCTATATGCCTCCAGGTCATGTATAATGTCCGCCTCAACATATGACATACTTGGACTTGTAAGACAATGGGAGATACGCAGATATGTTTCACAACCCGTATATGCGGTAGAGAATGAATTAAAAGTGGAAGACAAGTTTCGTACCAAGGAAGATTGTGTACGAGCCAATAAAAAATATCACATGGATAACTTTGTTGATTTCAATGTACACCGAACTGATTCGAGAAGGTATGTCATTATTTGTCGTAATCCACTTTGCAAGTTTTGGCTTGCTGCGTCTTATAGAAAGAGAAGTGATTCTTGGAAGATAGCTTCCATAGAGCCACCTCACAGTTGCACTGCCACAAATATTGTTCAGGATCACCGAAAGTTAAGTGTAGAATTAATATGTCAAGATATTTTGCCGCTTGTTAACAAGGATCCATCAGTGAAGGTGAGTATAATAATCTCTCATATCGTTATGCGGTATAATTATACTCCCTCGTACAAGAAGGCGTGGATTAAAAGGACAAAGGCTGTTGAACTGGTATTTGGCAACTGGGAGGATTCGTACAAAGAATTACCACGATTTTTGGTAGCACTTAAGACATACACACCGGGAATTGTTGTAAACATGCAGATAGTGCCGGCATGTAGGCCAGATGGAACTATTGTTGATGAAAATGTCATATTTCACCGTCTCTTTTGGTCATTTCAATCATGCATAAAAGGTTTTGCATTCTGCAAACCTATTATTCAAATTGATGGAACATGGCTCTACGGAAAATACAAGGGCACCTTGCTTATGGCTGTTGCACAAGACGACAATAATAATGTCTTTCCCGTAGCCTTTGCTCTGGTTAAGGGTGAGACTGCTTCTTCTTGGAGTTTCTTCCTTAAGAATCTCAGAACATATGTCGCTCCACAAGCCAATCTCTATTTGATTTCAGACAGGCATGCTGCTGTAGAGAGTGCTTATAATAACCATGATAACGGGTGGCATAATCCTCCTTCTACCCATGTATATTGCATTAGACATATTGCACAAAACTTCATGCGTCCAATCAAAGACAAGAACCTTCGAAAAAAGTTATGAATGTCGGGTATGCTCTAACTCAACCATCATTTCAATACTACCTTAACGAAATTAAGATGTCAAACGCAGATGCAGGAAGGTGGTTGGATAACATTCCACTAGAAAAGTGGACAAGGGCTTTAGATGGTGGATGTCGTTGGGGCCACGTGACGACCAACCTTGTGGAATTCATGAACGGGGTCTTCAAAGGAATTAGAAATCTTCCAATCACCGCTTTGGTGAGATCAACCTATTATAGGTTGGCATCACTTTTCGTAACAAGAGGCGAAAGATGGAGTGTTGTGTTAATGTCAGGTCAAGTATTCAGTGAAAGCATAATGAAAGTGATGAAAGAGGATACTATCAAAGCCAGCACATATGCAGTTACAGTCTTTGACAGTCATAGGAAAACTTTCAGTGTACAAGAAACAATGGACCATGATGAGGGGAGGCCCAATTTATCCTATGATGTCAGACTAAATAGATGTTGGTGTGACTGTGGAAAGTACTAGGCCTTTCATGTACCTTGCTCACATGTCATTGCGGCATGCGCACATGCTCGTCAGGATGCTTATAGCCATCTATCTGATGTTTATAAGGCGATTAATGTTATGAATGTCTACAACGAAGGCTTCACAGTGCTACCAATGGAGGAATATTGGCCTCTATACCAAGGGGACATAGTTTGGCACAACGATGAGATGCAAAGAAAGAAAAAAAGACACCCAAACAGCAAGCGTATGAGAACCGAAATGGATACGGCTGATAAAATGATAAGATTATGCAGTATATGTCGTCAGCCCGGACACAACCGAAAAAATTGTCCCAATGTCGGAGCAACATCTGCATCATGATTTAACTTATCCTTTCAATTGTTGTAAGCTAATATTTTCATATATTAATAAGTCTTTGTTACAATAATGTTAACAACAAACAACACATACTGCGAACTAACAACACACAACACATACGACACATAAAACAGATAACGTAAAAGAAACTTAAAACATTTCTAACTGATTACAACAATCAAACTAATGTCATTCGGTCCAAGCATGACTTCCCTCGCATCCTTATCAGTCTTAACGCGAACCCATCCACGCAGACGATCAAGTCTCCCGATACTTTAATTTTTTTTTCCTTCACCAATATCTCCTTCTAACTACTGATTCAGCTCCCTCTTAAGTTGATTGAAACTTTGAATGTTCCAAAATAGTATGTCCATCGGAGGTTTCTCTCTCGAATAGATGACTTTCCCCCACCGGCGACGATACATGTTATCAGTGGAACAAATATATGAGATGAGTTGTGAAACTAAATGATCAGAACACCTTTATTTATAGAAAAAAATTCACTTTCAAGGTTGTCTCCATCTCAATTGGCGACACCCTTGTAAGTATTAGACTCAGTCGCCAATTGGATCGGAGACACCATGAGGTGTCTCCGATCTAATTGGCGACACCACTCATGCCCTTGTGAAGGGTCACCAACCCACATGGTGCCACCATGCAATCAGTACCCCAAAGTAGGGCACTTAAAAAAATAATTTAAAATGTGGGGTATTTATTATTTTTTTGAAAAACTGAGTTATTTTGGTAAAAATTTCTTATTTTTCAATAGTTAGTGGTAGAAAATTAATATTTATTAAATAATAATAAAAAATTAAAATTAAATAAATATAAAAAAGGCTTAATGGATTATTTAATCCCTTAATTTTATAAGTAGTTTCTCTTTGGTCCCCTAACTAAAAAACGTTACATAGTGATTCATTAACTTCACTTCCGTTACACAGTTTAGTTCTTTCCGTTAGTTTATATTTGAAAAACGTTAAAAGATACTATGCTGGACCATTTATATCTGACATGGAATTTATTTATTTTAATATTGCTATAAACTCACCCATTATTAAAATGTAATACCCAACCTACTTAATGCCTATCTTCTTCCTCATTTCCATAATTCTTGTCTCCCAACTCTTGCTCCAACAGTTTTGAGGACTTCTATGAATTCCTTCTTTACAACTTCTAGCTCTTCTTATTTTTTATGTCCAAAGGTTCCTTCCAATTTCATAGATCTAATTCACAATGAAAGTGTAAAATATAAATAAACTGTTTTTATAAATTCACCATAATATGTTAGAAAAACAATTAAACAAAATAAGAATGTCATAAATAGCTTTTCTAAGATTTTTCAAAAGTGGGTATGTTTCAGCCATGAGAGATTCACAAAAGTTTGTATTTTTTCAAAGTGGGTATTTTCCAATAGTTTTTCTAAGATTTTCTAAACCTCACACTACTACAAAACGCCCAAACAATAACGTCAGGTTTACAACGACATCCTATACACCGTTGTAATAATGCGTACTGGATGTGCGCATTGTTTTAAGTCTTATTAAAATGCTTTTAATGACGGTTAAAATTCCAACCGTGGTAATAGTGCGTACTGGATGCGCGCACATTATTTTAATTAGAAATTTCAAGCGTATAATAATGGTTGTTGTGAACACCGTGGTGATACAATCAAGCTTTCATGGGTTTGAACCTCATCGCCCTCAAATAGTTTATTCCTTTGACGTAAATGTGCCCCTTTTTAGTTTTATTTATATTTAACTAAAAAATAATAAGGACATCACTACGGTTATTTCTTAAAACCGTTGTTACAAACTGAAGCTTCTTTTTATGTATTTTAAACACCAAGTATATATCCATTTATCCACTGAAAAAAGAAATAAGACGAAACAACCCTAACACCAACGTCGTCACCATCGTCGGGAAGAAGACAACAACAACAAGAAAGTGTTCTACTTTAAGGTGTTGCAATGTCGCATTTGAAGACAAACTCATCCAAAGGTGTTTCTATGTCTTCTTCCGCTGTAAAATCTCGATCTGGAAATTTTTGTGGTTGTGATGGTCGTATGGTTTCGTACCAATGCAAGAAGGGACAAAATAAACGAAGGGTTTTTTTTGGAGATGTCCATTTTGGAGGAGCGATGAAACATGTAATTTGTTCATATGGGATGAAGACATGGGAGAAAGAGGGTGGAAATGAAGATGAGAGCATTATGAAGTCATAGTTGGAAGTTGTGGGCTATTTGAAGGTTAAATATGAGGATTTAAAGAAGAAGAACAAGAATTTGAAGAACAAACTGAAATCAGAGAGATTTTCTGGAAATCTCAAGATGTTATGTTTTCTTGTCTCCTTTATGTTTAATGTTTACTTTGTTATGAAATGTAATAGTTGAATTAGGGTTTGAATTACATTGTTGATGTTTAAACTGCAGATGCATTGTGAATTACATTGTTGATGTTTGAATTACATTATGAAGACAGGAATACAACTAATAAAAGACGGCTTCTTACGAGTAAGTTCAACGCAAACTTTTGAATTTTCAATTAGTTATTTGTTTGTTAGTATATTAGTTGATAGATATTGTAGCTTATAGTTTAAGCTGTTAAGCAAAAAGATTAAAATTTCATTAGATAAATTAAGCTTCATTACATAAACATAATCATCAAATCTAAATGCTCTGGATGAGAGGAAGTTTGACCAATCATAGTCAGCCTCATCATCATCATCAGAATCGACAATAACCATCTGCCTTCTCAACATTCTTCTCCTTCTTCTCCTCACCCTCAGAGCTCTTCTTCTTTTCGCAACAACCTCATCTACAGCAGCAACTTGTTGATTCTGAGGAAGGCTTTGAACGACAACCCCGTCTACAGCAACATGTTGATTCTGAGGAAGGTTTTGAACTACATCCCCCTCTACAACAACAGCTTCATTCTCAACATTTGTGGTAGCTTGAGCAGTAGAACTCATTTTGATTCTTTTGAATTAAGTTGTTTTTATGTTTTGGCTCTTACACTTTTATATTATTTCTTCTGATTCTTCATCTTCTCTTAGAAGTTGGATAAGTTTCTGCCAACCTCGAGCTGTTGAATTAATGATTATATCTCTTTGTCTTTTGAAATTTCATTTTTCATCCTTTGATATTCTTTCGTAATTAATGGTTTTGATATCTGTTCACAAATGGTGTATTGCTGATTCTGGTATGATACGTTTGTTTTTTATTCATAAACAAGATCACAACGGTTATTACTCTTAACCGTTGTTATATGGCGCGCGCTTTCCAATTTATTACAACGGTCACAGGACCGTGATTGTAAGTAACATATATACAACAACATTCTACATAACAACGCATGTGTCTGCGTCATTATATATCCTTCCCAACCGTTGTTAAATGGGTCTTCCGTAGTAGTGTCATCAATAAACTGAAGAGCAATGAGAGATTCACAAATGGGTTTACAATTGTGAATGAGAACATAAATTTTCTTATGAATAGGGTTCATCAGTAACAACAAATGATTTTTGTTCGTCAAGTCTTCGTCTTTGTACTCTTACTTAATACCTTTTTTCAGCAAGGGCTATTTTGAGTCTGATTCACGGATTTGGTCAGAAATCTAGAAGAATCACTTCATCGATCATGACTGTAGTTATAGAATAAAATGTTATTTTGCTGAAGAAGAAATGAGTGGTTGTGATAAAATAATTAAATTTTACTGTGTAAAGTGTTGACTATTTAGCTGAATGTTCACTGTATTAATTGCATATCTAGCATTCACCTCAGTCATAGTTAACATTTTCTCACTCAAACTAACGAAAGAGACCAAATAATTTAACGGCAAAGAAGTTAAGAGACCGCTATGTAACGTTTTTTTTAGTTCGGAAATCAAAGCGAAACTTTGCTTAAAGTTAAGAGATCTATGAACTAATTATGCCTATAAAAATTAGTTACAGTTAAAGAGATGAATGATAATAAATAAATAAATAAATAAATTTATGCTTTATTTTGACGAGACTAACAACTGATAAATTTATAATATGATGTTAAAAAAACTCTTAATTAGAATCAAATTTATTGGCGTCTAAAAATCAACTTAGAAAGTTCTTGGAAATGGTGTAGGGAGGACAAGGAGAGTGACTGGATGGAATGAATCAAAGAAAAAGAAAGTGATTCCCAGCCTGTGAGTTGTTCTGACAACGTGTGGGTCCCACTCGACTCGTCTTGCCAGGTCAGTCTTCTTCTCCTTCTTCTTCCTCCTCCTCCTCCTCCTCATCCCACATCTTCCACACAATCACACACCAACCATGAAAAACTTCAACCAAAACAACCTCTTCTCTCTTCTCTTCCTCCTTTCCTTCTCCACACTCTCCGTCTTTTCCCACCTCTTCTCTCCTCCCGACAACTACCTCATCAACTGCGGTTCCACCTCCCCCACCACCCTCCTAAACAACCGTCCTTTCACCGGCGACCTCGCCGCCAAACACTCCCCTTCTTTCTCCACCTCCTCACATCCCCTTTTCGTCAAAAGCCAAAACCCACTTCCCAATTTACCCCCAATCTATCATACCGCTAGGGTTTTCACTAAACCTACCAAATACTCGTTCCCAATCAAACAAAAAGGGACCCACATGGTTCGTTTCCACTTTCACGCCTTCAATTCCTCAAATCTCGACCTGGGTCGTGCTCAATTTAACATCTTGGTTGATGGGTATGTTGTTCTGAGTAATTTCACTCGTTTTGTTACCGATAGTGAAAGAAACCCTAGGGTAGTTGAGTATTTTATATGGGTTGATTCTGAAAAGCTTGTCATCGTGTTTGTGCCTAGTAAAGATTCGGACTTGGCGTTTGTCAATGCTATTGAGGTGATTTCTGCACCTACAGACCTTATTCCTGAAACAGCACAGTATTTGAGTTCAGGGAATTTGAAACGTTTTGATGGTTTAAACAAACAAGCTCTTGAAGTTGTTTATAGGGTCACTGTTGGGGGTCCTAAAGTTACACCTTTTAATGATTCCTTGTGGAGGACTTGGGTTCCTGATGAAGAGTTTCTCAAATCAAGTGTTGGGTCTGAGAAGTTTTACTTTGGTGGTAGGATCAATTATCATGTTGGAGGTGCTAGTCGCGAGGTTGGACCGGATAATGTTTATAACACTGCTAGGTTGATTAGAAGTAAGAATGATTCTGTACCTAATGTTAATATGACTTGGGTGTTTCCAGTTAAGGGTGGATATAAGTATCTGGTTAGGTTGCATTTCTGTGATATTGCTAGTATTTCTGGTGGTTTGCTATATTTCAATGTGTATGTGAATGGTGAATTGGCTCTTGAAGATTTGGATATCACTTATGTTACAAGCTCCCTGGCTTCCCCGTATTATGTTGACTTTGTCGTCGATGGAGAGAGTAGTGTAGGGGCGTTGAGTGTTAGTATAGGTCCTTCAAAGAGCAGTCTTTCGCACGTCATTGATGGTATGTTGAATGCAGTTGAGGTTATGAAGTTGAACAATCAATACAAGAGTCTTGATGGAGATGTTTGTGCTGATTTTGTTCTCAAGAGCCGCCGGTCCCATGGAAATACTGGTATTTTTCTTACTTTGGTGGCTGCTGTATGCATTGTGTTAAGCTTATCCATAGTGATTCGTAGAAGGATTATTGAGTCAAGGGAATCTGTATCATGGTCAAGGTTGCCTGTGATTTCATCTGAGGATAATGTGAAGTGTTAAGACGGCAATGTTTAATCTGCAAGTAAATAAGTTGTTTGTAGAATATCAGCAAATCTAGCCATCTAGGTCTCTTTGATAAGAAAAGAGAGACGCGAAAGGACATGCTCCTGATCAAGCTACGAAGGATGCCAAAGTATGAAATCCCGACTGATAACACTTTTTAGGAATTGTTGTAATATATCTAAGCTGTCTTACTTGTTTATATCATAATATTAAGGCATACCTTTTGCCATGACACTATTTTGTTTCGATTGTTTTTTGTTTTGTTCTGTTTTTAATATTGTAGCTTTTATCATTGTAAAAGTTTGAAATGTGAAAATGATTATGCAACTTTCATTTTGAGTAGTAGTAATACGAGTTTACTGATGCACCAAAATATATGTTTTGGTATGACAAATATTTATAGTTGGACTTATCATTATTCACTAGGAAACTGAAATTGACAAACACAAAAAAAAAAAACAAGAATGTTCCAAATTACTTCTCACAAGAGTAAGAAACCTTTGTTGATCTTGTTCAACATGGATTCAAACATGCTTTCAAGCTCCTTCATAAAGTCCACAAACACACATGTTTCCTGGCGTTGGTTGCAATGATTATCAATCAAACTTTTTCCATTCATAATTGCAGAATTGATCTTCATGTTATCTGCAGGAGTCAGCATGGAACTAACACTATCATCTTTCATTACTCTACTCATCTTGTAAAGATAATTGTCTAGAGCATTCATTGCTCTAGCTTTCTCTTGGAACTTCATATCTTCAACCTTGAAATTCTCAGCTTCTTGAATCATTCTCTCAATTTCTTCCTTTGACAGTCTTTCATTTACATTTGTTATTGTAATCTCCTTCTTAACTCCAGTGGTTTCTTCCTTGGCAGCGACAGTCAATATACCATCTTCATCTATAGCAAAGCTTACTTTGATACGAAGGCCGCGAGGAGCACGAGGAACTGAGAGACTAAACAAACCCAGCAAGTTGTTCTCACTGGCTTTTATTCTCTCACCCTCATAAACACTAATTGAGACACCAAATTGGTTATCTACACTTGTCTTACATCTTTCTTCTGTCATCTTGACAGGAATAGGAGTGTTCCTTGGAATCACCACACTCATGATATCTCCTTTTGTTGATATACCAAGAGACAAGGGTTTGCAAAAACAAATTTGGAACACTCTTGATGCCTTCAGTCAGCAAAGCAGCCTGCACAGCTGCACCATAAGCAACAACCTCATCTGGATTCATGCTCATGCATAAATCCTTTCCCTTGAAAAATTCTTGCAATAGCTGCTGCACTTTGGGAATTCTAGAAGAACCACCGACAAGGACAATATCATCTACACTACTCTTGACCATGTTAGCATCACATAGACAACTCCTAACAATCTGCATACATTTTTCAAAGAGGTCCATGTTGAGTTGCTCAAATTTAGCTCGAGTAACTAATGACAATAAGTCAATACCCTGGCACTCTATGTCAACTGTGGCCTCAATGTCAAACGAAAGTGCCCTCTTTGCCCTCTCACAAGCAGTTCTCAGCTTTCTTAAAGCTTTTGGGTTCCCACTAATGTCAACATTATTCTTCCTCTTTAACTCTTCAACTAAGTGGTTTACCATTCTGTTATCAAAGTCCTCTCCTCCTAAGTGAGTATCGCCAGCAGTGGCCTTTACTTCAAAGCAATTACCCTCAAGTGTGAGAAGAGACACATCAAAAGTGCCACCACCAAGATCAAAGACTAATACATTTCGCTTTCCAACAAAATCACCTCTCTTTTGAATGCCATATGCAAGTGCAGCAGCAGTTGGTTCGTTGATTATCCGCATTACATTGAGGCCAGCAATAAAACCAGCATCTACGGTAGCTTTTCTCTGAGAATGATTAAAATAAGCCGGCACAGTAATCACCACATTCTTTACAGGTAATTCCAAAAATTTCTCTGCAATCTTCTGCATCTTTGAGAGGATCATAGATGATATTTCCTCTGCAACAAAGCACTTCTCTTCACCCTTGTACTTAACAAGGATCATGGGAGTGTCATCAGCACGAGCAATGACCTTAAAGGGCCACAACTTTATATCATTCTGAATAATAGAATCACTATATTTCCTTCCAATTAATCTCTTTGCATCTGCATAAAAAAAAATGTTGGTGATGTATAAATTGTTCTTCTGTAATGAAAGCATAGAAAATAAGTAGAAACAAGTAAACAACTATAGAAATATTTATAAACCTAAGTACTAACAGAAAAAAGATGAATTACCAAAGACAGTGTTGGTTGGGTTATATGCAGCCTGATTTTTTGCAGCATTACCAATCAATCTCTGTGAATCAGTGAAAGCAACAAAAGAAGGTGTGATTCTATTGCCTTGATCATTGTGGATAATCTCAGCTCGATTATTATTATTCTGCCACACTGCTACACAAGAATAGGTGGTGCCAAGGTCGATTCCGATAGCAGGTGCTTCATGCTTTTTGGCCATTCTCTTTCAAGTGAAGGATAACTGTTCTAGAGATGATTGAAATTCAGAATATGGAAGAGAAAGAGATGCAGCACATGTTTTTATAACGTGGAATGTGAAAATTAATTAGCCATGGCTTTTATTCTTCCTGTGTGCATTAAACAGAGTCCCTCGGTAGTTGGTGGAAAGAAAATTGGAAATGACAAGAGATATTAGTGAAGTGTTTCAAATAAGTATACTCTTCCTAGCACGCCTCATATCGGTAATTATTGCGCTTTTTAGGCTCGCATCTCTCAAAATCTATTTTAGGCTCGATCACATTCTTATTCGAATCACACACTCTAATGAAAACCATAACTAGATAAAAGAAGTTGGAAGGCAACCAGAGAATGAGAGAATAAGAGAAAAATAATGTGTGTGGAGTTCAGGATTGATTGAAATTTTATTAAACAGAAGCAGCGGTTGAGGGAGAGAAGGATGTTTTTTGAAAAATAAGATTTTTAAACTAAAACGATAGAAGGAAAAAAAATGGAAAGCTCGATCAGTGGATCACCCAATAAAATAATTTGTAATTTAAGATGAGTTTTTTTTTCAAAATATTTTATGATTTGGAAAAGGTAAACACTATATTGTAATACTGTTAAGAAATTGGAACTATATTCTATCTTATTTATTCTATCTTATCATGTTGTGGGAGATACTTGTATGTGTTTGAACCAAGTTAAGGGTAAGTTTTGATTTCATGGTATGGAATGGAATTGTAACTAATGAGATTATATTATTTGAATTTACAAATAATGGATGGAATGAAACATATGATCGAATCGATTTCATCTCATTCCATCCAATTCTCCATTTTTTTTTCCATCCAATTTTGAATATATGTGATAGAATAAGACAGTTTTAATGAAATAATCAAACAATGGAGTTGGATTTATATTTCATTCCACTTCATTCTATTCCGTTATGTTCCATTCCCCGTTCCATTATTGAGAGGAATTCATATTCATATCATTACTTTGAAAATGGATCTTAAAAATAGAGAAAAGGATCACATGATTAAGTGAAATTCATAAAAATTTCATTAAATAAGATAGAATATTTTGGAAAGAATGCTGGAGAGAATTGTTGCACTCTTCAAGAAATTGTCGAGAGAAAATAATAAGTGCATAAAATCCACTCTGAATGTTGAACTGATCAAAGAGCATATAACCAATATATATACAGATGAATCTGTTCATGCTTGTACAAAAATCACATGTTACAAAATTTGGATTAAAAAGTGAAAAAGAATAGTGAAATCCTCAGACATGAACAAGCCTCCCTACAAATATTTCTAACCTCTATCTACAATTACTATTCCGGATCGGATTCATTCGGTTAGAACACGACAAAGATGGTGTTACCACGATCATCTTAATTTAAGCTCCACATAAATGTAATTTACTTGTCCCCCACAACCAAATCCAACGGAAAGGATGCGTAGTCCTTGCAGTGTGAAATGATCGATCAAACTATGATGTGGGCTGAGGCTAAAAGCCTCCAAAGCAAACTACTTTAGCGGGGAAACCCATGAAGACCACAGTACAGATGTGAAATCTACGTTTACTTTCATTCTTCTTCCTCATTTGTAACAGATGAAAGTTTTTCTTCCAGGTCTTCTAATAAATCTTGATATTCAGTAAATGCTGGGTGTGACTGTAGTGCATAGAAAACCAGCAGGAACTATAACTTTGTTCATTAAGTATAAATTATGCAATTACTATCAATTGCATGAGAAAAATTAAGATAGTTATACCTGCAGGGTGCTGCTGTAAGCTTTCCATAACCGAAAATCATGACGGAATAAGTCAAACAGAACCTGTAAAAGCACACCAGAAGAATATTCCAATTATCAACAAAGTGAATCCTTTTTCAAAATAGCGTAAGATCCATAAATGACAGATTTATGTAAAAGTAATTATGAAGAATCATTTCAAAAATCATGCAGTATCTATGAAGACTAGTGCGTTTTTAAGTTATAAAAACTTAATTTTTGTAAGTGCAGAACAATAAATCTAATAAAATCTAATTAAAACTGTGTATTAGCATAATAAGAGTATTAATTAAATGTTGTGTCCTCTCATCTAATATATCATAACTCAGAATTGGATTTTCTATCATTCTCTCCTTTCCATCTTTTCCCTAAATCTTGACACTGCCCAGGTCACCAAAATTTTGTATCTCAGTGTACACAATGAACCTTAACATACCTCGGAACGTCTTAAGAGAGTAGCCAGGACAACTATCCATTCCTTAAATTTGACAGAGCACATATGAGCCAGGAGAAAGTCAGCATCCAATCGGCTCTGTAATGTTTCCATTTGAAGCTGAAAACACAAAAAAATGTTCACTAACAGAGTGAAGATTTAAAGCTAAAGAAAAACATTATGATAAATCTACACAAGCTTCTGCCAAATGAATAAAGAGCGCATAATCAGTGTTCAAGATTGGCTTCAGCAGTGAATAATCAGTGTTCCTCCATCTACAGTCATAATCATAATTTATGATACATTTCGATGCAATGAGTTTTTTTTCCTTAGAAAAGGAAATGTTTTCAAAAGAAGGGAATATCAGGAGGGTAAAGTATCCTCCTGTACCATAAGGCCATTTAGAGCATAACTGATCAAAAAATAAGTTTTTTTTTTCTTTCGAAATGTTAAATCTCAAACCTTTTGGCTTATTAGTTCAAGCCCTGAAGCAAAATTCTCCAGCCGAGCACTTCCATATCTTTCGCGTTGTAGATATTCCTGAAATTGGTTATCATTAAACAATTTACACATTAAAATAAAGGGAATTTGATTTAAAAGGATTAGAACAAACAAGTCAACCAGCAAGATCTTCTTACCACTAAATCAAACTGAGTGCCTTTTACAAATGCAACAAGCTTGGAAAGCTCTTTCCCTGCCATCAAGTAACTAGCATGGTTTTCTAAAATATTCTTAACTGACGTGACATGAGCACTTTGTTCCTTGAACGAGGTGCTGCTCCAAAGAAAATCACTTGTTGGTATGATTGATAACTCCGATACTAGAACAAAAGAAAAAATTCACTAAATTTTACACAAACCTTTTATCCGATGCTTGCTTGCGCTCGGTAGAACGAAAAAGAAAATAGCCTAAAAATCTGGGAGACAGTTTGTCTGAATCGGATGATGCTTGGTCATATTCCTTACCCGATCTTAGCAAGAACCTCACCTGAGGACCCAAAACAAAAATTTATGTAAAAGGTCATGAACTCTTGTATGATATATATTACTTGACCGGCTAAAGTGAATAATCTTAGTGTTTCAAGACAGTACCAGCTCTCCAGCAAGCTCGTACAAAGAATCAACGAGTGTTGCCTGCATAAGTTTAATAATTCACATCAATGATGTAGCTTGAACTAAAAATAAGGAAATAAAATAAAATTATTGAAGCAGTGAATTCCAAACCTGCAATAACCGTAAAGCACAATACTGGCTCACAGCAGGACCCTCAAGTTTGGCAATTACCTGTTACATTTGAGATAAAATGAACTTGATCATATGAGGGCATCTATATTTAGATTCTCACTACTAGTTGGCAATCAGAATGATAATCTTTTTACTCTCTACAGATAAATAAACTTATCGATAAAGGCAAGTGATTCTCACAAGTATATAGCAAGCTGCAGTGCGGTACCATCTACGTTGAAAACATTCCTCAAACAATCTATATAGAAGTAAAAAATTAATCAGCCACATTAAAATACAGCGAAGGAAAAAAAAAAACATTATAGTCATATAAAGTGTTAATAGCCAAAAGAGGAAACAAAACTCAGATGACTTTGCAAGGGGAAAACAGCTTATTAATCTTGTTCAAAATAAAGGTAAAATTATTTATTATATTATATTATAAAGGAAAAACAGCTTATCAATTTTTTCTTTGTTTCTTTAGGCCAAGTCTCATAGGCGGAACAATGAAAAAAAAATGAAAAATCTCAATTATTAAACAAATCAAATTTGTCTTTTGATTCTATTTGAAAATATGTCCCATTCACATTTCATTTCAATCAGTCCATTCATGCTACCTAACATGCAGGAGCATGAAAAAAAATGAAGCATTTTAGTTGCACAGAGGTAGTAATTTAATAACTGAAATGTTGAAACATTATTGTAATATTCTTGAAAGCCGTACAAAAAATGCATCTAGCACAATGGCAAATGGTATTACCAAGTTCACCCATTAAGGATTATTCGACATGATTCCATATTTCAAAAGAAAATTTAGTACATTTCAAGAATATTAATAAACAATTAAATCAAAATGAAACGTATAGATGTTTGAAAGACATACTCTGTTGATCTTCCAGCAGCAGAGAACAAATCTGCCCAATGACGACCATCTGTTTTTCTTGCGACACTAACAACAACATCTAAGTACTCTGGAAAATTTCGGATAAGATCGCAGGTCTTCTCCAAAAGAGTTTTGACATGTTTAAGAACTGAGATCTGGTTCTTGTCTACATTTGGCCTGGAATAGTTGGCATGAAAATTAACCGATCAAGATAAAAACCAATTGGCAACTAAGTATTGTATCGAGAAATTGTTTACACTCATGCTCAAGCAAAGGAAATTTGCAAGAAACTATAGCCAAAATCCTGGTAGTTGTCTATTAATGTTTCCAAATTATAGTACCTGGATATATCTGCTTCAAATACTGTAAACAGAAGCCACTCTAGACAATGTGAAAAATGAGGCTTTTCTGCTGATAGTTCTGCCAGCCTTAAAGCTTCCTCAATTTTGTCTCTCTGGCAGATACATAAATAATATTAAAGAATCACACAGATTATCCCTTTAAGGGTTTAGGAAGACAAAATTGGAAAGAAAAACACACAAAAAAAAATATAGTACCCTCCCCCACAGTAACCTGACATTACGGTACCAAAGGTCATAAGATACCCAATTAAAATACATCTGTGATTCCTTTTCTATTGGTTTAATACATTTGTCACTCTGAGTGTGCTGCATATATGAAATCTATTGGGCCATATAGAGCAAACATGCCACACCGATAGGAACCCTTTTAAGCAATAAATGCAAAAGCCACAAAAAAAATCAACAGTCTCAGAAATAAAATATGGATTACAAGTTCAAGCAATTCTAATCACTTCAATTTACTCAATGTAATACCTGAAGAAGATGGCGGAGTAGGCAGTGCAGTATAGTTTGTGCTTGAGGAGATGGCTCAAAACACGGGAATTCTGCACTTGATGGAAATGACATTCTCTGGGAAACACCAACAACTACACCAGCATTCGGAAGAAGTCCCAGAGGGTATACTTCACGATCAAACTCCAGCTCCGGATCCAGCTGAAAATCAATTAAAGATCAAATCAGATAACGAACAAATTCCAGAATAAAGGATGATTAAATTTATTGAAGTTGCTTCAAATAGCCTAAAATACTCATATTATTGAAAAATTCTATATACCTAGCAGATAAAAGTAAGAAGATGCGAAATGAAGCCAATCAACAATATAAGGGACCTACAGTTGCATGTGATTCTTTATAATAATATTAACAAAAAGTATTGAAGGAATAAATTACAAAATATGTTACTATGTTAGGGAAAGAAATTTTAAAACAATGAACAAGAAAATAAGTTGTGTTATGTTCAATGCAGCCTACAAGATCATAAACATCCTAATAAATATCCAGACCTGCAAGAAGTCTTCCTGCTTAAAAGAATTTGGACCTGGAGATGGATACCAAACCTGCAACAATGAACTTCCATGTAAAAACTATCAGAGAAGTAAAAAGAAAACACACTAGAGGGTGGTTTAGAAGTTTTTTAATTTAATAAAATATAAGGATGTAAATACAGGGATTAAGAAAGATCTTAACAGTTAATTACCTGCATGCCCCGATGACCATAATCTAACCATGAAACTTCCTCAATCAAATTTGTTTTATCCTCAAACTGGCCACAAGTGACCCAAAAAAGCTCAACTGAATCCGTAAGATTTCTCTCCCGCCCATCATCCAAATCAAGAAGCGAAAGCTCCCCATTTGACCTCAATATCAGACATCTAGAACAAATCCTTTACATCAGTAACATGATACACAGAATACCCCCTACCCCCACCAACTCTAACTATAATTATCTTGACACAAACACTAAAACAAAGAACCCGATTTTCTTGACGATGAATTATTAATAAGGAAAAAATGGCTTTAATAACAGCAACAAAAGCAACCAAGTTTAGACGAGCATATCAATTCTTATCTCCATTCAACAAAGCCAGAACTCGGATGCCAGTTCATGACAATAATAATGGATTTTTGGTTATAATGCATTCTGACTTTACATATTGTGATATTTTCCCTTTGGATCATTTCTCTGAGAGAAATGGAAAAATACACTGGAGAAAGGGATTACATGTTGGTCAAAAGGATATTACCTTGCTGGTTCTCCACTAAATGAATCTGATGAAGATGAAATGTAACTTTTTAAAATAGGTTCTCGTGGGATTTGATCAGGAATGAATCTCATTGCTGCAGGATGACTCTTGGCAGTCATAATTGAAAGTTCTCGTACTGCAGAAAGCTGTTTGTCATGTTATCACTTAAAAATGTATAACAAACAAGGTTTTATAGAAGAAAATTTGAAGAAAAAAAAGAGCATGTCAAACAAGAGTATCATTGAAAACCAACAAATTGGGAAATTAATTTTATAAGTGTGGATTTACCTGTAAATCTGGATTTCCTGAAGGAGTTAATTCACCAAATAATTTAACATTAAATATATGGACATCAAATGGTCTATATGTAACCAGTATATAATCTTGGTACACATCCATCACAATTGGTTTCGCTAGCAATGGTTTTCGACAGAGCAATGAGCTTTGATCAAGGTGATATCTTGGGTAAAAGAGCAATTCATACCTGAGATAAATAAGGAGACCTAAGAGACCATTGCATGTAGAATAAATGTTTTGAATGTTGCATAATGCTACAGTTATTGCTACGAAAACCAATTTTTTTTGGGTTCAATCGGACCTATACTAAAAAAAACAAGTTAAAGCGGTAAAAACACTTAACACCCTTTAAATTCAGGCTCTTCGAGACATGTATACTGTTTAATAACAATTGGCAAAAATCGATATTTTTTACCTACTAAATTATAAGGAACCAACCACGTGATATACGTAAGCAAATAAAAGTATCTCACATGTTGGAAGAATCAATATAGTTGCAGACAACAACAATCTTTCCCAGCCATAGCAAGCCCTTACACTGAATCTTTTGTTCCTGGGTAACATCTCCAAATACTCTCCATCTTTTCAATCGTATATCATACAATATCAAACCATGGAGACCAGCGACTGCTAAGTACATTCCATCCTGACTAGCTGCCACATGTTGAACAGGCCAGTTTTGGGAAATATAAGAAACCTAAGAAAAAATTTAAACTTTAGAAGTGATTTTCATTCGATTAAGATTACACATTTAAAGTTTGACAATCAAACACATAACTGGAAGCTTAAGATGCAGCATTTTAAGCTCGTCAATCTCTTCTGACTGCACAATGAGCAACCGGTCTTCCCCATAAATCACTTGCCGGATGTATGCAGTTCCAGAAACACCTCTGCTAAGACAGCATTTTCCAAAAGAGAATGAAATAATTCTCTCTGAAGATCTCTCCTCAATAACATAAAGTCTATATCCATGTTCACCCCACTGCATCAGTGAGGTACCACCCATCAATGGCTCATGCTTACAATCACGGTTTGTCTTAGCAATTGGAGAAGATACAGAACTTAAACCTATTTGTCGGATTGTTGACATCAAGCGGCACCCAGAAACTGACCAAACTGTAAGCCCCCTTAATTTCCACCCAACTGCAAAAGCAGAGTTATCAGGCGTCCATGCAATGCAACTAACAGGGCCAGTGTCATCCATTGAATATCTGCAAAAAGTAGCGTACTTCATGACATGGAACCAAAGTCCATCTACATAACATTGAACACAAGTCCCAACACATACTGATAAGATGGAGAAACTATGACTGCAGTCATTTCTGACACTGAAATTGCATGGATTCATAAAATAGAAGAGCGAGCGGTGTAATTTAATTACGATGAATGATGCTGGAATAACTTAGAATGTTTTAACCTTTCCTGAGTAGCTAAGTTGCACTAAAGACTTTCAAAACAAACAAATAAACATAAAGGAGACAGCATTAAGATTGAAGAGCAGGTGAGATAACATTAAGCAAGAGTATTGACCACAATCTGCTGGAGAATGAGCATCAAAAGCCCAGAGAAATAAATTGCAGAAGTGTTCGATTTGTCATGGATTCCCTAGATGCATATTTAATATGCTCTCTATTCCTTTTTAAGTGTTGCTTTTGTATAAGATTTTTGTTTCTACTTATTTGTGACTATTAAAGTTCAACACAACATTAATATATGTTTTGTCAATAATACCCTAAATATTTATTGCGAAGAGAGAAATAGGTTGAATGAGATAATAAATAGTTACGGGTATTAAAGAAAAAGATAAATGATTTCATCAAAAGTAACAAAACTTATGGATTTATTTGGTATGCATAAATAAATTTAAAATGACACAAAACATACCCCCAATCATACAAAGAAACTGTGCGTATAAGCATTAATGACTCAGCCAAATCATACAACTCCACAATTCCTCTTCTGGTACCAACAGCAAGAATATCCTGCTCAAGAGCTACTGAAGCACATACAGCGTCCCCACAAGCCAACCTCTTTTCTGCTTTAATACAGTCAACTTGCTTTAAACCTTTCTTACTGATGGAACATGAGACAAGGTGCCCATCAGAATACAAGACAAATAGTAACCTCAAAGAAAGGCAAAGCTCCAGCTGTTTGATTTCAGAATTTTTTGGAATAATGTGATTGGGCATAGGAACCTTTAGGAGGCCTTTAGGCGAAACACCATTCTCTAAAGAATGTGGTAATTGAGAATTATCAAAGCTAGCTGAAGGATTTGGATCAAATTGAAAAGCTCCATAGAACTGTGAAGGAGGTCATAAAATAAAATGAGTAATATGGTTATACATCAAAACAAAAATGAATGCTGTAAACTCAGTTGAATATTTTTTGTATACCAGTAATCAATTAACCATAGAAAATAAGTTCAATTGGGATGAAATGTCCGAAATTGCTGGGTGTTTTATGTTTAAATTACCTCCCCCTTCCAAGATATACTGTACAATGTTCCATCAGAAAGTCCAAGCAACATATGTTTGCTATCACTAACAATATTGCTCCTGACAAAGCAGTTATATAAAGAGATATATCAAGATCATGTAGCAAATGGCTTCAACTTGTGATTATTACATACAGAGTGAAATGCAAAAATTTGACACTTTTCAGAAAGTATTGAGTAATGACCGTATGAGTTTAAAATATCATATCGCTTTAGATAATGCCAATGGGTTAAAAGAAATCATGTAGACATTCAATTGTCACAATAACTAATGTCCTACATAGTGTTGTCGATGGTGGATCGTCATCCATGGCAGAGAGCCAAAATCCCGCCATACCAGCCGCTTTCCGGCACCATTATAGCGGATTATGGCGGAAAAACCCGCAATATCGGGCGATATTTACCACTAAGGCAAACCCAAAAACCGCCATGTATATCCTTCATAGCGGCCATGGCGCCACTATTTGATAACACTAGTCCCATATGGATGCAGACTTTTATAAGGAACATATCTTCGGAGCTAATATAATATTTCTTCAACTTTTGATTTAAAATATTCCAAACTCCTCTACTCCTCATTGCATTTCTTACTTATCAGCAATCTTGGGAGTAAGTAGCATGGTCGAACCAAATTTTATGAAAAGTGATGGATATAAAATAAAGGTTGTTTTACTTAAGAATCTAAGTTTTCGGGTAGTTGATTCATAAAAGTTTATCAAAACCTCTATGAACAAGTAAGTGGTTAAGAGTTCAATCCTTTACATCCTCATTCCTCTAATTAAAAGTAGTGTTTCAGCACAAGGTGGGCTAGTATATGCATTGCCCATGCTTTGAACTCAAAGGACTCATGCGAGAGGGGGTATGTTGGAGATATATAACATATAAACATTAATATGTTTTCATCTAGAAGCTAGGATGGCTGGTTCATGCCAGTAACCAAGAAATCAATCAACATATCTTTCATCAAAAGAAAAATATATTATCCCGTGTATACCATACTTACAACAACAACCAAGTCTTATCCCACTAAGTGGAGTTGGCTGCATGGATCAACTTCCACCATAATGTTCTATCCAGGACCATGCTTCTATCAAACTCGTTAATCTCGAGATCTTTCTTAATAACTTCTCTTATAGTTTTTCTAGGTCTTCCTCTACCTCTAGTTGTTTGACTCCTCTTCATCTGATCTACTTTCCTTATCACAGAATCTACATGCCTCTCTCTACATGCCCAAACCACCTAAGACTATTTTCCACCATCTACACACCCATACTTATAAATACAAAATCTTATTCCACTATAGGACTCCAATAGTAGTTTTGTTCAATTACATTAATTCACATAGACAAAAGAAGTTTAAAAAACAATACTAGCAAGAAACCTACACCGACAAATCCTTTGCTGCAAAAGGAACTTGCTCAGTAAGAAGAAGAGATATAGTTGCTAGGGACAAAGCAGAAGGTTGTTTCCCACCAATGTGTATCTTTTTATCCAAGAATTGGACCTTGAAAATGTGAAGATAGAAAGAAGATGTCTGCAAATAGAAAATACATATCAATCAGGAATATAATACAAGATACTTAAAACACAGTATTAACTTCAAGGAATGTGTTAATTGCAGCATGAACAAAATAAAGGCATAAAATGAAATAGGAGGTAGAATATCTCACAATTAATAGGATATAACTATAAACATAATAAACTAATCTTATAGTAAAACATTTCAACAGTCCTGAATGTGCACACAACAAAGCTGGTCCGAATCGATAAAACATCTAAACATAATTTCGATGGGGTAAGGTGCATCTTTCATTTGAGAACATAGTCCACTGACAATCAGACAATATGAGTGTCAGCTTACAAACACGAGTGACAGTATTTCATTTGCAGTCTCCAGATATTATAACACAAATTCCAATTTTCACACCAAAACGCCGATAATCAAACAAGTGTAGAAAATCACAAGCATATTAAAGGTGTTATCGAAAAAGTCGGAATACATAACTGACAAACCACATTGTTAATCACACGTCAGCACACTTACAAGAATAGCAATTAATTTAGCATCAGGACTCCACACAGCCTGCATGTTTTCACCTTCTCTCTTCAATGAATCCGAATCTCTCTTGTACTTTCCCAATCTCACTCGATGCTGAATAACCAACAAAAAATCAAAAAACACTGTTAAGCCCAAATTATATCCACATTACATCAATGCACCCCAAATGAAAACCACTTCAACATTTCCCCCAAAAATCTTGAAAATCAAATTAATAATAAAAACTCATCACACAGAAATTCAAATACAAACTCCAAAACGCCACATTACAAAACTCTACTCATCAAAATCAAGTTCGTATTTTTTTCCAAAAAAATTATACAAAAAACTCCTACAAATTGAATATAAATACACAAAATTGTCCCAAAAACATAAATTCAAATACGAAAATTGATACAATGAACGGATCCAAGTACCTGAGAAGAGTTCCACAGTTCAAAATGAGTAGGAGAAACAACAAGCAACAAACGATTGATGAGTTTGAAATACACAATCTTCTGCACAGAAGGACACAGTCCTTGCTCCAGAGGGATGACCTGAGGCCAGCCATAAGCCATATACATGTTTTTGTTGTTAGATTCGTTTCAAATTACTGCAATTGATCATAGATCTAGAATCTGGAGATGGATTTTATTAGAGGGAAGAAGATTGATGGAAATGGTTGTTTCAGGTTTGATCCGCGATTTGGATTTGGGATTGGGATTTGGGAATTGGGAAGAACCAAGTTCAACTACAAGGCCCCAACCCAACAGCATCTCACTGGAAATTAAAATTAAAAATAAATTTTCGTTTATGCAATAAATTAATAAAATCACTGTCTTTTGTTTTTCTTAAGCTTAATTACACTTTTGGTCCCTATATTTTGGCCAACTCACGAAATTAATCCATATGTTTTAAAATTGAACGAATTAGTCCTATGGTTTAATATTTTGTGCAGTTTTGGTCCTTCATCCCAATTTTGATCCAAAAACGTACATGAACAGTGCATGTCCGTACATGAACAGTACATGACCGTACATGAACAGTGCACAAACAGTTGGATCAAATTGGGATGGAGGACTAAAACTGCACAAAACATTAAACCATAGGAACTAATTCGTTCAAGTTTAAAACATATGGACCAATTTTGTGAGTTGGCCAAAACATAGGGACCAAAAGTGTAATTAAGCCAAAAATGAAAAGTATATATATATATATATATATTTGTGGTCCTCTTAAATATCACAAATTTCATTTTTATTTCCTTAAAATATTTTTTTCAAAGAATAATCCTCCTAAAATTTTTCATTCACGCTTTTGGCCTTTCACACTAAAGCAGTCGTTAATTCAGTCACTAAGTTAAAAATCGTCGTTAAAACAGTCGCTAATTTTGTCGTTAAATATATATATATATATATATATATATATATATATATATATATATATATATATATATATATATATATTGTCGTCCTCTTAAATATCACAAATTTCATTTTTATTCCTTTAAAATATTTTCTTCAAAGAATAATCCGCCTAAATTTTTCATTCACACTTTTGGCCTTTAATCCTAAAGGAGTCGTTAATTCATTCACTAAGTTAAAAATCGTCGTTAAAACTGTCGTTAATTTTGTTGTTAAATGGTAAAAACCGTTGTTAATTTGCAGGAGAGATCAAAAGTGTAGATTAAAAATTTTAGAAAGACCATTCTTTAAAGAAAATATTCTAATGCACTAAAAACGAAATTGAGATATTTATGAGAACTATATATATATATATATATATATATGACATATCATATGAGAATGTCATTTTTATGAGAAGACATGAGAATAAATCTGAACCATTAAATTTAAACATAAATGGTGGAAATTATTTGTCAGTTTTTTTTCTCTCCTCCATCATTTATTTTAATAATAGAGAAGAGAAAAAAAACAAAAACCACACATAATCTCCACTATTCATTCTAATATTCTCGTATAAAAAATTACATTCTCATATGATACATCATCTCTCTCTTTCTATATATATATATATATATATATATATATATATATATTAACTGCAACTTCGCTCTCTTTAATTTTATTTTATTTTAATTTTGATCCTTTCATTTTAAATTTTAAATTTTAAATTTTAAATTTTAAATTTTAAATTTTAATCCTCCTTCTAATTTAATGTCACACTTACAATAATTAATTTCAAGTCTTTTTTTTTAATTTTTAATTATATATCATTTTTATAAATTTTGAAAAATTAATTATTTAAAATTACAAAAACAAAACTAGATGCACACAAATTAATTATTTAAAAGTTTTTTGCCAATGGGAACTCTTCGACGCCATACTTACAAACCCCACACTTCTAAGATGTTAGTTCTATGAAAGTTTTATTTGTGAGATTCTAAAAAGACTTTGGGTTATCTCTTTGGTTCTTCAATTTTGTTTTGTAACGTTAAGAAACTATTATCAATGGATGTTTCATCTTGTCAATTTATCGTGCCAAGTTTTAAGACCAACATTTCTTGCAGTTATAGGGTTAACCAATTTAGCAACATCCCTTATGTCTACATTCTAAGCCTAGGAAGGAATGTCAACTTCAAAGTTAGATTTATGGCTGAGGTATTTATATCAAACAATATTTTAGATCCATCGTTGTTTCGTCGTCTATTGTTACCAGTGTACCTTCTTTCGGAAGTTTCCCATAGAATCGCCATGCATGCTATGTCACCTGCAACAATGGTTATTATTGTAGCAGGTTTAAGACCATTATGAGAACCACCTCTAGTTGTAGTTTTTGTGTTTGTGTTATTTTCTAGTGTTGAGTTAATTGTTATTGGTATGGCTGCAATTGCTGGTGAAGATGAGTTTGTGATATGTGGTGCAATAGACTTAGTAATTGGAATAATACTGTTCCGGACTGGACCAATTGCTAGGCATGGCTCAATCCACTTCTGCTTCTAGAACGGCCTAATTGCCTAAGTCCAGCAGATGCGGGGAAACATTTACCTTTCTGCCCCTCTACCGGGCACATATAGACAGATGAACCTCAAGGTCATTTGCTCCTCCCCGGCATTGATGCCCGTTACGCACGGTGTTGCAGTGAGAATCGGATACCAAGCTATTAGTTAACTTGAATCACAAAACTTGAAGTTCACCACCGAGCTTTGATTTATTCAAAGGAAAGGGTAAATATCGAAGAAAACCCTAATTGCACTATGTAAAGACACAACTAAGGAGATTTAAGGTTAGGGGGATGGTTATACTAAGGGAAGGTATTAGCACCCCAAGTATTTGTAGTACTCTACAGGAACCTCTTGTTTGTATTTGTGTTATGTTATGTTTGCCTGCTAAGGGAATCTGCTAAGGGTAAGGTAAAGACATATGGTAAAGACCAAGGTGCTAAAGGTGAGGACCTAATGGTATGTACACTAAGTATGCTCGCCAAGACGTCGCATCTCGTGCCTACGTATCCTAATAAGGAATGGAATCAGAGCATTCGTAGTTCACCTAACTAATGGTGAAGAACCATTGACTATGGTCAAAGTTCCAAGGGGAAATGAGTATGACACTCACATAGAGTTAAAGAACTCTCTAAGTCTAAGTTGTAAGGCAAAATTGGCTCGATAAGATATCACATCTTATGCCTACGTATCCTGATTAGGACTGAGGAATCATAGCCTCCGTAGTTCACCTAACTAGGGTTGAGGAACTCTTGATAATGATCAAGGTTCCAAGGGTAAATGAGTACTCATAATCATGATTCTCACATAGAGTTAAAGAACTCTTTAAGACTAAGTTGAGAAACTAACCTAAAGGTTGACTTTAAACAAAGTCAAAAGGGAAAGTGATTACAAATCATGATGGTATCCACATAAAGTTTAAAAACTCCAAACCTAACTCTAAGTTAAAACAAAATGGCTCTAATGAGGCCAAGGGGGGAAAAGTGAGTATCTATAATGACAGTACTCACATAGGGTTCGAGAAACCTAACCTATAACTAGGTCAAAGAGGGAAGGAAAATGGCTCTAATGAGGCCAAAGGTGATGATACTAAAAAGGTCATGGAAATGAAATGAGAAAGGTCTAACCAGTGTGAAGATGACTTATGAGTCCACAGTGAATCTTTCCTTTGGAACTGTATTGAGGAATTGTCAAGTGAAGCAGGCAACCAAAATCATAACAGGAATATGAGGGTCGTCCACAAGACTTCATCGGGAAATATTTACGAGTCTCACCAAGGAGAAGAATGAAAAGTTAGTATTCAAAGAAATTAAAAATTGAAATGAAATAGAATTGAAAATGGTCTAGTCTTAATCATAATTTATCGATAAAAATTGACAACCATGATTCTTGACTTTCATCAACTAAAAAGTAAATGAAACTAAAATAAAAAGAAAGTGGTCTCATATTGATCAAAATTTTGTCGATTTAATGAAATCAACCAAACCATGAAGTTTGTTATATCATTGACCCTTAAAATAAAATTGCAATAATATAAAAAAAAAAGTCAAAACGGAATCGAAATGGTCTCGTCTTAATCAAGATTTAATCGAGAAATCGATAATCTATGATACTTGACTTTCATTGACCAACAAAAATAGAAAATGACCTCATATTAATCAAGATTTTTATTGATTTGAATAAATCAACTAATCATAATTTTTATTATATCATTGGCCCTAATAAAAAAGAAATCGAAATGAGAAATGAAAAAAAAAACAAAATAGACAAACAAGATGAATCCATGGGGTATTAGGGTTTAAGTCAAACAATTTCTTAAAAAAAAAACTTTTGTTATTAACACTAGAACAAAGAGTAAAATAAGGATCACATTTGAAAAACAAAATAGGTAAGGTTTTGATAATAAATAAATAAATGCAGCATTGAGGAATCATATGGCCTGAAAACACAGGCCCATTATCCTCCTTCCTCAGCGCTAAAAAAAGAGAAGAGGCAGATGAATAAAAAAACTATACAAGTTGGACCATCGTCCCCCTAAAAAACATGGCCCAAACATCTTGGCAAATGAGACACAATTGACAACAAAACCCTTTTATGAGATGATCATGGATACAAAAGGCTAGCGCATCATGATCTTCTATCAAAAACCAAAACGTTGACCTCCAACGTTAGATTTAAAACAAGTTTCGGAAAAATGAAAAACAAAAAAACCAAAGATAGAGCAACAACAACGTCAGCCCTTTACAAATCCTCGCACAACACCGTTTTATTCTTGAATCAAAGACTGATAACGCAATGTTTCACAAAGTCAGAACAATTAACAAAGGGATGTGAAATCAACAACAATCAAATAACGTATCTCCGATTCCAACCTTCTATCTCGCTTCAGTCGCACTCGCTCAAGCTCGTTTTAGTTCCGATCTCATCTACGACGTCGAATCAAGTTTGTGGGTTTGTGTCATCTCGTTAGGTTTCGAATCTCTCTTTATCTCTCAGTTCTTCTAGTTTATGTGTTGTGGATTGACTTGATTTGGGTTAATGATTTGAAGATGGTTTTTGGTTTGATATTCACCTATTGTTTTTTGAAGGAATGCCTTTCCTTTCTTTTGCTGTGAGTTTTTGTTCAGAGGTACATGAGATGATGGTAGCAGTGAGGTGGTTTCAATGGTGCGTTGAAGTGGTTTCAATGGTGCGTTGAAGGGTGTTTATGATGACGGTTGAAGGAGATTGAAGAAGGGGTTCAATGAGAATGAAAGTCAAGAGTTTTCGAGTTTTCGTCTAGAGGTCTAAAGGTGAGGTTTTATTGAAGACAGATGAGGAGAAAATGTGCTCTCACGTTTCTTTTCTTTTTGCTTTTTCATTTTTTCTAGTTTTTTCGTAAGTAGCTGTTAATGTTGTTCATTTGTAGGTTGGAGCAGTGGCTATGTTGGTATGGTATTGAGAGCAGGCTTGTAGTTGCAGGTACATTGGCGTGAAGTTTTGGGAGTGATGGGAGACTTGGTGCTACAAGGCAGTAGGCTTTGCTGGTTTTTTTTATGTACTTGTCTTGTGTGGCCTTTTGTTATCGCAGGTGTATGCACAGGGTTGTACGACCTGTGTGTAGCAGCTGGTGTGGAAAGGTCACGTTGAGAGCAACTGATGGTTCTGTTTTTGTGCAGAGTTGCAGCAAAAATTTTGTATGGCTTGTAGGTGGCAGTGTTTCATTTACGGTTTGGGATGACTTGTACTGAGATTTGTGAATTGATGTAGGTTCAAGTATGGTGTGTTGTCTCACAAGTTTTGGTACGATTTGTAGGACATACACAAAT
This sequence comes from Lathyrus tuberosus, assembly GCA_022829125.1. Lineage (NCBI taxonomy): Eukaryota > Viridiplantae > Streptophyta > Magnoliopsida > Fabales > Fabaceae > Lathyrus > Lathyrus tuberosus. The sequence goes on along the minus strand of JALAZF010000266.1, from coordinate 3,428,905 downwards.
GCATCATTGTCCGCAAGATCTTTTGGAGTTTTTTGTGACTGGTGTAAAGTCACTTTATTAGTGCAGGTTTTGGTCAGGATTTGACTTGGCATTGTATTGTTATTATATATTTTTGTAGTTTTTTTTTGTAGTAAAGAAAATGGACTTTTGTTGGATTTGTAACTTTTTTTTAGAACAATTGGCTCATGGTTGTGAGAAAGAAAACAGGCTTAGAAACATAAATTGGCAATGACTTTTTTTTAGTTTTGTATGATTCTATGTGTAATGGAGTTTGTACAACAAAATGAATTTGAATTGGATTTTTGAAATATGAATAATAGAATTGGGTGGATTCAAAGAGGAAAAGGGTTTGAGAATGGTCAAAATAAAAATGGGTAAAGAAAAAGAAAATGGTTTGTGAACTAGATGAATATTAACACAAGAAAACGGTTATTGAAAAATGGATTTAAACGAAAGACACTATGCATTGAAAATGAAATAGAAATTGGGTATTGAAAATTGGATGACGAATAATAATGGATTGAATAACTAGCTTGAACTTTTGGACACAATGACAAAACCTGAACCACATAGCTAGTACTCCCACACAACTCCAATGTTTTTAACCTTAGCTGACTCTGTATTTTGATCTTTTCAAATAGACTTTGATCTGGCACAAAACCCTGATCCTGATCATTTGACATCTGACAGACATAAACCTCTTGAAGCTAGCACTTCCTTGCCCTCCCAACAATCCACCACACAAGTGACTTGAACTGAAACTGCCACTGCACCAAAACCTTAATTGAAACTGAAATGGCTCACAAATGCTTTCACCCATCCTGATACTTGATACCGAGGTAAACTACTTCCTTTGACCAAAATTAGGTCAAAATTCTATTGGTTTCCAAACCACACGAAACATCGTTAACCTGATAATCTTGCCTGATCCTTGATTCACTCTTACAAAACCTGAACCTCAAAAAATTGCAATGAAACAAAATTGCACTGACTCCTTGAAGAGGAGAGGTCTCTTGAGAGTATGAGAACTTGATTGGTTAATGGTCCATCCAAAACCTCCGAAACAATCCCTGATTCACAAATGAAACAAAACAAACAGAGTCTGATAATTTGGTTAGTTATGCAAAGATGATTGACCTATGATGCTCATGCAAAAGATCAATGAATCTAAGGGAAAAATTAGGGGTATGACAGTTGCCTCTATTTAAATATCTTCACCGGATGACATGAGTGATGACAATCCTCATGAAATCATGGTGAAAGATATTCAAATATAGATAACCGAAAATTTTGCCCTTAGATGCAATGATCTGCAATGCTATGGACAAACTAATCTATAATGCTGACATGCCATGAACTCTAGCATGATGACAATGGTGGAATACTGAATGCAACATGCAGACGAAAGTGATAGAGGTAACACAACGAGTAAACACTCACTGGGGAAATCTAAAGTAGTCGAGCAACTGGTTCAAATATGACCGCTGACACTTTAGAAAGGAAAGATCCGCACTGAAGGTAAAATCAAGAGATGGGCTCCACTGGGGAATATCCAGAGTAGTTGATCAACAAGTTCAAATATGACTGGCTGACACTCTAGGACAAAAGACAGGACGCAACCCTCAAAACTCTAGGATTGGGCCAGAGAAATGGTAAAAGTAGCATCCTCATTGGATGTATGTAGAATGATTGATCATCAAGTTCAAATGTGACCGGATGACATTCTAGAAAGAAAAAGATCCTCAATGGAGGTTGAACCGGAAATACGGTCTCCACTGGGGAAAGAAAGTTCACAATGAACGGTGTTGTCAAAGGGTTGACAGAGAGATACATAAACTTGAGGGTCACCACTAAAGGGTTAATGGTAGGGTAGCAAATCACCAGATATTATCATCGTCAAAAGGTTGACGGATACTATCCAACTCGGAAAATATTCACCAAAGAGTGGCCTCATCAAGGGATTGATGGGAATAACCAACAAACATCATCAAAAAGGGTTGACGAGAAGAAACCATTCACCAAACATTATCATTGTCAAAGGATTGACAGAATGAAACCAATCACCCAAACATCATCATTGTCAAAGGATTGACAGAATGAAGGACTTGTCCAAAGGAACACATCGCCAAAGGATTGAGAGAAAGAAAAACCTGATCTCAGACTACATTGTCAAAAAGGGTTGACGGGAGGATACAACTGATCTCGGACCACATCGTCAAAAAGGGTTAACGGGAAGAAACCAAAACACATCTGAAGGTACACAACCTGAGCTCGAAATACATCGTCAAAAAGGGTCGATGACAAGAAACCAAAACATATCCGAAGGTACACAACCTGAGCTCGGAATACATCGTCAAAAAGGGTTGACGGCAAGAAACCAAAACATATCTGAAGGTACACAACCTGAGCTCGAAATACATCGTCAAAAAGGGTTGATGGGAAGAAACACCTTTAATAGGAATCGCATCAAATGGGTTGATGGAAAGTGACTGATTAAGGGTAACACCAATGGTAACTGTAAAAGTATGAATAACATCAAGGACAAATAAGCTTCTCGGGAGAGATTGCCACTTATCGCTATAGAAAACAAGCTTCTCAAAGAGATTGCCACTTTTTATACAAAAAAAATTTAGTTAAACACCAAAGACAAATAAGCTTCTCAGGAGAGATCACCACTTATCGTCGCAAAATACCAATGACAAAACAAGTTTCTCAAGGAGACTGCCACTTGTTGTTGGGTATAAATCCAAGGAGATGTTGTTATGACAACACTGCTGACGTAAAGATTTTGTCTTCAATGAGGATCTGGAAGAGATTCTTCCTGCGAGACAACAATGCAAAATAAATGCACATCAAACTGGGCTCAAAAGCTGTACTTGCCAAGGACCAAAGTTCAATCTAGAAAGAAACGGTCAAACAAGACTCCAACCACTAAGGAATAAACTCAAATGGGATTTATCTTAGCCAAATGTGGAAAAGATAACTGAACCAAACATCATTCATGAGAATCGATCTCTGCGGGGAATTCAGAAAGGATGGGCACTTTATGCCTAAAGGGGACGACCCTATTGGAAAGAATAGACAAACCCAGTCACTTGGGGAACAAACACCAAAGTGAACCAAAACAGGTAAACACCAGGAAGGTAGCAGAAATGATAAGATGCCATGCATATGTATGAATGCATGTATGCCATGTTTATGCTTATGTTTATGCTGACAAAATAGACAAAGGGAGCAAACCGGAGATGAAATAAACATCTCGACAAGGATACCCAGCCAATCTCGTCATATTGGACCAACACTAAGGATGAACAGGCAGAACAAGCAGCTCTACTTCAAGGTTATGACCTTCTCTGGGGAAAAGAGTAATCCACTCGGATATAACGTCATGACTTCACTAGGATTGCCATCATGAGCTTGATTTCTTTACTGGAGAGAAAGATCTGTGGAGAATGGCCAAGATCAACTGAAGTAACAACTTACTGAGGAGCTAGCAAAAGATATCATGGGAACAATGTAGTTCTGCACTTCAATTGCATACTGATCGTCTTCAAGTCTTCTCTGCCGCAGATTACATGGTCTGTGAGAAGAAAATACCAAGAGGATTTTACAGAAGAATTAGCATACGAGATGCTTCAATATCTTCAAACTCTTGGAGAGATTCATGAATCTCGACATAACTGCCCCAGATTAACTATATTTGCAGAACAAAGTCCTTGGACTGTGAGAGTAACGATTGGGAAACAAACTTGCCCCTGTCGACTGGTTTTCAGAGTCATTGCCTTGGAAGGGAGTTGGGAAACGACTTGCCATAAAAATGACCTCAATACAACTTGCCCCAATATTCTGAACTTGAAAAAGTTATACCCTGATTCAATAGCTCTTGGAATGTTTGATTAACAAATCCTCTAAATCAGTTGCCCCATAATGAGCTTCCTTTACTAAGTCAAATTCCCTAGCTGACTGCATTTGTTGGGATTCCTTTGATATTGAATTATTTTGCAAACGGTATTGTTCATTTTGGCAATTCCAATGCAACATTCATGCAAGCTTTTGAGATCAAATTTTATTGATAAAACAAACAGTGGAGTGATTAAATAATCAAAATGAAAGTGGATCTAGTCATTTATGGAATGACAGATGAGGTGATCAACATAAACAATTAGCAAAGATCATTAGGAGTCAGGTTATCCAACCTTGCTGTAGTATGCTTTCAAAACAACCTTACCTCAATTAGGTCTTTTAAAGGTTGTAACGTGGCTTGGTTCACGACTCATGAAACAAAGGATAAAGGCTCAAAGTTTGTTTGTCCCCACCCAATCTTTGAAATGAACTTCAATCCTACGCCCAGTTCATTCAGACCATACATTTAGGTTCCTATAGGCCAGGATTTGAGCTGATGATAGTTATTGATTCAGACACCTAGGGTAGTCATTAATCCCTTACAACATTCGGTTGTCTTTTGCTATTGAGGATTTTTAGAGTGAAGGCTTTAAAGTTCATCCTCTTTTTGGTTGTCATACAAGCCTTTTTGTATAAGGAAAAGACATGAGCCTCCCATCTTTCTTAGCTTTTGCCTTAAAAGGGACTTGGCTCATTTTTCGAGTAAGGATTTCTTAACGATTCTTCCTTATTTATCACTTTGGGAACAACTCGTATAACATTTTCTCACTTGATTTAAGAGAGCTGACAGGTGTCTTGCATGAAGCTCATTCGAATATATACCCAAGTTAAACTGAGAACTACCCACCCCAAAGTTGAGATTGCGGGTTTTTTGTGTGTAAGGAAAGAAAACTCCTACTTCTAAGCTCGAAGGGGTTAACGAGGGATTATCTTCCATATTTCTCCAGTGTTTAGGGATTGAAACAATGCCTTACATCATCGGCAAGGTTTAATTGGTAGCATACCACAAAAATTATGGACATAATGTTTTCATCATCCTCCTTAATCTTTGCTTAAACAACAGCTTGATAAAGATAAGTGGATGGAAAAAGAAATCTTTTTGCTTTTTTTTTTGTTTTATGATAGTAAAAGAAAGAGACTGAGTGAATACAAATGGATTGAATCAAAAGATGCATAAATATTTCATTAATCTTGCCAATTCAAAAGTACAACTGCTTATAAGCAAACATGAAATCAAAAAGTAAGGAAAATATAACTGAAATAATCAAAATACAACCAGCTTTGGCGAATTGACTTCAGTAGCCTTCAATTTCCAGATCCAGACAAGGGAACACCTCCATCACTGATCACTTGCTTCTTGTGATACAGAACCTTAAGAGGCCTCACAAGTCATTTGTCTTTTGCTTCGAGAGTCGGGACATTGGCATTTGACTTACCTTCTTGAGGTTTCAGCGGCTCTAGCAAACTTAGCAGTCTCACTTCGAAACCCTTGCATTCTTCAACTGGATGCCCCATTGTCCCAATATGATATTTTTATTCAACTTCTGGGTGATCTTCTTCGAGGATCAGATCCTTGTCATGGATTAGCTTTTGCACAATAGCTTCTAAGGCCAAGCAGGTATCCAAGTCATGCCCTTCAGTCCCTTTGTGAAACTCACAAGTCAAGTTCACATTGTGCCAAGGTCCTGGCACAGGGTTGAGAGGTCGCAGAGTCACCAATGCATTTTGAATCAACAGTGGATAAATTTTGCTCAGCGGCACAGGAATTGGCTTGTAGTGAGCCTTGTCCCTTTTGACAGAATACCTCTTCTTATTCTGGCTTTGAGAACCTTGAGGGGAAACAACCATTGGAGGATGAAACGCTCTTTTAGTAACCACCTGATGGGGATGACATTCTGGCGCAAGACCAAATTCTGGTTGACACGAAGTTTCCCCAAACGCGTGCCCTTGGTATGGAAAAACCGAAGGAGGTGACGGAGGATTGTTGACTTGAATTCCTTGAGGCGTGAGTGAGAACATCTCAGAGTCTGAACCTTGCTCCTGAGTACCTTACAGTCTTCAGTTGAATGCCCATGTGCCCCAGCGTGTAGTCACATCGGGTGTTGGCGTCAAAGCCTGGTGGGTATGGAAAAGGCATCAGATCTATCTCTTTCGGCACTATCAACCCACTTTTGATCAAATCTGGTAACATCTGACTGTATGACATTGGTAGCAGAGAGAAATGCCTCTCTGGCTTCCTCGGTCTTTGTAGGGCGTGCTGACGCGGTTGACGGCAGTCTGGCCCTTGATACTGAGGAGGTCCTTGAGTTAGAGGAACCACAAGAGACGACGAATTGATAACTTTTCTGGGTGCAACAGGGTGAGCGTGCCCTTCATTCTTCATCAAGTTCTGCAAAGTCTCCAAGACCCAGTTCATCTGACTTTTGAGGACTCTGATCTCCTCCTTCAAGGCTTCCTAATTTTTCAAAATCTCGTTCATCGTTGTCATTTGTCCAAAATGCGTGCTAGGTATCCTTCTAGAAATATGGGAAAAAGAAGATGAGACTCAAGGCTGAGAAACGAGATGCAATGCAAATGTGATGACAATGCACATACAATGCAAACCAAATGGTTTCAGGGAACTCAAAGGCGAGTTGCAAACATTTTGGAAAAACTGAAGAGTTTTACTTTAAAATCCATGGTCTCTTTTGATTTTGCAAAGGAAAGAGCATCTGAATTCCTTGAAACCAAAGGGCTATCCATGAATGGATGGATGTACAAACACACATATACAGGTATACACATATTCACACATATATGCTGACAAGCAAACAAGCGAGGGCCTAGGTTTGAAGATCACGAGCATGGAGCCATGGTCTACCCATCCCAAGAGGTGTGTACTATGGGTTTGTCAACTGCTGAACAGGGTTAAAAAAAGTTCTCAGAGTCATTGATAAATCTTTCAGATATTATCGGCCTACACGACTACTCATGCGGGTTAATAATATTCTCAAGATAAACTCATCTGAGTGTAGTATCGCGTATCAACCATTTGGGAATACTCCCTCATAGCCATCGCACTACGTCCTAAAAATGCCAAGTGGGGGTACAGGTAACTACGGTCCCCAGTCTCACAGACTCCCAGGTCAGAAAGAGTGACATCAATACGACTACTCGCATCAGACATCAATAATCCCAAAGGGGCCTCCACTGAGCATCGTCATCATATGCCAAACTTGTTAGGACTACTCCCAACATCCGACTATTGATTACACCACAATCCTATCATATGTGTATGCTTAAGTTCGGGTTAGGACTTATCTCACCACTCAAAAGTAGCAACCCTGCCAAACAGAAGAACCCAAACAAATATTCAGATATACAGATATACAAATATACAAACAAGCAAACATATAACAAACACAAACACAAACAAGGTGGGCTTAACCCTCGGTTTTCTTTTCCCCAATGAAGTCGTCATTTCTGTTGCGGTGAGAATCAGATACCAAGATATTAGTTAACTTGAATCACAAAACTTGAAGTTCACCACCGAGCTTTAATTTATCCAAAGGAAAGGGTAAAGATCGAAGAAACCCCTAATTGTGCTATGTAAAGACACAGCTAAGGAGATCTAAGGTTCAGGGGTTGGTTATACTAAGGGAAGGTATTAGCACCCCAAGTATCTGTAGTACTCTACAGGAACCTCTTGTTTGTATTTGTGCTATGTTATGTTTGCCTGCTAAGAAAATATGCTAAGGGTAAGGTAAAGACCTATGGTAAAGACCAAGGTACTAAAGGTGAAGACCTAATGGTATGTACACTAAGTATGCTCGCCAAGACGTCGCATCTCGTGCCTACGTATCCTAATAAGAAATGGAATCAGAGCATTCGTAGTTCACCTAACTAATGGTGAGGAACCATTAACTATGGTCAAAGTTCCAAGGGGAAATGAGTATGACACTCACATAGAGTTAAAGAACTCTCTAAGTCTAAGTTGTAAGGCAAAATTGGCTCGACAAGATATCGCATCTTGTGTCTACGTATCCTGATTAGGACTGAGGAATCAAAGCCTTTGTAGTTCACCTAACTAGGGTTGAGGAACTCTTGATAATGATCAAGGTTCCAAGGGGAAATGAGTACTCATAATCATGATACTCACATAGAGTTAAAGAACTCTCTAAGACTAAGTTGAGAAACTAATCTAAAGGTTGACTTTAAACAAAGTCAAAAGGGGAAGTGAATACACATCATGATGGTATCCACATACAGTTTAAAAACTCCAAACCTAACTCTAAGTTAAAACAAAATGGCTCTAATGAGGCCAAGGGGGAAAAAATGAGTATCTATAATGACAGTACTCACATAGGGTTCGAGAAACCTAACCTACAACTAGGTCAAAGAGGGAAGGAAAATGGCTCTAATGAGGCCAAAGGTAATGATCCTAAAAAGGTCATGGAAATGAAATGAGAAAGGTCTAACCAGTGTAAAGATGACTTATGAGTCTACAGTGAATCTTTCCTTTGGAACTATATTGAGGAATTGTCAAGTGAAGCAGGCAACCAAAATCATAACAGGAACATGAGGGTCGTTTACAAGGCTTCATTGGGAAATATTTACGAGTCTCACCAAGGAGAAGAATGAAAAGTTAGTATTCAAAGGAATTAAAAATTGAAATGAAATAGAATTGAAAATGGTCTAGTCTTAATCATAATTTATCGATAAAATTTGACAACCATGATTCTTGACTTTCATCGACTAAAAAGTGAATGAAACTGAAATAAAAAGAAAGTGGTCTCATATTGATTAAAATTTTGTCAATTTAATGAAATCAACCAAACCGTGAAGTTTGTTATATCTTTGACCCTTAAAATAAAATTGCAATAATATCAAAAAAAGAAGTCAAAACGGAATCGAAATGGTCTTGTCTTAATCAAGATTTAATCGAGAAATCGATAATATATGATACTTGACTTTCATTGACCAACAAAAATAGAAAATTGCCTCATATTAATCAAGATTTTTATTGATTTGAATAAATCAACTAATCATCATTTTTATTATATCATTGGCCCTAATAAAAATGAAATCGAAATGAGAAATGAAAAAAAAAACAAAATAGACAAACAAGATGAATCCATGGGGTATTAGGGTTTAAGTCAAACAATTTCTTAAAAAAAGCTTTTGTTATTAACACTATAACAAAGAGTAAAATAAGGATCACATTTGAAAAACAAAATCGGTAAGGTTTTGATAATAAATAAATAAATGCAGCATTGAGGAATCATATGGGCTGAAAACACAGGCCCATCACCCTCCTTCCTCAGCGATAAAAAAAGAGAAGGGGCAGATGAATAAAAAAACTATACAAGTTGGACCATCACCCCCCTAAAAAACACGGCCCAAACATTTTGGCAAATGAGACACAATTGACAACAAAACCCTTTTATGAGATGGTCATGGATACAAAAGGCTAGCGTATCATGATCTTCTATCAAAAACCAAAACGTTGACCTCCAACGTCAGATTTAAAACAAGTTTCAGAAAAATAAAAAACAAAAAAACCAAAGATAGAGCAACAACAACGTCAGGCCTTTACAAATCCTCGCACGACATAGTTTTATTCTTGAATCAAAGACTGATACGCAATGTTTCACAACGTCAGAACAATAAACAAAGGGATGCGAAATCAACAACAATCAAAGAACGTATCTCCGATTCCAACCTTTTATCTCGCTTCAGTCGCATTCACTCAAGCTCGTTTTGGTTTCGATCTCGTCTACAACGTCGAATCAGGTTTGTGGGTTTGTGTCATCTCGTTCGGTTTTGAATCTCTCTTTATCTCTCTGTTCTTCTAGTTTATGTGTTGTGGATTGACTTGATTTGGGTTAATGATTTGAAGATGGTTTTTGGTTTAATATTCACCTGTTGTTTTTTGAAGGAATACCTTTCCTTTCTTTTGCTGTGAGTTTTTGTTTAGAGGTACATGAGATGATGGTAGTAGTGAGGTGGTTCCAATGGTGCGTTGAAGTGGTTTTAATGGTGTGTTGAAGGGTGTTTATGATGACGGTTGAAGGAGATTGAAGAAGGGGTTTAATGAGAATGAAAGTCAAGAGTTTTCGAGTTTTCGAGTTGTCGTCTGGAGGTCTAAAGGTGAGGTTTTATTGAAGACAGATGAGGAGAAAACGTGCTCTCACGTTTCATTTATTTTTGTTTTTCATTTTTTCCAGTTTTTTCGCAAGTAGCTGTTGATGTTGTTCATTTGTAGGTTGGTGCAGTGTCTATGTTGGTACAGTATTGAGAGCAGGCTTGTAGTTGCAGGTACATTGGCGTAAAGTTTTGGGAGTGATGGGAGACTTGGTGCTACAAGGCAGTAGGCTTTGCTGGTTTTTGGTTGTGTACTTGTCTTGTATGGCCTTTTGTTATCGCAGGTGTAGGCACAGGGTTGTACGACCTGTGTGTAGCAACTGGTGTGGAAAGGTCACGTTGAGAGCAGCTGATGGTTCTGTTTTTGTGTAGAGTTGCAGCAAAAATTTTGTTTGGCTTGTAGGTGGTAGTGTTTCATTTACGGCTTGGGATGGCTTGTACTGAGATTTGTGAATTGATGCAGGTTCAAGTATGGTGTGGTTGTCTCACAAGTTTTGGTACGATTTGTAGGATATACACAAATGCATCACTGTCCGCAAGATCTTTTGGAGTTTTTTGTGACTGATGTAAAGTCACTTTATTAGTGCAGGTTTTGGTCATGATTTGACTTGGCATTGTATTGTTATTATATATTTTTGTAGTTTTTTTTATAGTAAAGAAAATGGACTTTTGTTGGATTTGTAATTTTTTTTAGATCAATGGGCTCATGGTTGTGAGAAAGAAAACGGGCTTAGAAACATAAATTGGCAATGACTTTTTTTTAGTTTTGCATGATTCTATGTGTAATGGAGTTTGTACAACAAAATGAAATTGAATCGGATTTTTGAAATATGAATAATAGAATTGGATGGATTTAAAGAGGAAAAGGGTTTGAGAATGGTCAAAATAAAATTGGATGAAGAAAAAGAAAATGGTTTGTGAACTAGATGGATATTAACACAAGAAAACGGTTATTGAAAAATGGATTTAAACGAAAGACACTATGCATTGAAAATGAAATAGAAATTGGGTATTGAAAATTGGATGACGAATAAAAATGGATTGAATAACTAGCTTGAACTTTTGGACACAATGACAAAACCTGAACCACATAGCTAATACTCCCACACAACTCCAATGTTTTTAACCTTTGCTGACTCTGTATTTTGATCTTTTCAAATAGACTTTGATCTGACACAAAACCCTGATCCTGATCATTTGACAACTGACAAACATAAACCTCTTGAAGCTGGCACTTCCTCGCCCTCCCAACAATCCACCACACAAGTGACTTGAACTGAAACTGCCACTGTACCAAAACCTTAATTGAAACTGAAATGGCTCACATATGCTTTCGCCTATCCTGATACTTGATACCGAGGTAAACTACCTCCTTTGACCAAAATTAGGTCAAAATTCTATTGGTTTTCAAACAACACGAAACACCGTTAACCTGATAATCTTGCCTGATCCTTGATTCACTCTTACAAGACCTGAACCTCGAAAAATTGCAATGAAACCAAATTACACTGACTCCTTGAAGAGGAGAGGTATCTTGAGAGTATGAGAACTTGATTGGTTGATGACCCATCCAAAACCTCCGAAATAATTCACAAATGAAACAAAACAAACAGAGTCTGATAATTTGGTTAGTTATGCAAAGATGATTGACCTATGATGCTCATGCAAAAGATCAATGAATCTAAGGGAAAATTTTGAGGTATGACACATGACTTCATTATCCTAGAACGGTCATGACGCCTGTGCCTGGAACTATGCCTCTGCCCGAGGCAACGACTAGTTTTGGGCATCTCTGCCCGTCATAACGGCTAGTTTTTGGCAGTTACCTATTCTTTAGGAAATGGTTATTCCGCCCCGAAAATAGGGACCGTTGGCCACGCGCTGGGGCCATTATCAAAACCCTCTCATTTGAGAGGGCCAGGTATTCAAAATCATCCTACGAAACATATACTTTTGTACTTACCTTTCTCTCTCCCGATTCTTACTTTAACATCGGAGTGCCTTGTAGGTACACCCCCTCCTCATCTCACACACCCAGCATCACCGACGTTCCTCTTGGCCTACTTTAGGATCTGATCAGCCTTCGCGATCAGTGGCGTCGTCTGTGGGAAACTTGTTATCTCCGTTTTAACATCCACCTCAGATTCAAAGACCAAAACAAACTCTCTGTCCAAGATTACGATCATGGCTTGCCAAGATCACGTCCAAGATGCTCATAATCTTTCCTTTCTCCCCGTCAACAAAACTGATGTTGATGGATCTACTTCTTTCCTCGGAGGTGACGTCCATCGTCTGAGAGACGGGGCTACTGTGTCTCCCTCCCCCACCCGTACCGATCATGCTAACGACCTGCCTTCACTGGCCCTCCAGCCCATTCCAGCTCCACCCAACACCGATCCGGCTATGGTGGCCCTCCTTGAAGCAATCAACAAGACCAACCTCTTGATCCTCCAACAAAACGAGAGGATTAGGGTGTTGGAAGAGTCTGCCCGTCCAAGATCCCCTCAACCAAGGAAGGATCGATGACGATCCAAGAGTCTACAACCCTGACTAAAAGCTGATCGTCGGGTGCGCCAAGAACCAGAGTCTCATGCCTTCCGGAAGCGCGACCGCGTTTCCCCGCGAAACCAACATTCACCGGACAACAAGAGAACCCGGAGAGATCAACATTCACCCTCGGTCAGATCGAACGGTCGGGCAAGAACACCGTCTCCCCGTAGGAGTCGCCGCCATGTCCCCGAGCGAAGCGTCCGCTCCCATTCCTGGACCAGTTCAAGCAGCGACGATGAGCCCCACGGCCCATTATCTCAGGAGATCCTGGCTACGCACCTCCCCCAAAGGCTTGGAGAAACCACCATCTTTGGTCACTTACGACGAAACAACAGACCCAGATGAGCACATCGAAAATATCGATGCGCTGCTCGATTATCGTGGCATCCGGGGCGCCATTAAGTGCCGTATATTCCCTACCATGCTCTGAAAAGGGGCAATGACCTGGTACAAACAATTGCCCGAGGAGTCCATCACCTCGTGGAAGCAGCTGGGCAAAATGTTTTCCAAACACTTTACGGCATCACGCCGCCATCCAAAGACCGAAGCCTCCCTTGAGGCCATAATTCAAGGGAAGGATGAGCCTCTTCGGGCATATATTGAGAGGTTTAATAAAGAAGCTATGCAAGTCCCCACCACCGACGACATGAAGAAATTTCTGCTCGAAAGAGGACTTTGCCCCCATTTAGAATTTTCCAAAGTTATTGGCCTTGCACCTCCAAGGAGCCTGGACGCCTTCCTCCTCAAGGCGCAAGCATATATTCAGTACGAGGAAAAGGAAGCGGCCAGCTCTACCCGGGCCTCGCGCCATCAAGAAAGTGCCTGGGCCTCCAAAGGCGACGAACCCTTGACGGGATGTCGAGGGGAGAGAAGGTGCGAAGATCGTCCCCGGGAATCCCGGGACAACAAGGGGCCCTCCGGCCGTTTCCATGATTACACTCCCCTGACTGTCTCCAGGGAAAAGATTCTCTCCGAATGTGCTCACTCGGAGTTTAAACAAGCGGGGGTTCGATTCCCCAAGCAGGTACCGGCCAAGCCGAATGCCGATAAATCAAAATACCGTCGTTTCCACAAGAGTCACGGCCACACCACTGAAGATTGCATCCACTTAAAGGATGCCATAGAAATACTGATCAGGGACGGCCACCTGAAGCAGTTTACAAAGAAGAAGGATGCTCTCCGGCAAGACGCCCAGGAGTCAAAGAAAAATGAGGAAGAAGTGCCTTCCTCAGAAGAAACCAACCTCCAAGTCACCATGAGTATATCGCGACCAGAGGATTTCTATGTTCCAGATGAGCTCAGCGCTCCCGTGTATTTCGCAGCCCATAGCCCATGGGAAACTTTCCCCTCTACGATGGTCATCTCCAGAGGGGGCTTCAACAAAGTCACCGTGGGCTCCATAAAGAGAAAGTTCGAGCACCTGATCAACACGAGCTCCAACAAGGTGACAACGCTCGACAAGGCCTAGAAGGGATCAGTCCCCATCTCTTTCTACCAGGAAGAACTCCTGGAAGGAGCCCCGAACTCTAGTATTCCACTGCTCGTTAGAGCCCAGATGGCAAATTTTGATGTTCGTAGGATCTTAGTCGACCAGGGCAGCTCGGTCGACATTATGTACTCATAGTTGTTCTCAACTCTCCAGCTGGACGAATCGCACCTCACTCCCTACATGGGTTCTAACCTATAGGGTTTCAACGGGTCGGTCACGAAACCCTGGGGGTACGTCGAGTTAATCGTGACCTTTGGATCTGTAGAGACAGCCATATCTATTAAGGTTCAGTTTCTGGTAATTGACTGCCCGTCTCTCTACCAGTGCATATTCGGACGGCCAACTTTGGCCGAGCTAGTAGTCGTGCCATTAACCGTCCATCTCAAAATGAAGTACTACACTTCGAAAGGTATGGTCGCGACACTACACGTGGACATTGAAGTTGTGCGACGATGCTTTGATGCGGCCACTAAGGGACTCAACACCACCGCTGCCAAGCCAAAGACGTCCAGCAAGCCAGCCTTGCTCAGCAACTCAGAGGAAGCCAAGCCACTATCGCACGTCGACTTCATCGACCTCGACAGTCGCTTCTCCGAAGATGACCAGAAGGAGGACAAGGTTTGCCCGAACAGCTCATCCGCCTCGACCAGCAACAGCTCGCATCCGACGCGCCCGATCCCGGATGGCGACTTCAAGCTCGTCCCGCTCGGCAATGATCCTCAGCGAGGAGTAAAGATAGGGACCGGCCTCCCCGATATTGCGAGGAAACAACTCAAAGCTTGCCTTCGAGAAAACGCAGACTTGTTCGCCTGGAGTGCCGCAGAAATGCCCGACTTAGATCCTGCTGTCGCCTGCTATCAACTCACGATTGACCCCGCCATTAAAGCAGTAGTACAACGTAGGAGAAAGCATTCTCCAGAGAAAACGGAGGCTGCAGAACAAGCTGTAAAAGACCTCCTCGAGGCAAAATTTATCTCGGAAGCCAAGTATACCACTTGGCTGTCCAACGTTGTACTCGTGAAAAAATCTAATGGAAAGTGGCATATGTGTGTTGATTATACTGATCTCAATAAGGGATGCCCAAAAGATGCCTACCCCTCCCCAATATTGATAAACTTGTTGATAATTCTGCCGGTTTCAAACTATTATCATTCATGGATGCTTATTCGGGCTACAATCAAATACCAATGGTGAAGAGTGATAAAAAATACATGGCCTTCATGATCGAATCGGGAAGTTATTACTACAACATAATGCCCTTCGGCCTAAAGAACGCCGGTGCGACCTACCAAAGGATGATGAACAAGGTCTTCCGGGGAGAGATAGGCGACATGCTCAAAGTCTATATGGACGATATGATCGTGAAATCCCACGAGGAGACCGATCCCATAGCCCATTTAAGAAAAGTCTTCGAACAGGCCAGGAAATACCGGATGCGTTTTAACCTAGAAAAATGCACGTTCGGGGTACGAGCGGGCAAGTTCCTCAGCTTCTATCTGACAGAGGGAGGAATCGAGGCCAACCCCGATAAGTGCAGGGCATTCTCCGAATTTCCAACACCTAACTCGAAGAAATCTGTAACGCCCCGGTTTTGTCTTATTTAATTAATCGATTCGTTTTGATTATTTTATTATTATATTATTTTATTTTCGACTTTTATTTAGAAAAATGTTATTTTTCATCGTGATTATGTTTCATCGCGTTGTGAGAGCGTTTGCGAGATTTTGAGTGTAGGGGTATTTTGGTCTTTTTCGTGTGTTAAGATATTTTTCTTTATATAAGAAATAGATATTTGAGAGAGAAAAGATAGTAGAGAATGAGAAAGAGAGAAAAGAAAGAAAAACAGAAAAATAGAGAGAAAGAGAAGAAGAAAAAGAGGAAAGCTAGGAATCAAAGAAAACAACTTCTAGGAATCGGTTTAATCGGATAAGGGTGTGAAATATTGTTATCCTAACTTTGTGTATGATTATGTATGTGTTTTGTGTGGATGTTTTGGTTGGTTTTCCATATGTTTCCGTTTATGCCGTATTTGACGCAATCGATAGAAACCAATGTTTTTACGGTCGAAAAGTCGTATGAATACATGTGTTGGTTGGTTATATGTATGTGAGCTGCTGTTTAAAGTTTCATGAAGTTTGGTTATGTTTCGGTTAGTTTTCGGTATGTTTCCGTTGTTGTTTCCGTTTAGGTCGAATCGTAGGAAATCGATAGAAACCGATGTTTTCACGGTTAGAATTCGGAATAAATTACGTAGTTGTATCGAGTAAGGTTAGGTCGTCGTATGTCGTGATTTTTATTCGATTTGATGATGTTTGAAAATTCTGGTTTTTGGAAGGTTGAAATTTAATCGAAAAATCGAACGTCGTAGAAATTTCGTTTATGTGTTCTAAAATGTTCTTATGTATTTGGTGGTTGCGCGTATATGTTTGTTTCGGTGAAAATGTTCGATTTAGTCGAGTTTTCGGGCAAAAGGAAAAATGGCAGCAAAGGTGTATTTTGAGAAATTCTGATTTTTGAGAAAAACAGGGCTATGCATCGATACATAAGCTATGTATCGATACGAAATGGATTATGTATCGATACATAACCCTTATGTATCGATACATACTGTGAAAATTGGGAAAAACAGCATTTTCACTACAGCATGTGTCGACACATGCGTGCTATGTATCGATACATGTGGCTTTTTGTATCGATACATAAGCCTATGTATCGATACATACTGTGCTGAACCATAAAAATCTGGTTTGTCGGGGAAACTTCGGAAATTCATATCTCTTGAACCGTAAGTCGGTTTTAACTCCCGTTCGAAGCGTTGGAAAGCTAACGAGATGTACTTTCTAGGAAAAATAGTTTTGAGGTCTGAACTTGGTCCAATCGGTACAGTTTTTACGAACCGTTTCGTAGTGTCGGGCGTCCGGTTTACATTTTCGCATTATTTTGAAATATTCATATCTTGTTAACCGTTTATCGTATTTAAGAGTTCTTTATACCGAATCGAAGCTGTCGATGAGTACTTTTTGATGATGATAGAAAATATTATTTTTGGCCGACTTTTAGCCGACCTTTTCGGAAAACCGAATAATGGAATTTTGAGTTATTTTTCAATATTGTAAGACATATTATGATATGTTATGAGATGGCTTGTGTGATGATTCTTTGATGGGAATTTGATGTTGTGGAATGGTATATTGGTGTTTGTGGCCATTTTGGGCAATTGTGTGCATTACTTTATATGTACTTGAAATACATGATTATTGTTAATGCATGAGCATTTGATGTTGGCATGAGTCATTAATGTGTCAAGTATCATGATATGCATTCTTGCATTGGAAGATTCATAGATGAATCAGTTTTATCGTCTTACGCCCTGAAATAATAGTAGAAGCGATTAATCACAATCATTTTTATCGTCTTACGCCCTGAAATAATGGTAGAAGCGATTAATCACAAATGATTGTGCGCCCTGAAATAGTGGTCGAAAGCAATCCATAAACGTCGTTCGCCCTGAAATAATGGTTTATAGCGACGGGGAACATCGTAGGCCCGACGGGGAGTTACTCTATGTAACAAGCGATGATTCCAAGAGTTCCTGGGGGACTAATGAATTACGAGGTTGAGTCGGTACCGCATTGCATTTGCATAGAGTCGTGAGTCGGTCTCTATGATTTGCATTGGTCGTCTTTGTATATGTGCATTGATGAAGGAACATGAATATATGTATTTATGTTGAATGATAAGCATTGTGATGAATATGTTTGGTTTTGTATATATATATATATGCCTTGCGATGTATATTGAGTAAGATGTGATGAATGGCGATAAGAGTTGTATCTTTGTAATGATACATTGGTGAATAAACATGTATGTGTGTTATGTTGAATGAATGGTGATGAATTGAGATGTATTGGGGATACATGTATTTGAGCATGAATGAATATGCCTATGTGAAGGATGCGTTAATTACGGATTGTTATGCCGTGTATTTGATTTATGGTATATGCTTGGTGTGATATGTATATATACATGCATAGTGACGAGTTGTGGTGAGAATGTGGTATATGTGTATTATATGTTGAGATATATAATTATATGCAACGTTATTATGATAATATTTCTCACCCTTCTGCTGTTTTATGATGCTCTATGAGGCATTGCAGATTAGGTATCTGGTGGTCTTTTGTGAAGCGTGTCTTCATTTTCCTTGTTGGTCGGTTGGCTCTGATATGTAGCACCGGGTAGCTAGGATGTTTTGATCTTTTTGTGATACATTTGCATATGTATCTTGCTGATGAATTTGTGTATATAAACATGATGTTGTTTGTGATTCATACTGGATGATGTATATATATGTTCATGTATATATGTGGTTGTTATTCAATATTTTAGATGTTTCCGCTTTTATTCTAAATATTGAGATGTGGGTATAAGGACTGAGATCCTTTGTTGTTTGAAAGTTACCCCACTGTTGCATATCATTTTGAGCAGGTGTTGTATGTGTTTTAATTTCAAGCATAATGTGACATACCTTTTTATGCCGTGTTTGCAATTATACTCTGATAAATTATTTTTCAATACGTGCCTAAATGATTTAATAGTTTATTTGGGGGTATAGAAAGGGGTGTTACAAAATCCATCCAATCCCTCAACGGGATGCTCATTTCTCTGTCTCATTTCGTGGCCAAGTCTGCCCAGCATGCCCTTCTTCAAACTTCTTCGCAAGGAAGCAATGTTTGAATGGACAGAAGAATGCGACCAGACTCTCATCCATCTGAAATAGGTACTGTCAAAACCACCAGTCCTCTCTCGGCCAAATAACGACGAGAATATGTACCTCTATCTCGTCGTAGCAACCGCGACCGTTAGCACCGCCCTCATCCGTGAAATGCCCGACGGGCAAAAGCCTATATACTTCACAAGCAAAGCGTTGCAGGGACCAGAGCTAAGATACTAGTAGATAGAAAAGGTAGCGCTAGCCCTCACTAACGCTGCGCGAAGACTGGGGTACTACTTCCTGGTCCACACGATCATGGTCCGGACATACCAACCCGTGAAGCAACTACTGGGGCGACCAGAAATGGCTGGCAGAATGCTCAAATTGTCATTAGAGTTGTCCGAGTCCGACATTCAGTATGAAAGCAGAAAAGCCCTCAAAGCCCATGCTTTGGCTGATTTCATCGCAAAGATGACATTCGCAGATTCCCCCACCTTCGGGGCACGCAAATGGATCATCTTCGTTGACGGAGCATCCAACTCGGCAGGGAGCAGCACATGTATCATCTTGGAGAACGACGAGGGAATCATCGTCGAGGTATCACTCACCTTATCCTTCCTGACGTCTAATAACCAGGCTGAGTACGAGGCTTTCCTCGCCGGTCTGCGCCTGGCCGAAGACCTAGGGGCGGAAGAAGTCGTCATCTACACAGATTCACAACTCGTGGCTCTTCAAGTTCAAGGAGAATACTAGGCCAAAAACGACAACCTATCTGAATACTTAGCCCTGGTCAAAGAAAAAATGATGAAGTTTGCTACAGTAGAAGTAAAGCATGTTCTCCGTGAACATAACGTCAGAGCAGACGCGTTGTATAAACTGGCGAGCACGAAGAAAAAGGGGGGAAACAAGTTCGTCATCCAGGAGGTGCTTCCTCGACCAAGCATCGAGAAGACCTCCTCGATCCTCGACGTGCAAGTCATCGGCTATAGAAACTGCTGGATGACCCCCGTTTATAATTACCTCACTAAGGACGAACTTCCGTCCAACCCCAAAGAGGCCAGCATAGTCTGGCGCAGAGCCTGCTTATACGTCCTGGTCGAAGACAAGCTCTACAGGCGAGGGTTCTCCATCCCTTTACTCAAATGCGTCGAGGAAGAGATGGTCGCCCACGTCTTGCGAGAGATCCACGAAGGAATCAATACCCAGCATCTCGGACGAAGATCCCTCGCTAAGAAAGCCCTTCGAGCAGGGTACTACTGGCCAATCATGCAGCAGGATGCAAAAGAACACGTGACGAAATGCGACAAATACCAACGACACGGGAACATGCACCTGGCTCCACCTAACGAGCTCAAATCTATGTCCTCCCCATGGCCATTTGCATGGTAGGGCCTGGACATCCTGAGGCCATTCGTAGTAGGGCCAAACCAAAACAAGTACTTGATAATAGGTGTTGACTACTTCACAAAGTGGATAGAAGCGGAGGCTCTAGCCAAAATAACGGCCCACAACATACTTCGTTTCTACAAGCGGAACTTCCTTGCACGTTTTGGCGTTCCCCAAGCAATACTCACCAATAATGGGACGCAGTTCACGGACAGGAAATTCTAGGATTTCGTCACTCAATTGGGCACGAAACAGCACTTCGCGTCCGTCGAACACCCCCAGACTAACGGGCAAGCCGAAGCAGCAAATCGAGTAATCCTACGAGGCCTCGAACGAAGGCTAGACGAAACAAAGAAGGCTTGGGTCAAAGAGCTGCACAGCGTCCTATGGGCGTACCGCACAACTCCCCACTCCTCAACCGGGGAAACTCCTTTTCCCCTGGCCTACGGGATTGAAGCAGTAATCCTCATCAAGATACACGTACCATCCAGGCGGACTGAATCACCCCTGGATGAGGAAATGAACGATGAGGCACTAAGGGAAGAGCTCGACCTCGTCGAAGAGGTCTGGTCAGGAGCAGCTCTCCGCAAAGCCTCATTAAAGCAAAAAATTGCAATCAAGCATAACGCCAAAGTGATACGGCGAGAATTCTAAGTGGGAAGCCTTGTCTTGAGAAGGAACCACAAGGACTCTTGTGAAGGCAAACTCGCCACTAACTGGGAAGGACCCTATCGCGTTCGAGCAAAGACGGAGAATGGGACCTACTACCTAGAACACCTCAACGGGGAAGAAATTGCTCGACCATGGAACGCCGAAAATCTAAAACAATACTATAGCTAAGGCCTTAATTGTCAGTTTGCTTCATTAAAGCAACGAACATAACATCTCGATCACGATGCACGCCCAGGTACAAGCGTCGCATACCAGTCAAGGCAGGATCTCGCTCAAGATCGAGCCGGGTCTTTGCCCGACGGCGGTTCCTCAACCGAGCCCGCCATTGTCAAAGTACCATGATAGGCAGAACACCCAGCTCGCGATGGGAGGTTCACGTCACGAACTCAGGCCTCGAATGCGGCCTGAGCTCCGCTATCATGCCCGGAAACTCCCTAGGTCGTTTGACAAGTCCCCTTCACTGTCAAACACATCTAAGTCGAGCAATTCCCTAAAGCAACAAACGAATCAAAGTAATCCCTATTACGGGCACACACGTGTATCGAGCAAAGATATAACACTTAGAAAAAATAATCATCAAAGAAAGCCATGCGCTAATATACAAAACCGGTAATTATGGTCGGATACATACATATCAAAATAATTAAGTCGCCACAAGGACCACAATTGTGCATATTACAAGACAAAGGGGCCATACCCCATACCAAACAACAATAAAATTATATCAAATATGGCACGCAGGCCAGATACATTACAACAAAAAAGCAAAAGAAGACATCACTCCTCCATCTGCTCAGGCTGCTCAGGGTTAGGTTGCGGCGGCTAGGTCTCCTCATTCAAAAGTCGGTCGTGCTCATAACCGATATTGAAGAAATCTGGAGTATTACCACCCTCAACATGGCCCAGAAAGTTAGTACCCTCCGTAGATATCCAAACTTCTGGATTCACCAGCCTGAGCTGGGCCACGACATTGTTGAATGACTCCTCCCCGATGGCGTACACATCCTCTTCCGCCCGAGCAATGCGAGCAACTAGCTCGGCTTTAGTCTTCAACGCCTTTACCTCCTCAGGCTCGTCTTCTACCGGGGAAGCCGCAGACCTCATCTGCTCGACTAGGTCCTCGACAGCCTTCTTCTCAGCAACCAGGGTATCATTCTCCCCTCTCAGTCTCGTGGTCTCCTTACCAGACTTCTTCCTCGCGTCATTAGCAGCCTTGGCCTCCTCCTTGGCCTTCTTCACTTTTTCCTCCAGGGCAGATATCGCCGCCTAGGCCTTCTTAAGCTCAGATTCGGAGGAGGAGTCTCCCTCGTTGTATACCGCCGCCGTCTCCAGGACCCGGACCAACGCGGAGGCATCTTGCGTCAGTATTGCCCTCTTGCTCGGGCGATCCATACCTTCAAGCTTGAGGGACTCTGCTCGAGGAACCGTCAGGGAAGTCCCCTCGAAAAACTTCCTGCCATGAAGGCAAGGAGGAAGTTCAAACTTGCCCTTCTCCGCCACCCGGCTGAGATCCACCAGCTCGTTCACTCTGGTTCGCTTAAACCTTAAGGCCTCGGGCACTGAAGATCCCTGATCAGGAGAAGGAATGGGCGAGGAGCTCCCTATAGCCGGTTGAGAAGGAGGCACCCGCTGAGTAAACTGAGACTTTGAGTTGACTGCGCCTGCTATGCCCCTCGCCAGGGCATTCTTCACCATCCTCTCATGAGCAGAAGGCATCTCACATACAAAAACATAACAAACACATTAGCTATCGAGGAAGTTATAATTCGAACAAGTTAAAAAAGTTTAAACTACCAAGCAACTTAAGGGCGTCAGCATGGGTCTTGCACTCCATAAGTGCTTTCGTATTAATGTAGCGGTGCTCCACTCTTTGCCCGCCATCATCGTCATAGATCGGGTCCCCCTTTTGCATCCAGCACTCCACGAGCTTAAAACTGTTAACGTATTTGACCAACGCCTCATAACTGGCTGTGTCTTGCTCGTCCAACATCTCCGGTTGGGCAAGGTAATTGTCGGTACCCCAAGTAAAATGGCTCCCGCTCCAACAGAAGGGGAACTTAAACACCCTGTCCACCAGCAACTTCCCATGCTCGTCACGCATATCATTGCCGTCCTCGTCCATTGTCACTGCCCAGGCATACATGGTGTCCCGAGCCTTCTCCGACACAGGTTCAATGATATATAACCTCTCCTTAAAGGTTCAGATAGACTCTGAGAAGGGCTTAAACAACTTTCTCGCTTGCTTTAGCGAAACCCAACCGTATCTTTTCCCCGAAACCTGCCTTTGGAGGTGGAAGATGTGACGAACAAGGGCAAGGTAGCTCTTATCTTCAGAAACTCGCAGGTTAGCTCGAAGGCGCGGATAAACGCCAACGAATTAGGGTGCAACTGCGATGGGGCCAAGTCCAGATGAACGAAAATAGATTGCTGAAAGTCAGTAAAGGGCAGCCTTAGCCCTATATCCTTGAAAGCATATTCATACATTGGGAATCTCTCTCCGTAGTCTGTACATATACAGTCGTCTTGACTGGGGAAGTGTACCTTCCACTCCCCTTCTGGCCCTACGTTTGTAAAGACATCCCCGGTATAAGACGCAAAAGTGAATGCGTGCTCGGCAGGCTCCGCAACCGTCCATTCCTCCGCGGAAGCATGCTCGGGGTCCTCCCCGACTTCGCTGGGGGCAGTTGAAACTTCAGTAACACTACTTTTCGAGGAGCTCTCCTCGGACGAGTTTATGAGAATCTCTCTCTCGGGCTCTTGTGCCATCTCGTTCACTTGAAAAGTAGAGGACAAAAGTGAATTCAACTACAAAATCAAATCCACTCTTCCACCGCTAGTCAAGTGAAAGGGCACGCAAAGGGCCGAGGATGGTGTCCCCGACCTAAGCCCTGAAATCAAATAACACAAGAGTCTCGCGCGAGGATATACCCGGAGGCAACCACTCCTACGCATACGGGGAAATCTCCCCGACCTACTACCCTATTTTCCGTTTGAAGCTCCACTGGAAAACTCATACATTCATTAGAAATTCATCAGAGCACCGGAAAACTCAGGAACTTCTCCAGTTACGCTTGCGCCGTCATCACAACGGCGCCGGAAACGACCTAAATCTACAGTTCCTAAGAAGCTCCGACGACCACAGCAGCAGCAGAAAGTGACCAAGCCACCGTCAACCACCAATAGCCACCGGAAAGCACGACGATTCTACCTAAGTTCAACCTAGCCACATGCATTCTAACAAAACAAAAACGAAAAAGCTAGAGATGAAGCTGGAATAAGTTACTTACGTGGTCCAAGAGAATGAAAAGGGCCGAAGAGCTTGTTCGGAGCTTCGGGCGGCGGCGAATACGGTGGTTGACGGCGGCGATAGATTGGAGGCTCTGAGAGAAGAATGAGGAAGGAGAGAGATGCGAAAAATGCAAATGAGTAACTCATCCCTCTATATATAGGCAGTCTGAAGGCACATGCATGAGCACACGCGGCTAGGGCATCATCATGACTCTAGCCTAGCCATCATGACGTATTTAATGCTGCACAAGGCTCGAGGCACACGTGGCGTCACGTCTCTTCAAAATACCTCAACCGTTGGCCTCCCCGCATACAGGGCAGCTCGAACAACATTACGTATCCCGCGGGCACTAGAACCCTCAGGCATCCAAGGACAATTCCGTCTCGTCGACAAACGACGACCCCTTCAGAGTTCCCCGGGGCTGCAAGCTATCCTTAAGTCATCACTCCCATGCTCGGAAGCAACGACTTGGGGGGCTCCTGTTCCGGACTAGACCAATGACTAGGCATGGCCCAATCTACTTCTACTTCTAGAACGACCCAATTGCCTAAGTCCAGCTGATGCGGGACAACATTTACCTTTCTGCCCCTCTACCAGGCACATATGGATAGATGAACCTCAAGGTCATTTGCTCCTCCTCGGCATTGATTCTCGTTACGCACGGCTCCATCATCCAAGAATGGTCATGACGCTTATGCCCAAAACTATGCCTCTGCCCGTGGCAACAACTAGTTTTGGGCATCTCTGCCTGTCATAACGACTAGTTTTTAGCAGTTACCTATTCTTCAAGAAACGGTTATTCCGCCCCGAAAATAGGGACCGTTGGCCACGCGCTGGGGTTATTATAAAAACCCACTCATTTGAGAGGGCTAGGTATTCAAAATCATCCTACAAAACTCATACTTTTGTACTTGCCTTTCTCTCTCCCGATTCTTACTTTAGCATCGGAGTGCCTTGCAGGTACACCCCATCCTCATCTCACACACCCAGCATCATTGACGTTCCTCTTGGCCCACTTCAGGATCTGATCAACCTTCGCAATCAAGTACAAAGAATCTTCAGAGGTTTTTCACCTATATTAGAGTTTCCAA
Source organism: Lathyrus tuberosus (assembly GCA_022829125.1). Lineage (NCBI taxonomy): Eukaryota > Viridiplantae > Streptophyta > Magnoliopsida > Fabales > Fabaceae > Lathyrus > Lathyrus tuberosus. Next base: position 3,403,688 of record JALAZF010000266.1, on the reverse strand, counting down.
AGAATAATTTTGTTTTTTGATTGAACAAAGATTGAGGTATTGGTCTTTTAAGATTGTTGAATGAGAGATAAATTGTAGATTTTTCTAGAATGTGCTTTGTAAATGTTTGTGGAATTGTCCTTGAGATATTATTATAAAAGAGATTCGAGTATTGGAGATTTCGGCCTTGGAAGTTACTTAGGAGAGAACCGTTAAGTAAATTTTAGGACAAATCTAAAATCACAACAGAGTTTAAACCATTTGGGATTTCACTGGAAAAATAGTTCATATGGCTCTTGGTGGATGTGTTTCTCCCAGGGCATCTCTCTTTTCTCTTTGCTTCCATTCATTATAAAAGGAATAATTTTCAAATATTCTTAGTAGTTCAGATGGTATTTGAACATACTTGGCATTTGGAGGACTTAGGTTTAAAACTCGCATATGTAATTAGGTTTATTTTTGTGTTTTAAGATTTCATTGGTTTTAAAAAAATCAAAATGAATAAAAAAACTAATTTGGAATTTAAAAAAAAATTAAATAAAAAGCAATGTTGGAATATCCACGTCATTATTCAAAAATGAAAGAAAAAACACATCATTGTGCCACGTCAAAAAATCTGCTAAACGAATTATGTTGACCAAACTCACTGAGGAGTCAAAATAGGGGAATCAAGAAAGGGCAATGAGGGAATTTGGGTTATTTTTGCATAGGCGTTTTTCCAATTCACCATATATGGCAAGGGAAAATGGGTATTAATCCATATTTAAAATTAGAAAAATAAAACTTGATGCACACATGGGGGATTGAACCCTTTACCTCAATGATGTAGACACGCCCTTTTTTGCTACATAGCCACAACAACTTATTTGTTAAAATGTAGTTGCAGAAACATATAACATTTAAGTCCATTTTAAATGCTTCAGCTTCATGTTCTTGCATATCTCTCTCTATAATAGAATTAAGCTTAAATCACATCAATCAAGGCTATGAATTTTTGACGTGCTTTGTTAAACAAGCTCTGAGAAAAAAGATAATGGCAAGACTATGCACTTGCATCCTGCCATGCTCAAATCTTCGTTTCATCGAGTTTCTCAAAACATATCAATCCATGTGTGTGGGAAAGAAGTCACAAGATTCAATTATGTGGGTCACCTGCATTCTGGTGTGCAATAGTTTGGTTTAACTATGACTCGTTTAGGATAACATAATGATTAAAGTAGATAAAATAGTGTTTGTTCCCATTTTCTCTAAGCAAGTCCATAAATATATTACCAATAAGTCAACTAAATCACTCAGACACATCTTTTTGCATTACTTGTATCACACTCTAATTAACATACAATCTCCATTCCAATTTCAAATTCTCTCTTTTCTCTTTTCACACTTTTTTCATTTTCCACACTTATCTCTCTCTCTCCCCCCCCCCCTCTCTCTCTCTCTCTCTCTCTCTCTCTCTGTTTTCCCCACAAACGATAAACATTCCGCCCCCTTTCAAGAACAGAGTTTTTCTTAGGCTCACATTTGAAGTTTTTTCTTCTCTAGTTGTTTGTAAGTGCATCCTCTGATCCATTTTCTTCATCACTTTCATGCTTTAAGATGTGTTTTTTGTTTCTAAACTATACCCATTTTCAACTAATTTGTTCTTCGTTACCTTTTGGGTTTAATGGATTACCACCTGATTTTTGCTTCTTCCTTCTTTCATGTATATTTGTTTATGGGTTGTGTTTCTATTTCAAGCAAAGAAGAAGATGGAGATCTTGTGGGTTGTGGTTTTTATTTCAAGCAAAGAAGAAGATGGAAATCTACTGAAATTTGTATCTTTTTTTTTCTTTGACTGTTGAATGCTATGAAGAACAAGTTTCTAGATCACATGTTTATTTATTTATTTAGAAAGGTACTATATAACTTTTTATTTATTTATTTATATTTCTTCTTTTCGAACTATTTCAATAAATTTAACCTTACAGGTTTCAAAATTATTAAGCACTTTAATAAAGTAAAAATTGTTCTATAATTGTGATGTACATGAATATTTCATATATATAGTAATAATGAGGAATTGTTAATAACATCAAAAGACGTGAATTATGAATAACACATGAGTCCTATTTTTTTTTTTTTTCATATAAGAACAATTAAGTTACTCTGATATGATATGGCTTATGTGCAGGCAACTAGAATTAGGGAGATGAGGTACTAGAATGGTTAATGAATAAGAATTAAGAATAAGAAAACATGGAAAAGTTTACCGTGTAACAAAACATCCAAAAGCAGTTGATAAAGATCTCTACAAAATTCCGTATGAGTTTGTTTGCACTACCAAGAGGGTTCTTCACTTATTTATTTATTTATTTATATTTTGCTATTATATGGTGTGTTTTCTCTGATTTGATTCATTATATTGAATCTGATAATGAATGTATGAATGTGCAGAAGAAAATTTTGGGTTTCATTTCCAAATATCTGGTACCTACTACCTGTGTTTCATGAGTGACAATGTCTCAAACATATCAACCAAGTTTTATCTTTTTGTTAATTACAAGGCTTGCTGGCTATGTTGTATGTGAGAGCAAGAGTTGTCTCTACAAGTCAATCTATGTTTTGATGATAACAACACGTATTTATGAAAGAACCATTTTATGTTCTAACGTGTGTTGTGTGCAGATCATAATTATAGAAAATATCAGATCCAACAAGCACCAGCCAGATGAGCGTAATTGATAATATGCGAAGTTACTACGTGTGATACAAGTCGCAAGAAGCAAGAACGCTTTTGTATCTGATCGTGATCAGTCAGATCCAAGGATGCCGATATTGCTGATGCAATGCTCTTGTGGATGCTCTCTGAAAGTGGTCGAGATTCTGAAGATTGTGAAGCTTCTGAAGAAGAGAACTGAAGTGCTGAAGAATCTCATGACTTGAAGTTCTGAAGGCGGAAGGCTCTGAAGACCAAGTGCAGAAAGACTCTGAAGACTTACGTGTTCCGAAGATTAAGGTTCTGAAGATCAAGTATTGAAGACTCTGAAGACAGATTCCTAATGGACAAGTTCTGAAGTTTCGGAAGACTTGAAGAAGTAAAGGATAACGTGCTTAAAGACAAGGGTTGAAGTTCTGAAGACTGATTCTTAATGAACTTCTTCAAATAACTAAAGACTTGACGTATCAGATATCCTGTTAAGAAGATTCTACTCATGCTTAATCAATTTACCATCAGAAGCCTCTAAAGTTCAGAAGTCACATGTTACCGTTGTGAGTAACTGTACACGACACCCAAGAAAGATATATCCCGTCACTTCTCCCACAGCTAAAAGGAGATATGTCAGTACAACTAATTATTACACAACGTCTCTTTTCCAACAACCAACAGTATTTTAAACGACTATATTTCTACTGGGCTATTTAAAGGAAAGAGTTCTCGCTTCTGGAAAGCAATCGATTCATTCCATCAAAGGTGAATTGATCAAGTCATTGTGTGAAGATAACAACAACGATGAGTTCTCGTTGTAACACTTAGAATATCCAAAGCTATCACCATTTACACATGACCATTGTTGTTGAAGCTCAAAGATCATCATTCAACACAACAACAATGAATTGGTACAAAAGTTATTGATGAAGAAGACAACATTGCAAATCAGTCAAGTCATCAACCACCTTCTCGTCAAGAGCTACATTGAAGATCTGAAGCAAGGAGTTGTTGCTCAAAGCTTGCTCACCCAAGAATACGAAGAAGAAGAAGATCTATAAGATGTCAACAACTGTCAAATTTTTATACACCTTTGTAGTTTATTAGGATAAGCAAGGAGCTGTTGCTCACATCTTGCTTGAACACTTATGTGTTCTTTTGTACTTAAACTTAGGAGTAATCTGCTTGTTAAGAAGCACCTTTGTAATCTCTAGTTAAACTAATTCTTGGTGAATTAGGATTCCTTGAGTGGTCAGTGTGACCGGAGACTCGAGAAGACAATGGCGAGATGTCATTGTGGGAAAAGCCTGAAATAGGGTCAGTAGCGTTATATTCATTGCGATGAATCCCTGAACGTCTAGCTGTGAAAGCCTAGCAGTAGATCTTGCGAGATTGGAACCTGCAGGTCAATGTTCGTTATATTTATTAAGTTGAATCCCTAAATGGTTCATTGCATGTTAGTCACAGTGCGGCTGTGCAAATGGTTAGTCAATGGCTGTTGCCCGTGCATCTGTAATCGAGGTTGATTATAGTGGATTAAGACCTTGTGTTCAAGGTGAAATCACCCGAGGAGGGTGGACTAGATTAGCCTTTGTGGTGAACCAGGATATATCGTGTGTCCTTTACTCTTATGCATAATCTTCTTATTTATGTTTCTATATTGAGTATCAGAACCTTACATAAGCAAGTCAGAACCTTGCAGCTTAACCTTGATAAGCTTCTGCACTGCAAGTTCTGAGAAATGTAGTTTATGTTCATACTCTTGTTGGTTCTCATGCTTCACGCATAGCAAGTCTGAAAGTAACTTTTCCAGTCAGAGTCTCTCAACGAACTCTGATGTTGTCCTAAGTACTTTAACGACAAGAAGCGCAAAGTTGTCAAAAGAGTAAGTACACAATTCAATCCCCCCTTTCTTGTGTATTTCTCGCACCTTCATTGTACACTTAACGTTGAATGCCTTTTTTGTATGTTAGAATTAATGAAATGAAAATGATATATAACAGCTATTATTGTTCTTTTAGGGTATATTTGGTTCAACGGATGGAAAAGGGGGAAGGGAGAGAATGGATTTTAATAAAAGGGAGGGGAGATGTATTTTAATTAAATGTATGTTTGGTTCAAAAGAGGGGGAGGGAAAGGGAGGGGGAAGTTTTAATCAAAAATATGTTTGGTTCACAAGGCGAGGGGAGGGATTTTAAAATTACTTTACCTTTTTACCTTTAAAATATAATAATACTCTTGCTAAATAAAATAAAAACAAGATGATATTAGAAAAAAAAGCTATTTGTTGATTCAGAAACTACATAGATAATCAAACAAAAATATTTAATATTTTAAATACTCATAAATATATTAAAGTGTAAATAAAATATTGATAAATGTTATAGAATCATTATATGATCAATATTCAAATGAATCATTTTATTATCTTGACGATTCATCTAATCCTATAAAATATTTATAAAATTAAATTCTAGATAATATATAACTCATATACTACAATTATATATTGATATGTAATACAACACAACAACTTATAAAAAAAATTAAGTTTTTACAAACAAAATAATAAATAAAAGTGAATAAAATAAAGAACTTTTGCGTCTTGGAATGAAGAACTTGAATCCTATATATAACCTTGGACTCCCTCTTCCTTCACAAAACTAAGCGATGTGGGATTTCAAAAATCTTGTATCCTATATATAGCCTTGGACTCCCTCTTCATTCACAAAACTAAGCGATGTGAGACTTCTTCAACATGTATATTTTCAACCAACCCCAACAATCTTCGCCTTGATTAAAAATAATACATAAGCTTTCATTGTCTTCACCGACAATCATACTCCACCATAAAGAGTATCAACATGTATATTTTCAACCAACCTTAACAATCTCCACCTTGATTGAAAATAATACATAAACTTTCATTGTCTTCATCGACAATCATACTTCACCATAAAGAGTATAGTAACTTGAAACTACACCACTCTAATGAAAAATATATTTCACTTGAAGATAAACCACTTCAAGAATTTCACATTGTCATCACCGACAATCATATACTTTATCATGAAGAATAAATTTCACTTGAAGCTAAACCACTCGAAGAATTTTACATTGTCTTCACCGACAATCATAGTTTTAAAAAAACTATCATACTCCACCTAAAGAAGAGTATACTTCAATTGAAGGTAAACCACTTCAAGAATTTTCACATGTAAAAAATCAGGTTGAAACATTATGGTGCAACTTCCTTGTTGGCAGAAAGCTCTTCAACCATCGACATAATCTTGTACCTTGTGTAATCTTGATTGTATCAACACATCTTTGACTTGAACTTTCCACAAGTCAAGAAAAATTCTTCCATCAATTTTCTCTAGCCCAAACTACACAACGAAATTTGTGACTGCAGCTCAACAACTCTTCACAACACTACCCTTCTTTTCTGATGTGGAAGATCAGACAAAACTGCAACCACAGAGCATACTAAGAACACTTATCCCTAGATCGAACCAAAAGCTCTGATACCAATTATTGGAGAACAAAGAAATTCAAATACAAGCTTAAAGTGCTTTTAACTGGTGCGTCTTGGAATGAAGAACTTGAATCTTATATATAGGCTTGGACTCCCTTTTCCTTCCCAAAACTAAGCAATGTGGGACTTCAAAAAACTCTTCATTCACAACACTAAGCGATGTGAGACTTCTTCAACATGTATATTTTCAACCAACCCCAACAGAATCATAATAATAAAAATAATGGAGTTGTCATTAAAAAATATGAAGAAATTATACTAAGGTGACAAATTAAAATATAATATTTATTAAGGACAAATTAGGATTATAATAAAAAAATGAGGATAATTATGTCAATATAACAAAAATAGATTTTATTATAACTCCTTTCCCTCCCCTCCCTTTTAAAAACCTCCAATTCCGAGGGAGCAAAAAACTACTCCAGGAGGGATTCATATTACCTATCCTCCCCTTCTCTCATAAAAAATTAAAGGCTTAATACCCTTTTTGGTCCTCTAACTATAGGTCTGGGTCCAATTTGGTCCTCTTTCTTTTAAAAGTTCCAAATTGGTCCCTTACGTTATCTAACTGAATCAAATTGGTCTTTTCCGTCAAATATTTGTAACGGCGTTAGAAATAAGTGACGTGGCATCTGAGGTGGCAATTTGTGATGACGTGGCATACAATTTATTAATTTTTTATTATTCATATTTTTTTCATTATCCTTGTCATTTTATTAGTAAATTATTAATTAATTTTTTTATTAATTTTTTTTTGTTGAAATTCATATTGAATTAAATTTATAATTTTATTAGTAAATTATGAATTAATTTTTTTTATTAAATTTTTTTTTTGTTGAAATTCATATAGAATTAAATTTATATATATTTTTAAAACAAATTTGTTGGATCAAATAATTGGCCCATTTCTTCACCCCACAAGCTTTTATAAACCATTGTTTGTGTTTTATATATATACCATCAATAGAAGCCTCCAATACACGATGTGGGACTTTATTAATTCACCTCCAAGCTTGGAAAACTAATGCATACCATAAACCATCAAACATGCTGTGGTCAAACATTTTCTATCCTGAAAAACATTTATACCTTCATAAATACACCACCCATCAACCAAACCCTTCTACCATTTTAAAACCCATCAACCAAACGTAGTAATATTGCAATCTATATTAATACATGATTATTAGAGTTTTCCTGCATTGAATACTTCTTTAGAAAAATATGGACACGAGATATCCATCTTGTTACAACTTAACAAGTTGACTAATATCCATTGGTTGTGCAAATGCTGGAACAGGAGAATTATAAGCCATATTTGCTATCTGAAATTCCCATTGTTGGCCATTGTTGACTAATATCCATGTTGGCCACCTCAGATGGCTGAAATTCATCAACAGATGGATGAAAGTTTTTGTCCTGCCCACTAGACAACATTTTCATATCTGAAATCCAACCAAAGTTAATTTGTTGAGTACGGTGATAACTGTGATGAGTTATTATGACAAGAAAATAAATTTTAAATACCTTGATTTAAGCTATTATATGTTATGATAGCAGTGTTAATGAAGATGAATTTTGCATCAGGTAATTCTTTGTTGAAACGGTCAACAACGGATTTAAGCTATTATATAGAAGGGTTTGGTTGATGGGTGGTGTATTTATGAAGGTATAAATGTTTTTCAGGATAGAAAATGTTTGACCACAGCATGTTTGATGGTTTATGGTATGCATTAGTTTTCCAAGCTTGGAGGTGAATTAATAAAGTCCCACATCGTGTATTGGAGACTTCTATTGATGGTATATATATAAAACACAAACAATGGTTTATAAAAGCTTGTGGGGTGAAGAAATGGGCCAATTATTTGATCCAACAAATTTGTTTTAAAAATATATATAAATTTAATTCTATATGAATTTCAACAAAAAAAAAATTAATAAAAAAAATTAATTCATAATTTACTAATAAAATTATAAATTTAATTCAATATGAATTTCAACAAAAAAAAAATTAATAAAAAAATTAATTAATAATTTACTAATAAAATGACAAGGATAATGAAAAAAATATGAATAATAAAAAATTAATAAATCGTATGCCACGTCATCACAAATTGCCACCTCAGATGCCACGTCACTTATTTCTAACGCCGTTACAAATATTTGACGGAAAAGACCAATTTGATTCAGTTAGATAACGTAAGGGACCAATTTGGAACTTTTAAAAGAAAGAGGACCAAATTGGACCCAGGCCTATAGTTAGAGGACCAAAAAGGGTATTAAGCCAAAATTAAACCAAACATACTTAATTTAAAATATTCCCTCCCTTCCAAAATCCTTCAACCAAACAGACCCTTAAATTTCATTAATTTTGTGGTACCAATGAATTTTGTTTAGAAAAACTTGACCTTCTTATAAATGAATTTCTACCATTATTTGCATATTGATTTTTCTGTGGTAAATTATAGGCTTAATACCCTTCTTGGTCTCGTATCTTAACCTCGAGGTTCATTTTGGTCCCTTAACTTTTAAAAGGTCCAAATTAGTCCTTCTTATCTATTTTTTTTTTTTTGAAAATCTTGGTATCCGGCCTTGCGACCGACTAATCCAAGAGGGACCAATCCCACCGTTCACTAGCGGGGGCCCCGTTTAAAGCCGGAGCAAAACTCCGTATGGACTGACCCACACAAGGGTTGATTGCACCTAGTAGGATTCGAACTTGAGACCTTGAGAGGAGCACACTCTCAAGACCCAAGCCTCCACCACTAGGCCAACCCTTGAGGGTTTCCTTCTTATCTAATTAGCGACTGATTTTTGAATTTTTCTGTCGCTAATAGGACAAAAAGGACTAATATGGGACATTTTGAAGAGTTAAGGGACCAATATGGACCTTTTTAAAGTTAAGAGACCAAAATGAACACCGAGGTTAAGATACGGGACCAAAAAGGGTATTTTGCCAAAATTATAAGCAGGGGACTAGGAGTGAAATAATAGATTTCATATAGTGAAATTTCATTTTAAGTTTTTCTATTAGTGTCTTGAAATATCATTATGTGACATTATGTAATGAAAATTAACATCCCTGTCATTTATATAATACATATTTGGTACAAAAATTGGGAAAATAAATGTTTGTTGTGATTTTCTCTATATGATTGTCGACAATAACATTTCCATTTGTTTCGTGTCCTTTTGAAGCTGCTGTAACAAATTTTTAAAGTTTGTTTTATGCTAATGTTTAGGTAGACAAATTTCCTTGTGTCTGATAGACTTATGAATTAACTGCGATAGTTACTAATGTATGATGCTGCAGAATGACTATACAAAGAATATAGTTTAGAATGCAAAACTTAGAAAGAAAAAATAAACTACATTTCATTGGAAGAATGCACCAATGAAATTAAAGAAATTTAAATTTAAACTTCAAAAAAGTACTTTTCTATCATTTTTCTGTCATTTGATACGAAGTTTTCAATCTATATTGAGATAATTATACTCAATCATAACCAAAAAGTAAACTAACTGCAAGACAAGTAAAATGATGACCAACCATTTTAATATCATGAACATGTTAAACTAAAGTCATAGATTTAAATGTTGGATACAATGTGTTTTTTTTGTAATAAAAATTTGGAAGTTTGTTAAAAAAGATATGTTGAGTTCTTATATTAAATTTTAATTGTTTGTGTAAAATTTAGTTTGGGATAAAGATTTAATTATTCTTTTACATGCATCATATCAATTATCCATTTTCAATGGAAGTATTATATCTAACATCTCTGTACTCCCAAACATTTTTAACTTAGTTGTCTTTAATGTTTAAAATGTGGAAATATTTCATAATGTGTCATGGGACACAACCAATTAGATTAAGGCAAAAAAATGTATAAATATTGCTCACAATGATGAAAGATCTGAAATCTTGATTATTATGTATTTCAAAATTTTCATGATTATATGATTGAGGACTCCATTCATTCTCAATGTCAAGATAATTAATTGTTATTTGATAGGTGTTATACCCCAAATTTTACCCCTTAAATGCCATAACATTTTTGCACTTGCATTAGGGTTCAATCATCTATGCATTGTTAACTAACCACCATATCTTGCTAGTTTGTTTCTTTTTGAAAGCTAGGGTTTGCACAAGAAAGAGGGCAAGATCAATAAGCCAAACTCTCATATGTTTCAAGGTCTCCTAAGACACCTTTTGGCTTCATACATCCATCCGAAGTGTTCTTTAGATGGTTAAGAAGAGTGTTTGAAATCATTTGGTCAAGAAAGTCAACTGAGATTCCAAAGTTCAACCATTTGGTCTTGAAGTCCAATCATGAAGTTCTCAAATCATGTGCCATGGTCTCATGTAATTGTATCAAGAGAATTCAAAGAGAAACCATGAGATCAGGAGTTGTGGAATTAGGTTTTAACCTGAAGAATTACAAGGAATCTTGGTGTGATCACTCAATGTTTGGATTGGTTCATCAACCAATTGAGCTTACATACATTTAAGAGTCCTTATTCATCAAGAAGTCATGTGTGTTTGGCTCCCATCACAAGTGCAATGAACCCCAAGTTCATCTGGCCCCAGATTAGGGTTTTGTTAGGAAAAGTCAACTAGGGTTTTGACTTTTGGTCAAGGCATGATCCCAAGCTTTGGGACATGATCCTATGTGTTCATATGCATCTTTAGAGGCTATCCATGGCTATTTGAAGAGATTGAGGAATCAAGATCATCAAAGATCATCCTATTGAATTCATGAAGAAATTAGGGTTTTGACTGAAAAGTCAAACCTTTGACTTTTGATGTTTTGATCCAAGATGAAGTATCCAAGCTATATTCCATCAAGACATGTTTAATTCTTGAGTTAGAACATTATAAATCGACATTTTAAAGGTTTCTTGCAAAAAGGGCAAGGTTGGGTTCATGAAATTTTTTAAGTGTGGAAGAATCCACTCCTTGTGTGAACTTTGAAGAGTCATAACTTTCAAACCACACATCCAATTTTGGTGGCTCAAAGCTCAAATTAAAGCTCTCATCATGAAATTTAAATTGTATTAGAGGGTCATTCTTCAAAAAAGGTTTAGTTTTTAAGTTAGGAGGCTTGAAAGTTCAAGGCAACTTATGACTTAGTGAAATTTCACTACATTTGCCCTAATTTTGCAGCCAACTTCAACCTCATTTTTCACTATGATTAGAGCCTTATGTCAATTGTCCTTGGTCATGAAAGTTGTAGAGTGTTCTTCTAGCTTTCTTTTGAGTACTAGAACACCTCCATTGGACATGTACAGCTCAAGTTATGAAGTCACAAAGTTAAGGTTTTTCACTTGACAAGTTTTGGCAATTTCATGGTCTAATCTTCCAAGGTTCTTTTCATCACGATACAAGTTTTATTTCAATTTTTCTTGGACATGAAAGTTGTAGGTCTCTTTCCAAGCTTTCCATCCATTACTAGAACTCTCCATTTGGATAAATATTCACCAAGTTACAATGCTTCAAAGTTGGTGTCATGAATAGGTCAAATTTCCATAACTTAGAATTTTTCTAAGTTTTCTTCTTTGACATATTTATGGACTTGCCTTGCATATCATTTTTCTCATGGATCCATACTTTGTTTCAAGCTGACTCAAACATAAGATTTGATCTCTCTTCTTCCTAGTTTCCATTGGATCCAAAACCTCATCATTTGAACCAAAATCCATGGAGTTATGATGATCCAAAATGGTGTCCACGAATTGGTTTTACAACAAGACGTTATGCACATAATCCATACCATTTTGTTATTTCTCATGCAACCCTTAGGATTCTGATTATGGTGCTTGACTCTTGATACAATTCATGCGCATACCTTATGGTACACCTTCCCAAGCTTTGCTAGAAAATGGATCTTTCTTGTATGACAAGAATAAAACATCACACAACATTTCCATGCAAGGAGGCTGGGATGAGTCTAGACAGCAAACCTGCTGCTCTCTTCCTCTTTTCATGCTGAGACTATGACCATGCCAAGAAAACTCTACACAACGTGACAAAACTCTCCACTAACCTTGTCTTGTACGAATCAAACCATCTCTTTTTTCCCTCTTATTTTCAAATCTCACAAAGTTTAACCATAGTGGTTTTACCTTAGTAAATTGTTCTGATCACTTCACAAACTCTCCATATTTAAGCATAAGTGGGAAACCCTAGAGACTCACTCATTCTCAGAGCCATACACAGCCGCACATCACTCAAACTTTCTTTCTTTCACAAAACTTGTTCTCATTCGTATCTATTTCTCTTGGAGTTCTTCTTCCATTTCCTGGCCATAGTGACTCTTCTTCAAGTACCTAGAAGGCAAATGAGGGCTTTTGAAGGCTTTATCCACGCAGGAATCAACACTGTAAAAGCTCTACTTTTTGGTAAAACATCTCACTTTGTGCTCTGCTCATTTTAGATTCGATAACGTGTTAAGAACATCCATGCATTACTGGAAGCCCTCTAAAAAAGGCATTGGCTGAGTAGTTAACTTGTTTTTCTATTTGAGAAGTTTATGTCAGTTTTGAACTTGTGATTTGTCGTTGGGTTTTCATACTGTTTAAGCTACCATTTGTTAAAACTAAAACCATAGCCTTGTTCTATGCATGATAACCTCCAGTTTTGGATTTTATTTCGCTTGGTTTCATGGATTACAGAGGGAGATAATGGAGGTCGAGGTAGCATTTCATTTTTGGTCTAGGTTGTTCACTCGCTGGTTTTAATTTGGTTGGGAGGTTGAAGACGAATGTGTCTTCACCTCATTGGTCATGCATGGGGTTTACTACCCTCTCTCTCTCTCTCTCTGCCATGCATGATTTATTTTTGGTGTCTTTATCATAAATAAACGTGGCAATCAGTGATAGGTGGTTGGTTTTTTTTTTGTCATTAGTCACTTAAACTGGTTTTGACCAGTTGATACTTGGTTCACATGTTTATTTTGTACATGGCCATGTAACATTTTCTGCTGAAAGAGTATTTTTCCATTGGACTTGGGCCTTCGCGCTTTGCTTTTCGCGCCTCCCCCTTTCAGGCCCAAGACTTGTTTTAACTTGTTTTCAGTTCATTTCAATTTTTACTTTCACACCCTCTGTTTCAATCCTTTTCAATTATTTTATTTTATTTTCACTTCTATTTTGTTCTTTAAAAAATAGTTTACCTTATTTAAAAATTCAGAGAAAAATCATGGTGACACTTTAAAGTCTTATTTAATTTTTTAATTTTTTAACTTTAATTTTTATTTTATTTTACTATTTATTTGGTATTTTTCAAATAGAAGGGTATCTTTTAACCTAGTTTGTGAACTTGTTTTAAAAAGACTACTCCCCTTTAGCTTTTTGGCTTATTTTTTTAGAGTGTCTTAGGAAACATTAGGAGGTTGTTTTAAGGTTGGTTACTGACCTTGAATGAGGTCTTTTGGTTTGGTTTTAGTTGCTCTTGTTTGAGCCTTGATTCATTGCTCGATACCTTTGATCCCTCACATGGAAGTTTGGTTTTGAGATAGCCCCCTTGCTTATCCTTGCATAGCACTTCACACACACCTTGTTGAAGGTTTAAAATTGAGTTTAGGCTTTGGTTTTGGATTTTTCTACCCATTTTTCTAATTTTGAACACTATGCTAATGTAATCTTCCTTTCACATTTATTTTTTTAACCTAGTTTGACCTAGTTCCTTTGTAACACTTCTTGAGGTGCCTTGTAGTTTGAACTTGTGTTTATTCATGGTTAAATGAGGATGTTTCACCTCTTCCCTCATGGTTCAAGGTTGCTTTAGCTTGCCTATTTGGCCATTTATTCATGATTGAGCTGTTGTGAATCATTTCATTATGTTTTGATATGTTCTTGTGTACTTCATCTTGCTTATGCCTAAGGGTGATTCACATGGATGTTTATCTTGACATTTTGATGTTATATATGTGATTTGTGCTTGATTGATGCTACTTCCCTCTTGGATGTTTATCCTACTTGAGTCCTTTGACTCTTATTTTTATCACTTTTACTTTAATCCCCCTTTCAACTCTTATTTTCCCCTCCTTCCAGAGGAAAGCCTCTCCATTGATTTCAATATCATGGATAGCTCATTACCCTCTTGGCCTCTTTAGAGCCACTCCTCTCCCTTATCCTCATTAGGATCAATCCCTTGGCCTCATTAGAGCCTATTCTCCCTCAACCTAATTAGGTTTCCTTATCTTGTAAGCACTATCATCATAGTTGCTCACCTCCCTTCCTTGGCCTCATTAGAGCTGCTTACTTTACCTCATTTTAGGATCCACCTAGAGTTATTCAACTCTATGTGATCATCATCATGATGTTCCTTACCCTTTTCGCCTTATTAGGGCCATCCCCCTTTAACTTAGAACTAGGACTAGAGTTCTTAAACTCTTTGTGATTCTCATCATGATGAGTATTCACTTCCCCTTTACAACTTAGACTTAGAGAGTTCTTCAACTCTATATGAGTATCACACTCATTCCCCTTGGAACTTTGACCATATTCAATGGTTCCTCACCCCTAGTGAGGTGAACTATGAATGCTCTGATTCCATCCTTATTAGGATACGTAGGCACGAGATGCGACGTCTTGGCGAGCATACTTAGTGTACATACCCTTAGGTCTTTACCTTACCCTTGGCAGATTCCCTTAGCAAGCAAACTTTAACATAACACAAATACAAAGAAGAGGTTCATGTAGAGTACTACAGATATCTAGAATGCTAACACCTTCCCTAGGTATAACCAACCCCCGAACCTTAGATCTCTTAGCTGTGTCTTTACATAGCGTAATTAGGGTTTTCTTCGATCTTTACCCTTTCCTTTGGATAAATCAAAGCTCAGTGGTGAATTTTAAAGATGTATGATTCAAGTTAATTAATAGCTTGATATCCGATTCTTACCACAACAGAAATGGCGACTTCACTGGGGAAATCCAAAGGGTTAAGCCCACCTTGTTTGTGTTTGTGTTTGTTATATGTTTGCTTACTTGTATATTCATATATATATATATACCTGTTGTGCTTGGGTTCTTCTGTTTGACAGGGTTGCTACTTTTGAGTGGTGAGATAAGTCCTAACCTGGACTTGAAAGCACACATATGATAAGAATGTGGTGTAATAAATAGTCGGCTGTTGGGAGTAGTTCTAACATGTTTGGCATATGATGACCACACTCAGTTGAGGCCCCTTTGGGATTATTGATGTCTGATGCGAGTAGTCATATTGATGTCACTCTTTCTGACCTGGAAGTCTGTGAGACTGAGGACCGTAGTTACCTTTTACCCCCACTTGGCCTTTTTAGGACGTAGTGCGATGACTATGAGGGAGTAGTCCCAAATAGTTGATACGCGATACTACACTCAGACGAGTCTATCTTGAGAATATTATTAACCCGCACGAGTTGTCGTGTAGGCCGATAATATCCGAAAGATTTATCTATGACTCTGAGAACTTTTAGAACCCTGTTCTACAGTTGATAAACCCATAGTACACACCTTTTTGGGATAGGTAGACCATGGCTCCACGCATGTAACCCTAAAACCTAGTCCTTGTGTGCTTTGTTTGTGTGTACATATGTTTGTGTTTGTGTGTGCTTGTGTGTTTTGTGCATTGCATACATCTCATTGCATTCATTGTTGGTTTTAAGGAAGTCGGTCATCTTTTCCTTTGTAAATCATAGGTATCGTGGATATTGAGAAAAGGAATACTAAAAAGTACAATTTCAAGAGGCCTAATTTGGTAGAGTTGAAAAAGCTGGCTGCTTTGGTACCTTGCCCTGAAGACTTCAGAAAGCGTTATGGGAGGTTGATTGATATCCTTAGGAATAAGATGGAAGATGGTGTTCTTGACACGTTGGTGCAGTTTTATGACCCTCTTTACCATTGCTTCACCTTTCCCAACTACCAACTTATTTTGACATTGGAGGAGTATTCTTATTGGTTTGGTCTACCTGTAAAGGAACAAGAGCCTTTCAGTGGTCAAGAGAAGATCCCTTCACCAAAGGAGATTGCTGATGTTATTCACTCGGAGATGTCTGAAATCAAGGCTAACCTCACCACCAAGAATGGAATCAAGGGCCTACCCTATAAGTTCCTAATGGATAAAGCTTTCTACCTAGCTAAGATGAACAGTGTGGATGCCTTTGAAGTAATATTCGCTTTACTTGTCTATGGTTTGGTCTTGTTTGCTAATATTGAGGAGTTTATTGATATCAACGCCATTTGGATCTTCTTAAGTGGAAGTCTTGTACCCACATTGCTTGGTGATACTTATCATTCTATCCATCACAGAACTCTCAAGGGAAATGGTACCATCTTGTGTTGTGCACCTTTGCTTTACAAGTGATTTATTACGCATTTGCCTCGAACATCTCACTTCAAAGATAATACAGACAAGCTCTGTTGGTCTCAAAGAATCATATCTCTCACTCACAATGATGTGTTTTGGTATGATCCAGCTTATGACAAAGGAGTTATCATTGATAGTTGTGGCCCATTCCCCAATGTGCCACTCCTTGGTATCAGAGGTGGGATTAACTACAACCCTATTCTTGCTAGACGTTAGTTTGGATTTCCTATGGAATATAAGCCTAAGAACATCCTGTTGTCTGGTCTCTTCTGTCTTAACGAGGAAGCCAGTGCAGAAACTAAGAGCAGTGTTTTGCATGCTTAGGGAAAGCTCCATAAGAGAACTAAGAATAACTTAGGAAAGAGAAACTGTGTGGCATTGGAACCATTTCTTCAGTGGGTTCGATCTCGAGCTCGTGATCTTAAGATGCCATATCTCCCCGAGAGACCTCTGCAGCCTACCGGTGCTTCTCCCTCTATCATTCCTATTGAGCATATGGAAGAGTAATAGGAAACTCTAGCAAGGATGAAGCTTGAGAGAGACACTTGGGAGGGTAAGTACCACACCATCTATGTTGAACAGATGGAGATGAAGAAGCAGATGAAAGAGAAGGATGATTTGATTGAGGGGAAGTACCATGCCATATAGCGTACAACTAACTTCTAGTACTCACGAGTATTTAAGTGTTCCTCCTACATCTGGTGCGTGGAAAGGAATTGTTGATAAGCTGATTCTCGAGAATGACAAGCTGAAGAGACAGAAGAGGATGCGAGGAGTGGAGCCTTTCTAGATAGGGTTGCTTTTTAGGCCTAGTTGTTGCTTCTATCTCTTTGTATTTTGAGCTTCTTAAAATGTACTTTGAAAAGTTGTAACTTTTTCTCAATATTAATGAAGTGAAGCTTATTCTGAAATTGTCTCTCTTGAGTCCCTTAAAACCAACTGCATTTGCATTGCATCTTGCATTTTGTTAAACTGTTAAGGAACTAAATTTGTTTTGCAGACTTTGTAGAGATGGATTTTGGAAAGAAGGGAACTTGGCCGTACACCTTCATGATTCCCGACATTGAGCAACTAAAGGAACTAGAGGGATTGATTGAAGACCCTTTGGCTTTCTCTGAAAAAGTATGGAAGGATTCTCCCGCTATTGGAGCTTCAAATGGCTGAAGGACTGCTAGAGACATTGGTTCAACTCTACCATCCCCTTTATTACTGCTTTGTGTTTCCCGACTACCCGTTGATGCCGACCCTAGAATAATACTCTGCTTTGATGGGTCTCCCTGTCAATGATTTCCCTCTATTCTTGGAATTAGAAGATGAGCTCAGTGCGAAGGACATTGCAAGAGGGACAAGGCTAAAGTTGTCTGATATTCAAGCCCACATGACCATCAAGGGGGACTTTCTGGATTCCCCACTCAGTTCTTGTTCGAGAAAGCTCGGTATTTTGCTGATAGGAAGAATAATGTGCTCTTTGAGTCTACCTTTGCTTTGTTAGCTTATGGACTATTCCTGTTTCCCAATGCTAAAGACTTTGTCGATGTTAATGCTATTCAGATCTTCATGCTCAAAAATCCAGTTCCCACTCTGTTGGCTGATACTTATCATGCCATTCACTCAAAGAACATGCGAGATGGAGGACAGATCGTCTGCTGTGTTGCTTTCTTTTATAGGTGGTTTATTTCGCACCTACCAAGGACCGCAACCTTTTGGGATGTGGAGGACAGTACAATCTGGTCCAGAAGACTTATGGAGCTTACCCATGTTAACATTGAGTGATATAACCCAATCTATGGAGGGATTCTTATGATTCACAGCTATGGGGATTTCCCCAATGTACCTCTTATGGGCAGAAAAGGATGCATCAATTACAACCCCGTTCTCGCTCGCCGACAACTAGGTCACCCAATGGAGGAAATACCTGATCTTAACAATCTGAGAAGCCTTTTCTCGAAGAAGGAGAAAATCCCAAGTTCGTGGTCAAAGTTGAACGTACTTGGTGTTGTATAAACAGACAAAGATGGACTGCATTGGGAAATCCTGACTGTAGCGTCACCAAAGCTTGTTTGGAATGTGTCTTACCCCAAATTTGTCCTACCCGTATATATTTCATCTGTACATCCATCCACTGACAATTATTCAGAAAAATTCAAAATATGTTGTCTTCAACTTCATCTCTCTTTTATTTTTTTTATCCATTTTCATTTCAAGTCATATCTATCTAAATATCCATTTAAACCATTTCTATGTCCATTTAATATCCATATATAAAGTCCAATATCCATATCCATTTCCACTTTCTACTTCTTATCAATTTCCATTATTTTCTATCAATTACACCATATCCACTTTTAATATTCATTTCAAAAAACCACTTTTTTTTAGTTATCCATTAAATCCATTGGTTATCCATTTCCTTCATAAACCACTTCCATTTCACAAATTTTTCTAATTTCCATTTTCTAAAAAAACATCTCAATATCCATTCCATAAAGCCACTCTTTTTATCCATTTTTATCCATTTCACATCCATATCCATAACCCATTAATATCTATTTATCCATTCATAGTTCGGTTTCTAAAACTCTTTTTAGTCCATTCTCCATTTTTCAATTTATCCATTTCCTATTTTCATGTTAATAGCCATCAAAATCCATAACCATAATTCCTTGCCATTTTAATTCATTATTTTTTTGTTTTTGTCAAGCCCATTATCATTTTCATCATGTCAACCCAAAAAAAAAGGAAAGGCCCATTTTACAAATATTAGCCCATTTCCTTAGAAAGGGTACAACACAAAAATTCAAAACAAAAAAAAGAAAGAAAAGGAAGGTTGACATTCTATGCGCATCCACCAGCTCCACAAGACACCAAATATGCTGCGACTTCCTGCATTTCCTGTACCATCTGCAAACACGCTACAGCCTGCATCATCAGCAACCAGCAAATGAAAATGACAGATCAAACACAACAGGACAATTTACTCGTACCTTGAAACTTAATAAACACGTTTTCATTTTGTTTTAAAAGGGGGGAATAAAAAAAGAAGAGAAAACTACCTCTTGAAACCTCCAGGAGGCGAAAAAGAAAATCATCTGTAACTTTCACTTCACCATCACCTGTGGCCGTTCCTACACCCATTCACAAAACCACTCATAAACTTTAATTCAGAACCACAAAGCCACCGCTACGCATCCTTGGTTTCGCGCACCACCTTCATCCCTTCGCATCAGCCTGTACACACATATAACACCCAAGACTTTCCTTTCATTTTGATTGAACAAACCAAATTTTTTTCATTTCAATTTTATTTTATACCATATGGCAATAACGTGGGAAATCCCTACGAATCCACTCAAAGCCGCGATCACCGCCGCGATTCCTTCATCATCATTTTTCCTACGCGACAACCACACTACGCTGTGAAATCAAACGAACCATAACAAACACAGCCATCGATTCACAACACCCACCACTTCAACCACGCACCACCTCTTGTCCACCGCGACAGATCCTTCAATCCGCCCTCAACACCAAACCTCCAAATCACCAACAAACCCATGAACGTTTTCAAATCATAAACCCAATCTCCCACCGTCCAACTTCATAACCATTCAAACATCAATCATCCATTTAAAGCTTGAAACCAAACCCAAAACATACGCAGATCCAGAATAATAGGAGAGGAAGAGAAATTTTGGATAAAACCGAAACAGAATCGAACGAGAGAGAAAGCGAGATCCAAAATCCAACCTGAACAAACATGGATCGGAAAGAAGATTGAGAGAGAGGTTGAGGTGCTGAGATCGTGAGGTATCGGAGGTGGGATTGAAACCTTCGTGGCTCTTAATCTTGTTTTTACTTTCAATTTGTGTTACTATGGTCTTGAGAGCATGAAAAGGTCTTTCTCTGTTTTAAAGAAAGGAATAGCCGTGTTTTATGTTCTTAAACCATGCCCTGTTTCGTTTTGATAAAGATTTAAATCTTAGTTTTTTTCATGTTTTTTTTAATATAATATGTTTGGTTCATTCTCTTTTGGGGATCAGGAGATCCATTTTTTATGTTATTTTTTCCTAATGGGCTCAAAACTCGTGTGTCTTCACCCCCCTGTGCCGGTTCTTTTGGATCCGCATTTGTGTTCTTTTTTAGGAAGGGTGATGGGCCTTTGAGCCCACATGATCCCCATTGGTTTTTCACACCACCATATTTTCTCACGCCTCTCCCCTATTTTCTATTAAGTGTTGTTTTAACCTTTGCTTTGTTTTTTAAAATCTTTTTATTATTTAAGTCATTTAGTTTTTTAATTTGCCATTTCTAAATCTATCTTCACTTTTCATTTCTATTGTTATTTCTATTTCATTTTGATTTTAATTTTCATTTTTGGGCCAATGATATCACAACAATCTTGATTAAGTTGATTTCGTCAAATCGATTAAAAATCTTGATTTATATGAGGCCTGCTTATTTTTTATTTTCAATTTATTTCATTACATTATTTTTATTCATTTATTTTGGGTCAATGAAAACCAAATATCGACGATTTGTCGATTTCTCGACTTAATCTCGATAAAGGCGAGACCTTTATTCTTTTTCCTACACCTTTTCGATTTAATTTCATTTTTGTCCTTTTCTCATTATTTTTATTCATTTTGGGTCCATGAAAACCAAAATATCAAGATTTATCAATTTTTCGATTTTAAATCTTGATAAAGGTGAGACCTTTATTCTTTTTTGACATTTTCGATTTTATTTCATTTCTATAATTTGTATTTCACTTTTATTCATTTTTGGGTCAATGAAAATCAAACACTAAAGATTTTCGATTTTTCGATTTAAATCTTAGTAAAGATGAGACCTTTCTTAGTTTTCCGATTTTTATGTCTATTTCGATTTATATTCTTTTATTTTCACTTTTGGTCAATGAAAGTCAAAAATCGTTGATTATCGATTTTCTCGAATAAATTCCGATTAAGACGAGACCAATCTTGTGTTATACCTTGTTAATATTATCTCGATTATATTATCGTTCGTTCTTATTCATATCCATATCATATTCATATTCATGCTTATCTAACCATTTTCATTTGTTCAAACGCTTACTTCCCGATTAAAATACTCAACACCTATTCAAATCATTTTTCAATTAAATCGCGAAAGAACTGAATTCTTGAGGTATAGCACCTCTTGGGTTCTTGAGTGACCACCATTGGGGCGCACGCCTTGGGTGGTGTGTCATTCGACCTTTCGCTCCTAAAACACTCGCCTTAACTATTTGGACAAAGGAATACCATTGGAGTCTAGCATTCCACGTGGTATTTTCGTTGTTCATCAAACAATATTTCGTAAATTAACCGAATGAAAAAGGTGTCGTTGGGATCTAGCATCCCAATAATGTCCCGATTAATTGGTTGCGAGGTCGACGTCTCGTTTATCGAATAATCGTCATTCTCCCTAAAACACTTAACAAATCAAACCATTTCCAAACCAATCCTCGATTCGTCGTCGAGCCTAATCGTAAGTCGAGTGTCTTTTGCCTTGTTGGCAAATGCACACTCGCACATCTCGAGGTTTCGTTACTAGGAGCACCCCTAGGGACTAGTATCGATCCTCACCTCTTTTCTCAACCAATTCGACTCAATATTTTTTCAAACGCTTTCTTAATCACCTTACGAAAGGAGGAGATTCTTGGAATCTAGCATTCCTTGGATCTTGAAATGAATGGCTTTTGAGGCGCGCCCTTGGGTTGTTATTCATTCACTCTTTTGTTTTAAAACACTTAACCATTATCAAACATTTTCGCAATCAATCACGAGAGAACTGAATTCTTGGAGTCTAGCATTCCTTGGATTCTTGAGTGGATGCTCTTGAGGCACGCCCTTGGGTTGTATGTCATTCAATCTTTCGTCTCCTAAAATTCAAACCCTAACCCCTCTTTTCGTGGGCGTACCACGAACTACGACAGCTCTGATTCTTTATTCTCGTCCGAATAAAGATACGTAGGCACAAGATTGCGATAATCTTGGCGAGCACACTTTTTTCTTTTCTCCCCGTTTCCACACTACCTTCCCTCCATCCTCCGTCTTCCCTCTATCCCTTCCCGTAGTCGAACTACGATTGCTCTGATTCCTCATTCTCGTCCGAATGAGCATACGTAGGCCCGAGGTCGCGATGATCTTGCCGAGCACCCTATCCTAAAACCACCCCATTTCCCCTTAGTATCTTTTCCTTTTATCTTATTGTATCGCGTTTACCGTTGAGAAGAAAACAAACAAGCTTAGATAACATTCCTCACAAATCGAACTAAGAGGTTCCCGTTGAGTACAACGGACGTGAGGGGGTGCACGTACCTTCCTCTCACGTAACCGACTCCCGAACCCGGAATGTGGTTGCGACGACCATGTTCTTACCCTTCCTTAAAGGTTTTCTCGATATTTTCCTTTCCCTATTTTTGAGATAAATAAAGTTCGGTGGTGACTCTGTCGAACCGTTTTCCGCGCCTTTCGCGCGAAGGGTCGTGTCTTCGATGAAACGATTTTTTTGAGGTACGACAGATGCGACTCTGCTGGGGATATTTGCTCCATGCAAGAGAGAGTCAAGCCTATCTTAGAGCGATTTGTGAGGAGCGTTATCTTCGTTTGCTTGTTTTCTTCTCGTTTACGTATTTGTTCTCTTATTGCTTTCTCCTATTATTCTTGGCTGTTGGATCTTGGGATGATATCATGAGTAAAGCTCTACACCCGAGCTTTGGTAAAAGTAGAGGGAACACATAGTTTAGAATTGGATGTCGAGTAGTGTTAGTCCCCAAGGACTCGGTCCTTGCATGCCTAGCATGAAAGCTCCCCTAGAGTAGACTTTTTCGTAGATCCTGTTGTAACACAGCTGGCCTGTTGCAAGACTTGATTCATGAAGGGTCCATGACTCTATGAACCACTCTTAGAACCAAGTTCTATATTGGTGTTCGTGTAGTGTTAGTCTCCAAGGACTCACTCCTTGTGCGCCTAGCATGAAGACCCCGCTCAGGAGAGACCTTGTCGTCATTATCATTGTAATGCAGCTAGCCTGTTGCATGACATTGATGCGATTTGTGTCCGTAATCCTGGGAACCTTATCCATCAACGTAGAAACTATCCTGTGGGTGGGTTTATGGGTAAAGAACCTAGAACTTTTCTCATAGAGCCTACCTATAGGGTTTCTTTGATCAGAGACTTTGGTCATCTACCCGCGAACGGCCAACCTCAGAAATGTTTGAACCTGCGATCTGCGGTCCTGATTCTTGCATCTTGCATACAAGTCATTGCATTGCATCGGTTATGCATCTTGCATTTCATTTCAACAAGCCGGAACTCATTTCTCCTTCCTTCATCTCCAGTAAATCAGGCCGATTCCTCGACACGGATGCACTACTCGAGCCAAGAGCAGACAAATGATGAAACACATCCAACAAGACCATGTCGCCACATGTACAGGCAAGACCATCAGTGAATGTTATCAAAAGAGTTGCCGAAGAAAAGCATAATAGTTTCTAACTCTGACCAAGCTAGTTCAAGTTAATCTAGTCAAGACAGAAAGATCAGTTCCTCGAAGAAGGCATTCATCATGCCATCCCATCATTTTGCATCCTTGTATTTTGTCTTTGTTTGTTTAAGCACTGTTTGCTTTAAACATTGTCGTTTGTATTTGGTTTTCTTAATGTAGTGACTATGCATGTTTTGAATTAGTTATGTCGTATCCACTCGTTTTTTCCATTTACTGCAAATCACCGACACATTTATCCACTTCACTCTCTATATCAAACTGTTGTTAGCAATGATTGGAGGGAGGATGATGACAACGAAATACCCATAATTGCAAAATGTATGTTTTCAGATAAAATCTCGTCGACGATGTACATGCATTGTTTCAACCCCCAAACACTGGAGAGACAAGGAGTTAATCCCTAGTAAACCACTTCGAGCCTAGAAGTAGTAGTTTTCTTCGGATATTCAAACCCTTACACTCAACCTGGGGCAGGGTAGTGTTCAGTTAACCCAATTACGCACTCAAATCACAAAGACAAAATCCAAAATACATGTCGGTTATTCATCAATACCCATGACTTGGCATTCACACTCCTCCAACAAAATCAAAAAAAAAAAAAATCAAAGGCCTGCTAAGTCGAGCACCTCAAAGGAGACTTAGGCAAAAATCAAGGCTACCCTGATGGACTCGAAAAGCGAAATCAGTCCATGCAAAAGATAGGGATCAAAAAACAAAAGAGGCCCTCGAATCCTCAACAAAAACAAAATAAGATCCAGTGACCACCATATCAAAACCAAAGGGTCACTAACATCCATAAAAAATAAAATAAGGTGACTGTCATGTCGAGCATACCTTGAATTATCACCCTTACACCGTCAACCCTTTTGGAATGCAAACATGTGCAGAATTAACTGAACGTAGGACTAGAGATCATCACGAAGAAGGGGTGGGTGCAAATCATACTTTGAGCCTAATATCCTTTGTTTCTTAAACCGTGAACCAGACCACGTTACAACCCTCGAGAGACCTAATTGAGGTGAGGTTTATTCTGAAAGCGTACTATTGCAAGGTTGCGTAAACTTACTCCCCATATTTGCTAATCTTCAACAATAGTGTCATTCTCCTTGCTATATCTTTCACGTCAGCAAAATCAGCACACGTCTGGACTAATGGTCCATTCGTCTCACTATCACGACACTCGAATAAACGACACTTTTTCAAAACTTGCAGGAGCATTGTATTAAGATTACCATTTATGAATGTGTAATTTTAATTGCAAATCAGTGCTAGACATCAAAGCAATTCAAACAAGGGGAAATCAAAGAGGAACTTGACTTTTCGACGGTGTTGACCCGAAGCAAGATTCCCTCAAACCCTCAATCTGGGGCAAACCCTTCAACACCTCAATCAGGGGCAAGTCATCTCAAAGCACATCAAATCTCAACCTCCAAAGATCAGACCACTTCAGAACTGGTTAATCAAGGGCAGACCATTACCATGTTCAGACTGGGGCAAAATCCATTGCAGCAGGCAGATCCCTTTGCATCTTCAAGTTGGTCAAGCAGGCTATCCTGACCATTAAGCACAGAGTTATGGATCTCTCAAGAGTGAACCTATAATTCATCAACAAGTCATCAAACTTGAGGCCTCGAGAGCATCTTTGTCTGCATTAATTATGGCGTCTTCAACAAACTGAGTGTCGAGGAAGTCAAATCCCTCCCACCGCCCAAAAGTCCAATCCTCATTGGCAACTACCAAAAGTCCACCACGCTGGCATCTTCAAAACATATCCAATCACCCGTCTGCAATCATATGCATCATACGTATCATATGCATCACATCAGCATCATAAACATCATCTGCATCATATGCATACCCAAAAAAAACCCAATCATACTTCCCCAGCACTTGCATCTCCGCACGTCAGCATTTGCATTGCACATCATTACAAAATCAAGCATTCATACATGCGTAAGAGCCAGGATCAATCTCAAGACTGCAAGAAGACTCTCAGCCCAGTTAGGGGTATCTTCTTCAAGTTCATGGGCGTTCCTCATTGAATTTTTTCTTCAAGTCGAACTACGACTGCCCTGATTCTTTATTCTCGTCCGAGTAAAGATACGTAGGCACAAGATTGCGTAGATCTTGGCGGGTTACCTTCTCCATTTTCACTGTTTCCCTTTCCTTTTCGTGGGCTCTCCTCATTGAATTCTTTACTTCAACCTTTTGTTGATGTCTCCAAATAAATCTCACCCATCATATCCCCAGCAAACTTGACCTTTTGTCAATTACCTTACTATCATCCTTTTGGTGGTAGTCAAACCCAATCAACTCACCTCAACCTGCATCCTTTTGGTGTTGGTAACCCACAAATCAGAAATTTACTATCATCCTTTTGGTGGTAGCCGTTCATATTGTCAATTTAATCTTCATCCTTTTGGTGTTGGTCCTCACAAGTGGGAAGTTCCTATCATCCTTTTAGTGGTAGTAGCTTGTTTTTTATCCGTCATCCTTTTGGTGTCACCGATCCGTAAACCCTTGGTCTGTGTGTCATCCTTTTGGTGAGTGGCAGCCTTTGTTATCATTTTGACTGCTATTATCCTTTTGGTAGTAGTAAGTTGTGTTTACTATCATCCTTTTGGTGATAGGTATGTCATCCTTTTGGTGTCAGATAGCTGTGTGTGCCCTATTATCCTTTTGGTAATAGCAGGCTTTGACCTCATTTTCATCCTTTTGGTGGAAGGATCTGTGTATGTGCGTGCCCTATTATCCTTTTGGTAATAGCAGGCCTTGACCTCATTTCCATCCTTTTGGTGGAAGGGTATGTGTGCGTGTGTGCCCTATTATCCTTTTGGTAATAGCAGGCTTTGACCTCATTTTCATCCTTTTGGTGGAAGGGTCTGTGTGTGTGTGTGCCCTATTATCCTTTTGGTAATAGTAGGCTTTGACCTCATTTTTATCCTTTTGGTGGAAGGGTCTGTGTGCGTTGTGCCCTATTATCCTTTGGTAATAGCAGGCTGTGTTGTGTGCCATACTATCCTTTTGGTAATAGCAGGCGTTGACCTCATTTTCATCCTTTTGGTGGGAGGGTCTGTGTGTATGTGCCCTATTATCCTTTTGGTAGTAGCACGCTGTGTTGTGTGCCCTATTATCCTTTTGGTAATAGCAGGCTTTGACCTCATTTTCATCCTTTTGGTGGAAGGGTCTGTGTGTGTGCGCCCTATTATCCTTTTGGTAATAGCAGGCTGTGACCTCATTTCCATCCTTTTGGTGGAAGGGTATGTGTGCGTGTGTGCCCTATTATCCTTTTGGTAATAGCAGGCTTTGACCTCATTTCCATCCTTTTGGTTGAAGGGTCTGTGTGTGTGTGTGCCCTATTATCCTTTTGGTAATAGTAGGCTTTGACCTCATTTTTATCCTTTTGGTGGAAGGGTCTGTGTGCGTTGTGCCCTATTATCCTTTGGTAATAGCAGGCTGTGTTGTGTGCCATACTATCCTTTTGGTAATAGCAGGCGTTGACCTCATTTTCATCCTTTTGGTGGGAGGGTCTGTGTGTATGTGCCCTATTATCCTTTTGGTAGTAGCACGCTGTGTTGTGTGCCCTATTATCCTTTTGGTAATAGCAGGCTTTGACCTCATTTTCATCCTTTTGGTGGAAGGGTCTGTGTGTGTGCGCCCTATTATCCTTTTGGTAATAGCAGGCTGTGACCTCATTTCCATCCTTTTGGTGGAAGGGTATGTGTGCGTGTGTGCCCTATTATCCTTTTGGTAATAGCAGGCTTTGACCTCATTTCCATCCTTTTGGTTGAAGGGTCTGTGTGTGTGTGCCCTATTATCCTTTTGGTAATAGCAGGCTTTGACCTCATTTTCATCCTTTTGGTGGAAGGGTCTGTGTGTGTGTGTGCCCTATTATCCTTTTGGTAATAGCAGGCTTTGACCTCATTTCCATCCTTTTGGTGGAAGGGTCTGTGTGTGTGTGCCCTATTATCCTTTTGGTAATAGCAGGCTTTGACCTTATTTTCATCCTTTTGGTGGAAGGGTCTGTGTGTGTGTGTGCCCTATTATCCTTTTGGTAATAGCAGGCTTTGACCTCATTTCCATCCTTTTGGTGGAAGGGTCTGTGTGCGTGTGTTCACTATCATCCTTTTGGTGATAGGTCTGTCAACCTTTTGGTGTCAGATTCTCCAGTTATCATCCTTTTGGTGGTAACGACCTCTGCAAACTATCTGTTATTTCAAAGCTTTTTCTTTCTTTTCGGACAAATTCATGGTCTTCTTCATATCTAATTGACTTCCACCTTGAAAGACTGAATGCCGCAGCAGTTCATCTTTCTCGGTTCAAGCCAATTAGATAGGGGCATCTGTCATACCCCAAATTTGTCCTACCCGTATATATTTCATCTGTACATCCATCCACTGACAATTATTCAGAAAAATTCAAAATATGTTGTCTTCAACTTCATCTCTCTTTTATTTTTTTTATCCATTTTCATTTCAAGTCATATCTATCTAAATATCCATTTAAACCATTTCTATGTCCATTTAATATCCATATATAAAGTCCAATATCCATATCCATTTCCACTTTCTACTTCTTATCAATTTCCATTATTTTCTATCAATTAAACCATATCCACTTTTAATATTCATTTCAAAAAACCACTTTTTTTTAGTTATCCATTAAATCCATTGGTTATCCATTTCCTTCATAAACCACTTCCATTTCACAAATTTTTCTAATTTCCATTTTCTAAAAAAACATCTCAATATCCATTCCATAAAGCCACTCTTTTTATCCATTTTTATCCATTTCACATCCATATCCATAACCTATTAATATCTATTTATCCATTCATAGTTCGGTTTCTAAAACTCCTTTTAGTCCATTCTCCATTTTTCAATTTATCCATTTCCTATTTTCATGTTAATAGCCATCAAAATCCATAACCATAATTCCTTGCCATTTTAATTCATTATTTTTTTGTTTTTGTCAAGCCCATTATCATTTTCATCATGTCAAGCCAAAAAAAAAGGAAAGGCCCATTTTACAAATATTAGCCAATTTCCTTAGAAAGGGTACAACACAAAAAATCAAAAAAAAAAAAAACAGAAAAGGAAGGTTGACGTTCCATGCGCATCCACCAGCTCCACAAGACACCAAATATGCTGCGACTTCCTGCATTTCCTGTACCATCTGCAAACACGCTACAGGCTGCATCATCAGTAACCAGCAAATGAAAATGACGGATCAAACACAACAGGACAATTTACTCGTACCTTGAAACTTAATAAACAAGTTTTCATTTTGTTTTAAAAGGGGGGAATAAAAAAAGAAGAGAAAACTACCTCTTGAAACCTCCAGGAGGCGAAAAAGAAAATCATCCGTAACTTTCACATCACCATCACCTGTGGCCGTTCCTACACTCATTCACAAAACCACTCATAAACTTCAATTCAGAACCACCAAGCCACCGTTACGCATCCTTGGTTTCGCGCACCACCTTCATCCCTTCGCATCAGCCTGCACACACATATAACACCCAAGACTTTCCTTTCATTTTGATTGAACAGACCAAATTTTTTTCATTTCAATTTTATTTTATACCATATGGCAATAACGTGGGAAATCCCTACGAATCCACTCAAAGCCGCGATTCCTTCATCATCATTTTTCCTACACGACAACCACACTACGCTGCGAAATCAAACGAACCATAACAAACACAGCCATCGATTCACAACACCCACCACTTCAACCACGCACCACCTCTTGTCCACCGCGACAGCTCCTTCAATCCGCCCTCAACACCAAACCTCCAAATCACCAACAAACCCATGAACATTTTCAAATCGTAAACCCAATCTCCCACCGTCCAACTTCATAACCATTCAAACATCAATCATCCATTTAAAGCTTGAAACCAAACCCAAAACATACGCAGATCCAGAATAATAGGAGAGGGAGAGAAATTTTGGATAAAACCGAAACAGAATCGAACGGGAGAGAAAGCGAGATCCAAAATCCAACCTGAACAAACATGGATCGGAAATAAGATTGAGAGAGAGAGGTTGAGGCGCTGAGATCGTGAGGTATCGGAGTTGCGATTGAAACCTTCGTGGCTCTTAATCTTGTTTTTACTTTCAATTTATGTTACTATGGTCTTGAGAGCATGAAAAGGTCTTTCTTTGTTTTAAAGAAAGGAATAGCCGTGTTTTATGTTCTTAAACCATGCCCTGTTTCGTTTTGATAAAGATTTAAATCTTAGTTTTTTTCATGTTTTTTTTAATATAATATGTTTGGCTTATTCTCTTTTGGGGATCAGGAGATCCATTTTTTATGTTATTTTTTCCTAATGGGCTCAGAACGCGTGTGTCTTCACCCCCTGTGCCGGTTCTTTTGGATCCGCATTTGTGTTCTTTTTGAGGAAGGGTGATGGGTCTTTGAGCCCACATGATCCCCATTGGTTTTTCACACCACCATATTTTCTCACGCCTCTCCCCTATTTTCTATTAAGTGTTGTTTTAACCTTTGCTTTGTTTTTTTTAAATCTTTTTATTATTTAAGTCATTTAGTTTTTTAATTTGCCATTTCTAAATCTATCTTCACTTTTCATTTCTATTGTTATTTCTATTTCATTTTGATTTTAATTTTCATTTTTGGGCCAATGATATCACAACAATCTTGATTAAGTTGATTTCGTCAAATCGATTAAAAATCTTGATTTATACGAGGCCTGTTTATTTTTTATTTTCAATTTATTTCATTACATTATTTTTATTCATTTATTTTGGGTCAATGAAAACTAAATATCGACGATTTGTCGATTTCTCGACTTAATCTCGATAAAGGCGAGGCCTTTATTCTTTTTCCTATACCTTTTCGATTTAATTTCATTTTTGTCCTTTTCTCATTATTTTTATTCATTTTGGGTCCATGAAAACCAAAATATCAAGATTTATCAATTTTTCGATTTTAAATCTTGATAAAGGTGAGACCTTTATTCTTTTTTGACATTTTCGATTTTATTTCATTTCTATAATTTTTATTTCACTTTTATTCATTTTTGGGTCAATGAAAATCAAACACTAAAGATTATCGATTTTTCGATTTAAATCTTAGTAAAGATGAGACCTTTCTTAGTTTTCCGATTTTTATGTCTATTTTAATTTATATTCTTTTATTTTCACTTTTGGTCAATGAAAGTCAAAAATCGTTGATTATCGATTTTCTCGAATAAATTCGGATTAAGACGAGACCAATCTTGTGTTATACCTTGTAAATATTATCTCGATTATATTATCCTTCATTCATATTCATATCCATATCATATTCATATTCATGCTTATCTAACCATTTTCATTTGTTCAAACGCTTACTTCCCGATTAAAATACTCAACACCTATTCAAATCATTTTTCAATTAAATCGCGAAAGAACTGAATTCTTGAGGTCTAGCACCTCTTGGGTTCTTGAGTGACCACCATTGGGGCGCACGCCTTGGGTGGTGTGGCATTCGACCTTTCGCTCCTAAAACACTCGCCTTAACTATTTGGACAAAGGAATACCATTGGAGTCTAGCATTCCACGTGGTATTTTCGTTGTTCATCAAATAATATTTCGTAAATTAACCGAATGAAAAAGGTGTCGTTGGGATCTAGCATCCCAATAATGTCCCGATTAATTGGTTGCGAGGTCGACGTCTCGTTTATCGAATAATCGTCATTCTCCCTAAAACACTTAACAAATCAAACCATTTCTAAACCAATCCTCGATTCGTCGTCGAGCCTAATCGTAAGTCGAGTGTCTTTTGCCTCGTTGGCAAATGCACACTCGCACATCTCGAGGTTTCGTTACTAGGAGCACCCATAGGGACTAGTATCGATCTTCACCTCTTTTCTCAACCAATTCGACTCAATATTTTTTCAAACGCTTTCTTAATCACCTTATGAAAGGAGGAGATTCTTGGAATCTAGCATTCCTTGGATCTTCGAATGAATGGCTCTTGAGGCGCTCCCTTGGGTTGTTATTCATTCACTCTTTTGTTTTAAAACACTTAACCATTATCAAACATTTTCGCAATCAATCACGAGAGAACTGAATTCTTGGAGTCTAGCATTCCTTGGATTCTTGAGTGGATGCTCTTGAGGCACGCCCTTGGGTTGTATGTCATTCAATCTTTCGTCTCCTAAAATTCAAACCCTAACCCCTCTTTTCGTGGGCGTACCACGAACTACGACTGCTCTGATTCTTTATTCTCGTCCGAATAAAGATACGTAGGCACAAGATTGCGATAATCTTGGCGAGCACACTTTTTTCTTTTCTCCCCGTTTCCACACTACCTTCCCTCCATCCTCCGTCTTCCCTCTATCCCTTCCCGTAGTCGAACTACGATTGCTCTGATTCCTCATTCTCGTCCGAATGAGCATACGTAGGCCCGAGGTCGCGATGATCTTGCCAAGCACCCTATCCTAAAACCACCCCATTTCTCTTTAGTATCTTTTCCTTTTATCTTATCGTACCGCGTTTACCGTTGAGAAGAAAACAAACAAGCTTAGATAACATTCCTCACAATTTGAACTAAGAGGTTCCGATTGAGTACAACGGACGTGAGGGGGTGCGCGTACCTTCCTCTCACGTAACCGACTCCCGAACCCAGAATATGGTTGCGACGACCATGTTCTTATCCTCCCTTAAAGGTTTTCTCGATATTTTCCTTTCCCTCTTTTGGGATAAATAAAGTTCGGTGGCGACTCTGTCGAACCGTTTTCCGTGCCTTTCGCGCGAGGGTCGTGTCTTCGATTAAGAGATTTTTTTTTCGAGGTGCGACAAAATGGTCTTGTCAAAGAGCTCTTGTGATGAGGATGCCTTATCCACGTCATAAGCCACCTACAAATGAAGAGTTGAAGCTGAAGAAAGCGCTGGAAGAGCTGACCCTCGACAAAGCGAGGATGCAAGAGCAAATCGACGAACTCATGAAGGAGCTCAATGGAGGGGAAGGACCATAGTCAAATGGATTAGATTCCTAGTTTCTTGTTATGTTGTATTTCTATTTGTTTATGTAACAGACTTTGAAGGTGTATCGCCTATTTTGTAATATTTGCAAATTCGCTAATGAAAGAGCTTGTTTTAAGAAGTATCCTCAATATCTACAATGTTTGTAAAAATTCTTAGCTCCTTGATAATGTTGCTTGCATTTGCATTTGCATCTTTTCATGTCATAACAAGTGCATTCTTTCTCGTCGTGTCTTATTCTATCGTGTTGTCTTCAGAAACCATTACACTGAATCTCCGACGCAGATACAACACACGAGCCCAAGCTCGCCAAAGAATGTCTGAGCATAACTTTGAATTGGATAGGGTCAACAATGAGTTGAATGATTTATGAGGAAACATGGGGCAGATCATGGAAGCTCTACAGGTTATCAAAGCAAAGATGGATACTCAGACCACCTTGGTCTCTGAGATTGTCACTCCAACTGTGGAGCCTACTACAAATGTCAACACTGGTCTCTTGCCACCATATGGGTTACCCCCTGGTTTTGTGCCACCACCAATTGCTGTGACTACCCAACAAGTTGTTCCCGTGGGTAATGAAAATCCCCAAGTTATCCCAACCTTTGCTCCACCAGTTGTGCAGACTCAAGTGCATCCCGTTTTCC
The DNA here is from genome assembly GCA_022829125.1 of Lathyrus tuberosus. Taxonomy (NCBI): domain Eukaryota; kingdom Viridiplantae; phylum Streptophyta; class Magnoliopsida; order Fabales; family Fabaceae; genus Lathyrus; species Lathyrus tuberosus. Next base: position 3,369,967 of record JALAZF010000266.1, on the reverse strand, counting down.
ACAATCCACGGTCGGTCTATAATTTCCCTGAAGTGTCTGAGGAGGGGGACGAACGTCATGAAAGACTGAAAGAAAGTGTGGAAACAATCCAAAGAAAGATGCGAGTGATGGAAGACAGTAATATCTTCAGTACTGATGTTAGAGATATGTGTCTGGTTTCTGGTTTAGTGATTCCCCCGAAGTTCAAGACTCCAAGCTTTGACCAATATTCAGGCGTGACCTACCCAAAGTCGCACTTGATTATGTATTACCGAAGAATGGCAGCATATGTGGATAATGACAAGCTGATGATCCACTATTTTCAGGATATTTTGAAAGGAGCCTCTGCTAAATGGTACATGAGGTTGGACCAATCCAGAATTCACAGTTTTAAAGATTTGTCAGATGCTTTTGTGAAATATTACACGTATAATATGGATTTGGCCCCTGATCGTAGGCAGCTTTTGAGTATGTCTCAAAACAACTCTGAGTCTTTTAAAGAATACGCTCAACGCTGGATGGAGACTGCTTCCCAAGTAGAACCTCCATTGTCTGAAAAGGAACTAGCTAATTGGTTTGTAGACACCGTGAAACCTGAGTTTTACGAAAGAATGATTAGCAGTGTTAGCGCCAACTTTGCTGACATTGTTGCTGTGGGTGTGAAAGTGGAAGCTGGATTGAAGAATGGAAAAGTGATAAGTTCTTCAAACAATTCAAGCGGTAGCAACAATAAGAAACCTCCCAACAATTTCCATAAAAAGAAGGAAGGGGAGACAAAAACTGTCATGACAAGCAGGAAAAAGAATCAAGTCTGGAGACAACCGATTTATCAACAGCAGTCTAACCCAAGTTTTCTTCAACAACCAATCTACCCTGTGCAGTTTTCCCCATCACCTTATGTGGCAGTTGTGACCCCAACTTTCAATCATCAGCCTGCGTAGCGGGCACCCGTTTATCAATAACAGCCCAATTATTAGCAAGCACCCAATGCTCCAACTTACCAACAACAACAGAAGCCACAAGCTTCTCAATCAAACGCTCCCTACCGAAGACAAGGGGCAAAGCCTTCATTTCCACCAATCCCGATGACTTACACTCAGCTTTATCCCTCTTTGGTCCAACAAGGTTTGATTGTCACTAGACCCTTGGGCCCACCTACAGAAAAATCCATGCATTTCCATAATCCTAATGTCAGTTGTGTATTCCACCAAGGCGCCGCCGGTCATGACCTAGAAGGATGCCTTGCACTGAAATATATTGTGAAGGGTTTAATGGAAAAGAAGATTCCTTCCTTTGCAAATAATCCGCCAAATGTGAAGAATAATCTGTTGCCTACACATGGGACTAAAAATGCTATTGAAGATGAGAATGATGAGGTATTGATTTCGGATACATCAAAGATCAAGACTCCTATTCGAGCTTTTCATGCAAAACTGTTTGAAGCTGGGATAGCAAAAGTTTGCCATGATAACTGTGAAGAGTGTGATGCCAGTGTCAGAGGATGCAGATTGGTTCAAGATGATATTCAGAGTTTGATTGATGAAGGCTTTCTGCAAGTAATCAGTAAGGTAAAGAATGAGGAAATTGCGGTAATTGAGCCCATATTCAACTTACCAGAATCAAAAGAGAAAGTGACCATTTTCAATGTGCCGAAGTCTGGTTCCATGGTCCCTGTTTTCAATAAACCTAAGCCAATATTCAATACATCAAAATTTGTTGTTGCTTCTGCCGCCAATCAACCAAAGCCAAACATCTGACAGCCTGTTCCGTTCCGTTTCAAAAATTCCAAAGATGTGCCGTGGAGGTATGAAGATACTACGGTTGACAAAGAGTCTAAAAGTGTGGTTCCAAGGAAAGAGGTGGGAACTACTAGTGAAGAAGCAACTAATATAGCTGGGTCTGGAAAAATGATGCGAAGTGATCGAATTTACACTCCTCTCTTCAAAGGGAATGTGCCCAAAGAGACTGTTGCTCCTGTGCCTGCCAAGGATAAGGAAAAGGAAGTGGTTACAAGTGAAGAAGATGCTGAGTTTCTGAGGATCATCAAAAGAAGTGACTACAAGGTAGTAGATCAACTTCACCAAACTCCCTCTAAAATCTCTATCTTGTCTCTGTTGTTAAACTCACATACTCATCGAGCTGCATTGCAAAAGATATTGGCCCAAGCCCATGTTGCTCGAGATATTACTGCTGGCCAGTTTGACAGTGTAATTGCAAATATCACTGCTTGTAATACCCTTAGTTTTAGCAACGAAGAGTTACCCCGAGAAGGTCGGAATCACAATCTTGCTTTACATGTATCCGTGAAATGCCAAAAAGACACTTTGGCAAGAGTTCTTGTGGACACAGGTTCCTCTTTGAATGTTTTACAAAAAAGGACTCTTGTAAAGTTGGCTTACAAAGGAGCTGAAATGAAACCTACCTCCTTAATTGTCAAAGCTTTTGATGGCTTACGAAGGTCTGTAATGGGTGAAATTGAGCTACCAATCCCGATTGGCCCGCATGTTTTTAACATCACTTTCCAAGTGTTGGATATTAATCCTGCCTACAGCTGCCTACTTGGAAGGCCATGGATCCATGGTGATGTGACTTCAACATTACACCAAAAGATGAAGTTTATGATTGATGAGAAGCTGGTTATCATACATGGTGAAGAGGACTTGATGGTCAGTAATCTGTCTTCCTTCTGCTATACAGAGGCTGATGAGGATGCTTTGGAAACTTCTTTCCAAGCTCTTGAAATAGCCAACACTGTCATGCTGGACATTGAAGAGCCGATGGTCCCAAGTAATCCATCTTTTGTTTCCTTCAAGAGTATGTAGTCTGCCCTGAAATAAGGTGTTCCTGAAGGCTGGGGCAAGGTCATTGAAGTTCAAGAAAGGAAGAAGTATCAAGGGTTGGGTTACAAACCAACTCTTGATGAAACATTTACTTTTACAATAATGTAACCAAAGACAATCCAGGAAATGTTCATCAGCAAAGGATATCATGTTAATGCCGTCATAGAAGATGCAGAAGATGAAGACATCAGCCATCTGGTTTTTCAGTGTGACGCCGCACTAGATAACTGGGAAGCTATTGAGATCCATGTGTTGTTCCCTGTGCCAAAGTAATATGTTTGTTTTTGTTGTTTGTTTTCAATTCCATATCCGTGCCCAAGGCTATCGGACTATTTTGTATGGACCACCGCTTTCAACTTTTATTAATCAATGAAGATGCTTTGTTAAACTCTTTTGTTTTCATTTACTATTTTTTGCTTTAAAGGAAAAATGGAAATCTTTTCAAAACAACAAAAACATTTCTTCTTGCATTTAATTTTGTGCATTTAATAAAATAAGTCCCTCCACCATGCAGAAAAATCCACAAATTTGTTGTATTCGATGACCCTACCTTCACCATTGACTTTGATTCACCCATCTATCAAGTTGAGGATGAGGGCGAGGAAGATTATGAGGTCCCAGATGATTTGGCAGAGATGTGTGAGTACGAGTACATGGATCTTTAACCGCATGAGGAACAAGTTGACATCATCAATCTTGCTACCGATAAGGACAAGAAGGAAGTCAAGATTAGGGCAGAAATCAGACAATGTTTGGTAAAGCTTCTTGAAGAGTATGTTGATGTGTTTGCATGATCTTATCAGGACATGCCTGGTTTGGATATAGACATAGTAGTTCATAAGCTACCACTCAAGCCTGAGTGCCCGCTAGTGAAACAGAAACTTCGAAGAAGTAGGCCTGACATGGCTCTCAAAATCAGGGATGAAGTCAAGCGACAATTTGGTGGAGGATTTCTGGCAATCTCAAAGTACCCTGAATGGGTGGCCAACATTGTTAAATCCCAGAGTGAGGAGAACCATTTGGATCACCTTCTGAAACTATTCAAAAGGCTTCGGAAATATCAATTGAGGTTGAACCCTGCGAAATGTACTTTCAGTGTTAGATCAGGAAAGTTGCTCGGTTTTATCGTTAGTCAACGAGAAATTGAGGTAGACCCCGACAAAGTGCGAGCTATTCAAGAGATGCCAGCTCCGCAAACTAAGTCTCAAGTAAGAGGTTTTCTTGGCCATTTGAATTACATCTCCAGGTTTATCTCCAACATGACTCCCACTTGTGAGCCGATCTTCAAGCTGCTTCGCAAAGATCAGACTGTAGAGTGGAATTCCGACTGTTAGCAAGCCTTTGACAGAATCAAGAGTTATTTGCAAGAACCACCGATCTTGCTCCCGCCTATTCCAGGGAGACCCCTCTTTATGTATATGACTGTGTTGGAAGGATCAATGGGCTATGTTTTGGGCCAACATGATGAATCTGGGCGTAAAGAGCATGCTATTTTCTACTTGAGCAAGAAGTTTACTGATTGCAAAAGTCATTATTCACTGCTAGAAAAGACTTGTTGTGCTTTAGCATGGGCTGCCAGGCATTTGAGGCAGTATATGATATGCCATACTACTTTGTTGATCTCAATAATGGATCCAATAAAGTATATCTTTGAAAAGCCTGCTCAAACTGGAAGACTTGCCCGTTGGCATATGCTCTTATCAGAATATGATATCCAGTACGTCACTCAGAAGTCTATCAAGGGAAGTGTCTTATCAGATTACCTTGCAGATCAGCCCGTGGAAGACTATGAGCCTCTCAAGTTTGATTTCCCAGATGAAGACATTATGGTTGTGAAAGATTGTGAAGAGCCAGGCCCTGATGAAGGTCTTGAACCTGGTTCATGTTGGAAAATGATGTTTAACGGTTCTTCTAACTACAGTGGACATCGTGTAGGTGTTGTGTTGATGAACCCTGATGGTGGATATACCCCGTTTACAGCAAGACTCTACTTTGAATGTACAAACAACATTGCTGAATACGAAGCGTGCATTCTAGGGTTGGAAGCAGCTATTGATCTCAGGATCAAGATTTTGGAAGTCAGCGGAGATCCTGCTCTGGTTATCTACCAAGTCAAAGGCGAATGGGAGACTAGAGATGAGAAGTTGGTCCCATACCGTGCTTATATTATGGAGATGATCCAATATTTTGACGAGATCACTTTCCGTCATGTTCCACGATCGGAATACCATATAGCTGATGGTTTAGCCATGTTAGCTTCAATGTGGAAGGTTAATTTTGTCAATGAAGCGCCACTCATCAGTATCGAGTGCAAGACTGAACCCACCTACTGCCAATTGGTTAAAGAAGAAGAGGATGGGAAACCATGGTTTCATGATATCAGAAATTACTTGAAGAATCAATAATATCCTGTTAATGCTTCCACTCTTGACAAGAAGACTTTGAGAAGGTTGTCGTCCAAGTTTTTCCTCAGCAATGATGTACTCTACAAAAGGAATCATGACATGGTTTTGCTAAGATGTGTTGATAAACGAGAAGCAGACCTGCTAATTCACGACATTCACGAAGGTGCATTTGGCACTCACGCCAATGGGCATGCCATGGTTAAGAAGATCTTGAGGGCTGAGTATTATTGGTTGAATATGGAGAATGACTGCATTCAGTATGCCAGAAAATGTCACAAATGCCAAATTTATGCTGACAAGGTGCATGTACCTCTAACATTGTTGAATATGTTGCCGTCACCTTTGTCGTTCTCCATGTGGGGCATTGACATGATTGGGGCAATTGAGCTAAAAGATTCTAATGGTCATCAGTTCATCTTAGTAGCTATTGACTACTTCACAAAGTGGGTTGAAGCTACCTCCTACACCAACGTGACCAAGAAAGTGGTTGCCCGTTTCATTGAGAACCAGATTATCTGTCGTTTTGGGATTCCAAACAGAATTATAACGGACAATGGAACAAATTTGAACAATAAGACGATGAAGGAGTTGTATGACAATTTCAAGATTGAACATCATAACTCTTTACCTTATCGTCCCAAGATGAATGGAGCTGTCGAAGCTGCTAAAAAAAATATCAAAAAGATCCTGCAGAAAATGGTTAAAACTTATAAGGATTGGCATGAGATGTTACCATTTTCCTTGCATGGTGAAGATGACTGGTTTATACCTGAGTGAATCGCACACTCAAAGATACAACAGAGTCTCCACCAAACTTTATTTAGTCCCAAAGGACAGGGAAAATATTGATAAAACCCAAGGGGAAGAGAAACGGGAATGGGCGTCGGTTATGCGAAAGGAAGGTACTAGCACCTTACGCATCCGTCGTATTTGACGAGAACCATTTCGCTTGCTTCTAGGCTTGGATGGGTTATCTATCTAAAGGCTTCTAGCTAAAGAAGAAGAGGAGAGAGAAAAGAAAAGAAGAAAGAAAGTGCTCGCGGGGGATTGGGGCCCTCGTGCCTACGTACTCTCATAGTGCAATGAGGAAATAAGAGCTCCGTAGTTCATGGAACCAAGGAAGAGAAGAAGAATGGAAGAAGGTGGAAGGGTGCTCGCCAATATCATCGCGATCTTGTGCTTACATATCTGACATTCGAAGGAATGCAGAATCAGAGCTTCCGTAGTTTAAGGAACCAAGACAGAAAAAGAAAAGGAAAGGAAAGTGGTGTCAAAACCAAGAGCAAAAGAAAGTAAAAGGTAAATCTGCTGGGGATAACAAAGAGGATTGGTGTCGAAACCAGGAAAGAAGAATTGAAAAAAGATGACAGAGAAGACTCCACTAGGGAGATAAGAGAACAAAGCGACAGTATTGGAGATCGAAAGGATAAAAGCTCGGTATCTTAACTGACTGGCAGTGGTTAACCGGAGAGGAAAAGAGATAAAACTCTGAAAGGGAAAAGGGAACTCTGCTGGGGAAGACCCGAGCAGAAAGGGTGACCGCGCTGAAAGGAACGACATCAAAACCAAGAGACAAGACTCAGTAGGTTAACTGACTGGCAGTGCTTAACTGAATAAAAAGATGTAACAACTCTGGAGAGGATAAAAGACTTGGTGTCAACAGGCAGGCTGTGATGAACTAAAAGAACGGGTGTAGAACCAAGCAAAGGTTGTGACCCAAAGGGGATGTCGATACTGACTGAGCAAGCAGTACTTTATCAACAAAAGGGGTATTGAACCAAAAGAGGTTGCTAACCGCTGAAGAATCGGTGTTAACAGAGAAACTGTGACTAATCGAAAAGAAATGAGTGATTAACCAAGAGAAGGTGATTAACTCAAAAAGGGTTCAGTGTTTTAACAGGCTGGTAGTGGTTAACTAAAAGAATGGGTGATTAACCAAGAGAAGGTGATTAACCCAAGAGTAACTCAGTGTGTTAACAGACAGACTGTGGTTAACTGAGAAGACGTGCAAATTGGTATTTTAACTGACAGGCAGTGGTTAACCAAACAAAGGGAGAAGAATCAAGAGAAGGTTACGAACTCCTGGGAATGCGGTTTTTACAGAAAGACTGTGTTCAACTGAAAAAGAAACCCTTCTTGGAGAATAAAAAACAATGACCGACCACAAGAAAAGGAAGTAGGGTATTGAAACAAAGAGAGTTGCTAACCCAAAGAACAATGATCTTAACCAAGAATGGTGATTGATCAATAGAGATTGCAAGAGATAGGAGTGATCAAGGATCGACTCAACTGGGGGAGGAGATACGCCACCGCCTGGAGATAGAGGTGACTAAGCCAAGCACAGGGTCATTCGTCCCCTACCTGAAGTAGTTAGAATGAGAGTAGGAATTCTCCCTTCTCATTCCATCTCTAACACACAGGGTGTAGCGCAGAAGTTGAAACGAATAGCGTAACATCTCCAAGTTGTACAGTGCTCCAGTGTCGTGCAGCGCGCGAATCTCTGACTCAGCAGGGGATCAAGAGAGAAAGCTCTAAAGGAAGCCTAAAGAGAAGCGCCAAAGGGATGATTAATAATCGAAACAAAGTTTCGATTAATTAATCGAAAGGGAGGAATATGCTAATAATTTTCCAAATGAATGAAAAATTAATAAAGCAAAGGGTGTATTATTGATTGTACAAGATTAAGCTTATTCTTTTGAGAACAAAACCTAATGTAAAACAATGAGAGGAAGTGCAAAATAATACCAAATGATACTTAAAATGCAACACAAAATCATGTGATTGCGATCAAAGAAAGTGCAAGAAAGATCATGTTCACATAATGCCAAGAATGTGATCAAATTGAATAATCGAAATCGTCCATCGAAAGTTCATGAATATGCTTCAAACAGAAGTTACATGACACTTAAAACATCCTTAAAAATCAAGCATATCAATCCATGGAAGTTAGAAGGAGAAAGCATGGCAAACACACTTGAAAAAGCATGAAAATGGCACTCTGGTTCAGTGTTAATCGATTAACACTTGAAAAACAACAAAATTACACTTGTTAATCGATTAACACTTTTGCAATGCAAAGTGTTAATCGATTAACACCGGCATATGGGCAGAAAAAACAATTTTCAAAAGTGCTTTTGGCCACTTATTGATTGTGCAATCACTCCAATGCTAAGGAAAATAATTATGCACGAAAAATCAAGTTTAACACCAGCAAATGATCAACAATGGAAACAATTAAATCATCAAGATCATGGATCAAGCAATGGCATAATTAATTCGCACACAAAAACATCGAAACTACATCGCGAATGATACGAAAACGTTCGAAACAGTAAAATGAATAAGATCTACCAACCTCCAAGCCGGAGATTTGGCTTGGTGATTGTTGCAAAGTGATCTTGATGAGGATAATCAAAGAAAACCAGAGGAATATTTAATTATAGCCGAATCGTACCGAAACCGAGCAAATTGCGATAAAACTCCGAAATACGAATCCGAACCGTTGAATCTTGAAGCAAACACTTGAGATGAATCCAAAAGCTTATGAAACTCCTAAAATCCAAGTATAATTGTAAGAGGATGAAGGTTAAGCTTAAGAAATAATCACTTCCAATTTAGAAGTGATTAATCTTCAATGGTGAAGAGCTATGGTGAGGTTTGGGAAGAGAATTGAGATGAAGATGAAGAAGTTGCAGAAAAATTCAGAGAGAATGTGAGAGAATTGAGAGTGAAGTGTGAGAAATGGTTGAGAAATTGTGGAGGATTTGTGAAACTAGTAAAGCTTTATTTATATAGAGTTTTGGTTTGGAGTGTGAGAGGTTTGGCATTAGGCTAGGAGTTAGCTTAGGGTGGTTTGGAATTAGGCTAGGAGTTAGTTACACTTAACTCACTGAGTAAAGCGGTTAACTCGGTTTGTTAGGAAGTTAACTCGGTAGCAATCCCAATGTAAGCTTCACATCCAAAGGTTGACATGCTTGGAAATCAAGGAATATGGTGCACTTAAATTAGAGTGATGCATTGGAATAAATGCACTTGGAGTGTCTTAAATAGTCTTGAGATGTATAGAGTTGTCTAGAATGTTCCACGTGCTGCTAGAATTATGTAGAATCCCAAAATGTGGAGTGGTAGGTTGCTGTCATGAAAAGCAGCAGAATCTGCCAAATTTGCACGTGTTAATCGATTAACACATTTGCACTGCAAATGGTTTATCGATTAACCTGGCCAAAATTCCCCAAATTTGCCTGAAAAATGGTGTTGTGGCCACGGTTCCCATTTTTAACCTCTTGCTTTTATGAATAGACATAGAAACCCTTATTTTGTGCTTGTTTTGATGATGTGATGACCTTGTGAGAATGTGATTAATCGGGCATGGAAAACCTGAATATCCTGCAACAAGAAACACATAGGGAAACGTATGAATGCGTATGCCGGTGATGCGAATGCACATGCTCATGCAAAAGGCAAAAGAGAGAGGTCAAATTTCGAGTTACGACAGTTGCCCCTATTTAATCCTCTTGGACCTGAATGTACGAATTGCGTTAGCTTTTCGATGATTTGAGGTAAAAGGGGATTAAATAAAAGAGTAGCTCAAAAATTTGGCCGACGGTGACCAAAGAAAAGGTGCAAGTGTAGAGAGTGTTTAAAGTTTGGCTGAATATCTGCTAGGGAGATGAATCAGGCCAAAAGAAAGGGAGTATGCTTGATGCATATGCCATGTATGCGTTCTACATGATGCTTGATATCCTGCGATGCAAAGGTGCGGGTTGAGGTAATGTGCTGCGAGTTTGCAGGTTCTGGACGGACCAGAAAGGTTTTGGACGGACCAAAGAATCAAACAAGTTCCGAAAAAGTTTTCCAGACGAGGACTGGACTTTGAAAAAGTGCGCCAGATGAGAAATGGACTTTGGAAAAGTGCGCCAGACGAGAACTGGAAAAGTTTGAGAAGGTCCGCTAGACGAGAACTAGCCTTTAAGGAGACAGGTCAGGCGAGAACTGACCATCAGGCAAAAACTGGATCTTAAAAAAACAAGTCAGACGAGGACTGACTACCAGATGAGAACTGAATTTAAGTTTACAGGACGAGAACTGGACTTTGCAAGGACAAGTGAGACGAGAACTGACTACCAGACGAGAACTAGAATTTAAAGAGACAAGTCAGCCGAGAACTGACTACAAGGCAAGAATTGAATTTTGTAAATATAGGTCAAACGAGAACTGACTACTAGACGGGAACTGGATTTTGATTAAGATAGGTCAGACGAGAACTGACTACCAGACGGGAACTGGTTACCAGACAAGAACTGGAATTCGAAGGGCAAGGTCAAACGAGAATTGACTATCAGACAAGAACTGGGTTTTGAGAAGCAAGTTAGACGAGAAATGACTACCAGATGCGAACTGGATTTGAAAGAGACAAGGTCAAACGAGAATTGACTACCAGACGAGAACTGGGTTTGAAAGAGATAAGGTCAGAAGAGAATTAACTACCAGACGAAAACTGGTTTGTGATTAAGCCAGACGAGGACTGACTACCAGATGAGAACTGGGTTTTGTAAAGATAAGCCAGACGGGACCTGACCATAGTTTGTAAAGATTTTCCAGATGAGAACTGGACTTTTAAAAGGAGCGCCAGACGAGAACTAGACTTTGAAAAAGATAGGTCAGATGAGAACTGACCACCAGACGAGAACTGGATTTTAAAGGGATAAATCAGGCGAGAACTGACTACCAGACGCAAACTGGATTTTGACCGGGAAACATGTCTGAAGCTGTATGGTGTAATGCTCCATGTTGGTGATTATGTTATGCGTTTGAAAATGCCATGCTATGCAATGATGATTACTGTATGCAGAATGTCAGTGATCAGGTTTTGAAGATATGCCAAGTATGATCGAGCTTATACCAAGGCCTCATGCTATGCCAGATGAGTGAAGCGACATGATTACTGTATAAGATTAGTCTATGCGATGGTTCAAGTGCTTTTGTTGAGGGAGGCGGAAGAGTTGAGGTTAGGGAGTAAGCCATAAAGATGCGATTCCCCGACACCTACTTCAGGATCAGTAGTTGTTGATGCACCATTGCTCTTGCCACAAAATAGGGAGAGAAATTGTATCTTGGTAGCCTTTCTCTGCCCCAGTCTGTTGGTTATCTGCATGGATTTCCCCAGCCACAAGTTTGGAAGTAGTCTTGTCATCTGACTCTGACTTGCCCTAGCGTATCGGAACAGTATGCCCCTGGTTAACCATATCTTGGAGATGTTGATTTCTTATGCTCTTGTGCTCTTGAGGTGGCCTGCCCCAATGAGCTTTGAAGTGATTTTTCCCCTGGCTGATCGATCTTTGGAGGAATGCCCCTGACCAACTGATCTTTGAGAGATTTTTCGAATCTCGACGTGATTGCCCCAGATTGGCTGAATCTTGAGGTTAGTTGCCCTTTTGCTCAACGGAGTTTTTAGGCGTTTTGCCCCTTGAGGTGATTACACTTTCCATTGTGGAAATTTTCTTGATGTCAAGTGCTTGTTCACAAGTAAGAAGTGTTTGTTTTGAAAATAATGATGCTAATGCCATGCATATGTCAGTTTTGAAATTCAAGTGTGTTCACTAAGATTATGACATATAGTTAATGGATCACCATTTAGAATGCCATGTTAATACCAACACAAATGATAAGCAAATCTTTAAGAGTCAGCTTTGACGTGATTTTACCGTAGTATGCCTTTGAAATTAACCCTGCTTCAGGTAGGTCTTTTGAGGGTTGTAACGTGGCCTGGTTCATGGTTTCAGAAAGAAATGATATAAGGCTCAAAAATTATTTTAACCTACCCATTCTCCTTGATGTTCTCCAGTCCTACATTCAACTAGTTTGACACAAGCATTCATCTTTCAAAAAGGGCTTTGAATGGTGGAAGTGATAGTAGAGGAACCGACGAGGGTTTTGGAGCGACAATCACTCACCTTTTGTTTTTGTCACATGTGATCACACGAACTTGTTTTTGAAGAGAATTTTTCTCTTGATTCTCTGTTTTGTTCTTTTTGTTTTTCCTAATTTTTGCGTAGACTGATTATTTTGAACTTGCAGTCTACTGGGATGCCCTAAGTTTCGCCTAAGTCATTTGTTTTTTACTTGGCAGGATTTTTGTCTTTTTTTTTTTTTTTTTGATTTTTTTCGAACAAAATCGTGTGACATGTGTTTGTTTGATTTGTAAGGGTGAGTTGTGACTGCCTCATTCCTTTGGTCGATGAGGGACAACCAATGTGGATTTGTGATTTTTCCGACCTCTTGCAAGGAATAGGATGTGGTTGATCCACATATGGGGTAACCTTTTTTTTTTTTTGAAATTTGAACGCATGGTCAAACTAACTGAAGACTACCCTGCCCCTGGTTAAGATTCCTACTTCAAGGCCCAAAGGGGTTGACTAAGGATTATCTTCCTTATACCTCCAGTGTTTGGGAATAGAACCAATACCTTACATCGTCAGTGAGGTTTTATTCAAAAGCATACAAACAGTGATCTCATGCCTTTTTTATTTCATCATTCTCTTTTTGATTTTGCTTGATCAAATGTGTGATAATGATAAAAAGTATGAGTGAACACGAATGAATTTATTCAAAACATGCATATTCGTTTCATTATTATTATCATCTAAAAACACACAAGTTTTACAAATGAACAGTGCTTGACAAACAAAAAGATTACAAAATGGAAAAGATGTAGTGACATGATGATTGCCGATGTTGAGGAAGTGCTCTCAGGCTTGATCAATTATTTCAAGGGATGCTTTTGCAATCTGTCCCTTACACGGACATAGGATTTCCGTTCACCCACAGTTTCTCACCTTGAACGGTTAAGTGCTTCTTGTCAATCAACTGTTGGACCTTAGCTTTGAAAGCGTTAAACTACTCAGTCGATGTCTAGCCGACCCAGCATGATATCCGCATTGCACATTGGTATCATACTCGGGTGGAAATGGTTTTGGCGAAGGCTTTAGGGCTTTGGGAACCACCAGTGAGTTCTGAACCAGACATGGGAGAAGTTGAGTGTATGTCACAGGAATCAGATCTAGAGGAGCATTCCTTCATTCCAGATTATTCTGGGGTTTGTGCTGGTTCTGGCGCTCTTGGCCTTATGCTTGCTGATTGTGAGCCTGAGGAGGCTGTTGATATGGTGGTTATTGGTATTGGGCAGCAGCAACATATGGGTACGGACAGTACGACATGGGAGCCATGGGAGTTTGCGCTTGAAAGGGGACACTTGCCATGACAACATTTGTTTCCTCTTCCTTTTCTTTAAAGGACCCACCTTGTGTCTTATTGGTCCATGATTGTTGGTTCATAGTGCCAGCAATTTTCCCTATTTTGAGCCCATTCTCAATGCGTTCTCTAATGTTCACAACATCAGCAAAATTGGAGGATGAGCTACCAACCATCTTCTCATAGTATAAACCTTGAAGAGTGCCCATGAATATGTCAACTAACTTTGTATCAGATAGAGCGGGCCGGACTCGTGAAGCCATCTCACGCCACCTCTGAGCGTATTCTCTGAATGATTCACCGGCCTTTTGAGTTTGATTTTGTAGTTGCAACCTGGTGGGAGCCATATCCAAGTTGTACTTGTATTGCTTCAAGAATGCTTCGGATAGATCTTTTCAGGTTTTAATCTTACCTTGCTCAAGGCTCATGTACCAATCCAGGGAAGCCCCAGATAGGCTATCTTGGAAACAGAGGATAAGAAGATCATCATTGTCTATGTAGGAAGCCATTTTTCCGCAATACATTGTGATGTGACTTTGTGGATAACTTAACCCCTTGTATTTAGGCAAATAAGGCACCTTGAATTTTTGGGGTAGCACAACATTTGGAACCAAGCACAAATCTTTGGCGTCCATGTCAAAAGCAGAGAAACCCTCAATAGCTCTGATTCTATCCTCTAATAGCTTGTAGTCTGCAGGTTTGTTCTGATTAGCAGGCCTGACAAGAATCTGAGGATTTGGAAGTTGAGACGCGGCTGGAGCAAGCACTTGAGGAGAAGCAAACTGAGATGGATGTATCAACCCAAAATTTACCATCTGACCACTAGCCTGACCCATCTGAAAACCATATGGATAACTATAAAGAGGTGCCATAGCAGCTGAGGATGCCCCAGGGTAAAGTATTCCAGAATAAACATTCTGAACAACAGTTTGATCAGATTGAGATAAGACCGGACCATGAGCAGGAGGACCTCTGTACACATTCTCATCTTCCTCAGGAGTCTCAATACCAGTTGGCACAAGATCCTGGCGAGTGTGTGCCTGAAGAACCTCATGGTCATCATTTTTCACCACTGGAGGTAGAATCGGAGTAGGCATGCCCCATGGGTAAGCAACAGAATTCCCATTAGGCATGTGCACAACAAAAGGTTGATACGGCATAAAGGCACCACCACCGGCAATATGAGGAGTGAAATTCGGGGGCATTCCCCACGGAAAGGCAGCAGGCATCCGATTCGGATCAGGCTGAGCGCTTGGAAAATTGATAGTAGGTTGAATAACAGTCTCAATTGGTACTTTAACAGTAGGAGATGAAGTAACAACCAGAGTGATAACAGTTACATCAGTGATAGTTGCGACAGCAGCAGAAGTAACATTGGCATCCCTCTGAGTGTGCAGAAGTGCCATGATGGCATCCATATTATCTTGAAATTGACCCATTCTACCCTGGAACTGAGTCAAGGTTTCTGTGTAAGCGGTATTCTCAGAATCAACCATGATTCTTGATCTGTTGGATCTAATGAAGTACTGGTGTCGGGTTGTCATTGTCTTCTGGCTGATGAAAGGAAGAAAGTGAGCTTTTTCTGGTCTGGATGTATGCAATGTGAAATTATGGTACCAGACGTGTGATGTTAAGGTACGATGTCACAACAACACACTATGCACAATGGACAGCAATAACAGTAAATAAATCAACACAATGATTTGTTCACCCAGTTCGGTCTAACTACCTACGTCTAGGGGCTACCAAGCCAGGGATGAATTTCACTACTTGTAGAATTAAATTACAGACTCAACAACCCAGTTGACAATCTCCTAATCTTAATTCCTACTAGTGACTTTCTACCTAAGAAACCACTTAGATATGAGAACACTACTCAATCCCTAAAACCACTCAAAGAACAACCTCTTTGAGAACCCTTGATTCTGCTTCACAGCTTTGATCAAGTAATACAACTCTTTTTGCTTCACAGCTTTAGAGAGGACAGAATACGACACAACAATTCACCCTAGAATTCTGGTTATACACCTTGTACAAAATACTCAAGACACTCAGCCTCTGCTCTTGATCTTCTACCCGTATTTCTGTACCTTTTCCTTTGGTCTTGTGCGCTTTATATAGCTCTTTGAATTGGGCTTGGACTTGTCACAATATTTGATCAGATTTGTTAATTAAAACTGAATCTTCAAAACAGATTTTATCCCCAAAATCTTTTTAAATCTTCAACCTTTTAATTCTCCAACAGACCTACAATCAAATCTCCCATGTAACAGAAAATATCTATCCCAAGATAATCTCATCCAATGAGTCAACCACTCTCCACAATTCCAGCTAACACGCGTGCCCTAATAACAACAAGCCCATGCTGTTATCAGTTCTGCAGATCTAATGTCACAACATCGCCATGTGACATCAGACATCCACTTAAACAAATACATACTTAACATAACCCAGTGTTAAGACTTCAATGTTGCATCATCAGTACCTTGACATCAACATTGAATATACTTTGTTTTACCAAAATTCTAGCCAATCCAAGCACTAACAATCTCCCCCTTTGGCTAATTTTGGCTAAAACACCCTCTGAATCCTCAGAGTCTTCAGCAGCGGAAAACCTTCAATAATTTTGAGATACACTTCATCAGCAGCAGTTTGACAATCTTCATAGTCTTCATTACTAGATCTGCTGCAGGCCCATCTTCATTATTGACAACAGCCAATTGGTGCTCCCCCTCAAAAACATGAACCAGCATCACAACTGTTCAGTAGCTCACAATGTGCAACACTTCTCCCCCTTGATGTCTGCTTGGCTGCACTCTTCAAATGCTATGATATCTTCACTAGCAGCTCAGTCTAAACTCCCCCTCAATAACTGCATCAGTACTTTTCAACTAAACACCTTTTACTTTTAGCAGCATCAATTACTCTCTTCATGGCAATTTTTAACTCTCCCCCTTTTTAGCCATAGTTAGACAAATTATGCCAATTCATATGACCTACACTTCATCACATGCGACATAATACAAGCCCTACTGTTAGTAGCAACAAGATCTATGCAATCTTCAAACACAATGTTCTGACATTATTAAAGACATGGTCAAAACCACATTCCAACACTTTTGACTAGACTGGCGATACAAACAATGCTTTAGAAAAACCATTATAAAACCACTCTTTCTCCTTTGCTCAGCACAACACTCCAATAAAGCATGAATCAATCAAGCTCCAAAGTATCAACCAAGAAACTCAAGCATGAAGATAAAAATCCAGAACCTCTGATGAAGAAGGTCAAATCTCAGATGACATCAGGTCCTTCTTCAGGAGCAACAAAAACTGGCAGGACTTCAGTGACAACTATGAAGCCTGGTAAGAACCATATTGCTCAAAAACAGCCTTCAGAAGATGAATGGGATGCAGATTGGAAGGCATTTCTAGATGCAGGTGATTGGCATGAGGATGTAGTTTAACCTTGTATCTTCAAATATCTAATAAAACTCCAATCATATTTTAGATTTTTCTGTAACTCTACAAAATTCTTTACAGTACTTTTCTATTGCTTTGCTGATAATTGTACTGCCTTAATATGAACCAACAGCCTAATGTCATAGCATGCTATCTGACATTATATCCTCATAAGATTCAACCAATCTCCATAATCTTGATCAGCATGCAATCTTCATAATATATGTACCTTTGCTGCAAAATCCATAGACAAATACTTCCCCTGTCAAGATTAACAAATGCTCTAGATGGAGATGAACATTTGAGCACATTTACATGCATTTTGGTACCACTGTCCCTTTCACCAAGGGCTATCATACAATTCATCTTCACCATCCAAGGCAAACCTTCTACTTCATCATTCTCCCGTATGACTATGTAGATGCTCCTTAGATATAATGTAAGCACTAAGCTTCAGATCCAGAACAAAGACATCCTTCACCAAGGATACTCTTGACACTCTTGACACCAGGGTATTACATATGCTCCACTACTGGATTTACTATCAGCAAAATAATCCAAACTCAACACTGTGTCACAAACTCCACAAATTCTCAGCTTACTTATAAGCTTTACTGAGATCCAGTCTCTTCAAGAGATCACACTTCCTCTTTCCTTACATCCACCAGTAGTTGTTGAAACTGGTGATGTCTTCAAAGACAGTAGTCATGCTTAAACACATGACCATAATCTCCACTTCTTCTGACCAAAATGCTAGAGCATTCAACTCCACATGTCCAATCTTAATCATCTTCCAGATCTAACCACCAGCAAACATGATGTTATAACATCTTTTGGGACATCAGCTTCTCATCACCATTCAAAGGACTCATTGCACAGAGAAGTCCTTCAAGAAGCTCCCAATAAAACACAGTCAGAGCAACACACCTGAATACCATAAGTTCCCACACCCTCTCTGAACCATATCCTAGCAAACTCAACCATATCCAGAGTATCTATACCAAATTCTTTTTCCAGAATATACTTCCACCATTTTATGAAAAGCACAGGAATGTTATCTAATATGCCCTTTTGAATTTTCTCAGAAGTTCTAACAACAATGGCTTCCTTTATTTGAGAGATATCCTGGACATTATCCTCAGACTTATCTCTGATCTTCCTAGAGATGAACACTTTACTCCTGGATTTTGTAGTACCATCCACATAGATTTTCTGCTTAGCAGTTCTCATCTTTGGAGGTGACTCAATAGCTTTCCTCTTTCTTGATTTCAGTCGTTTAGCAACCCCAGGAACCACTTTTGCAATTAGTTCATCATCAGCTCTAACATATGCATCTTCCAACCTAAGGATTGTCAACTTGTGGAATTTTTCTTCTGAACTATAAGAGTCATTAGTCAGGTTGTCATCTTTCTTGGCCTTGCAAGTATTCAGCTCCCAACACTTCTTAAGGTCACAGCTTTTGATCCTTCCATCAGCATTGTTGACTCCTTCATCTTGCTCACATAACTGACTACTCACATCATCCAACTTAGGAGTAACAGCACCATAAGTCATTAACCCAGATTGACTTTTCACCATACTTTCACACTTGATGTCATCATCTGACGTTACAGCATCATCACTAGATAAGCTGTCCACTTGAGGTATCCACTGATAACAATTATCTTTGGATCTTACTCCCTTCATCACTACCTCATTCTGCTCATCAGCTACCACACATTCATCTTTGGTGTAGCTTACGTTGTAACCTTCATCACAAAGTTGACTTATGCTAATTAAATTAGCACTCAACCCTTGAACAAGGAGCACATTATCAAGAGTAAGGCCATCATGATTCTTCACTCTTCCAACTCCTTCTACTACTCCTTTTTCACCATTGCCAAAAATAACACCATTTGCATGGCAAGGATTGAACTCTACCAAATGTTTCTTGGATCCAGTCATGTGCTTTGAACATCCACTGTCAAAGTACCATGCATCCATAGCAAAATGTTCATCTGATGTGTGAGCCAATAGACACTTCACATTCTCCTTAGGTACCCATTGTTTAACAACTTTGGGCCTGTACTCTCTCCATCTGTTTTGAGGCTGAGGGTATCTATGCAGCTTGTAGCAAGAGTACTGCATATGTCCAAACCTTCCACAATAAAAGCATCTCACCCTTTCATCTCTGAATCTTCTGCCATGATGAGATTGCTTAGGTTGCCATCCATAATGTGGTCTCCTCCTACCATAACTGGCATGCCTTCTATTATGCTGGTATCTTCTTCCATAAGGAGGCTGAGAATGTTGTTTCCTGGATTGTCTCCCATGATGGTGTGGCTTTCTTCTTCCATAGATATAAGGAACAACATTGGTGTAACCATACCCCTGATGTTGAGACACCTGATAAGACATGTGCTTTTTGAACTGAGCAGCTTGCATGCTCTTGTGGTGTTGTGGGGGCATATACTGACTAGCTCCTTGTGGCTACTTTCTCTTCTGATTAGGACCAGTCTTCTACTCAATCTTCTTAGGTTGTGAAACATCAGCTTTCTTAGGTGTAGGATCCTGCTTCTTTGGCTGATGTTGAGACAAAGGTTGTGACACTTCCTTCTTTGAACCTGAAGTGCTTGCTTCTGAAGTTCCCTTATCCTCAGCCACATAACCTATCCCAGCTTTGTCTCCAGCAGCTTTTTCTGACTGTAGTATCTTGTCAAGAGTGGCTGTCCCACTCTTCAACATTCTAACAAATTTAGTCATATGATTAAGATGAGCTTTGACACATAAGACTTCTTTTTCTAATTCAGCTTTGTCATTCTCTAGCTGAGCAATCTGTTTCTTCTGTTGATTCCTCTCCTGACATAGTTCAACACTCTTTAAGCACAGCTCTTTGTAGGTTGAAGCTAGCTCATCATAAGTGACTTCTCCATCACTATCATCATCAGGTTCAACAATTCCTGTCAAAGTTGTAACATGCTTTGCTGACTCAATTTCACTTTCACTATCAGAGTCAGACCAGGAAACTGTCATGCCCTTCTTCTGCTTCTTCAAGAATGTGGGACACTCTTTCTTGACATGTCCATACCCTTCACATTCAAAGCACTGAACTCCTTTATCTTGGGCAGTCTTCTCTTCATCCTTCTCTTTTTCCTTGCTGTT
This sequence comes from Lathyrus tuberosus, assembly GCA_022829125.1. Taxonomy (NCBI): domain Eukaryota; kingdom Viridiplantae; phylum Streptophyta; class Magnoliopsida; order Fabales; family Fabaceae; genus Lathyrus; species Lathyrus tuberosus. Next base: position 3,349,890 of record JALAZF010000266.1, on the reverse strand, counting down.
GTCAGAAGAGATGTTTCTGACATTAGGCCTGGAGTTATTGTTCATCCTCTTGAACACTTTGTTGAACTGTCTTCCCAACATAACTATGGCTTGAGACAGATCCTCCTGAGACTCATCATCTGTAACTTTCTTAACTTCTGCAGGAGTGGAAACCAAGGCTATACTTTTGGGCTTTTTTTCAGGTTCTTCCTCATCAACCCTCATCTTGCTGATGTCTTGTGATTCTTCAATGGCAGTTACCTTCATCTTGTACTTCTTAGGAAGAGACCTCAGGATTTTCCTTACAAGCTTTTCTTCTGACATCTTTTCTCCAAGGGCACTGGATGCATTAGCCAGCTCAAGCACACTCATATGGAAGTCATGGATAGTCTCCTCTTCCTTCATCTTCAGACTCTCAAACTTCGATGTTAAAAGCTGGAGTCTTGACATCTTAACTCTAGATGTTCCTTCATGAGTGGCCTTCAAAATATCCCATGCTTTCTTAGCAACCTCACAGGTATTAATTAACCTAAAAATATTCTTATCCACTCCATTGAAGATTGCATTTAAAGCTTTGGAATTTCCAAGGGCAAGCTCATCTTCTTCCTTGGTCCATTCTTCTTCCGGCTTCAGCTTTGAGGTGCCCTCTTTATCTTTGCCAGCATCATCTTTTTCAAACACCACAGGAGCTTTCCATTCTTTAATGACAGCCTTCCAAGCTCTGTTGTCCAATGACTTTAAGAAAGTGGTCATTCTAGGCTTCCAATACTCATAGTTTGAGCCATCCAATATAGGGGGTCTGTTGACAAATCCTCCAACCTCTTTGTCCATCTTCACACTAGAAAGTATCTTCCCCAGATCTCACCCAGAGCCAGATAGGATGCCTGCTCTGATACCAATTGAAATTCTGGTACCAGACGTGTGATGTTAAGGTGCGATGTCACAACAACACACTCTGCACAATGGACAGCAATAACAGTAAATAAATTAACACAATGATTTGTTCACCCAGTTCGGTCTAACTACCTACGTCTGGGGGCTACCAAGCCATGGATGAATTTCACTACTTGTAGAATTAAATTACAGACTCAACAACCCAGTTGACAATCTCCTAATCTTAATTCCTACTAGTGACTTTCTACCTAAGAAACCACTTAGATATGAGAACACTACTCAATCCCTAAAACCACTCAAAGAACAACCTCTTTGAGAACCCTTGATTCTGCTTCACAGCTTTGATCAAGTAATACAACTCTCTTTGCTTCACAGCTTTAGAGAGGACAGAATACGACACAACAATTCACCCTAGAATTCTGGTTATACACCTTGTACAAAATACTCAAGACACTCAGCCTCTGCTCTTGATCTTCTCCCCGTATTTCTGTACTTTTTCCTTTGGTCTTGTGCGCTTTATATAGCTCCTTGAATTGGGCTTGGACTTGTCACAATATTTGATCAGATTTGTTAATTAAAACTGAATCTTCAAAACAGATTTTATCCTCAAAATTTTTTTAAATCTTCAACCTTTTAATTCTCCAACAGACCTGCAATCAAATCTCCCATGTAACAGAAAATATCTATCCCAAGATATTCTCATCCAATGAGTCAACCACTCTCCACAATTCCAGCTAACACGCGTGCCCTAATAACAACAAGCCCATGCTGTTATCAGTTCTGCAGATCTAATGTCACAACATCGCCATGTGACATCATACATCCACTTAAACAAATACATACTTAACACAGCCCAGTGTTAAGACTTCAATGTTGCACCATCAGTACCTTGACATCAACATTGAATATACTTTGTTTTACCAAAATTCCAGCCAATCCAAGCACTAACACAATGCAAATGTATGTATGCACATGTTGCTTATGCAGATGGAATGTGAATGGTATATGCAACACCCAATGATGCAAAGGTTATATGATGCAAAAGTGCAGCATACATATGATGATGTAATAACTCAGGCTCAACAATGCGGCACATACAATGATGCTATAACTCAAGTTCAAAAGTTCGACATACATGATGATGCAATAACAGTATGCAAAAAATGTAAGTTAGAGATGCAACATCTTCTGGATAATCTGCATATCTAGCTCTGTGTAGGTGCAAAAATATGATGTGTGTGAGAGAACAAGGGTAAGAAGTGGCTTGGTTTCCTGCAAAAACCCATATCCCGCTCACATGTGTGATCTAGACTCAACAAGGTGGTCCCTAGAAAGGTCGCCCAAACCATAGGACTCAGAATGAAAAACCCCCGCCGTAGTGAATTCTTGCAAGATGGAAGTATTCTCAAGCGAATCACGATCTGGGATGTGGCTCTCGTGGTAACCCAATGCGCAAAACGCAGGCCTCACGACTATCCACGTTCTAGCCTATGTGTATCTAAGCCCGGTGTTAGGACTTTTCTCTCCAATAATATCTACCCATCCCAACAACAGCAGAATGTATAGCAGATATCTAGAATATATAACATATGAATATTCAAATCAGTAAAGAAATGCAGTAAATAAATATAAAGCTAAATAAAATAAAGCGAGTAAAGCGCAGAAGATAAACACCCAAGCAAGCAAGAAAGCAAACAAAACTAGGCGAGACCCCATCTTGCAAGCGCAAGGACTCCCCAGTAGAGTCGCCAACTGAAGATGGCTGGTTTATACCTGAGTGAATCGCACACTCAAAGATACAACAGAGTCGCCACTGAACTTTATTTAGTCCCAAAGGACAGGGAAAATATCGATAAAACCCAAGGGGAAGAGAAACGGGAACAGGGGTCGGTTATGCGAAAGGAAGGTACTAACACTTACGCATCCGTCGTACTCGACGGGAACCATTTTGCTTACTTCTAGGCTTGGATGGGTTATCTATCTAAAGGCTTCTAGCTAAAGAAGAAGAGGAGAGAGAAAAGAAAAGAAGAAAGAAAGTGCTCGCGGAGGATTGGGGCCCTCGTACCTACGTACCCTCATAGTGCAATGAGGAAATCAGAGCTCCGTATTTCATGGAACTAAGGAAGAAAAGAAGAATGGAAGAAGGTGGAAGGGTGCTCGCCAAGATCATCGCGATCTCGTGCCTACGTATCTGACATTCGAATGAATGCAGAATCAGAGCTTCCGTAGTTCGGGGAACCAAGACGGAAAAAGAAAAGGAAAGGAAAGTGGTGTCAAAACCAAGAGCAAAATAAGGTAAAAGGTAAATCCGCTGGGGATAACAAAGAGGATTGGTGTCAAAACCAAGAAAGAAGAACTGAAAAAAGATGATAGAGAAGACTCCACTGGGGAGATAAGAGAACAAAGCGACAGTACTAGGGATCGAAAGGATAAAAGCTCTGTATATTAACTGACTGGCAGTGGTTAATCGGAGAGGAAAAAAGATAAAACTCTGAAAGGGAAAAGGGAACTCTGCTGGGGAAGACCCGAGCAGAAAGGGTGACCGCGCTGAAAGGAATGACTTCAAAACCAAGAGACAAGACTCGATAGGTTAACTGACTGTCAGTACTTAACCGAATAAAAAAAGGTAACAACTCTGGAGGGGATAAAAGACTTGGTGTCAACAGGCAGACTGTGATGAACCAAAAGAACGGATGTAGAACCAAGCGAAGGTTGTGACCCAAAGGGGATGTCGATATTGACTGAGCAAGCAGTACTTGATCAACAAAAGGGGTGTTGAACCAAAAGAGGTTGCTAACCGCTGAAGAATCTGTGTTAACAGAGAAATTGTGATTAACCGAAAAGAAACGAGTGACTAACCAAGAAAAGGTGATTAACTAAAAAAGGGTTCAGTGTTTTAACAGGCTGGCTGTGGTTAACTGAAAGAATGAGTGATTAACCAAGAGAAGGTAATTAACCCAAGAGTAACTCAGTGTGTTAACAGATAGACTGTGGTTAACTGAGAAGACGTGCAAATTGGTATTTTAACTGACATGCAGTGGTTAACCAAACAAATGGAGAAGAACCGAGAGAAGGTTGCGAACTCCTGGGAATGCGGTTTTTACAGAAAGACTGTGTTCAACCGAAAAAGAAACCCTTCTTGGAGAATCAAAAGCAATGACCGACCACAAGAAAAGAAAGTAGGGTATTAAAACAAAGAGAGTTGATAACCCAAAGAACAATGATCTTAACCAAGAATGGTGATTGATCAAAAGAGATTGCAAGAGATAGGAGTGATCAAGGATCGACTCAACTGGGGGAGGAGATACGCCACCGCCTGGAGATAGAGGTGGCTAAGCCAAGCACATGGTCATTCGTCCCCTACCTGAAGTAGTCAGAATGAGAGTAGGAATTCTCCCTTCTCATTCCTTCTCTAACACACAGGGTGTAGCGCAGAAGTTGAAACGGATAGCGTAACAACTCCAAGTTGTACAATGCTCCAGTGTCGTGCGGCGCGCGAATCTCTGACTCAGCAGGGGATCAAGAGAGAAAGCTCTAAAGGAAGCCTAAAGAGAAGCGCCAAATGGATGATTAATAATCAAAACAAAGTTTCAATTAATTAATCGAAAGGGAGGAATATGCTAATAATTTTCCAAATGAATGAAAAATTAATAAAGCAAAGGGTGTATTATTGATTGTACAAGATTAAGCTTATTCTTTTGAGAACAAACCTAATGTAAAACAATGAGAGGAAGTGCAAAACAGTACCAAATGATACTTAAAATGCAACACAAAATCATGTTATTGTGATCAAAGAAAGTGCAAGAAAGATCATGTTCATACAATGCCTAGAATGTGATCAAATTGAATAATCGAAATTGTGCATCGAAAGTTCATGAATATGCTTCAAACAGAAGTTACATGACACTTAAAACATCCTTAAAAGTCAAGCATACCAATCCATGGAAGTTAAAAGGAGAAAGCATGGCAAACACACTTGAAAAAGCATGAAAATGACACTCTGGTTTAGTGTTAATCGATTAATATTTTTGCACTACAAAGTGTTAATCGATTAATACTTGAAAAATAACAAAATTACACTGGTTAATCAATTAACACTTTTGCAGTGCAAAGTGTTAATCGATTAACACTGGCACAGGTGCAGAAAAAATAGTTTTCAAAAGTGCTTTTGGCCAGTTATTGATTGTGCAGTCACTCAAATGCTAGGGCAAATAATTATGCACGAAAAATCAAGTTTAACACCAGCAAATGATCAACAATGGAAACAATTAAATCATAAAGATCATGGATCAAGCAATGGCATAATCAATTCGCACACAAAAACATCGAAACTACATCGCGAATGATACGAAAACGTTCGAAACAGTAAAATGAATAAGATCTACCAACCTACAAGCCGGAGATTTGGCTTGGTGATTATTGCAAAGTGATCTTGATGATGATAATCAAAGAAAACTAGAGGAATTTTCAATTATATCCGAATCATACCGAAACCGAGCAAATTGCGACGAAACTCCGAAATACGATTCCGAACCGTTGAATCTTGAAGCAAACACTTGAGATGAATCCAAAAGCTTATGAAACTCTAGAAATCCAAGTATAATTGCAAGAGGATGAAGGTTAAGCTCAAGAAATAATTACTTCCAATGTAGAAGTGATTAATCTTCAATGGTGAAGAGCTATGGTGAGGTTTGGGAAGAGAATTGAGATGAAGATGAAGAAGTTGCAGAAAAATTCAGATAGAATGTGAGAGAATTGAGAGTGAAGTGTGAGAAATGGTTGAGAAATTATGGAGGATTTGTGAAACTAGTGAAGCTTTATTTATATAGATTTTTGGTTTGGAGTGTGAGAGGTTTGGCATTAGGCTAGGAGCTAGCTTAGGGTGGTTTGGAATTAGGCTAGGAGTTAGTTACACTTGACTCACCGAGTCAAGCGGTTAACTCGGTTAGTTAGGAAGTTAACTCAGTAGCAATCCCAATGTAAGCTTCACATCCTAAGGTTGACATGCTTGGAAACCAAGGAATATGGTGCACTTAAATTAGAGTGATGCATTGGAATAAATGCACTTGGAGTGTCTTGAATAGTCTTGAGATGTCTAGAGCTGTCTAGAATGTTCCACATGCTGCTAGAATTATGTAGAATCCCAAAATGTGGAGTGGTAGGTAGCTGTCATGAAAAGCAGCAAAATCTGCCAAATTTACACGTGTTAATTGATTAACACATTTGCACTCCAAATGGTTAATCAATTAACCAGGCCAAAATTCCCCAAATTTGCCTGAAAAATGGTGTTGTGGCCACGGTTCCGATTTTCAACCTCTTGCTTTGATGAATAGACATAGAAACCTTTATTTTGTGCTTGTTTTGATGATGTGATGACCTTGTGAGAATGTGATTAATCAGGCTTGGAAAACCTGAATATCCTGCAACAAGAAACACATAGGGAAAAGTGCGAATGCGTATGTCGGCGATGCGAATGCACATGCTCATGCAAAATGTAAAAGAGAGAGATCAAATTTCGGGTTACGACACATGGGTATAAAACTTCAGTTCGGACTTCGACAGGGGCAACTCCCTTTTCCTTGGTGTATGGGATAGATGTTGTTCTTCCCATTGAAGTAGAGATACCATCTTTGAGAATTCAGATGGAGACCAAGCTTGATGAAGCAGAATGGGTCCAAGAAAGATATGATATGTTAAACCTCATCGATGAGAAACGTCTGACTGCAATGTGTCATGGTCAATTGTATCAAAAGAGGATGAAAAGAGCATTTGATAAGAAGGTCTGTGTTCGTGAGTTCCAAGAAGGGGAACACGTACTCAAAAAGATCTTGCCATCTCAAAGGGATGTACGTGGGAAATGGGGGCCCAATTATGAAGGCCCATTTATGGTGAAGACAACATTCTTAGGAGGTTCCCTGATTCTTACAACGATGGATGGTGAACAACTCTCACACCCTGTAAATGCTGATGCAGTAAGAAAATATTACGCCTAAAAATCCCGCTAAGTCGAAAACCAAAAATGGCGACTTAGGAAAGAAAAGGGTATCCCGGTGGGTCATAACCTATGAAGGAGACTCAGACAATAGTTAGGGATAAAATAAAAAGAAAGAGCTCGCTAGGTTGAAAACCCGAAAGGGTGGCCTAGGCAAAAAAGAGCGTCCAGGTGGATTGAAAACCCGAAAGGGCGGTCCAGGCAAAAGTTAGGGACAAAAGGCGTTTCACTGTGTCAGAAAGGGCTGTTACCCATACCAAGGAAGTCAAAAAAAGAAGTTCAAGCTCATTCGCTCTTATCAGCAGCAAGGTTTTTAAGGATTCTTAGTCATTAGGGATAGTAGGGGTCATTGAATACAATGTAACCTTTTCCTATTGCCATTTTTCTAATTGTAACGTTCCATGGAACTTTGCCATTGGCGAGTTGACATTCTAATGAAATCAGATTTTGGACCTTTCTTTGCTTGATATTTATCATTTCTCTACTTTTTCCTTGTTATCAAAACTTGAATTATTCATTAATAATGGTTTTGAAATCGGAAAATTTTGAAATAAAAACAAATCTTTTGAGAAAACACAATGGAAGTATAATCTACTTTGGCTCTTGGGACGATTTAGTAAAATCACATGCTCCCAGTGTTTCTTGTTGTGACGAAAGCACTGTTAAATAATCTGGCGTGTAATCTAAACTAGCAATGCTTCCTGGATTGGACACTTCAGTGATAACTGATTACCATGATACAAAGGATTTCTCTCCAGTATCTTCCACAAATGTTTGTTGAAAGTGGAAAGTCTTTACCTCCTCAGGTGAAAGAAGAACATTCCCTATTTTGACTCTTGAGCGGCTGTTTTCTTCAGATTCAGTGTGGCTCTTTGTAGTGGATGTGTTATCCATTTCCCTTTTCCCCAGTCTTTCGTCTCTCGTCAGAGTCGTCTCTTGCATGGCATTGAGCATTCGCATCATATCATATCATAGTGCATTGTTGCATTTGGTGTGTTTCTTCGTGGGTCTTTACCTCCTTTACCCTTGACCTGCTCAGGTCAAGTGTCCTTTTGAGTTCGTGGATCGTCATTCGTGTTCTGGTTACATCCGGTTATCACCTGCATGCGTCAATTTGATTATTACCCTTATTCCCAAGGGAGCTTAGTCGTCACTATGCAACCATTATTATTGTTACAAAAGCCCAGTCATTACTGGCGTTGTTTTCATATCGATCATCATCGGTATCGCGAAGTCTAGTATTCACTGACATTGTTTGAAAAATCCAATCTTAATTGGTCAGTCTTAACTGTATGTCTTAAGTCCAGTATTCACTGGCATTGTTTTAATATCGATCATCATCGGTATCGCGAAGTCCAGTATTCACTGGCATTGTTTGAAAAATCCAATCTTAATTGGTCAGTCTTAATTGTATGTCTCAAGTCCAGTATTCACTGGCATTGTTTTAATATCGATCATCATCGGTATCGTGAAGTCCAGTATTCACTGGCATTGTTTGAAAAATCCAATCTTAATTGGTCAGTCTTAACTGTATGTCTCAAGTCCAGTATTCACTGGCATTATTTTAATATCAATCATCATCGGTACCGCGAAGTCCAGTATTCACTGGCATTATTTGAAAACCCAATCTTAATTGGTCAGTCTTAACTGTATGTCTCAAGTCCAGTCTTCACTGGCATAATTTTCATCCAAATATCATCATTATCCAAGTCCAGTGATTACTGACATGCTTTTCAAAGTCCAATCACTATTGGCATCTTGCAACTTATCATCAGCAGAGGTTTTGGTCATCACCAATATCCCCGTGAAAGTCCAGTGCTCACTGGCGTTTGTTGAAAGTCTGATCATTATCAGCATCTTAAGTCTAGTAATTTCTAGCATGCTTCCTAAGTCCAATCCTTATTGGCGTTTTAAGTTTGTTCATTAACAATATCCTTTGAAGTCCTTGTGATTATTATCATTTGGCGCACGCAGAGTTTGTGTTTGTCTCTGTCTTTCTGGCTTTTCTTGAAGATCCCGTTTGAACTCTTTAGTATAAGAAATCCCTGGAAAATCTTTTGTTGGGTGTCTGTCCTGTATTTCAAGTTGATCCCCGGTGGAGATCATGTCTTCTTTCTGGCTTCATCCTCAGTAAAGAATTTGTCTCCTTTTCGCCGTCCCCGATGTCGTCCGGTCATATCTGAACCTGTCGTCCATCTCCCTGGATCTTTCCCCAGTGGAGAACACCTCTCTGATTTCCATCTCCAGTGAGGATCTGTGGGTCTCCCTCATTTTATTTTCTTATTCCCCAGTGAGTTTCTTCTGTTGGTTGTTAACCTTCATCCCCAGTGATTCTTGCTTGCGGATACTAGACCTTTGTTCCTCCCTAGTGAGTCTCATCTGTGGGTGTTTGATCTTTGCCTTTGGTGTCTTGTTTTGTCTACATTTTTACACCAGCATGTCATCATATCATCATATTAGAAGTTCATGGCATGTCAGCATTTGCATGTCTGTTGCTTGTCCTTAGCATATGCATTCTATCTAAGGGCAAAATTTTCGGTTTGCTATATTTAAATATCTTTCCACCCTGATTTCACAAGGATTATCATAGCTCGTGCCATCCGGTAAAGCTATTTAAATAGGGGCAACTGTTATATCCCAAATTTTACCCCTTAGATGACATAACATTTTTGCACTTGCATTAGGGTTCAATCATCTATGCATTATTAACTAACAACCATATCTTGCTAGTTTATTTCTTTGTGAAAGCTAGGTTTTGCACAAGAAAGAGGGCAAGATCAATAAGCCAAGCTCTCATATGTTTTAAGGTCTCCTAAGACACCTCTTGGCTCCATACATCCATCCCAAGTGTTCTTTAGATGGTTAAGAAGAGTGTTTGAAATCATCTGGTAAAAAAAGTCAACTGAGATTCCAAAGTTCAACCATTTGGTCTTGAAGGCTAATCATGATGTTCTCAAATCATGTGCCATGGTCTCATGTAATTGGATCAAGAGAATTCAAAGAAAAACCATGAGATCAGGAGTTGTGGAATTAGGTTTTAACCTGAAGAATTACAAGGAATCTTGGTGTGATCAGTCAATGTTTGGATTGGTTCATCAACCAATTGAGCTTACATACATTCAAGAGTTCTTATTCATCAAGAAGTCATGTGTGTTTGGCTCTCATCACAAGTGCAATGAATCCCAAGTTCATCTGGCCCCAGATCAGGGTTTTGTCAGGAAAAGTCAACCAGGGTATTGACTTTTGGTCAAGGCATGATCCCAAGCTTTGGGACATGATCCTATGTGTTCATATGCATCTTTAGAGGCTATCCATGGGTATTTGAAGAGATTGAGGAAGCAAGATCATCAAAGATCATCCTATTGAATTCATGAAGAAATTAGGGTTTTGACTGAAAAGTCAAACCTTTGACTTTTGATGTTTTGATCCAAGATGAAGTATCCAAGCTATATTCCATCAAGACATGTTTGATTCTTGAGTTAGAACATGAGAAATCAACATTTGAAAGGTTTCTTGCAAAAAGGGCAAGGTTGGGTTCATGAAATAGAATAAGTGTGGAAGAATCCACTGCTTGTGTGAACTTTGAAGAGTCATAACTTTCAAACCACACATCCAATTTTGGTGGCTCAAAGCTCAAATTGAAGCTCTCATCGTGAACTCTAAATTGTATTAGAGGGTCCTTCTTCAAAAAAGGCTTAGTTTTTAAGTTAGGAGGCTTGGAAGTTCAAGGCAACTTATGACTAAGTGAAATTTCACTACATTTGCCCTAATTTTGCAGCCAACTTTAACCTCATTTTCACTATGATCAAAGCCTTATTTCAATTGTCCTTGGTCATGAAACTTGTAGAGTGTTCTTCTAGCTTTCTTTTGAGTACTAGAACACCTCCATTGGACATGTACAACTCAAGTTATGAAGTCACCAAGTTAAGGTTTTTCACTTGACAAGTTTTGGCAATTTCATGGTCCAATCTTCCAAGGTTCTTTTCATCACGATACAAGTTTTATTTCAATTTTTCTTGTACATGAAAGTTGTAGGTCTCTTTCCAAGCTTTCCATCCATTACTAGAACTCTCCATTTGGATACATATTCACCAAGTTTCAAAGTTGGTGTCATGAATAGGTCAAATTTCCATAACTTAGAATTTTTCTAAGTTTTCTTCTTTGACATATTGATGGACATGCCTTGCATATCATTTTTCTCATGTATCCATACTTTGTTTCAAGCTGACTCAAACACAAGATTTGATCTCTCTTCTTCCTAGTTTCTATTGGATCCAAAACCTCATCATTTGAACCAAAAACCATGGAGTTATGATGGTCCAAAATGGTATCCACGAATTGGTTTTACAACAAGACGTTATGCACATAGTCCATACCATTTTGTTATTTCTCATGTAACCCTTAGGATTCTGATTATGGTGCTTGGCTCTTGATACGATTCATGCACATACCTTATGGTACACCTTCCCAAGCTTTGCTAGAAAAGGGATCTTTCTTGTATGACAAGAATAAAACATCACACAACATTTCCATGCAAGGAGGTTGGGATGAGTCTAGACAGCAAACCTACTGCTCTCTTCCTCTTTTCATGCTGAGACTATGACCATGCCAAGAAAACTCTACACAATGTGACAAAACTCTCCACCAACCTTGTCTTGTACGAATCAAACCATCTCTCTCTTTCCCTCTTATTTTCAAATCTCACAAAGTTTAACCATAGTGGTTTTACCTCAGTAAATTATTCTGATCACTTCACAAACTCTCCATATTTAAGCATAAGTGGGAAACCCTAGAGACTCACTCATTCTCAGAGCCATACATAGCCGCACATCACTCAAACTTTCTTCCTTTCACAAAACTTGTTCTCATTCGTATCTATTTCTCTTGGAGTTCTTCTTCCATTTCCTGGCCACACTGACTCTTCTTCAAGTACCTAGAAGGCAAATGAGGGCTTTTGAAGGCTTTATCCACGCAAGAATCAACACTGTAAACGCTCCACGTTTTGGTAAAACTTCTCACTTTGTGCTCTGCTCATTTTAGATTCAATAACGTGTTAAGAACACCCATGCATTACTGGAAGCCCTCTAATAGAGGTATTGGCTGAGTAGTTAACTTGTTTTGCTATTTGAGAAGTTTATGTCAGTTTTGAACTTGTGATTTGTCGTTGGGTTTTCATAGTGTTTAAGCTACCATTTGTTAAAATTAAAACCATAGCCTTGTTCTACGTATGATGACCTCCAGTTCTGGCTTTTATTTCGCTTGGTTTCATGGATTACAGAGGGAGATAATGGAGGTCGAGGTATCATTTCATTTTTGGTCTAGGTTGTTCACTCGCTGGTTTTAATTTGGTTGGGAGGTTGAAGACGAAGATGTCTTCACCTCATTGATCATGCATGGGGTTTACTACCCTCTCTCTCTCTCTGCCACACATGTTTTATTTATGGTGTATTTATCATAAATAAATGTGGCAATCAGTGATAGGTTGTTGGTGTTTTTTTTTGTCGTTAGTCACTTAAACTAGTTTTGACCAGTTGATACTTGGTTCACATGTTTATTTTGTACATGGCCATGTAACATTTTCTGCAGAAAGAGTATTTTTCCATTGGACTTGGGCCTTCGTGCTTTGCTTTTCGTGCCTCCCCCTTTCAGGACCAAGACTTGTTTTAACTTGTTTTCAGTTCATTTCAATTTTTACTTTCACACCCCCTGTTTCAATCATTTTCAATTATTTTATTTTATTTTCACTTCTATTTTGTTCTTTTAAAAATAGTTTTCCTTATTTAAAAATTCAGAGAAAAATCATGGTTACACTTTAAAGTCTTATTTAATTTTTTAATATTTTATTTTTAATTTTAATTTTATTTTACTATTTATTTAGGATTTTTCAAATAGAAGGGTATCTTTTAACCATGTTTGTGAACTTGTTTTAAAAAGACTACTTCCCTTTAGCTTTTTGGCTTGTTTTTTTAGAGTGTCTTAGGAAACATTAGGAGGTTGTTTTGAGGTTGGTTACTGACCTTGAATGAGGTCTTTTGGTTTGGTTTTAGTTGCTCCTGTTTGAGCCTTAATTCATTGCTCGATACCTTTGATCCCTCACATGGAAGTTTGGTCTTGAGATAGCCCTCTTGCTTATCCTTGCATATAACTTCACACACACCTTGTTGAAGGTTTAAACTTGAGTTTAGGCTTTGGTTTTGGATTTTTCTACCCATTTTTCTAATTTTGAACACTATGCTAATGTAATCCTCCTCTGACCTTTATTTTTTTAACCTAGTTTGACCTAGTTCCTTTGTAACACTTCTTGAGGTGCCTTGTAGTTTGAACTTGTGTTTATTCATGGTTAAATAAGGATGTTTCACCTCTGCCCTCATGGTTCAAGGTTGCTTTAGCTTGCCTATTTGGCCATTTATTCATGATTGAGTTGTTGTGAATCATTTCATTATGTTTTGACATGTTCTTGTGTACTTAATCTTGCTCATGCCTAAGGGTGATTCACATGGATGTTTATCTTGACATTTTGATGTTATATATGTGATTTGTGCTTGATTGATGCTACTGCCCCTCTTGGATGTTTATCCTACTTGAGTCATTTGACTCTTATTTTTATCACTTTTACTTTAATCCCCCTTTCAACTCTTGTTTTCACAAGTAATTGTTTTCCCCTCCTTCCAAAGGAAAACCTCTCCATTGATTTCAATATCATGGATAGCTCATTACCCTCTTGGCCTCTTTAGAGCCACTCCTCTCCCTTATCCTCTCATTAAGATCAATCCCTTGGCCTCATTAGAGCCTCTTCTCCCTCAACCTAGTTAGGTTTCCCTATCTTGTAAGCACTATCATTATAGTTGCTCAACTCCCTTCCTTGGCCTCATTAGAGCCGCTTACTTTACCTCATTTTAGGATCCACCTAGAGTTCTTCAACTCTATGTGATCATCATCATGATGTTCCTTACCCTTTTTGCCTTATTAGGGCCACCCTCATTTAACTTAGAACTAGGACTAGAGTTCTTAAACTCCATGTGATTCTCATCATCATGAGTATTTACTTCCCCTTTACAACATGGACTTAGAGAGTTCTTCAACTCTATATGAGTATCGCACTCATTCCCCTTAGAACTTTGACCATATTCAATGGTTCCTCACCCCTAGTGAGGTGAACTACGAATACTCTGATTCTATCCTTATTAGGATACGTAGGCACGAGATGCAACGTCTTGGCGAGCATACTTAGTGTACATACCCTTAGGTCTTTACCTTACCCTTAGCAGATTCCCTTAGCAAGCAAACTTTAACATAACACAAATACAAAAAAGAGGTTCTTGTAGAGTACTACAGATATCTAGGATGTTAACACCTACCCTAGGTATAACCAACCCCCGAACCTTAGATCTCTTAGTTGTGTCTTCACATAGCGCAATTAAGGTTTTCTTCGATCTTTACCCTTTCCTTTGGATAAATCAAAGCTCGGTGGTGAATTTCAAAGATGTGTGATTCAAGTTAAATAATAGCTTGATATCTGATTCTCACCACAACAATAGGTGTTGGATACTTACTTATTTGCACTGTTCTCTGATGTTAAAAATGTGGTTGAAATACTGCATGAAGTATTACAGGACACAACCAGTTAGATTCATGCAAGAAATCATGCATAAATATTACTCTCGATGTGTATTTGAGTACAATTATGTCGTAATTTTTTTTAACTAGGGCAGATGCACGAGTATTTACCTAGTATGTGCACAAAACATCATTTATATAACAAATGAAGGTTGTGGTTTAAAAAAAAATGCATTATGCATATATAAGGATTATGAATTGGCTGATGGCTCATGTGAAAATTCACTCTTTTTCTCAAAATCAATAACATCTTATTTTCTCATATCAAAGCATTATTTGGTTTGTCTACTATCAACCCATAATAATATTATTGCATGTTCTTACTATTTTTCCCTTCCACTAAAATTTAATTATACTACATCTTGGAGAAATTGGTAATTACCAAATGTTACAATTAAAACTCGCTCAAACCTCTCTTTGCATGACATGTGATACACAACCATTAGCTAACAATCTCAAATTTTCTTTCCCACTAAAACACATACAGACGCCTACTTTCTTTGTTTCTATCATTGTTTATCCTTCCAACACTACTTCTCTATCTTTCTCTCAAACTTGCTCCCTTTACACTCCCTCTCTTAGTTTTTCTTCTCTCTCTCTCTCTCTCTCTCTCTCTCTCTCTCTCTCTCTCCAACAACACTACCTCTTCACAACATGTCTCCGTGTCTCTGCACCCTCATTCGTCGAGACATTGTTTCAACCATCCAATTTCCCCTATTTTTAAATCTATTCATTGATCTCCTAAATTCAAAATCACTTTTTCCTCTTTCCCTCTCACCAAATCTTCTAGATCCACTTTTGCCATGAAATATACACTACCTCACCTACCACCCGTAACAATGAAAACTGAAATTACAAAAAACAAACCCTACAGTTAAAACATTCTTGTACATATGCTTTTGTGTGACTACCGACTGCGATGATGGAAGTTGAGAGGGTTGTTGGTTCCGAGCACTGTTGTTTTGGCAGATTCGTAGTTGTTCTGAATAATGTTGTTGCAAGCATGTGTGTGCGACTTAGAAGTTATTATGAGTTTGATTGTTGCAAGCATGGATCCAGATATCATCTCTTTTATTAAGCTTTGTTTAAATCATGGTAAGTTTCATTTAGTTTGAGTTCCTGTTAAGTTTTTGTACGATGAGTTCTGAATATGATGTTTATTTGCCATTAAGTTCGGTTTCGTATAAGTTTCATTTCAAACAAGTCCTGAGTATGATGTATATTTTTTGGTTAGTTTGGTTTCTATAAATTGCTATTAAGTTTTGTCTAGTTTAAATTCGATTAAGTTTTTGGTCCTGCAGATGCCATTGAAGCCGAACGCTTCTTCACCAAACTCATCAAGAAACATGTTCATTTAACGCATTTGTTTAATTTTGTCTAATCTCGTTTTCCTCCTTTATTTAAATTTGTTTTTTCTTCATTTTCCTATTGTTTCATTTCACTATAATTATTCATTTTATGCTAATTATGGTAGAATTAGAATGGATAATTTTGATTGTTGTTTGTGAGTTTTTTTTAAGAGTTATGTTTTGAGAAGATGAATGGCGAAGTTTAATTTGAAATTGTGATAGGTGATCCACAGTCTCAAGATCCAATTGATACATTGTTACCATCCGACAAATGTTACATAACAATGAAACAAACAACCTAGTAGTTGCGTACCTGTTGTAACTGTGAGTGTGAAAATTGAGTACTGACCATTGTGTGGTTTGTGTTATTATTGCATTCATATCATTCGTGAGTCACTGCCGTGTTGTCGTCATCATTGGAAATTCTTTAGTGCATATACTGGAATGATGATTCTACTGGTGAGAAGACGATGTTTATAATTATGTTTCATATTGCATTCGTGATTCTACTGATGATTCTTGCACACATACTTTTATTACTTATTCTTGGTCAGGTCATTAAATCCAAAATTGAAATTATTGTAATGAATTTAAGGATCCATCTCAATTTAAAAGAATCATTGTAAGGATTTCACAAGAAAGGTAGTATAGTTTCTCAATCAACATTGATTTTTTAATAATCATCATCAATAACTTGTGATTTGTTAAAATTGTTTCTATTTTGATTTTAATATATCTCATTGGAACTCCTCTTCAAGTTAATTTTTAATATAATTCATAATAGTTTTGTGCAAAATCATTTTCTGATTTTATTATAGGTCAATTGAACTGTGTTTTTTTGTTTGCGTCTTCTAGATGATTGTTGTCTTGAGTAATTGTTACCATCTTGCAAATGTTACAAAATAGTGAAATCAACAACCTAGCTGATGTGTATCTGTTGTGCCTACAAGTGTGACAACTGAGTAATGAGCATTATGGGATTCGTGAGTGGTTGTCGTCGTCATCAGCAATTCTTTAGCGCATAAATTGAAATGATGATTCTACTAGTGAGAAGACAATGTTTAAAATTATGTTATGTATTGCATTTATGTAGTTAAGTATATTGATGTTGATCCATCGTGAAGTTCACCTTTCCCGACTCATCTTTTTTGTTTTGATTAAGGTTTCATCTCAAATGTCTTTTACTATCCAAGAGTAGTGTCACTAATGTTCCTACCTAATATTGTTAACTCACCTTGTGGCTCTCAAGTTAGTAAGTGGGAAGTCAAATTCTGATTCAGTCTTGGAAAGAGAGAAAACGTATCTTCTAAAATGGGTATACATGCTGCTTTTTCTTCCTTTGAATATATATATATATATATATATATATATATATATATATATATATATATATATATATATATAGTCCAAAAATATATCAATGCATCACTATGATTTGTTGAATTCATTAAATCTTGCAATATAACTCTTGCTTAACCTATCACTTCAGTTTTAAATCCATTCAGATGTTCAGGCCTCGTAATCTTGATCAAGGATTTATAAAAAAGAAATCAAGTGTGGAAAATGTCAATCAGAGTTGTGGGTTTATGGACTGTGAAGGAGATGAGTGGAGAGTTACATCTAGAGATAGTCATTCAAACACAATGGTTAATAATGTTATCATTTCCTAATTCATGACACTTACATGTTGCTTTTATTATATATTGACCATCAATTTATGTTTATGCAATCGGTTCCACCCTCATATGCAATTTGTTCTCTCATAATTGCTTATATGCTAATAGGCATGGCAACATAACCCATACCCGCCGGAACCCACCCGAACCCGCCCCGAAGTTGACGGGGAAAACCCGCTTTGACTGGGTTTGGGTTTTTCCAAATTAAAAAATATGGATACGGGTCGATTAACGGGGACACTAGTACCCACCCCGAACCCGCCCCGTTTATTTCATTATATACATTTTTATTTAGTTTTGTTAATTTGGAATATTAAATATGTACCCAATGTTTTGATATTTTGATTTGCATTAATTATTTAAAATATTTGAAATATATGTTTGAAATTTTTTGAGATTGTTTTATTCTATTATTTGTAATGTAATTTGATTTTGGAAAAAATAAATATTTTTATTTAAAAAAAAATGATTTTACTAAATGGATGGTGGCGGGGCGGGGATACCCGAACCCGTTTGGGACGGGTTTGGGTTTTAATTTTCCACCTCCGCTTGGGTTTGCGTTTGGGGGAGGTAAAAATCGTCCCCGGCCCGCCCCGTTGCCATACCTATATGGTAGTCCTACTTTCATTCTCTTAATACAACAAATTTTGCTTTACTGATTCAGTCAACCATTTTTGAATCAAAACTAGGGAATGGAAGTATGTCAAAGTTTAGTTATCCATATGTTTACTTACTGAGTTATAACATGTTTTGTAGTCAAGCTTAGTCATCTTATATAGTCAACATTATCATGCTTCATACTTGATCACTTAGGCAAATAAGGATCACTCATTAATCTACCCAACAAACCCTTTATTATAAGCAACAATATATTCAAAGGGGGTACTAGGGGTACCCCAACCCAACAAACAACATTTACAGACAAGCTCCCACTAAGATGACATTCCTACTAATTTAAAAATCATACTCTTATTAAAAATCACTAGGGCATTTGAACCATTCGTAATAATCACACCTAACTTTATGCGAATAACTTAAAGCCAACCACCACCAAGAGGAATGAATTATTCTTAGAACGATTTCAGCTGGATTAGCAACAACATCATTAAAATCACCTGATTTCTTGTCCACCATATACACCAACATATAGCAAGCTAAATCAAACAAGCTGATGAATTCGACCATTTCCCTATCAATTTGATAAACCATGCCAGCATGTGTTTACAACAATTATCTTGGGCAATTTTCGAAATCCTAACCCACTCATTTACCTCCTTCTAGACCAAACTAACATGGGTACAAGAGAAGAACGCATGATCATCATCTTCATCAGCTTGAAAGCAGAAAACACATACTTTGTCATGGCTAATAGAAATAACACTTATGTCAACAAGATTGGACCGCGTTGGAAGTCTATTCAATATCTTTCTCCATCCAAAAATCTTAACTTTCAAAGGTATCTTAGATTGCCATAGAAGGTCCAGCGCTGTCTTGATGTTAGGTTCCAATTCAACGTGTCCACCAGCCTGCATCAGTTGTTCATAACAAGATGTTACAAAAAAAAGATTGAGAGAACCCCTGGGCCACCCAACTGAATCAACATTACCACATATAGGCCTAACATCCGACAACAACATCATTAGCTCGTGGAATTCTTTAACCAAATAGCCACTAAGCTTCATATTATTAAGACCAATATCCCACTGCCATAGTTCACCATCTCACATTCCCATGTATTTGACCACCTCTAGTTTCAAATATGATGCTTCAAATAAAGCATGGAAAAGACTCCTCAATGTGGACAAACCAATCCAATGAGAAATCCAAAAGGGAACAATAGATGCATCGCCTAATTTCCATGATAATTGTCTAATGAAGCTGTTCTGGACTGGGCCAGCGCCTGCCCATCAGTCGGGCAGACCCAACCCAATATCATGCTACGCAGCCCATTAAGGCGCAATCTTCTTCCTCGTCGGGCACGTCCAGATCCCATCATCATCGAGCAGACACTATATGGACCGGGGAGAGAGCGAACATCCTTCCCCCGCGTGCCCCACGTGCTCCCCCCGCGGGGATACATCATTAGGTAACTACCCATCTCCAAAAGAGTTGGTCTACCCACTCTCCGGAGATCTAGGGGCAGTTAATCTAGGGCGAAGACCAGGTGCTGGTCTTCCCTACGCCATGTAAGCCCTGGAAGTTATCTGTATTGGGCCTAGCGACCCAACCCAGTGCAGACGACCGTTGGCCCAATGTTGAGGGCACAATATAAATACCCTCTCTCACAAGAGGGTCAGGTATTTTATTCTCATTCTTACTCTCACTTTCTGTACTTGCTTGCTCCGTTCCTGACTTTAGCATCAGAGTACCTTGCAAGTACACCCTCCACCATCTCACGCCACCGGAGTAGCGGAGCTCACGACGTTTGCAGGCCACTAATCTACTTTCTGACCAGGTACGATCAGTCACCCCCAACCGTCTCACGCCACTGGAGTAGCGGAGCTCACGAACTTTGCTGGCCACTAATCTACTTTCTGATCAGGTACGATCAGTGGCGCCGTCTATGGGAACCTTTACTTCCCCATTTTTCTCCTCGTAAAACTAAAGAAACTTTCATTTTATGACAATCACGGCCAGCCCTCGACCTGAGGCCAAGACTCCGGACACCGCCTTCATCCAGTTCAACAACAGAGATGACCACGAGCCCAATGTGGTCGTTAACGTCGAAGAAGGGGACCAGAGGGATGGGCGTACTGCCTCCCCCTCCTATGAAGATACGACCTTCAACGCCGCCCAACATGACAGAAGCTCAGCTGTCTACCAGCCTGTCCCTGCGCCACTAAATGCTGACCCAAACACGATGGCCCTGTTTGCACTAGTCAATCAGACCAACCTGTTGATCTCCCAGCTGAACGTGCGGATAGAAGCGCTTGAAAGGGGTCGACAACGACGTTCTCCCCCTCGGAGACATCGTCGTCCCATATCTCGCAGCCCTTCTCCTCCCCCGCGGAGGACACCGCAGGTTGACTCTCAGACTCCTTCCCCCAAGCCGAAGAGCCGACCAAGGAGTTCCTCTCGACGAAATAGGCGCGGTCGTGGCGATCACTCCCCATCGAAATCACCAGTTAGAAGTGACGTAGACGACCAGCGTACCCACTTGTCCAAGGAAATTATGGATACGCCTATACCCGTCTGGATGGAGAAGCCCCTACCTTTGGCAACGTACGATGACACTACCGACCCAGACGACCAAGTCGAGAGTTTCGAGGCAATGCTCGACTAAAGAAATGTCCTGGGAGCTATCAAGTGCAGGCTCTTCCCGACCACCCTCCGAAAAGGTGCTATGGCATGGTACAAGAGCCTCACACCGGAGTCTATCACTGCTTAGAAGGAACTGAAGAGACAGTTCTCCAGGCATTTCACTGCATCCCGACACCACCCGAAGACGGTGGCTTCCCTGGAAGCCACCTTCAAGGGAGGGACGAATCTCTCAGAGATTACATCGAGAGATTCAACCGGGAAGCCGTCGAGGTAGCCACTACCGATGACATAAAGAAGTTTCTGATCGAGCGAGGATTACGACCTCGCATTGAGTTTACCAAGGCTGTGGGCATCCAAAGGCCCTGCAACTTGGAAGAGCTCCTATATAAGGCCCAAGCATACATTCAGTACGAGGAGACGGAGGCTGCCCATTATGCACATAACTCGCGGCACCAAGAGGGCCCCCGAAGCTCCAGACAAGAAGACTCTACCGCTCCCTGACGAGGGGGTGATAGAAGAAGAGAAGATTGTCCTAGGGACTCTCGTGAATCGAGAGGTTCAACTGGCCGGTTCACGGAGTACACACCACTCACTGCTCCCCGCGAGTGAATTCTAGCCGAGTGCTCCAACTCGTAATTCCAGAAAGGAGGTGTCCGCTTTCCGAAGCCGACACCCCCCAAAGCTAATGTTGACAAGTCCAAGTATTGCATGTTCCATAGGAGCTATGGGCATGTCACCGAGGACTGCATCCACCTTAAGGATGCGATAGAAATTTTGATCAAGAAGGGGCACCTCAAGCAGTATACGAGGAGGAATGACCCCCCAGACAGGATGCTCGGGAAACACAAAGGGTCGAGGAGACGACCCCTTCCACCGGAGAGAACAGACTGCAAGTCGCTCTGAGTATAACCAGACTAGAGGACTTTTACATCCCCGACGAGCCCGAGATCCCCGCGATCGCTCATAGCCCCTGGGAGAGTCTTCCCCCCGAGGACCCAGTGACCGCTCGCAGCCCGTGGGAAAGTTTCCCCCCGACAATGGTCATATCTGGAGGGGGCTTCAACAAGGTCTCTGTAGGGTCAATCAAGCAGAAGTTCGACGAGCTGGAATCCGCGAGCTCGGCACAGACTTCCACCTTTGAGAAGGTAAAGGGAAGTCGAACCCCATTACCTTCTACCTCGAGGAACTGCCAGGTGGCTCGCCCAACTCCACCACCCCTCTCCTGATTCGGGCCCATATGGAGAACTTTGACGTTCGCAGAATCCTGGTCGACCAAGGGAGTTCGGTGGACATCATGTACGCCCACCTCTTCGAGACCCTCCAGCTCGATGAAAGGCATATGAACCCCTACGTGGGCTCAGATCTCCAGGGTTTCAATGGCATGACCACCAGACCATGGGGTTATGTCGAGCTGATGGTTACTTTCGGGAGTGATGACACTGCCCGACAAGTCAAGACCCGTTTTTTGGTAGTGGACTGCCCTTCCCTATAACAGTGCATCATGGGGAGGACAACTCTGGCCGAGATCACGGCGGTACCATCTACAGTGCATCTGAAGATGAAGTACTACACCACCCGAGGTCGGGTCATCACCCTCCACGGGGATATCGAAGTTGCAAGGAGGTGCTTTGAGGCTGCAACCAAGGTTCTGAGCTCGATCAACGTCAAGGCCAAGACCGGAGAGAAGTCAACCCCAGACGCAGAGCAGAAGCCCTTCCTGCGCGGCAACACGGTAGACCTCGACAGTCGTTTCCCCGGCGATCATGAAGAAGAGGGAGCAGCGGACAACGACCTCCCAGCTGAAGGCAACAGGCAGCCTCTCCACCTAACGCGCCCCATCCCAGACAGAGACTTCGAGCTTGTCACCCTAGGGGACAATCCAGACAGGATTGTGAAGATTGGTACCGCGCTCCCCGACCTGGCGAAGAAGCAATTAAAGGCATGCCTCAAGGAGAACGCAAATTTATTAGCGTGGAGCGCGTTGGAGATGCCCGACCTCGACCCAGATGTGGCCTGCCACCAGCTCACTGTAGACCCAACCGCTAGGGCTATAGTGCAACGTAGGCGTAGGCAGTCTCCCGAGAAAGCGGAGGCTGCTGAAAAAGCTGTAAAAGACCTCTTAGAGGCAAATTTCATTTTGATGGCCAGGTACACAACCTGGCTGTCCAACATTGTACTTGTCAAGAAAAATAATGGAAAATGGAGGATGTACGTTGACTATACTAATCTTAACCAGGCATGCCCGAAAGATTCTTATCCATTGCCTAACATCGACCAGGTGGTCGACAATTCTGCAGGTTTCAAACTATTGTCCTCATGGACGCCTACTCGGGGTACAATCAAATCCCCATGGCCAAGACCGACAAGCAGCACACTGCCTTCATGACTGAGTCGGGCAATTACTACTACAACGTGATGCCCTTCGTCCTAAATAACGCCGGCGCGACCTACCAGCGGATGATGAACAAAGTCTTCCGGGGAGAGATCGGCGACATGCTCGAGGTTTACATGGACGACATGATCGTTAAATCTGCAGAAGAAGTCAACCACGATGCCCATCTCCAAAAGGTCTTTGACACGGCGAGGAAGTGCATGATGAGGTTCAACCCCGAGAAATGCACCTTCGGCGTCCTGGAGAGCAAGTTCCTCGGTTTCTACCTCTCAGAGCGAGGTATCGAGGCAAACCCCGACAAGTGCAGGGCATTCTCCGAGATCCCGACACCGAACTCGAAGAAATCGATACAATCGTTGAATGGGATGCTGACCTCGCTTTCCCATTTTGTGGCCAAGTCGGCATAGTACGCACTCCCATTTTTCAAGCTCCTATGCTAGAAAGCCACGTTCGAATGGACCGAGGATTGCGAGCAGACGCTCCTCCACCTCAAACAGGTCCTTTCGCAACCCCCGGATCTCTCGTGACCAGAGGGCGGGGAGACGTTATTCCTATACGTCCCTATCACTAGCGAAGCGATCAACGCGATCCTAATCCGAGAAACCTCCGATGGGCAGAAGCCGATTTACTTTACCAGCAAAGCCCTCCAAGGTCCGAAACTTAGGTACTAGTAGATTAAAAAGGTCACTCTAGCTCTCATCACCGCGGCTAGAAGACTGCGACACTACTTCTTGGCCCACACGATCATGGTGAGGACCGAGCAACCCGTGAGACAACTCCTCGGCAGACCAAACATGGCGGGGAGGATGCTCAGATGGTCGCTCGATTTCGCCGAGTTTGACATCCAATATGAGGGGAGAAAGGCCCTGAAGGCTCAGGTGCTGGCCGACTTCGTGGCAGAAATGATCCTCCCGGAACTTTCGACCAACGGATCCCAAAAGAGAACGATCTACGTCGACGGAGCATCCAGCTCGACAGGTAGCGGAGGAGGCATCATCCTTGAAAACGGGGAAGGTATCTTGGTCGAAGTCCCCCTCACGTTGTCTTTCCCGACATCAAACAATCAGGCCTAATACGAGGCTTTCCTTGCCGAGTTATGCTTAGCTGAGGACCTCGGCGCCAAAGAGGTCAAAATATTCACCGACTCCCAGCTCGTGGCCTCCCAGGTACGTGGAGAATACCAGGCCAAGAATGACAACCTCATAGAATACTTGGCCCTGGTGAAGGAAACGATGAAAATGTTCTCCTCAGCGGAAGTGAATCACGTCCCGCGCGAACACAATACTCGAGCGGACGTTCTGTCGAAGCTCGCAAACACAAAGAAGAAAGGCGGGAACAAATGCGTTATTCAGGAGGTGCTCTCGCGTCCAAGCATCGAGAAAACCGTCCCTGCGGCCGACAATGAACACCATTGGAGACAACCATAGCTGGATGACCCAAGTGTACGAGTACCTCAGCACGGGCAAACTACCCGACGACCCCAAAGACGCCAGAGTCGTTAAGCGACGTGCCTGCTCCTATACAATCGTCGAAGACAAATTATATCGGCGCGGCTTCTCGGTCCCTCTTCTCAGGTGCGTCGAGAAGTCCAAGGTCCCCAGCATACTCCAGGAGATCCATGAGAAGATCAACACGCAACACCTCGGCGGACGATCACTAGCCCATAAAGTGTTACGAGTAGTGTACTACTGGCCCACCATGCAGCAAGACGCCAAGGAACACGTCAAGAAGTACGACAGATGCCAATGACACAGGGACATGCACCTGGCCCCGCCCAGTAAGCTCAAAATGCTCTCATCCCCATGGCCGTTTGCATGGTGAGGGATGGATATCCTTGGGCCCTTCGTCGTGGGATCGTACCAAAATAAGTACCTGATCATCGGCGTTGATTATTTCACAAAGTGGATTGAGGCTGAAGCCCTGGCCAAAATCACGGCCCACAACATACTACATTTCTACAAGAGGAACATACTTGCCCGGTTTGGCGTGCCCCAAGCAATCGTCACTGACAACGGGACACAATTCACTGATAAGAACTTTCAGGACTTTGTCGCGAAGCTGGGCGCGAAGCAACACTTCACCTCGGCCGAGCACCCACAAACAAACGGTCAGGGTGAAGCCGTGAATAGGGTGATCCTACGAGGTCTGAAATGGAGACTGGGCGACGCCAAGAAAAGATGGGTCGAGGAGCTACACAACGTCCTCTGGGCCTACAAAACAACCCCGCACTCCACTACTGGGGAGACCCCCTTCCGATTGACCTACGAACTGAGGCGGTGATCCCTGTGGAAATAAGGGAACCCTCGAGAAGAACGGAGTCTCCCCTCGACGAGGAGACGAAAGATGAGGCCCTCTGGGAGGAGCTCGACTTCGTCGAAGAGATAAGGTCAGGCGCGTCCCTCTGCAAAGCCTCACTCAAGCAGAAGATAACTTTACGCTATAACAACAAAGTTATTAAACGTGATTTTCAGGTAGGCACCCTCGTCCTACGAAGGAACCAGAAAGATTCATGAGAAGGCAAGTTCGCCGCGAACTGGGAGGGCCCATACCGCGTCCGCGCGAAAACGGAGACAGGAGCCTACTACCTCAGAAATCTACACAGGGATGAACTTGCTCGACCATGGAATGCGGAAAAGCTTAAATAGTATTACACTTAAACACTGCCCGCGAGCCATCCACGTCACGACTACGGGGGCGCACTAAGGTACAAGCGCGACTCCCCTCCTCGAGACAAAAAGATAAGGGCCTGCATTGTGTGTGCGCGAGAACCTTTGATCCGACAGGGACACCCCAACCGAGCTCCACCGTCACTGTACCAGTTTGGCAGGGCACCCAACTCGCGATGGGAAGCCCACGCCACGAAGCTAAGACCTCGATCGAGCTCTTAGCCTCGTTGAAGGCCAGAATACAGCTCCGACCACTCGACCAGTTCCCTGCATTGTCGAGGATCAACAATGTCAAGCGAAACCCCCAATTACTTAGATAAAAACGAAACAGATATATCATCAACATACAAACATCACACACACAAGATAAAGAAAACAATACATTAGAATCGGGCAGAAGTCCATTGTTCAAAGACTACGTACAAAATATCACAAGCCCCTGGCACGTAGGCCGGGAAAAAGCCATTACAAAAACTGGCACGCAAGCCAAATAAAATAGACAAAAGAAAAATTGAACAACCGTGTTTTCCTCAGGCTACTCGTCCACCATAGTCTCGTCGTCCTCTTCCTCCTCGGGCTCCGGCGGGACAATCCGACCTTCGACCACCTCATGGTAAGGTCCAGTCCCCCTAGTGATGAGCTGAACGTCGGGATTCACGATCCGGAGCTGCTTCACGGTGTTAGCAAATCCCACCTCGACAGCCCCAAGGACATCCAGCTTGGTTTGCCTGAGCTTTGAGATCAATTCGGCCCGAGAGGCCAACAGTTTGTCATCCCCAATTTCCTCTTCAGCAGGTCTGGCAGCTTGCTCCAGCTCAGCGATTCTCGCCAGGAGATTTTTCCTCTCCTCAGCGGCGTTCTTCAGCTTCCCCTCCAATTGCCCCTAAAGCTAGACCTGGGATTCATTTCGCTTTTTACACACCGCACGGTCCTTGCCCAGCTTCTTCATCTCGGCCTCAACTGAAGTGAAGCTATCCTGTAGTTTGGTCAGCTCCGCCGATAGACAAATATCATCGTTCAGGACCAGGGCTGTAGCGAAAACCCGCATCATCGCGACCATGTCCTCCGCCAAAGCTTTTCTCCTCGAAACCCGGTCAGCGCCTAAGATGTCCTGGGATTTACATGCACTAATGGCCAGGGAGTTGGCCCCTGAGAAGAAATTAGGCCTCAAGTGACAAGGCGGGAGCACGAACTTTTCGCTTGGAGGGCTCTCAGTAAGATCGACATGCACCTGTTTGCTGGTTCGCTGTCTTTTTGGGGACCCCTGCGAATTAGGAGATTGGCTACATTGAGGGGAGCTGGAGGAGTCCTCGGATGCCTGGATAGGGCCTGAGTGCTGCTGCCAGATCTGGTCGACTCGTCTCTTTCCGCTCTTCTTCAAACCTCGAGCAGCTGCCAACTTCTTAACACGCTCCTCCATGCTTGAAATTTTGCCTGCAAAGGAAAAATAAAAGCACGTGAGTGAACCAAAAACAAAAATATACAGGGGAGCTAAGCCAAGGAGTTGCTCGCCACCTCACAGCTCGAGGGCGTCCTCGTCGGAAAATGTCTCATGGAGGGCCCTCGTATTAATCAACCGAGCCTCCTCTAAGATCTCCCCGTTGTCGTCACAGATAAATTTCCCGTCCCGAGTCACGAGCTGCGCAGGTTTAAAACTGAAGACGGACTTGACTATCTCCTGGTAGGCCAGCTGGTCATCTTCGGCCAGTGCACTCGGGCTGAATATATAGTTGTCCATGCCTTTCTTGAAGTGCTCCTCAGTCCACTGCAGGGGGAACTTCTCCTCGAGGACTTTCACCCGCTGTTCGTCTATTTCTTTGAACACCCGGTTGTACACTGTCTCCACGGCCTTGAAAGAGATAGGATTTACGACATAATATCGGGACTTGATGTGGCGGACAGAGTCCATATAAGTTCGGAATATCCTGCTCACTTGTTTGAAGGATACCCAACCGTGTCTTCCATTAATCGTTTGCCTCTGTAGGTGGAATATACGGAAGAACAAAGGTATGGTCGCCCCGATACCGAGGTGCTGGCAGACGAGCTCGAATGCGCGAATGAAGGCGAGAGCATTGGGGTGAAGTTGTGAAGGTGCCAGGTGTCGCACCTGCGAAAATCCACCGTCCGAAAAGACATAAGAGTCGCCACCGAACATTATTTATCCCGACGCAGGGAAAGGAAATGATCGAAGAAAACCTCAAAAGGGAAAGGAATGGTCGTCACAACCATAGCCTTAGTTCGGGAGTCAGTTACGTGAGAGGAAGATATTAGCACCCCCTCGCGTCCATCGTACTTGATGGGATCCACGCTTGTTGTTCTAATCAAAGGGTAAGTTATCTAAAGCTCACTGCTAACTAGAAACGGAGTGGGGGAAAAAAAGAAAAAAAAATTGACTAGGTAGGACATCGCCGTCCTAGGCCTACATATTCCCTCGGGAACGGGAAAATCAGAGTCAACGTAGTTCGGAGACTACAGGATTATTGGGGGAAGGTTGCTCGCCAAGACATCGTCGTCTCATGCCTACGTATCCTCAATCTAATGAGAAAGAGGAAATCAGAGCAGTCGTAGTTCGACCTACAAGGTCGTTGAGTGTTTTTTATGAGCGATGTTAAGTTCGCGTCCGGCAGTTAGGGTCGATGTCTGTTTGCGACAAAACGGAAGTAACATGCTCTTTTCTAAAAATGACTTGAAACCCTGTTAATACCGAAGGATAAAAATGATTTGAGCTTTGTTTGTGTTTTTTAGACAGAAGTGGCTTAAGTTAGCTTTGAAACTTGTATTGAACTAAAGTCTATGACATAGGATCGAATGCGTCGCGCATTGAACCAAGACGGGGCACATGCTAAACACTCTAGGAAAGTGAAAGGAAGCCCCCTACTCTCAATTTCCCATGTACTTAAGGCTCATGGCGTACAATACTCGTTGTACTTATTATGTATTTTGAACTTGTTTTGAGTTGAGAAGAGAAAATACTCAAAGTTGCAAAGAAAAACAACTAAGGGAGACTAGGTCCTAATGTTGTCATGCATCATGATCCTAAGATTGAGGTTAGGGGACTATCCTACTCGTTATCATACATGGATTGCAAACCTAATGTCTCTCCTAACTCCACCTTAATCGGAAATTAAGTGAAGCTAGGAATCCTAAGGGATCATGTGAACAACACAAGTAAACATTAGCTTAAACAATTACCAAAGAGAAAAGAGAAGAGAGAAGTAAGATGAAATAGCATTCATATAAGTGTAAGCATCAATGTAAAGCACCACAAACTTACCTTCTCCAAGCCAAGCTCAACTAATGAATAGTTGAAAGCAAAGTGTGTAAACATGCAATTATGGCTATGTTAAAGTCCTAAGACTATGCTAAGATGAACATCCAACAACAACCAAAGTTAGAAGTGTCATAGGGGTATGATATCCTACTAAGGACAGTAGCTAAACACACCTAATCCTATCCAAGTTAACTTCCTAAGGGAGCATGCAAAAGTGTCAAGTTTTATCCTACACCATCACCTAAACATGTATCACTTACAAGCTGTACCAAAAGAACTCCTCAAAGTTACGACAAGTGAAACCAAGCCATGGATAAACAACATACATCATGGAAACAAGTCAAATTAATGCTTGAAGCATTAAGAAATGATCATGGGATTCACTTTAGGTCATGTTCAAATGATTTGCAAATTATGCACAAAGATCTTATCTTAAGCATGTTTTGGACAATTAAGAACACGTAATGAACAACCAAGGGTGAAAGGCACACATGAAAGCTTAAGGTCAGAATTGAATCACGTTGTTCAATGTGAAAACATATCAAGTTATCACTCATGTCATCATAGCAAACCAATATCCAAAGACAATGCAAACAATTGTCTAACTAGTATCCACACAATTCCACAAAATCACGTTAAGTGGCAAGCAAAGGGAGTGAATCCAAATCATGCTAAATGTGTACCTAAGTACAAGAGCCAGTGGTAAATGACATATAAAGGATGTTTGAAATGTCAACAAATCATCATGAGATTCACACCAATTTTCACTTAAGAGTTTAAGCAATTCTATACAAAGAGATTACTTAAACCATACACCAAACATTTGTGATCAAACAATGATTAAGCACCTACAAATTGGACATGTGAAGGACCTAAGTCAGAATTGAAACCATGTATTTAAGGCTTACAAACGCTTTCAAAATGTCACAAGAGTTTACTTCAAACACCTTCTCCAAAGCCAATTCAAGTTAGGCAAGCAAATCATCCAAACAATCTTCCTATAAACATGTTACTTGTTACACAAGCATAAGGGATGAAATGGCATGGAAATGTAATATTCAAGCACTCAATTCAGAAGTGAATAACCTATAATATGTCCTAATTGAACCCCAAAACCATTGTGCAAATATGGCATATTAGTGGCATCAAGAGAAATGGTCAAAGCAAAGACACAATTCATGTTCACATACACACAAAGATGTGCAACATTCAAGGCATATGAAATGATCAAATGCAACATTCAAGCATGTATCAATTGTGTATCAAAATACACTTATGAATGTGTAAAAACTCATCCCCAAAGTTGGCCTAAGGTAGCCTCATACAAATGCCAAACCATGACCTAATTCTAAGCATGGGTCAACATGTTAGGTTCACATTGGAAAATTAGTGAAAAATAGAAAAATGCTCTTGAAAATTATGGGTAATTGAAAATATCATTCCAAGGCCAGTGGGTGGTTATATGCAAAATATAGGCTCAAAATTGAGGACCAAAAGCATTCAAACAATCCCAAACATTAGTCATATTGCCAAAGATGTTCATACAAGACAAGACTCAAAGATGAATCTCAAAAACAATCCAATAATCATGACCAAGGTACCAATTAAACATCAATAGGTCACATAATCAAAGGCCTAAATTTACACCAAAAATTAACTCCAAATTGTCAAGGGAAGATCACTTTTTAGGACTTGCATCACAAGATACACCGTTAAGAACCCATTCATTTCCAAAATTCAATAAAAATATCAAAACGCACCAAATGTGAAATAAAAATTCATAAAAAACTAATTAAAACCCCTAATAACTTCCATGAATTTTCTTATAACTTGTGGTATTTTTAGAATTTAAATTTGAAACGTGTATGAAAATATAAACTGACAAAAATCATGGAAAGAAAAGGGGGTGCACACAAGTAAAAATCTAGTTCAATTATCCTTGGGCCACATGCATGGGGGTGCTGTCATACCCTAATTGTTTACCCTAAGATTTTGTTTGCATTTCGCATCATCTGCATAGCATATCACATCATTTCTAGGTCAATCATCCATGCATAGCTAACCAATTTACCAGACTTGTGTTTGTCTGTTTCCCTTTGTGAATTTAGGGTTGCTGCAGAAGGTTCAAAGGTCATGGAGGTTGCGTGTGTGCTCATGGTGATTCTTGTCCCTGGAAAATTGTGTTGGATTCTTGTAGAGGTGAAAGAGATATGCCCTCATGCTCATAGTCCCTTAGTCAATACAAGATCGACCTTCCTCAAGATTTCTCAGAGGTTTCCCCAAGGAGGATTAGGGCTTTCTATCCATTGATGTGGAATATGGTCATTCAAAGATTGGTCATGGTTATGCGGCAAGTTGTGTTATGAGTTTTATCTAGAGATTCTTTATGGCGTGTTTTCTTGTACCAAGTTTATCTGTGACTGTGCGTGTAATAAAGGTTGAACAAGAATTTGTTCTTGAAGTTTGGTTCTTTTGATCTTAGGAGATTGGACTTTATAGTTTGTGATCAATATGTGTTGAAGTGATAAGTTTTCTTGAATCAAGATTTAGTAAAAAGTTCTTAAAGTGAAATTCATGATCATATTCTTTACAAAAATTCAAATTAGATTCACAAGGACTTCATATGCTAAGTTCAATTTACTCTCATTACAAAATTTCATTTCAAACTACAAGGTGCAAAGTGCATAAGGTTCAAAGATCTTCACAAAATAAAAGAAAATTCAAGAGTGTTCAAAGGCCAATTTCATAATTTGTGATTTGGATCCAGAAGTTTCAAGCTTTTTCAAAATACACAAAGGTTCAAGAAAAGTTAGTCCTAAAAAAAACTCCATGCTTCCCAAAGTTCAACAACAACTTTCCCAAAAGAAGTGCATGGACCTCTCTGCATAGTGATAAATGTCATTGAGCAAAATCAAGTGGTGAAGATTCCTGTTACTTGCCTTTTTATGTTGTTTAAGTGTACGGAAGTATGGATAAGCTTGCTGCTGGACCGACATTATTTCTATGGTTTTGTTCTCTTGTGGGCATTTAATCCTATTCACATCTATTATTTCCTTGCAAGGAATTTAACCAAGCATTGATGATGTCTATTATGGTAATCAACATGTGAATGTTCAAAGAAAACAAGTACAATATGTGAGGCTTCCCATTAGCACATGCCAAATATCAAAGGTGCATTACAATACAGATGCAAAGACATACACAACGCACAAACAGCCTGCTGAAACCTCACTGACAGTAACACAATAATATTTTAAACATTTCCATGAAATTTCATGTTGCATGAGCCTAGCAGTGTCAATTCCCATAGCAACTCAGGGTCCGTGCACACAATTCAACATTCCAATTCAAACGAAAAATCCACATTCATTTACATTCATAATATCCAAATTACATTTCAAGTTCAAATAAAAGACAAGGTTACAAATTGGAAGTTTCAAGCTTAAACTATAAGTTCAATTCAAGTTACATTCACAAAACAAATTTGCAGAGATTCACGTGAAGCACCCCATGAATCCACATCCTCTTTTAAGGGAGGGTGAATTTCTTTGCAATATGAATTGGGAAGGACTTTTGATTTAGCTTCACAACAACAAGAGGAGGAAGTTTCAGAACTTAATGATGCCAGATTGCCCACTATGGCCATTTCTTCTGAAATAAATAGGAATGCACTTCGTAGGATAGGTGTGCCCAACATCTTGTGAGAGTTCCTGAAAATTCCATCTCTGTTAAAAACGTTTAATGTGCTATCATAGGACACAATCACACGTTTCTAAAATAAAAACGGAAATATTTTTGAATCAGCATCAAATATTCAGAGAAAAAAGTCATAATCACTTCATTCCAAAACAAGAGCCAGACATATTTATCATGATTCCAAATCGTTCTCAGACACAAATCATACGGTTATGGAAAATTTTTTAATCTCCGCAACACAATCAAAGTGTTCAAACAAGTTCCCAAAATAATCACGACATGTTTTTGGATAAGATCTCCATCAATAATCACATTCATCACGCAAGAATCAAGTTCCATGATAGCTGCATATTTTCCTTCCAAAACAGAATCGACAACACATTCAATTTTGGATCCAAACTTTAAAGATGAAAGGTCTATAAAAAGCAAAAATTCACATACAACACGATGGAGGAGGGAGAGAGTGAAAAATCATCAGTGAGTTCACAAACACATTCACACCACGAGGCTGCTTTTACACCACAAACAACACAAAACCATTCACCTCAATTCACACGCACAAAACTTGCAAAATACAGAGCAGTATTCACATCAGGAGTTCATACCAATTCACACCATGAACAATTTCACACAGTATACATAAATCAGAAATGCACACTAGCAAAACAAGCAGACATCATCAGAAATTCACAGCAACATGACATAGAATTGGAAGAGAAGTTGTACCTTCGATGTCGCCGACATCGTGACCTATCCTATCTTCTATTGCAAAGCCACCGTGCAACCGTCGTCGTCAGCTTCGAACTCACACCAAGCGTCGTCACTACACCGCCGAAACAGGAGACGCAGAGCCGCCACCCTCACGAAGTCAACGCTGCACCACTGTCGTGAAATCTCTCCACTAATCACTGTTATTGCCGGGAATCGCCTTGTCTCTCCCACCGTATCATATATCAGGACGCCGCCGCTTCGTCGCCGTAAATTCGGTACCCCTTTTTACTTCTCTTTTATGATTGATGTTGCTGTTTTATGTAAATTTTGTGCTGGATTATTGGCCATGCGAGAGAGAAACGGATACGAATTAGGGAAACGAGAACATTGCAGTAAGAGATATCACGGTTTCAAGGAGGAAACATCACATACACACGAGTAGAGACACACGGTTTTAAGGTTTGGGGAAGAAATACACAGCAAAAGCATCCCATACACAAGAGTGCACGGTGATTCGAATTGAAGAAGGGGGAAGAATAGAAAAGATACCTTCGTTCACACCCGCCATCCGTCGTCAACTTCAAGCAACGCTCAGTGAAACCGATTGAGAGAAAAAGAATACGAGGGAGGTGCGGCGAAGATGATGAATGAGAGAGTGTCAATGGCGCAAGGGAGATGGCGTTCTGGCTCCGGTATTTGGTTTTGAGCGATTGCGAAGGAGGGACAAGGAAATGGTAGTACGAACGAGAGTGAGAAGAGTTGATAGCTTGTTTTATGTTTCTGAATCTTCCATTGGCCTTTCTTATGTGTGGTTCTTGGTTTGATGGTGGTGACATATGTCACCACTTTGGGCACGTGTCTCCGCCTGGTGTACCTCTTGGTCCTCTATCGTATACTTCTAACCTCAGATACCCCCTACCGTGCACCCCAATGCTTATGACAGCTGGATCAGTTAACAAAATCAGATCTTCTGATCTGACGATCTTGGACGTGGGTGCATATCAGACTTCATGGGCCTACGCTGCACTGGATCCGATGTAAGCCTGACCCAATATTTCTTTTTAATTCAAGTCATTATCATTTTATTTTTTATTTCTTTACCTTTTATTTTTCTTGCATTTTATTTTTATTATTTTTATTATTTATTTTATCATGTTTACATTTTAAATTATTTTATGGTTAAATAATTAGATTTAATTTAAATAATTTCAATTAGAGTTATTTCTAGTTTTTAGAATTTAGCTCTTTTAGCTTTTAATTAGATTTAAAAAATTCAATTATTAATTAGATTTTAATTTATTCATCAATTTTCAATTAAATTTTACTTTAATTAATTAATTAGTTTTTAGTTATTTTAAATTAAAATCTAATCATTTTCTAGTTATTTATCAATTTTCTGATAAGTGTTTTGATACACCTATATGGTTTTGATTCACATGCCCCCTTTAGAATATCTTGATCCTTGATCAATCTGAATCAGATAGACATTAGGATAATATTTTCCCTTTAATCAAATCCAAAGGAAAGGTTTCCCCTCACGTTGACTGCCATGTCACAACTTAGCCTAAACTTTAAGTCTTTCCCATTTATCCTAACGATAACTTTGGAGTCGCCGTACTCCATGTAAGCGTCCTGCCATGGATGCTTACTTCCCCTACCCCTTAAACCCTTAGCAAACAAAAAACAAATAACATAAGTAAACAAGAGGTTCATGTAGAGTACTACAGATATCTAGGATGCTAACACCTTCCCTAGGTATAACCAACCCCGAACCTTAGAATCTTAGTTTGCATTTGCATTGCATACTGTGGGTATTCGATCTTTCTCCCTTCCCTTGGATAAATTAAAGACGGTGGTGAAATAAAAGAAATGTGATTCAAGTTAACTAATAACTTGATATTGTCGCGGTGAGAATCGGATACCATAGCTATTATGTTAACTAGGATCACAAATCTTAATGTTCACCACCGGCCTTTATTTTATCCAAAGGAAATGGTTAAAGATCGAAAATCCTAATAAGAGAATCTAGGTTTGGGGGTTGGTTACGCTTAGGGAAGGTATTAGCATCCTAAACGTCTGTAGTACTCTACAGGAACCTCTTGTTATTATTTATGTTATGTTATTTGCTTGTTTGCTAAAGGTATCTGCTAAGGTAAAGACCTAGGGTTAGTATTTCAAAGTATACTCGCCAAGACATCGCATCTTGTGCCTACGTATCCTGACGGGAGCGGAATCAGAGTATTCGTAGTTCCCCTCAAAGAGGGTGAGGAACTCTCGACTGCGGTCAAGGTTCTAGGGGGAAGTAGCGTCTATGGCAAGACACTACATAGAGTGCGGTGACTCTAAAGTTAAAATTAAGTCGAAAATGGTAGAAAGTGTCCATGGTAGAACACATGTATGAAGTGCGGTGACTCTGATCCTAAGGCTAGGATTAAGGGATGGTCCTAAGGTTAGGCTAAGATGACATGGCAGTCAACGGGGGAATCCTCTCCTTTGGAATTAGTCATAAGCAATAGAGGGTCAAAGAGAGAAACCTCAAGTATTAATGAGTGAACGACACCATGTACAGCAAAATACGTCGAAACTCAAAAAGATAAGACATCAAGATCAGAACTTAATCACAATCAAAGGCATCTAGAATGAACATTAGGAATTAACAAGATCAAATAAAATTAACTTCAAGAATTCACCAAATCGAGAATTGTCTAATTGAACCAAAATTTAATTAAAGACTAAATTAACAAAATCCTAAAAAAGACTAAAGAAACTAATTAATTTTTTAAATAAAAACTAATTAAATGAGAATCTAAAAAAAACTACTTAACCTAAGTTCTAACAAAATTAATTAAATTAAGAAAATCTAAAATCTAATTAAAAAGAGAATGGGCCGGTGATTTAGGGTGTATTTAGCAAAGTCAAATCTATGTGGGCCTGGGCAGATTTAGGAGACGGGTCGGGTCCTTTAACCCGAGCCCGGTTTGACTGAAATATCATGAAAGGTGAGAACCCTACCTCACACAGCCGCTACATAAACACATTAGAAATATAAGAAGAATAAAAGAAATACCTTTCAGCCTTGACTGTGACGAAATCAGTGAAGCAGAACTCGGAGAAACCACGAACTCCTCGTCACCTTCACTTCACTCCTAATCGTCCCCCCCGTCACGTGAATCTCTCTTTCTCCTTTGTCTCGTACTTTCAACTCTCAGCTCTTCTCCCTGGCTCGTAACATCGAGGTTGGTGGTTAGTGATGATGGCGTTGATCGCTGCTTCAGTTGGTTCGTGGCGATGGCGTTGGATGATCGAAAATGATGATTACGATGGACGAGGTTGCACGAAAAAAAGGAGGGTGATTGCTGCAGCTTTCTGCGTGTGGGTATGTATCTCTTTCTCAGTGTGTGGTTGTTCTTCTTCTTGGTGTGTATATGTGGTTTTTGTTCTGTGGATTCTCAATGATATGTGTGATGGATGAATTTTTGTGATTTTGTTCCCTGTCGTGAACTGGTGTGAATGATTTTCTGCTACGAATGTCCGCCCTTCTGATGTCTGATGAGTGTCATTTTATAGGCATAAAGGGAGATTAATTTCTGATTTTTGAAATTGAATGTGAGATTGCTTTGTTGATTTCGGTTTTGGGAAGAATATCATGGCTGTCTTGAACGTGATTCTTGTCCTATTTTGATGATCATGTGATTGATGTTGTTCTGATTTTGTTTCCATTCTCATTTTGCCATATCTGAATGTGATGAAAACACGCTTTAATTTTTCTGGAACATGTTGTGAACACGATTTTATGAGGATAATGTTATTTTCGCTTTGGTTCGAACATGTTCATAATGCTCTAGTGAATACACTGATTGTGTCTGATTGTGTTAGCTGTAATTTGAAAACTTTCCGTCTCCGTACCGGCATGTTTCGAATGTTTTTGGAAAGATTTCAAGTCCTTGATTAGCTTTCACTTTCACCTTGATTTCCTGCTTATGATTTGTACATTTTGATGATTGTGAATCTTTTCCTGCTGTCATGAATGTATGGTTAATGAATGAGAATTCTGTTAATTCTTGTTTCATCACGTTTAAAAGCTTTCTAATTTTGTCTTTTGGCAGTGTGTATCATTAACTTCTGCATGGTGATGTTTGTGATTCTTTCCATTTTCTATGATTTTCTTATGACCAATGTATTGGAGATTATCAATGCTAATCGATTTGCTGCTTGAATCAAGTTTCCATTCTCCTCTGTTATTTCTTTAATTGGTATATTCGTTGTTTCAGGCACTACAAAAACCGGACTTGACCAAAACCCGACATGGAGAAAAGAGCTCGAACCATAACAAAGGTGAGAAGCACGCTCACACAGATGGTTACACTTTGCATAGCCGAACATCTCTAATGGAAATATCTTGCTTAGTACAAGCCAATCAAGTGATCTGTAAAAAGCAACCGCAACTGTGCATACGAAGTGATTATCCTTGTAAACCTTCACGCTTAGGATTCCCTTCTTTTGTAAAAGAGTGATTATTCTACTTATTTGCTATTATTCTTGTAAACTTTGAATTTTCTAAATAGTATGATAACTTGGCTGTTGAATATATACTGTGAACCTGAAGTAAAAACTTTTAGTTTTGTATCTCTTTACAAGTTGCTTGGTCACATAACTCAAACAGATAGGTCAACTGTAAATTTGAACTCTGCTTCCTTTTGGCATGTTTTAACGGGCCTAACATTCCATGTACTACTAATGCCCTCCAATATTGGGTGAACAACAAAAGTATTAATGTCAGTATGAACCAC
Organism: Lathyrus tuberosus; assembly: GCA_022829125.1. NCBI lineage: Eukaryota > Viridiplantae > Streptophyta > Magnoliopsida > Fabales > Fabaceae > Lathyrus > Lathyrus tuberosus. The sequence continues at coordinate 3,311,596 of JALAZF010000266.1, read as the reverse complement.
TTTTCAACTATCGAGAAATGAATGCCCATTATGATCCAAATAATTTAAGTTTGCAAACATACCCAACTCCCTGCCATGATGAAGTCTTCTTTAACGTGAACAATCTCTTTCGAGACTTGTTGAACTAAGTCATAATGTGAATAATCCATCAAACAAGGAAGGCCAAACAAATCCTACTTCAATAAACTTTTCAAAGCAAGTTTACCACTCATAATGAAACGATCATGGAATGAAAGTAAAAGATATAAGGTTTGAAGCATGGAATAAAATGGTCTTAATATGAAAACCCAATCACAATCTCTTGTTGACGCTTATCCATGAGCTCACATCAAAAGTAAAAAAAACCCAAGAAAATGATGAACTTAGATAGCCCATTTGTTACTTGAATCACAAGACACTCTTTTATCAAATTCTTGAAAAAAAATAAATGTTTAAGATCTTGATGCCACTTGGACAAACTTGAATCGATGAACCCATTAGCCTTAATTTTCAATTTGATCAAGAATCAATCACATTCTTTTTCATAGCTTAATCAACTAGAAACATCTTAACTTAATGAAAATCCAAGCAAACCTTTAGGCGAGGATGATCTTAGCACGAGAACCGTATCTTGAGGAATACTTGGAAACAAGGATACAACTTGTGATGTAAATTGCCACGAAAACCATAACCAATCCTCAAATGACCATGCTCAACACCAATTAACAGGAAGCCCTAATTCTCTTTGAGACACACTGAAACTTCTGAGAAATCTTAAGGAGAACAACCAGTAGAGAACCATAGGACCCTTTGAATCAGAATGATTATGCCCCTGAAAATGCTTGACTGATAGAATTCATACTTGAAAGTACTGCACCTGCACAAGTTGGTCAGTGATAATAAATGCACACACAAGACCTATGACCTAAAGATGCTATGCAAGATAATGCACAAAGATGATGGAGTCTTATGGTAAAAAATTAGGGTATGACAGATATCCAATTCTCACCGCGACAGGTGCGAATAGCAATAGGAATTTGGCCCAAGGGAGGTTTCTGGCATGAGTGTGCATGATGGGCTCTCACGATCTAGCAATTGATCTGAGCCGTTGGTTCTATCCTTGGAATCATCCAAGGGCTTGATGCAAGAGGGTACACGGTAGTAAGAATGGGGACACGCAGACTGTATCAAGGGGGAATGCACCAGACGGTGACACGTGTCCACAGTGGCGACACATGTCGCCGCTGGAGCCGTTGCTAGCACCACCTTATCTCTTTAACTTTCAAACACGGTGGATAAGCATACCATAACATGTATAGTGAAACCTTTCTCATCTTGCCTAGCCCTTTTCTTGAACACTCCTCTCTCTCCCCTATGCACAAAAACACGGCGCAAACCCTAGATTACCGCCGGAGAAGACGGTGGCGCGCGGTGGCCGCCGCCGTCCTTCTCCGGCCAATCGCCCCCAATCTTAAAACCCTATATATGAACCCCTCTCAAACTCCATCCTCGTTACGAATCCGGCGTCAAAACTTCCTATGACTCAAACAAAGAATGGGATCGCAAACACCAGAATCAAAATTCAACGATTTCAAAGTCTAATCCATAATGGACGCTACGTCCAAGGCCGCAGCTACAAGATTGGAACGAAGATGTACGTACCTTCACGATGACACTAACGGCGATACACTCGGTACTCCGGTTCTCTCTTCTCTCACTTCCGTTTGCGAATCTCCCTTCAACTGTGAATATGGAATTTCTTCTTCTCCCCGTGTCCTTCGATTATGATTTTCTTAAATTCCGAGTTCTGTACTAACGCTGATGATTCTTGCAGTATATTGTTGATGAAGAATTGATGAACTTGAGGAGATGAAGATTGATGGAAGAGGAAGAGTTCAAAATTGGAGAAAGGTTTTCGTTCCTCGTTCTATAAAGTTCGTTGGAGATTTTTCTCTTGAAAATGAACTGTTAGGAAGTGGTTAGGGAAATCACCATGCTGTTAGAAGGGATTGTTAGCTCTGTTAGGATTTTGTGAGTAGTTGGAGCTTGGGGTTGTGAAATTGTAACTGAATTCTTTTGTGAATTTTTCTATTGAGAATCCCCGTTGAGTTTCTGTCAAGAAATGTTATATGAAAGGCTGTGCATTTTCTGGTGTAACACTTGGTTAGTTTGTAAGAATGAAGATGAATTCTGTTATGGTTTTTGTTTAGTGAATTGTTGTTAGCTACGTTACCGCCATGTAGTTTTCTGCTAAATTTTTTCATTGCCATAGACATTATTTTTGCTGTTAATTTCTGATGTGAGGCTCTTATTGAAGCATGGATTGAGGCATAGGTAGCACATTAGAAGGATTTGATGTTGTAACACTTACACCACATCTTTTATATGTCAATTCGTTATGATGATTCATGTGTAAAGACTTTGGATTTTAATTATTATTGTGAAATTGGTGCGCACCCTTTGCTGCTGCTGTACCTCTTTGTGTTGTATTCATCTGTCATGAAACCTTCCTTGTTTTGTAGTACTATCACTTTACATTCTTATGAGCTTTGTGCCAATGACATCGAATGCATGGTGACTTTTCTTTTGCAAGTTGAAATACACCACAAACAAGCTTGTTCCGTCTCCTATGAACATCTGGTCCAGCTGAGGACCTGTTACTTTCAGAAAAGTGGCATTTGTCTGTGCAAGCAGCTAAGTCACATGATTTGACCTAAGTATATGATGATCACACCAGCTTGTCCACAAAATTTTTGAAACCAATGCACCCACCTTGCGTAAGAAAATAAAGGATATCAAAGAAGACAAACCAATTCTGCCAGCAATTCATCTATTGAAATTGGCATTTAAAAAAGAAAGAATTTAAATGGATTTAAATCTTAAACAAAAGTGACGTGGACATGAATGAGTATGTAAAATGACATGGATTTGGAAATAGATATTTGTAATGCAACTTGGATTTGGATTTGGGTATTTGGATAAAGGTTTTGACAATGGATATGAATATGGACTGAGATGGTTTAAGATGGCTTTGTATCTCGAATTCCAAGCAGCCCACACGACTAATTTTGACATGCCCAATTCCAATCAAACTCCCAGTCCACATCAAACTCTTATCCTCAATGGATTCCAAAAATTCAATCAGTAAGCTCAATTGATCATGACCCAATGCTCTTCAAATCAAACCACAGATGCTTTGTCCTTTTGACCACTGATATCCAATGAATCCTCAGTTGAAAAATAACAGGCGAAAACCTTAATCTTTGAGGAAGATCAATGAAAGAAAGCTTTTCAAGCAGAGAATGGACCCTAACTCACTCCATATACAAAAGAGTGAAACCCTAGTCTTCTGAGAAATAAACTCTGATTCAAGACCTTAGTGAATTTTGGAGAAGAATAGCCCTGGTAGCTCGATGCTGAAGATGTCCTCAACAACCATGAACCGAAACCCTAATCGCACACTTCACGTTTGAAGAACCAGAAGAATCCATCCTTGTTGAAGATGTACCTCAACCACTGTGAAACCCTTATTTACGAGATCACTGATCCTCTTGAACCAAGGTGTCCTATGAGAAGTGAGGATGATGGAGCTTCAAAACCCTAGCCCGAGGATCATGGATATGAGGGAGTGATCCTCTTCAAGTTCCTTGTAAGTTTCAATCTTCTAATGAAATGGTGAACCAAATATGATGCCTTGAGGCATGAGAAGCCTTTCAGCTCGGGGACTTGAACATGTCCCATTCTCTTTACTTTGCACAATCAAGGACGGTGGTGCCCTTGATACCATGCCTTAAGGAAGCCAATGATGCATATGCAATGCTTATGACCTAAAAGTACCTGAAATGGAAAGCATAAGCCACTAATGATGGAATAAATAGAAGGGCAAATTTTGGGGTGTTACACCAGGCGCAGCCAAGTGAACACCTCTTGCTGGAAACCACTGAAGGGCAGGCGCCAGCCCGCCTCGTCGAAAGTAAACTCATACAGAGGTGTCATACCCCAAATTTTACCCTAAGATTCTTTGATCTTTTGCATATCATTTTAGGTCTTTTTTTTGCATAGTACCCAATTTATCAGCTAGAATGAACTCGTTGGATTTACAGACAAGTCAGTCAAACTAAAAGTTAGTTCCGATTAATTTCAAAATTTGACAAAACACTGTAATTTTCCGAGAGTTTTATTCCGTGCTGATAATTTTAGTGCAGTAGTTTTTATTTTTTCGGACATTTTGGTACCCAGTTTGTTATTTTATTTTAACTTTTTTAGATAGAATAATGTTTTAAGATAATTAATTTCATTTAGATTCTATCCACACCTTTCTCTTTTTTTTAAATATAACAAAAATGTATGTGTCCTTTTCATTATTTTATTCTTTTTATTTTTTTAGCATTCTTGTTGATTAAGTTTGCATAAGGGTATGTTTGGCATTTTGAAAAATAAGTAACAACCCTAATTTATAGACTATATATGTGTTATGAAGAGAGACCACATGATCACAACTACACACGGCGTACCTCATTTTGGTCTAACCTCATTTTGAATGAGCTTTTGAAGAATCACACAAGAGACTTTCTTATCTTCAACATCTCCTTGGGTCCTCTCTGTTCTAACATTTCACTACATCACTCACTATTTTAAACCCTTCCGAAACGCCATTCACACAGTGTGTCGCCGTGTCAGACACGTGTCTGACACGGATACGCGTACGACACACGTACGACACGTATCTGACACGTTTTTGAAGTGTCCAACACAAAAATAAATTTGAATCACAACGAACACGGATACGACACCTTATTTCAAATAAAGGACATGATCCAACTCAAAAGTTCAGAATTAAACTAAAAAAAATTCAATTTTAAAAAAAAAAAGGAATTTTTATCTTTCATATTCCACTTCTCCACTATAAAAACAACACGATTAGGATTCTTTATTTTTTCATATTCCACTGCTGCTTGTGTTGAAAGAAATTAGAGCACATATTTATTTATCCATTCTTTGATTTATGTGCAGGTTGTCAATCTAATTCGGTATTTAGAAACTGATTGCATTCTTGTTGCGACATCGTTGAATTCCACCTTACGGAAAGTTCTTCTCCATTAAGCTTCAAAGTCGTGTCGCGATATCATTGTGGTATTGACAAGTTCCATTTCTGAGTTTGTCCTTGGAGAAACAACTACACAATTTTGGCTTTAGATAGTTTTTTTTTAACTTTAGTTTTTACTAAGTTTTAGATAATTTTTTTCTTAAACTTTAGTTTTACTAAGCTTTAGATAAATTTTTTAAACTTTAGTTTTAACTAAGTTTTAGAGAAAATTTTGAACTTTAGTTGTAGTTAAATCTTTGATTGACTTTTTAACTTTAGTTTTGTTTAAAATTGTCTTTAATTTGGTTCATGAGGAAATTATTGATTGATTCTTGCCCTTGTTGGTTTGAGGTTTGATGATACTCCTCGACATCTCAATGTTATCCATGAACTGTTGATGAGTGTTTGGCATTCTGTTATTCGTCCTCGATTGTTATCATGTGCTTAAAGCTTCACACCCTACTCCGTTGTTGAGTTGTCTGTTCCATCCCAAAGGAAAGTTACCATGTTGACTTGTAGGTCATTTTCTAGATAGTTTCCACTTCCTTGACCTCTTTAGGATCATCTCCCTTGGCTTTATTAGAGTCATTCTTCCCTCTTTGACCTAGTTTTAGTTTTGGGTTTTTGAACCCTATGAGAGTCCTATCATTATAGTTACTTACCCTTCCTTCTCTTGGCCTTATGAGGGCCATTTTGCTTTATAACTTAGAATTAGGATAAAGTTCTTAAACTCTATGTGATTCTCATCACCATGAGTATTCACTCACCCTTTATAACCTAGACTTAGAGAGTTATTTAACTCTATGTGAGTATCATGATCATGAGTACTCATTCCCCCTTGGAACCTTGATCATTATCAAGAGTTCCTCATCCCTAGTTAGGTGAACTACGGAGGCTCTGATTCCTCTTTCCTAGTCAGGAGATGTAGGCATAAGATGCGATATCTTGTCGAGCCAACTGCCTTTTATACTTAGACTTAGAGAGTTCCTTAACTCTATGTGAGTATCATGATCATGCATACTCATTCCCTCTTGAAACTTTGACCATAGTCAATGGTTCCTCACCCTTAGTGAGGTGAACTACGAATGCTCTGATTCCATCCTCTTAAGGATACATAGGCACGAGATGCGACGTCTTGGCGAGCATACTTAGTGTATATACCCTTAGGTCTTTACCTATACCCTTAGGTCTTTACCTATACCATTAGGTCTTTACCTTTATCACTTTGGTCTTTACCATAAGTCTTTACCTTTTCCCTTAGCAGATTTCCTTAACAAGCAAACATTAACATAACACAAATACTAACAAGAGGTTCCTGTAGAGTAAAACAAATACTTAGGGTGCTAACACCTTCCCTAGGTATAACCAACCCCCGAACCCTCGATCTCTTAGCTGTGTCTTCACATGGCGCAAAAGGTTTTTCTTTCGATCTTTACCATTTTCCTTGGATAAATCAAAGCTCGGTGGTGAATTTCAAATTTTTGTGATTCAAGATAATTAATAGCTTGACATCCGATTCTCACCGCAACAGAAATGACGACTTCACTGGGGACAAAATTTTTAGGGTTAAGCCCACTTTGTTTGTGTTTGTGTTATTTATGTTTGGCTTGCTTGATTGTACATATATGTATATATCTGTATATCTGTATGCTTGTTTGGGTTCTTCTGTTTGGCAGGGTTGCTACTATGGACTGGTGAGATAAGTCCTAACCCAGACTTGAGTGCACTTATTATAGGACGATGGTATATTCAAGGAGGCTTTGAGGGTGTCGATTCCCAAAAAAGTTGACTTGAGACACCATCACTCAGTTGAGGTCCCCTTGAGATGTTAGTCATGTTGAACAAGTCTATTCATGAAAACGTTACTACTCTCGACCTAGGGACCCGTGAAGCTGATGACCACTAGTTACCTTTACCCCCACTTGACCTTTTTAGGACGTAGTGTGAGGACTATGAGGGAGTCTATTCCCGAATCAGTTGCTACGCGATACTACACTCAGACGAGATTCTCTTGAGAATATTATTGACTACCAAATCATTCGGGAAATCAATAATATCTGAAAGATGGGTCATTGACTGTGGGAACTTCTTAGAACCCTGTTCTACAGTTGATAAACCAATAGTACATACCAATTGGGAGGGGTGAACCATGGCTCCACGCTCATGACCTTAACCTAAAACCTTTTGACTGTGTGTTTGTACATTTGTGAATATGTGTGCATCTATGTGCTTGTACTTGCTTTGCATTCATACATCATAAGCATTCATTTCATGTCAGTTTCATGGAACTCAGACCTCCCTTTTGTGAATATCATAGGGATATCATGGACAGTCCAAGAAGGAATACCGTGAAATACACTTTTAAGAGTCCTAAATTGGATGACCTAAGGAGATTGGGAGATTTACTGACAAACCCTGACGGATTCAAAGACAGGTATGGGAAGCTGTGGATCTTGTTGAAGAAGAAAGTTGATGAAGGAATCCTCTCTACTTTGCTTCAGTTCTATGACCCAAAGTACCATTGCTTTACCTTTCCCGATTATCAACTCTTACCTACCCTCGAAGAGTATTCTCAGATAGTTGGTTTACCTATTAAGGATGAGTCTCCTTTTCCTATCTTTGAGAGGAACCCCAAAGAGCAAGAAATACCTAAGGCTACTCACTTGGAGTTAGTTGACATCCAAAACAACATGACTGCCAAGGGAGGAATATTTGGTTTGACGGCTAAGTTCTTAATTGGAAAGGCTTAATACTACGCCAAACACTCAAATAAGGATGCCTTTGAAGCCATTTTCGCATTACTTATCTATGGGCTCTTTCTGTTTCCAAACTTCGACAACTTTGTGGATCTAAATGCTATCAAGATCTTTTTGAAGAAAAATCCTGTACCAACCTTGCTAGCCGATGCTTACCATTCAGTCCATTTTAGGAATGCCCATGATAGAGGTCTGCTCACTTGTTGTGCTCTTGTGTTGTATAGATGGTTTGTTTCATATCTGCCAAAGGCAAGCGCTTTTTGAGACCCTAAGAAGGGATGGTGGTCTAAGAAGATTATGGCTCTCTCTCATTGCGATATTGATTGGTATAACCGTGTGTATGATGGGATAATGATCACAGATAGTTGTGGGAACTTTGGCAACGTACCTCTTCTTGGTACCAAAGGAGGAATCAGCCGCAACCCTGTGTTAGCTCGTTGACAATTGGGGTACCCTCTAAAAGATAAGCCTCTTGGTATTCATTTGGAAAACATTTTTTTAAGGATATAACAAATATGAAGAGCAAAAAAAATTGATCTTGAGTGCTTGGGGTAGCAGGCACAAGAGGGGAATGAGTGCTATAGGAAAACCTAATTGCATATCCATGGAACCTTATCTCCAATGGGTCAGAAGAAGGGTTATTGAGCTAAATATGCCTTATTCTAGACAAAAACCAATTGCCTTGAAGGAAGAGCCCGTTCTATTTTTCATGTCAAAAGAAGAAGAGTTAAAGATTGTATTAAACCAAGCCCAACAGACAGGAGAAGCTTGGAAGCACAAATATCAAGTGGTTGTTGAGGAGACCTTAGAGCTCCAAAAACAACTACAAGCCAAAAATGAAGAGCTATTTTCATGCAAGAAGAGGAAGACCCAAGAAGGACCAAGCACCTCTGATACTCAATCTGCTCCATGGAAGTTGATCGTCGACAAGCTCGTCATGGAAAAGGCTCAAATGGAAAAGGAAATTAAAAAGCTCAACATGAGGCTCCTAGGAGAATCTCCTTAGGTATTTTTAGCTTTTATTTAGCATTATGTTTAAGAAGTTCCCAGAGTCAACTACCCATCTTTCGGATATTATCGATTTCCCAAATGATTTGGTAGTCAATAATATTCTCAGAAGAATCTCGTCTGAGTGTAGTATCGCGTAGCAACCGATTCGAGAATAGACTCCCTCATAGTCCTTGCACTACATCCTAAAAAGGCCAAGTGGGGGTAAAGGTAACTAGTGGTCATCAGCTTCACGGGTCCCTAGGTCGAGAGTAGTAACGTTTTCACGAATAGACTCGTTTAACATGACTAACATCTCAAGGGGGCCTCAACTGAGTGATGGTGTCTCAAGTTAACTTTTTTGGGAATCGACTCCCTCAAAGCCTCCTTGAATATACCATCGTCCTATAATTAGTGCACTCAAGTCTGGGTTAGAACTTATCTCACCACTCCATAGTAGCAACCCTGCCAAACAGAAGAACCCAAACAAGCATACATATATACAGATATATACAGATATGTACAATCAAGCAAGCCAAACATAAATAACACAAACACAAACAAAGTGGGCTTAACCCTCAAAAGTTTGTCCCCAGTGAATTAGCCATTTCTGTTGCGGTGAGAATCGGAGGTCAAGCTATTTATTATCTTGAATCACAAAACTTTGAAATTCACCACCGAGCTTTGATTTATCCAAAGGAAAGGGTAAATATCGAAAGAAAAAACCTTTTGCGCCATGTGAAGACACAGTTAAGAGATCGGGGGTTCGGGGGTTGGTTATACCTAGGGAAGGTGTTAGCACCCTAAGTATCTGTATTACTCTGCAGGAACCTCTTGTTTGTATGTGTGTTATGTTATGTTTGCTTGCTAAGAGATCTATACTACGGCAAAGACCTAGGGGTATATACACTAAGTATGCTCGCCAAGACGTCGCATCTTGTGCCTACGTATCTTGACTAAAGAATCAGAGTAACCGTAGTTCACCTAACCAAAGGTGAGGAACCATTGACTATGGCCAAGAGGAATGAGTGTGATACTCATATAGAGTTAAAGAACTCTCTAAGTCTAAGTTGTAAAAGGGGAAGTGAATACTCATAATGATGAGAATCACATAGAGTTGAAGAACTCTAGCCTATTTCTAAGTTTGAAGGCAAATGGCTCTAAGGAGGCCAAAGGGGAAGGAACATCATAATGATGATGCTCACATAGAGTTGAAGAACTCTAGATGAATCCTAAGTCATGAAGCAAGTGGCTCTAATAATTCCAAGGAAGGGAGTAAGAAACTATGATGATAGTGCTCATAAGAGGGGAACCTAATGTGGTTAAAGGGAGAAGAGGCTCTTATGCGGATAAGGGTGGATCCTAATGAGGATAGGGGATGGCTCTAAAGAGGATAAGATGGTATATGAGCTATCTATGACCTTGAGGTCAATAGAGAGTATTTCCTTTGGAAGGAAGGGAATAATGAAGGTTAAGGAGGGGAAGCTAAAGAGCTAGCCCCACTTGGGAAGAACTTACCAAAATTATAAACATCCTAAACAAGATGAAAACAAGAGAATAGTAAAGACCAAGACACTTCATGGGGAGTAAATGTCAGAGGTATGAGTAAACATAAGTGGTATAGGTGAACAAAAGAGAGTGTGACAACATCTTAAAGTTCATGTAATCAGAAATGACAATCCAAGGCATACAAGCACTTAAAGATGGTTCCAAACATGTCATTCAAGTTTCAAGACATATACATGTCACATATTTGATCAAACAAACTCATGTTACAAGGCAAATGATCTAAAGAGATCTCATGGTATTTCAAAGGATATTTTCGTGTAAAAACATCTCAAACATCAAGGAATTAAAGTGAACCACAAACATACAAAGTCACAACATCAAGTAAGGTTCAAGGTAACATGTTTTAGGTTCTAAATTATCAAGATAAAATAAGAAGTATGGCAAAAGAACAAAAGGAGACAAAGAAGTTCACATGGAAACCCTAAAAAGATCCTTTCTTTTCAACATTAAAAAATGATGATTTTACCAATTTCATTTTACAATCATAAAATAGACATGTTAAGGAACAATTTGTAAAAAGAATGGCTCAAAAAGAGTGAAAAATGAGCAAGTTATGATTGTTTAAAGATGAGGTACAAACCATAGAAATAAAATGGAACAAGTAATAAAAAAGAAAGGGGAATGTACCCCATGGGTGTTGAACCCACGTCCTGAGGATGGGTGTCCAAAAGCCTTACCATCTGAGCTATGCATGCAATGTGAAAACAAGATGCAAGCATGTAATAATATATCAAGGCAGGCGAAAAAATCAGAAAATGGCAAAAGGGTTGATCCGCAGGATCGAACCCAGGCAAGGCAAGTGAAAGGGAAAGGCGTGCTAAGGTTTCTACCACTGGGGCGGCTAATACATCCAAACAATATATGCTTCAAATTATTTTTATTTTAAGGATCAAACTAAATGGCCACCTCAGCGCCACGTTGGGCTGACTAGGTGTCAACTCAACTTCTTCTTCTCCCCTCAAACTCTCTCGCTCGTGCCCTAAAACATCAACAATGGCCAGAATTTCTAGCCAACAAATCTCTCTCATTACTCCACCAAATCAGATGAAATAAAAGTAAAAATTGGAGTAAAAACTCCCAGGAACACGAATATGTCCATAATTTTTATTAACAACCATTACATGATTCACAAAACCTCAGCCAACAGTGCAACATCATGAAACTTCAACATGTTATAACATGAGATATTTACACCAAACAAACAAGCATTCACTTAGAACAGACAAAACACAATACATGCTACATTTTAACAATCAAATGAAGTTGAAACAGTGCATGAACATGTGAGTTTCAGAGATAGACACCTTACCTCTTGGAGAAAGTCCAAGGCTTCTTCTACAACACTTGTGATGGATAAGAATCACCTTCTAGAACCTTGTTGAACCTTGGAGAGAGGATACAGATGGTTAAGAGCTTTGGAGAGTGCTTCAAATATGGAACCTGATCCTTCATACAAGTTGGAGTTCAAAAATGGCAGAGGGTGATAGAAGTATTACAGTTAGGTTTTAAGTTTTTGAATCTTCTCTATACAATGCTTAGAGAAGGTTTGTGGAGTTTGGATGGAAGTGCACGAGTGGAATGAGTGTTTGGAGTGTTCTTGCAAATTTGCAAGAGTTGGTGAATGAGAGAATAAAGTGAGTATTCAACCTTATTTTGGGGCGAATCTGGTGTCATTTGGAGTGAATACTAAGCCCTTATTTATAGGAAATGTTGAGGGCATGAGGTATGGTCAGAATAACACAACTTGCCAACTTTGCCCTTTTGGAAAACTTCCCTCGTGTGAGCTGGCTTGGTCCAAAAGTCTTCAAGAACTCTGGTAACTAATCAGGATAGGGTTTGGTTTGATTTTGTGTTCTGATGGGATTGGGGCAGAGTCCAAGTTTCAAGGAAAGTAGAGTTGCCATGCTTTTGGTTGGAAAAGTTTCTCTTTCCTTGTGTTAAGTTGCATCAACTTGCCTAAACTTCAATATTTTAATGTTTCAACTTGGTAAAATCATGGCAGAGGTTTAAAGCATGCTAATCTTGTACCTAAACATCATAAGAGTGAGTATTTTGGTGATTAAAAGTGGTAATGCATCATTATGCATTATGTGTGAAACTTGAAATTCAAGAAAAGACACCAAACTTCAACCATTCGAATCTCTCAGCTCACTCAATGGTTTGAGGAGTTCTACTACTTTTTGAAAAGCCCCAAATGTCCTCTAAAACTCTCATGTTCACTCCAAATTCTAGATCAAAAGGGATCTTGGTGAAAAGTGGAAATGAAGTCAACTGGTTTTTAAAGCAAAATATAGTGAAATTTCACTAAGTCTTTAAGTGTTTTGAACTTCCAAGCCTTGTAACTTAAAAATCAAGTCTCATTTGGCTAAGGACCATCTTATAGGTTTTGAAGTTCATGATGAGAGCTTCAATTTGAGCTTTGAGCCACAAAGTTTGGATGTGTGGTTTGAAAGTTATGACCTTCCCAATTTTGCACAAGGAGTGAATTCTTCTTTACTTAGAAAAATTTAAGAACAAAATCTTGCCCTTTTTTCAAGAAACCTTTCAAATGGTGACCTCTCATGCTCTAATTCAAGGATTGAACATGTTAAGGTAGAATGTGACTTGAACACTTCATATTGGGCAAATAACAACCAAAGTCAGAGGTTTAACTTTTCAGTCGAAACCCTAATTTCCTCAGGAATTCCACAGGATGATCTCTGATGATCTTGCTTCCTCAATCCCTTATAATTCCAATGGATGGCCTCCAAAGATGTTTATGAACATATGGAACCATGTCTCAAAGCTTGGGAACATGCCTTAATCAAAAGTCAAAGGCCAAGGTTGACTTTTCTGACAAAACCCTAATCTGGGGACAAGATGAACTTGTGACTCTTTGTACTAGTGATGAAAGCCAGATGCTCTTAATTTCTTGTTGAGTAATAACTCTTGAATGTAGGTAAGTTCAATTGGTTGATGAACCAATTAAACCTTAACTGATCATGACAAACCTCTTCAGTGACTCTTCAGGTTAAAACCCTAATTCCACAACTCTGGTCTGATAGTCTCTTGTTGACTTGATTTTATCCAATTGAGATCCTGGCAGGTGATTTGAGAACTTCATGATTTGTCTTTAAGAACAAAAATGGTTGAAACTTTGGAGTCCCAGTTGGCTTCTTGCACAGATGACTTCCCACTAATTTCCATAAACTGGTGAACACTGGTGATGGAGATATGGAGCCAAGAATAGTCTTAGAATACCTTGAAACACATGAGAACTTGGTTTATTGCTCTTGTCCCTTTTTCGGTGCCAATCCTAATTTTCATAAAAGAAACAAACTAACAAAGACGTGGGTTAGTTAACAATGCATAGATGATTGAAATCTAAATGTAAGTGCAAAAAATGTTATGACATCTAAGGGGTAAAATTTAGGGTACAACAAGAGGGAATCTCATCCCTTTGAATCTCGAACAGATGTTGTGGTATGCTAGAGGTTTGTACACTAGCCAGTTCTTCGAGGAACCCTCGCAGCGATTCTAGATAGTAGTGAAGGCATCATGGGAGTCCGTAGCAAATAGAGAGGAGACGCCCAGAGGCTCCTCACCAGCCCAGTTTTCAGGTGGCCGCTCCTCCTCACCGGTGATCGGCGCCAACGGGGAGTCGGGCTCTTTGTCAGTCTTTATGATTCCCGCGGCCATGGTCTCCATTTTATCTGACAAGCAGAGGGAATTGGTGAATTCGATAGTCCAAATCAAATTCACCCTTCCACCGCAAATCAAGTGAAAGGGCGAAGAAAGGATACGGGGAACTGCTCAGAAAACGTCCCCGACCAGAGCCTTCCTCGAGAACGTCCCACGCTGGGGAAGCATCCCTCTGACCATAATTATTGAGGGTGCTCACCCCTTGGACCTCCCCGCGGGAGTAAATAACCGTGACATGAAACTCAAGGTCACACGCAGGTATGCTCAAGACCTTCATCCCACATCCCCGAAGCATTCATCGAACGTCCTCGGGGGATTCATCGAACGTCCCCGGGACCTTCATCAGGTCCCCGAATCCTTCATCCAATGTCCTCGGGGGATTCATCATGGGTCCTCGGGACCTTCATCAGGTCCTTGGGAGATTCATCCCAGTCCCCGGGGCATTCACCAGAAATCTAAAGAGGCCCCGCCGTTTTCGCCGGAAACTTCGTGGCCTCCCCGGGAACTTCATTAGTTCGCCGGAGAAACCACCGTAGAAAACATAAAACAGAAAGAAGGAGCCAGAAACTTACTTGAAACGGCGGTTGGGAATCTCCAGTGCAGCGGCGTACGGTGGAAGGACGGCGACGGAAGCTGAAGATAAAGAGAGAGAGAGTGGTGAGCGGAGAGAGTGGAAACGTGCAAATGGCAAGAACCCGACTCTATTTATAGGGTCGTCATAGGACTCGAGGCATCTCTAGACACTTGAGTACCTAGGGTCCTAGCCGCCCTAGGCATTGATGATGAGTGACACGTGGCACTCAAGGCCCCACGCACGTCGTTTCGCTTCACTATGTGCCCGCGGGATAAGCGTGTCCGTCTCCTTTCATCTCCCCACAGAGTCGACCATAAATAACCTTTTGATTGATAGAAGAACATCACTCCCTGTGGCTCTTGCCCGACAAACATCCCTGCGCCTGACCGCCTACATTTCCCATCAGCTTGGCACTTCGGGCATGCTGCCCTACCAAACCAGTCCCCGATGAATGGGTTGCCTCTTAAGTCATTACTCCGACCCTTCGGAACAACTACTTGGGGGGGCTCGTGTTCTGGACTGGGCCAGCGTCTGCCCATCAGTCGGGCAGGACTAACCTAATATCATGCTACGCAGCCCATTAAGGCCCAATCCTCTTCCTCGCCGGGCACGTCCAGATCCCATCATCGTCGAGCAGACACTATATGGACCGGGGAGAGAGCGAACACCTGCCCCCCGCGTACTCCATGTGCTCCCCCGGCGGGGACACTTTATCAGGTAACTACCCACCTCCAAAAGAGTTTGTCTACCCACTCTCCGGAGATCTAGGAGCAGTTAATCCAGGGCGAAGACCACGTACTGGTCTTCCCTATGCCACGTAAGCCCTGGCAGTTATCTGCATTGGGCCTAGCGACCCAACCCAGTGCAGACGACCATTGGCCCAGCGCTGAGGGCACAATATAAATACCCTCTCTCACAAGAGGGTCAGGTATTCTATTCTAATACTTACTCTCACTTTCTGTACTTGCTTGCTCCGTTCCTGACTTTAGCATCAGAGTACCTTGCAGGTACACCCCCACCGTCTCACGCCACCGGAGTAGCGGAGCTTACAACATTTGTTGGCCACTAATCTACTTTCTGATCATGTACGATCATAAGCCATCTTCCCCTAATTAGTCTCCTATCCCCATCATGTCCCTCCACCAGAGTGAAACATCAAACATTGTACTGACAATGCCCAATTGTATTACCTAATGATGATGACGATGTCATGAAAACTATCAAGGATTATTTGACAATGATGACGATGTCATGAAAGTATGGAATCCAAATGTTATTGATTGTTATAGGACCACCTGGGTAAAATGCTTTGGCATACCTTGCCAAGCCTGGAACAATCAATCGTTCATGAATATTTCTGCAACCGTGGGGACATTCATATGTTGTGATGAAGGTTATTCAAATGGCTCTCAATATGCTGCTGCTCGTATCCGTATCTGCACGAAGTTACCTCCCATCATCAATGTTGGTATTCGCGTGGCTATTAACAGTACATTTTATTGGGTCTCTATAGTGGAAGAACTTCAGAGTTTTGGCCTGGAGTTTGAATCTAGCAGTGATGAAGATTAGAACGCCTCAATCTTCGATACCATTGAATCCTCAGTTGATGGTGGGGGTGGCGCGTGGGATTCCACCAGGGATGAGTCTACAAAAGGCGTTACTAGCTTAGCTAGTGTACCAGGTAGTGATGCAGACCGTTTTGGTTTTAGGTATGGTTCAGAACTTGGGGTTGATGGCAATTTGGATGTTTCCCAAGTTGGTGATAGTTTGGGGGCGGAGTCAGAGGTTGGTGGCGCTTTGCCCAAGTCTAAAGCTGGTAGGGAGAGTTTTTATAAGAATATACCTGGTCAAAACGTGACCCAAACTGTTATGCATTCATTGTTGATGGGATCTGGCAAGGGTGAGGGACAGTCTGTCAGAGAAAGTCAAAACCAGGTTTTGGCTGGTCCTACTTTTGCTAACGAGATTGTTCCTGTTTCTAAGGTGGGATTGTGTGTTTCAAAGGCCAAAGGTAATGTGGTCTCCCACCAAGAGGAATCAGACCCCATATCCCTATTTCCTAATGGGCCTATTGGGCCTCCTATTGGACCCAAATTAAAGAAGAAAGTTTTACTTCAGGAAGTGTATGACAGGGTGAAAATCCCTTATGCACCTTCATATTTTTCCTCCCTCTTGCACGCAGATGTGTACGCACCAGATGTTCAAAACCAGAAATCAGTAGGCCATACTAGAACTCTGGCTGGATCGGTGAATGAAGCTACCTCAACGACCGACACCGATGTTTTGCGTGGCAATTCTAGGTGCAAGTTGCTTCTCGAAGGTGTGCCTAATAGGGTTTGGAATACCATGAAACAAATTGGGATTAAAGGGGAAGAAGATGAGGAATATTTCGAAGGAGTTGTTCGCAACTTGGAGGAGAGTGATAGAATAATTAAAGGTAGTAAGAGGAATGTTGCAATTTGTAAACCATGAATTTAGTCACCTTCAATTCTCGAGGGTGTGGGAGTAGCCTTAAAAAGCGCAAAATCAACTTTATCCTGGACAAAGGTAAAGCTGATGTTTGTCTCCTTCAAGAAACCAAAATTCAACATATGGAAGATTCGGTGGCACGTTCACTCTGGCGTTCTGGTGATATTGATTGGTCTGTCTCAGACTCGGAAGGGAGGTTCGGGGGGCTTATTACTATCTGGAAAAAAAGTACTTTCTCTGTCATTTCCAGTTTTAGAGCAAAAGGTTTTCTTGGAATTAACATTGTGTGGAAGGGATTAAATACTTATATTGTGAATGTTTACTCCCCGTGCGGGATCATCGAGAAGCGTAAATTATGGTCAGACTTAATTTCTCTGAAATCGTCTTTTCCCCAAGGCGGTTGGGTTGTGGGCGGTGACTTCAATGCGGTGAAGGCGGTAGAGGAGAGAATTGGGAGGGGTGGCTCTAACTATAGAGAAATAATCGAGTTCAATTTTTTCATTGAAAGCATGGAGTTGGTAGACTTACTTGCGGTTGGTAACACGTTCACTTAGTTCAATTCTAATGGTAAAAGTTGTAGCAGGCTATATTGAATTTTAGTGGACGACTCGATGATATCTCAATGGGGTTTGAAGAATCAATATGTGGGAGACCGGGATATTTCGGATCACCGCCCCATATGGCTTAAACCAAAGTTTATGAATTGGGGCCCTAAGCCTTTCAGGTTCTTTAATTGTTGGTTGGAGCATAAGGATTTCTTGGGGATAGTGAAATCTTGTTGGCAGTTAAGTGTGCATACGGGTTCATACAGTAACATCCTTGTGAAGAAATTGCAAGACCTCAAATCAAAACTTAAATGGTGGAACGCGAATGTGTTTGGTTAGTTGGATCTTAAAATTGAGCAAGGCATTGATCATCTTAATGAGTTGGAGATGGATTTGGTTAATAATGATGACAGTATGAATGAAGGGGTTCTAGCGAGCAGAATTTCAGCCCAAGAGGATGTGTAGAAAAATCTTCGGCTGAAGGAGAATATGCTCCACCAAAAGTCAAGGGCCAAGTGGGCTTTGGATGGTGATAACAATTCCAAATTCTTCCATGCTTTTTTGAACAACCGCAGTAGAGCAAATTCCATATCTTTACTTAAGATTGATGGCGTTGATATTGAAGATCCAGAGGCAATTAAATGAGCTGCAGTGAATTTTTCAAAAATAAATTCCAGGGTCATTGTGCCAAGTGACCATCTTGCGATTTCAGTAGTCTGAACATGCTGTCCTTGGAAGAGAAACAACATCTGGATTCAGATTTCTCCATGGAGGATGTGCATCAGGTTGTTCTTGATTGTGACGATAATAAATTCCCCGACACGGATGGTTTCAATTTCAAATTCTTGCAACGTTGTTGGGATATCGTAGGAACGGATGTCGCTAATTGTGTGCTTGAGTTCTTCAATTCGTATAGCCTGCCAAAAGTTTTTGCTTCTTCTTTCGTTGCTCTGGTTCCGAAGGTTGCCAATCCTCAATCGTTCGAGGATTTTAGACCGATCAGCCTGATTGGTTGCATCCTTAAAATCATTTCTAAGATGATGGTAAAGCGGTTGTGCTATGTTATTGATAACCTGATTTTTCCGTCGCAAACCGCCTTTATTCCTGGTAGACAACTTCTTGACGGAGTCCTTGTGGCAAACAAAACGGTGGATTTCGCTAAAAGGAATAAAAGGAACTTCTTGTTGTTTAAGGTCGATTTTTCGCAGGCCTACGACTGCGTGAAATTGGAGTTCCTTGATTCAATGTTGTTAAATATGGGTATCGGCGATAAATGGATGAGGTGGGTGAGAGGCTCTGTTTATAACAGCTTCTTTTCGGTTCTTATTAACGGCAGTCCGTCCAAGGATTTTAAAGCCACGAGGGGGTTGAAACAAGGGGACCCTCTATCCCCGTTCTTGTTCGCTATTGTTGCTGAAGGCCTTGCTATGATGGTTAGACGAGCAGTTTCGTCGAATATTTTGAAGGAGTTCAGATTTAATGATTCGGCGTCAGCGAGTATCTTGCAGTTCGCGGATGATACTCTTTTTATTGGAGAAGGGTCCTACTCTAATCCGTGGGCTTTTAAAGGTATCCTCCGTGGTTTTGAAATGGTTTTCGGTCTGAAAATCAATTTTCCAAAGAGCTGCTTGTTCGGTGTTGGCTTGGAGCAGAACTTTATGTTTGCTGCAGAGCACTTTCTTCAATGTAAATCTAGCACTCTCCCTTTTAAATTCTTGGGTCTGATGGTGGGAGGTAGACAAAGATCAAAGGCATTTTGGAAACCGATCTTGAATTGCTTTAGAGCTAGGATGTCTCCTTGGATCGGGCGGAATCTTTCGATAGGATGTAGAGTTACCATTATCAACTCTATTTTGACTAATTTGCCCATTCATTACCTATCGTTCTTCAAAGTTCCTACCGGTGTTATTAAGGAAATCATTGCAATTCAAAGAAAATTTCTTTGGCATGGCTCTTTGAATTCAAAAGGCATTTCATGAGTTAATTGGAAATCGGTTTGCAAACCGAAATCGAGTGGTGGTCTAGGGATCAAGCACGTAGCTCTATTTAACAAAGCTCTTTTAGCAAAATGGGCTTGGAAGTTGCTTCATGAAGGTACTGAGGTGTGAAGGGATATTATCTCTTGCAGATATGGTAATGTCGTCAAGAAAATTCAGATTGGATATCCTACTGCTACATTTGGCCAAGATTCCAGTTGGATGAGTGACTTGATGAAGGTGATAAAACCTAAGGATAAGTTATGGTTTTCTGAAGACCTATCTTGTAGCATTGGGCCTGGCAGTGATGTAAGTTTTTGGTGCGAGTAGTGGCTTAGCAATTCCATTTTGCGGGACCTGCTACCGAACCTGTTTGTTGCAACTGATTCTAAGGATTTTACGGTCAGCGAAATGGGAGTTTGGGAGGCGGACTCTTGGGTGTGGAAGTTCTGAAATTTTCACTTCGATTATTACTCCAACCTTGATTCTGACCTTGTCCTCTTGGAGAATATTCTGGCTGTCTCTTCTGTGTCGCGCGAGATTGGCGATACTTGGATCTGGAAGGCCGACACTGCCATCGGATATTCTGTCACTTCTTACTACAACATTTTAGTCGGGAGGGAGTTTGTTCAGACCATAGAGGAAACAACTGCTGCAGCTCTTGATTTGTTATGGAAGATGCCAATTCCGTTGAAGATCAAGATATTCGGGTGGAGATTAATCATTGATAGGCTGCCGACTCGTTTGAACCTGTCGTCTCGGGGAATCATTTCTAACCCGCACAAGAAGGTTTGTGTTATTTGCTTTAATGATCTAGAAGATTAATTAGCCCATCTATTCTTCATGTGCAACAAATCTATTAGTGTCTGGAACTTGGTTTGCGATTGGGTCGACATTGGAAGGATTTCAGAAACGGATTGTTTAAACCATGTTTTTGTATGGATCCTGAGGCTTCTTGGCAGGTGCAAAAAAGAGGCGATCTCATCTATTTGGTTTATAACTTGCTGGAATTTATGGAGATGTAGGAACAACATTTTGTTTAACGATGAAGTGGCTAATGTCAAAGCCATTTTTCACAGAATTGTTGCCTCTTCTTGGAATTGCTTGACTTTTGGGAAGTCCGATAGGATTAAATGTAGTTTATACGAGTGGACTAAATTCTCGCTCGATTATCTTTGATTTTGGTGGTTAGCCGGTCTTGCTTATGTTTAGTAGGATTTGCTTGTTATCATTTGTGTTTCTTGTATTTCTTTGGGCATGAGATCCCCTTTTTCTCATCTTAATGAAATATTTGCTTATAAAAAAAATTTGAACCTGAATGAGGTAACATAGTGTGTCTTAGTTTCACAGTATGGTTGGAATTACTTTTATAAATCTCTCCTAATAGTTGACAAGGTTATGGTTAAGGTAATACTATAACTATTATCAAACTTATAGTGATCAAGAACGTGGTTTAAGGTAACATAGTATTGAACACCACAATTATTTAAGAAATTTTTTAAGCAGGAAGTAATGTTTATTTAAGAGCATGAGTTGAAATAAGTGTGTCTTCCATTGCAAATGGTGTTCTGCAAGATTTATTTCAATAATCGAGCTTAATTGATTGGTAACAAGAAATATATATAATGTGGTCGTATAATTTTTCTTTCTTTTCCCTCACTTCATGTTTCTTTTTTAGCTATTCAAAATCAACTTATTTTCTATAAAAATCTTCCACTTTATAATATTACTACTACTCAGACCAAAATTTTCAACAATATGTTTAGCAGATTAGATATTTTCATCTTAGAACCTAATTTAAGAAATTATTTTAGATGTGTATATGATAATGGAGGCGCCTAAACCATACATGATCAACTATTCAATGTTTGATAGATTATGTGACTTCTTGGAGAATTAAGAATAATTTGCAATTTTAATATATCATATTCATTGCTAATATGAACATTGATTAGTGTAGATAGTACAAAATACCTATGGCTATGGCCTTAAGTCAGTCAGTTTTTAGCTGGTCTAGGGTGGAAATGGAGTCCTAGGAATACTGTTTTCGTTGGTAAAGAATTGTCATGTCTAAATTATAAATTTATTTTAATCAAGAAAAACTGAATGTGGATATTGATTTGAGTAGAAAGGCATGTTATGGCCACTCAAAGGCCGCAAACAATGTGAATTTTGTTGTCATGCCAAACATGTACTTTATTGTTTTACTTTTGTTGAGGAACTCAAGCATGTCACATAAAGTCTGTACTGTATTACTATAAAGTGTTGTTTATTTATTAAATAAAGTTAAATCAATCTATACTTGCATCAAAATTAGCTGGGAAACCAGCATGTTACCTATATTAGTTAACCTTTTATGACTAGGTCCTTCTTCATATAGCAAGCTCTAAGAACTATGTCATGTAGAGGTTATCTATAATATAGGAAAATCAATGGTGCTGGAAAACCAATTTTTAACCCTCTTCATTAGCAAGCCATGTCAGCAAATTAGGGGCATGTAGTGTCTAAAACCAACTATTTTGAACCAAATCATACCTTAGTTTATTCCTAATTACACTCTTTGGGATACTTACACTTAATTTAGGAGAAACAGTAGACCCTACCATTTCTTTCCAACCATAACAAACTGGATCGTACAACACCTTTTTCACAATTGCTTTCTCTCTCACCGTCCTTTCCTTCGTTGTCTCTTTCTCATTGTCTTTCCTTCTCTTTCTCATTGTCTCTCTCAACATCTTTCATTGCTCGATCTTTTGTGAAAATCAACGAGATCAATGAATCAATTAAGAATCTGAATACTTTGTTTTAGAATTTGGGCAACTGATTTGAAGGAGATGAAGGAGCAACTGATTTTCGCAAGTGATGTTCTTTAGTGACTTATTCTGGGCGATTTTCCGGCGAGCACAAACCCAGATTCCCTCTTTTCTTTTGGTTTCGATTCTCATTCTTCTCCTTTACTTTTGTTTTAGATTCTCTATTTTGTTACAGTGTTTGGCTGTCGAGACGACACATTGCGAGACAGCCCAAAAAGCTGGTATTGTTTTAGATTCTTTATTTTGTTTCCCTTTTCTGGTTTCCCGTTGTATTCATCACAATTGTGTATGTCTACTTGAAACCTAATTTGATAGGCTGTGAAGATGGTAAACTCCTTCAACGTCAAACTAACTTTCATTTTTCTATAAGGAACTATGACAAGATATGCATGCCAAGTGTTTGTGAAAATGTTCTTGCTATGTGGTTAGTTAAATTATGTGTTATAAGGGATGAAATTGTAGATTTTGTTTGGAAATGCTTTGTAATAACTGTTATTGGTGTGTTTGGTGTGTTTTCAGAGAGCTGTAGTTGGTATTAAACGCATTAACAATGCCTCGAGACAATGTTACTGTTGTGTTTGAATTGATTTTACCCGTTCCCCTTGAAACAGGTTATTATATTATTTAACGAGAAGGATACCATTATTTTTTATTTATTATAATATACAAAAGGGAGAAGAACAATGTCAAATTTTCTGCACAACAGTTGATGCAGGTGTGGTATCGAAAGTGCTGAGCTGAAGTCATTAAAAAGAATTTCGAATTGCTTACCGTTCCCAACTTTCATGGAGCAATGTACTCCATGATATTATAAGTTATGGTTCATTGAATCTCAATCATGATGTAACTGCCAGTGTTGTTTGTTGGAGATCTTTCTTATGCGGATAACTACCCGAATCTATAATATAGGAAAATCAATGGTGCTGGAAAACCAATTTTTAACCCTCTTCATTAGCAAGCCATGTCAGCAAATTAGGGGCATTTTGTGTCTAAAACCAACTATTTTGAACCAAATCATGCCTTAGTTTATTCCTAATTACACTCTTTGGGATACTTACACTTAATTTAGGAGAAACAGTAGACCCTACCATTTCTTTCCAACCATAACAAACTGGATCGTACAACACCTTTTTCACAATTGCTTTCTCTCTCACCGTCCTTTCCTTCGCTGTCTCTTTCTCATTGTCTTTCCTTCTCTTTCTCATTGTCTCTCTCAACATCTTTCATTGCTCAATCTTTTGCGAAAATCAACGAGATCAATGAATCAATTAAGAATATGAATACATTGTTTTAGAATTTGGGCAACTGATTTGAAGGAGATGAAGGAGCAACTGATTTTCGCAAGTGATGTTCTTTAGTGACTTATTCTGGGCGATTTTCCGGCGAGCACAAACCCAGATTCCCTCTTTTCTTTTGGTTTCGATTCTCATTCTTCTCCTTTACTTTTGTTTTAGATTCTCTATTTTGTTACAGTGTTTGGCTGTCGAGACGACACAGCCCGAGACATTGCGAGACAACCCAAAAAGCTGGTATTGTTTTAGATTCTTTATTTTGTTTCCCTTTTCTGGTTTCCCGTTGTATTCATCACAATTGTGCATGTCTACTTGAAACCTAATTTGATAGGTTGTGAAGATGGTAAACTCCTTCAACGTCAAACTAACTTTCATTTTGCTATAAGGAACTATGACAAGATATGCATGCCAAGTGTTTGTGAAAATGTTCTTGCTATGTGGTTAGTTAAATTATGTGTTATAAGGGATGAAATTGTAGATTTTGTTTGGAAATGCTTTGTAATAATTGTTGTTGGTGTGTTTGGTGTGTTTTCAGAGAGCTGTAGCTGGTATTAAACGCATTAATAATGCCTCGAGACAATGTTACTGCTGTGTTTGAATTGATTTTACCCGTCCCCCTTGAAACAGGTTAGTATATTATTTAACAAGAAGGATACCATTATTTTTTATTTATTATAATATACAAAAGGGAGAAGAACAATGTCAAATTTTCTGCACAACAGTTGGTGCAGGTGTGGTATCGAAAGTGCTGAGCTGAAGTCATTAAAAAGAATTTCGAATTGCTTACTGTTCCCAACTTTCATGGAGCAATGTACTCCATGATATTATAAGTTATGGTTCATTGAATCTCAATCATGATGTAACTGCCAGTGTTGTTTGTTGGAGATCTTTCTTATGCGGATAACTACCCGAATCATGACAATGTTAGGTGGGATACTTGGGGAAGGTTTGCAGAGATGAGTGTTGCTTATCAACCCTGGATATGGACTGTTGGAAACCATGAAATTAATTTTGCTTCAGAAATTGTAAGGTATTGCTTATCTTTCTTCCACAATGATGGTGCTTAATCGTTTGTCATTTTTCTTAATTTTGTTAAGTATTACTTAGATGACTAGCCTACAAAGTCTGTATTCACCAAGATTGTTAAGACAAATGCTCAGACAGAAGGTAATGGTGTATTCATGTAGTGACAGAAAGAAAAAACTGAACAAATCACCATGCTCTTGCTTTATTCTGTATTCGCAGATGCAAATCATGTTGTAGACAACTTATAATAATATCAACTTCAAGATAGATGGAAATAATGTGATATTTTACTGACTAAATAGATGATATTCTTTGTTTTATCATGTTTTGTTTTTCATTTTTACTTTTGAAGAAAAATACTTGTAGGATAAGGATATAAGAGACCAGCTTCAAGATAGTGAATTCTTTGTTTTATCAAAATGGTTTTCAAGAACACCTCTGCCATCAAAATTAATGCTACAAAAGTATTTTCGCGCTTCATTGCGTTTTATTTGCCGGTGAAAGCTTTTTGTCTTCTACATTGTAGCAGGTTATATTTTAGTAATTTTGTGGCCACTACCTGATAGATATGTTCTTCTTTGTTATCAGTCTATGATAGGGTACTGCCTTTACATATGCTTAGCTTTTACATATACTTAGCTTGTGACTTAATGCAGAACTGAGTTCAGGTGCAGCACAAAGAAAGTGTATCATGTTCGACCAGGACAGATGCAGGCAAAAATGTGCTGTCTAAAGGTTCAAATTTTGACCCTTTGTGTTACAGCACAAAATCAAACTTCTGGCCAGAGCAAAATCATATTTTAAATGTACTTAGTCAAAGAAATGCTATCAAAAAGAAATTGGTGAAGACTTACAGAAAATAGCTCATGTGCTGTACTTAGTCTAGAGGTTCAAATTTTGACCATTTCTGTATTTACCCTTCCCATTTGCTTTGAATTTTTAACAGAGAACACTTATTCTATTCATTCACTTTTCAGATTTTGGTGATGGTTACTGGTAATCAAACTTAATATCTACCTCTACCAGTCCCAACAGTTTCTGTCTGACTTGCACGAGTAGAGTAGGGTTATTCAAATTTTTGTTATGTTATATATATGTGAATCCACACTGGTATAATTGCAGTATTGGAAGACTTACTGATTTTCTTCTTCCATTCATTGACAGTATGCAGAGATTTCGGAACTACATGCGAAAGATCCTTTTGTTGGACCAAAATATTAAGGATGTTGAGGATGTTGCCGATAAACTTCCAAGAATAATGACCGTAATTGAATCAGAATTTGTCGGTAGACTTGCAGAGATTACTTATGATTTTAAATGTTTTTCATGTTATATTTGTTTGCTTGAATTTTAAATTTGTGGATAATATCGGATGTTTGTGATTGCTTGAACTTATGACTAACTGTTGTCCTATTATCAGAACTTGAGAACCTTATTCCTGCTCTTCATGTCCTGATATCTACACCATTTCACCATGCCTATGTTACTGCCAAAAGAATTAAGAAAGCTACTTTTGATTATCAGAAGTATATTAGTTCAAATGATGAATGTGCCTAATCTTACTCAAACACCGGTAAACTTTGAGAATGAGAGACTTCAACACTACTTCAATACCCGCACTCATGCCTAATGAAGAGTCTTATGTTCAATTCTCGCTAAAAGAAGAAAACATAGGCAAATAAGGGTATCTAAAAGAGGGAAGATAGATCTTTGTCAATTGAGTAAGTGATAGAATCATACTATACCATAAGAAGGAACTTAAAGTAGTGAGTTTGACATCATTTAAAACTTTATTAAGGTTACATAGACTCTATATAATCTTACTGGTATTGTCTGAACTTAATCTATTATTTGACTTCATAGCTTGCACTTTAATTTTACTTACACAAAACCTGTCCGAATGTAATTGCATGTTTGAATTTCTAATACGTAACAAGAATTTGGAGAAGTGCTAGATTTATTTTTCAATATGGTATGTTTAAAACTTTGTGATACGATATAAGTGTGTGTCGCATTCTATGTCCTAAATGTGATGTGTTTGTCTTGCTATTTGTTGGAATTGGCTGAAATTCAACTTAGAAAAATTAATGTCTGCACACTTGAGGATGATGATGATGATGATTCTTCTGATATATCTTATTTTCCTGATTTATTATTATTCTTTACACCTTTTGATGACAACTTTCTTTGGTTATAGTGTCTCTCCTTGAGTGCGAGTGCAGGTGAAGATCCTTTTTTGCAATCATATTGAATGAATAAAGAAGGATACACAATCCAAAATGTTCTGCTAGCTAGGGTATATATTTTCTAGGATTTCATTTTGACAACTTGGTTAGGTACGATTTGTTCACCAACGATCTATTATCTGGGGTATATTGTTATTTCTAATTTATGATGTAGGCCCAATAGCTCCTTTGGTAGGTGGAAGCTCAAACTGTCATGTTTCATATTCGGCACAAGTACTTGCAAATTGGCTGGAAATTTGTGTCCATTAACCATCACTGTCAGATGTTGTGTTGTATTCTTTAATTTGGTCATTCGGGTGTGTTTAATACTCGGTAATTTAAATTCTTTTGAGTTTTCTATTAGTGTTATATTCGGAGATAGAGACAACCTATGACAGTCTGGTGTGATGTGGGCCTGTGGCAACAGAGGTTAACATGCTATTCTTCCAACGTTGAGATACTACCCTTCTTTTTTATGATATTTGTCTATTTTTATGGTGTGTTATGGGTGTGTTGGAGTTTGTATTTTTGTAGCAGGAGCAAAATATTGACGCATGCAAGATTCTAGACGAGAAGCAGTCTTTCAGCCTGAGCCAATGAATTCTTGACAACTTGGTTTGTCTCACTTTGTTTCTGTTTGTTTCCCACTTCTTTGTTATAATTATTTTACTACATTCTTCTCATTGGATAAGAATAAGAATCTTTTCTCACAAAATATATATGATCCTTTCTATATATTATATGAAGAGAGGGCCAGTAATCAATAAGAAGTTTTAGAAAATTCTTGAAACACACATTCACTAGAGAACTCTAATTAACTTACTTACCAATGCAGGTGAGGCAGCACATGAAGGGAGCGCAAGATATGCAAGAGATGACGAGGCTGATACTGAATCATCTGTCTTTGTCAAATATAACAGAATGCTTAATGGAAAGAAAACTGATAGGGGTCACAAGCGTGATACACTTACAATTAAGTTTCTTAAAAAGTATATCCATTATGCCAAGCATAGGATTCAACTGGACTTGACTGATGAGGTGATGTTACTTATAGAAATATAATTATTTTCTTGATTTAGTCATTTCCGTCTAACATACTGCAGTGTATCCATTGTAAGTAACTTTTGAATCTTCTATATCTTTCGCTAATAGGCACACCTTAGGATGACTCTTATAAAGTCTGATTTTCTCAATGATTTTAAAGCTATTATTTAGGGTGTAAAATAGTTCACAACAATGTCAAAACTATAATTTTTACTCAAACCAAGCTCCGTTTGCAAGAACTGGTTATCTTTAAGTGTGCAGATAAATAATATTCAATTTTTAATCCTATTGGATTGATTTTCTACCAATGTATAGATTTAGTGAAGTAATTCATAAGAGATCATGAATTCTTTGGTTGATTCATGTTCTAATGAAGTTGTTATTGTGGTAGCTTTTATAAGACATAATGTCAATCACATGTTTAATATATGTTGCAGCTGTTATAATAGATAATGAAGTTAATACATGTTGATATTGTGCTAGCTTTGATTCATAGTTAAATATATGTTGCTGCAAGTGTCTCAGTATTTGGTTGATTGACATATATGGTTCCTATGTTACAATTTTTAGCTGACGAAATACCATTTTTATTAATGTAGGAACTATGTTTGATTATGTGTTCAATTATGCATTGTCTGGTCTTTCCGTACACATTCTTCTCATTGGATAAGAATAAGAATCTTTTCTCACAAAATATATATGATCCTTTCTATATATTATATGAAGAGAGGGCCAGTAATCAATAAGAAGTTTTAGAAAATTCTTGAAACACACATTCACTAGAGAACTCTAATTAACTTACTTACCAATGCAGGTGAGGCAGCATATGACGGGAGCGCAAGATATGCAAGAGACGACGAGGCTGATACTGAATCATCTGTCTTTGTCAAATATAACAGAATGCTTAATGGAAATAAAACTGATAGGGGTCACAAGCGTGATACACTTACAATTAAGTTTCTTAAAAAGTATATCCATTATGCCAAGCATAGGATTTAACCGGACTTAACTGATGAGGTGATGTTACTTATAGAAATATAATTATTTTCTTGATTTAGTCATTTCCGTCTAACATACTGCAGTGTATCCATTGTAAGGAACTTTTGAATCTTCTATATCTTTCTCTAATTGGCACACCTTAGGATGACTCTTATAAAGTCTGATTTTCTCAATGATTTTTAAGCTATTATTTAGGGTGTAAAATAGTTCACAACAATGTCAAAACTATAATTTTTACTCAAACCAAGCTCCGTTTGCAAGAACTGGTTATCTTTAAGTGTGCAGATAAATAGTATTCAATTTTTAATCCTATTGGATTGGTTTTCTACCAATGTATAGATTTAGTGAAGTAATTCATAAGAGATCATGAATTCTTTGGTTGATTCATGTTCTAATGAAGTTGTTATTGTGGTAGCTTTTATAAGACATAATGTCAATCACATGTTTAATATATGTTGCAGCTGTTATAATAGATAATGAAGTTAATACATGTTGATATTGTGCTAGCTTTGATTCATAGTTAAATATATGTTGCTGCAAGTGTCTCAGTATTTGGTTGATTGACATATATGGTTCCTATGTTACAATTTTTAGCTGACGAAATACCATTTTTATTAACGTAGGAACTATGTTTGGTTATGTGTTCAATTATGCATTGTCTGGTCTTTCCGTACACATTCTTCTCGTTGGATAAGAATAAGAATCTTTTCTCACAAAATATATATGATCCTTTCTATATATTATATGAAGAGAGGGCCAGTAATCAATAAGAAGTTTTAGAAAATTCTTGAAATACACATTCACTAGAGAACTCTAATTAACTTACTTACCAATGCAGGTGAGGTAGCACATGACGGGAGCACAAGATATGCAAGAGACGACGAGGCTGATACTGAATCATCTGTCTTTGTCAAATATAACAGAATGCTTAATGGAAATAAAGCTGATAGAGGTCACAAGCGTGATACACTTACAATTAAGTTTCTTAAAAAGTATATCCATTATGCCAAGCATAGGATTTAACCGGACTTGACTGATGAGGTGATGTTACTTATAGAAATATAATTATTTTCTTGATTTAGTCATTTCCGTCTAACATACTGCAGTGTATCCATTGTAAGGAACTTTTGAATCTTCTATATCTTTCGCTAATTGGCACACCTTAGGATGACTCTTATAAAGTCTGATTTTCTCAATGATTTTTAAGCTATTATTTAGGGTGTAAAATAGTTCACAACAATGTCAAAACTATAATTTTTACTCAAACCAAGCTCCGTTTGCCAGAACTGGTTATCTTTAAGTGTATAGATAAATAGTATTCAATTTTTAATCCTATTGGATTAGTTTTCTACCAATGTATAGATTTAGTGAAGTAATTCATAAGAGATCATGAATTCATTGGTTGATTCATGTTATAATGAAGTTGTTATTGTGGTAGCTTTTATAAGACATAATGTCAATCACATTTTTAATATATGTTGCAGCTGTTATAATAGATAATGAAGTTAATACATGTTGATATTGTGCTAGCTTTGATTCATAGTTAAATATATGTTGCTGCAAGTGTCTCAGTATTTGGTTGATTGACATATATGGTTCCTATGTTACAATTTTTAGCTGACGAAATACCATT
Source organism: Lathyrus tuberosus (assembly GCA_022829125.1). NCBI lineage: Eukaryota > Viridiplantae > Streptophyta > Magnoliopsida > Fabales > Fabaceae > Lathyrus > Lathyrus tuberosus. The sequence continues at coordinate 3,280,942 of JALAZF010000266.1, read as the reverse complement.
TTTATTAATGTAGGAACTATGTTTGGTTATGTGTTCAATTATGCATTGTCTGGTCTTTCCGTACACATTCTTCTTATTGGATAAGAATAAGAATCTTTTCTCACAAAATATATATGATCCTTTCTATATATTATATGAAGAGAGGGCCAGTAATCAATAAGAAGTTTTAGAATTTTTTTAAAACACACATTCACTAGAGAACTCTAATTAACTTACTTACCAATGCAGGTGAGGCAGCACATGACGGGAGCGCAAGATATGCAAGAGACGACGAGGCTGATACTGAATCATCTGTCTTTGTCAAATATAACAGAATGCTTAATGAAAATAAAACTGATAGGGGTCACAAGCGTGATACACTTACAATTAAGTTTCTTAAAAAGTATATCCATTATGCCAAGCATAGGATTCAACCGGACTTGACTGATGAGGTGATGTTACTTATAGAAATATAATTATTTTCTTGATTTAGTCATTTCCCTCTAACATACTGCAATGTATCCATTGTAAGGAACTTTTGAATCTTCTATATCTTTCGCTAATTGGCACACCTTAGGATGACTCTTATAAAGTCTGATTTTCTCAATGATTTTTAAGCTATTATTTAGGGTGTAAAATAGTTCAAAACAATGTCAAAACTATAATTTTTACTCAAACCTAGCTCCGTTTGCAAGAACTGGTTATCTTTAAGTGTGCAGATAAATAGTATTCAATTTTTAATCCTATTGGATTGGTTTTCTACCAATGTATAGATTTAGTGAAGTAATTCATAAGAGATCATGAATTCTTTGGTTGATTCATGTTCTAATGAAGTTGTTATTGTGGTAGCTTTTATAAGACATAATGTCAATCACATGTTTAATATATGTTGTAGCTGTTATAATAGATAATGAAGTTAATACATGTTAATATTGTGCTAGCTTTGATTCATAGTTAAATATATGTTGCTGCAAGTGTCTCAGTATTTGGTTGATTGACATATATGGTTCCTATGTTACAATTTTTAGCTGACGAAATACCATTTTTATTAATGTAGGAACTATGTTTGGTTATGTGTTCAATTATGCATTGTCTGGTCTTTCCGTACACATAAGTTGGAGACTAATGCTTGCGGTTAGTATTTTTCCTGCGGTATTCATTGGCTTTGCTCTTTTCGTTATTCTCGGGGTCGCCGAGGTGGTTGGTAATGCAGAACCGAATTAATGAAGCGACATCGGTGTTGTTGAAAACAAATGAAGAGGAGAAAGAAATGGATGAAAGGCTAGCAGAGATACAACAGGCTGCTGGTTTTGCTAATTATGGTATTTTGTCATGTTATAAAGTATGCCTAAATATCAATCATTTGAACCATATTTTGACATGTATAACATTTAATATTAATGCTTACATTTTTCGCTCCATCACCAGTCTTTTATTCTTAAATTTAATTGCTTAAATTAGTTTATTGCTTCTTAAGTTTCTCATGACTCGCTACTTAACTAATAGATATTCTACACTCTTCCTTTACATTGTATTTGTTGTTCTAAAACTACTTTTCTCATGTCTTTGCAGTAATGCTTCCATTCTTTGGATTATTTTATAAACTCTAGATGCTTTGACTATATTTATAAATGAAAGACCTTATTCTTTCCCTTCAATGTATAAATATTATCAATCTTAATTCCATTATGAAGTAATTTAAATATCTGTAATGTATTATTACTAGCCAAATTTTGTCTGTAATAAACCAATAAATTTACTAAACATGATTTATGTTTTACATTATTAATATTTTTTTTCCGGTACCGCACATTTCTTTTTCTATTTCTTAATTTTCTCTCGCAACCAATGCGCGTCCCATACCAGAACCCGTGCGAATGCACGGGTCTCCCACTAGTTATTTCCCAAATAAACCACAAATATTATGTTTGTATCTTAGCATATTGTTTGCTTATAACCAAAAGTAAAATTGGTTAGTGTAATATAATTTGATAATATTATTGATTTCTTCCACTCTGAAACTACTATTGTTTGAATGAATATTGAAATATTTTGATTTCAACCGAGAATGTGAAGTACGAGGAAGAAATTTGTAGAATGGATAAATTGTCTTTCTCAACTATTGTTCTTGACATGTCATATGGCATGTAATTTCTTCACCTTCGCTAATGAGAAATTGCATTTCGTATATAATTGCATCTAACCTATGTTACAGTTTTAATGGAAGGTATGAAGATAATTTTTTTACAATAATATATGAACAGAAATGTTAATTAAGTTTACAATGATGTTTAATTACTTAATCTTTTATAGTATTTACAAAACACATATCACATAATGAATGTCTCTAACAAATTGTGGTAGTTGTGAATAAATGTTTGCTATACTCTTTTAAACCAAAATGGTCTTGCTCATCCAACTTTACATGTTCTTAATACGTAAAGTTGATTCATAAAGACATAATTATGAATGATCTCATTGTTAATATGCGTTTTAACAATGAGATAAATTAGACAGTGGAATGCTTTTGAGATGGTCAGTGAATTTTGTGGACCATGATTCCCTGCAGTCAAGGAACCACACAGTCACACAGTCAAGTCAATATAGGCCTTATGATTTAAATCAAATGGTGCAGATTTTACATCTTTAAATACTTCAAAAATTGTTATAAGAGATGAATGGCTATGATTACCCTGCAGTTAGTATTTGACTGTAGGGAATCCATTTCCGAATTTTGTGGAGTATGCAAATAAGTATGTTCAATGGAATGCAAAAGTTATATTATATTGAGATAACCTTGAGAATCTATTAAAAATTGGAGTGATTTATAGGTTTTATATTATTTTATTTATGTCCAAATAATTGAAAGAAACAAGAAATGATTTTAATAAACTAATTCCTTAGTATACAACTGAAATAGAGAGAAAATGTTTTTGTTAAACAACTACCTCCATCTCAATTTATTAAAAAAAAATTAATCGTTCTCTCAAATTACAAATAAAAAATCAATTTATATTTTATTTAATCATTATGCTTAAAATAAAATTATATATAAATTATATTTTAACTTGTCTCTGATTTTTTTAATGATCAATAATCGGATAAATTTGTTTTACATAATTTCATAATATATATTTTTTTAAAGAAAACGGATAGACACTAAATTACAATGTTTTGGTCCTTTTGCTTTTTAGAAAAAAGTAAAATATATATTTTATTCGAATCAATAATTGCCTTTGAGATATAAAATCATTATTTTTAAATGTCTTTTTTTTTCTCTATTTTACGGATTTTTTTAGGATTATTTAATATAATTGTGTTTATCATTGTTTACTTTAAAATTAAATTATTTATTTAAAATTTATTATTTATAGCATATTAAATAAATTTACCTGTGCATAAGGATGACAATGAGCATGGTTTAGGCAGGGTAATATAATACTCATATCTATATTCCGATTTAAAAAATATTCGTGTCCGAGTCCATACCCGCTTAGGTGCCAAGTTAGCACCCATACTCGTGCCCTATAAATATGTAAGTACTCATACTCATACCCGTGACCCGCATTCCTTTTAAAAATAAATATATCAATTATAAAATATCATATAATTTTAAGTTGTTAAAAACATTAAAAAATTTACAAACAATTTATTGTTGAATAAACGAATATTTATATTAAATACTTAATAATACGTAATGATTTAACATTGATATACGTTTTATAATTAATAAATATATATTTTTATATAATAATATAAATTAAAATATATAAATATAAACGAAAATTCATAAATATATATTGTGTAGGTATGAGACAGGGTGAGCACCATGGTTTCTCTACCCGTTTATTTTTGTGGATAATTATTCGAACTCGTATCCTTACTCATTTTTGTGGAATTTTACTCTACCCGCTATGGATAAATGTATAAATACTTATTAAAGATGAGTCAAATTGTCATCCATATTTATGTAGACGCACGTGTATATTGAAAAATTAAAATGGTTCACAAACTGGATGTAAAATAAAACCACCATACAAAAAAAATTGAGTTGTTATAGTTTGTTTAGTGTCCAAGAGTTGTTCGTTCCTATTTAAAGTGGTTCATAATTTAAGTCATATATATAATTTTTAACTAAGGTTAACGTGTACTTAAGTTTAATACTGATAAGTGTAGATTTAGTAATTTACATATTATCAACTTTGATTAACATCAAGAAAAATATTATCAAGTTTGATTTCTATTCATAAAACAAAATTATATGTCACTAAAAAGTTTTAAATTTATCGGTGAAAAATAGATCAAATTTTGAGAATTAAATTAGATACGATTTGATCTTACCAGATTAGAAAGAGATTAGTAGTCAGCAACGCGTCGTGAGCTCCTAGTTCGTCGATAGTGGAGAAGAGGAGGGGGTGTACCTGCAAGACACTCTGATGCCAAAGTAAGAAACGGAGTAAAGAGAGAGTAAGTACAGAAAGGCTAGTGAGTTTTTGATTTAGAATACCTGATCCTCTAGTGAAAGAGGGTAATTATAACGTGCCCCCAGCGCTGGGCAAATGGTTACTTGCATTGGGTTGGATCGCTAGGCCCAATTCGGATAACTGCCAGGGTCTGCGTGGCGTAGGGAAGACCAGCACGTGGTCTTCGCCCTGAGTCAACTGCCCCGTGAACTTCGGAAGGTAGAAGACCTGTTCTTTCGTTCATGGGTAGTTGACTGATGTTGTGTCCCGCGTGAGGGGCACATGAAGACCGTGGGGGAGACGCGTGAGCGCTCCCCGTGTGATTTGGTGAGTTAGGCATTCATTAGGCCCTCCCTGACGGGAAGCTGGATTGGTCGTGCCCGACAGTGGGGCAGCCTCTGGCCCAGTCTAGAACAGGAGCTCCCTCAAGTCGTTGCTCCGAAGCAGAGGAGTAATGACTTAAGAGTCAATTTTGGTGTCGAGGAGGGGCGCTTGGACTTGCCCGGAGGAGCGACGCACGTTCCCGAGGCGCTGAGCTCGCGGGGTGATGCACGTGACTAGACATAGGAGCCATTAGTCGACGACAGGCTCGGTCTGCTCGCCACATGTGGTCGCGGTTTTCTTTTCGACTTCCCTCGAGGGAGTGCCCTCGGCAGTGTGAGGGTCGAGCATTGTGTTCGACAGGTCGGAGGTGCAATGTAATTGGAAGGGTGGACACGTCATTTCCTCGAGCAGTGCGTCGGACTTCGAAAGGACGCGCGTGACGCCTTCTTGAGCCACGTGTTAGAGGCAATAAATGCCTATGACGACTGCGAGTAGGGTGCTTGAGTGCCTACGAAATGCCTCGCTTCCCGCGCTAAGGTTAATAAATAGAGGGGAAAGCCAATTCATTTGCACGCTTCCTCATTCTAGCTCAAGAATCCCTCAAGATCTTCTTTGCTCTTCTCACCCTCGTTCGCCGCCGGTGCCGCTTTCAGCTTTTTGCTCCACCCTCCAGCTCTCGAATCCTTGCACCAGTAAGTCTTCTGTCCCTTCCCAGAATTTATGCCTTTTCCGACGGGTTATGCATTTTTCCAGTTAGTCTATTAGGTTTCCAGCAAACTCATGAAGTTTCCGGCGGAACCATGAAGTTTCCGATGAAGACCTCGGGGAGTTCATGAGGATTTTGGAAAACTTCATGGAGTTTCCGATGAAGGCCTCGAGAACCTACAATGAAGGTCTCGGGGACCTCTGAGGCTGTTAGCGTCCTCGGCGGGTTCGACGTCAGGGAACCTTTCTCCTCGTGGACGCGTGAGTATCGCGAGGAAGTCTCTAGTCGAGGACACTTTTCATGTTTGACTGGAGGGAATTTAAGTGTTGAGAAACCTTTCTCCCGAGGAGGGAGGTTTCGTGTTCTGCGTCGAGGAGAGTCTCCTCTCGGGTACGAGCTTTTCGGCGAGGGTTTCGGTCGAGGAAGTTCGTCGAGCGATTCCTCGCCCCCTCTCTTCGCCCTTTCACTTGATTTGCGGTGGAAGGGTGGATTTTGTAATACCCTTTTCTACCCCCACAAATGTTGCAGCAGAAACAACTCAATTATCAGAGTAAAACATCAAAAATACCTCAAAGGGTGCACATTTCTCATTTAAATCAAAATAATACACTTGCCCTGTAAGCAAAGGGTTTTTCCTCAAATAAATCAAAAGCCTTCACATGGCAGTGGAACTCAAAATTCTCAAATAAAAAGGTTTTCATTCAGCATCATAATAATCAAAAAGTTTTTTAATAAAAGCCCTCAAATTAGGCAGCAGATCCACCATAACCACAAATACTCCAAAAGGTTTTAAAAATGAAACTATATCATCAAATAACAACAAAAATAAGGAGACAACATAGTTCGACTCAAAGGACCCCAACCCGATGTTACACTATTAGAGCAAGACCCTCTAAATCGACCAAAAGCAAATAAACTTCAAGGTCCTCGAAGGCATCCACAGCTAAAACTTGATCACCTGCACGTTACCCACGTGGAGGCAATATTCAAACAGGCAGGGTGAGTAATCACAATTCATAATAATCATTATAAAACAAGATATACATAAAATTGCATTGTCTTCATATACAACATCATCAGGATCATCAAGGGAAACATCAGGAAGCACCATATCACAATTCATCAATGCCACATAAAAATGCAATGCATAACAAGACTCATGCATGTGGTACCAATCGTCATAATCGATGGAGACTAGGCCATCACCCCTCCAAAGATCCCCGTCAATAGGATTGATCCCGCAATCGGAACCAGAGCACGTCATAATTACCTCATATTCGCACAATGGGAATGAAGCGTCGTCACAGAGTATGCATATGAATGTATGATACACAACATCACTAATCATCATCATCAAATAAACATCGTACTGTGCATCATCATTCATCAAAACATCATGTTCGTCATGTCGTCATTTATTCATCAAAACATCATGCGTCATCGTCTTATCATCATATATCATACATAAACAACTCATGATCATCAATATATATCATAGTAATTCACATCGTCAAGTAATCGTCATACATCAAATATACACAGTTCATAATCATCAATATTCTCATGAAATTCATATCATCAATTACTCGTCAAAACATCACGAAATCATCACGTCACAATCATCATTAACGTCACTAACATCATGGTAAAACATCATAAAAATCAGAGCATCAAAACATCAAAACAACACAGCAACATAAACAGAATTTCGTGAACAGCAGACGTTCGCTCCAGGGTTCGCTAGGCGAACCTGTTCGTTAAAACCTTCGCTTGGCGAAGCGGCCAGCGAATCCCACAGACACCACACCAAGACACCAGAAAACACCCTCTGTCATACTCGCTGGTTTATTCGCTGGGCGAAGCTACTCGCTCATTCATTCACTTAGCGAGACTTCCAGCGAATCCCCACTTCCACTCCAGAATCATCTCAGCACCTACACTCATGTTATCGCGCACTCGCTGCGTTGTTCGCTTTGCGAACCTTGGCGAACATTCGCCTAGCGAATCGATGGTTCGCTTAGCGAACCTGCTATTACAGCAAATCGCTGCTACTCACCAGTGGTTCCACAACCTCAAAGGTACCTGCGATTACAGTTCCAAATGACCCAAAAACATCCCTACAACAGTCCTAATGCATCACGGAAAATCATCGGCATAAAACCTACATCTATTAGGTCGATTCAGGACACTGCGGGAACCTTAAATTCCCTAAACCTTCCTAAAACCCCAATTGCCCTTATGGCCCTTACTATCCTCTTTTCCACAGGGTCAAAACAACGTCGACAGGGAATCAGCCCCAAAGTCTATTTCATCCGATTAAATTCAACCCTTAATAATCGATTCACAAAATACCCTCAAAATCATCAATTCATCACAAAACCCCACAAACCCTCAAACACAAAACATCCACTTCAATTACATTGAATCCTATAATGAAAACAATGAAAGGTAATTACTCCCCATACCTTAGATTGTCGATCTGAAGTGTTCTCTCTTGAGCCTTTGGAAACATTCACGAAATCCTCGTCTTTTCCCTTTTTCCTCAGAGCTCTCCTTCTTTCCTTCTTTTCACGTTCTAACCAAAAAGAACCATATTCTCAAAATCCTCCTTTTTATATCCACTCTAACCCTTGGGCCTCAAAATTGGGCTTTCTCCATAATGCCCTCACTAATTCCCCTCAAATGTCCATTTCACCCTTAACTCCTCTAATATTATTTAAAATAAATAATAATACAATATATTCCGTAATACATACTATTATTTAATTAAATAACCAAAACTTCACAAAACACCGACATCGACACGAATCACCAAAGTTCACAGAAATTCACGAATATAGTGTTTAAATAAATTAAATAAATATTCTTACGAAAATCAGGGTGTTACAACTCTCCCCCACTTAAAGAATTTTCGCCCTCGAAAATTACCTCAAGGAAACAGAGTCGGATACGACTCCCTCATCTGATCTTCACGTTTCCAAGTCCAACTCTCGCCAGCTGGTCCACCCCACAACACCTTTACCAAGGCTATTCCTTTACCCCATAAATGCTTCATCTCTCGACTATCAACACACACAGGCAATGCTTCCACAGTCAGATTGTCCCTAACTTGTACATCATCCATCTGAATCACATGCGACGGATCTGGAATGTACTTCCTCAACCGAGAGACATGGAACACGTCATGCAAACTCGCAAGTGACGGCGGTAAGGCATTTCGATAGGCTACCTCTCCTATCCTCTGCGATATCTGATAAGGACCAACAAAACGTGGAGCGAGCTTCCTAGACTTCAAAGCTCGACCCACACCAGTCACTGGCGTCACTCTCAAAAACACATGATCTCCCTCTTGGAATTCAAGTGCTTTCCTCCTCTTATCATGATAACTCTTCTGACGACTCTGCGAAGCTTACATCCTTTCTTGTATCGTCCTAATCTTCTCAGTCGTCTCTTGCACAATCTCAGGTCCGAGTACAACACTCTCACCCGATTCATACCAACATAGAGGAGTTCTACACATTCTCCCATACAAAGCTTCATAGGGCGTCATCCCAATACTAGCATGAAAACTATTATTGTACATGAACTCAATCAACGGTAAATGGCTATTCCAAGATCCTCCATGATCCAACACACAAGCCCTTAGCAAATCCTCTAAAGATTGGATCGTCCTTTCTGTCTGACCGTCCGTCTGCGGATGGTAGGCAGAACTCATCCTCAACTTAGTACCCAAGGCATCTTGCAAACTCTTCCAGAACCTCGATGTAACTCTCGGATCTCTATCCGACACAATACTCGAAGGTATCCCATGCAACTTCACAATCTCCTCAATATACATCTCAGCCAGCTTCTGCATAAAATGATTAATCTTCATCGGTAAGAATGAGCCGATTTAGTTAATCCATCCATAATCACCCAAATTGAATCACTCCCTTTCTCAGTCTTTGGCACTCCGACACAAAATCCACGACCATACTATCTCATTTCCATTCTGGAATACTCAACGATTGCATTATACCCAAGGCTTCTGATGCTCAATCTTCGACTTCTGACAAGTCAACTCAGCAATATCCTTCCTCACTGAATACTTTCCTCGATTTCTAGAACGTCTGGAACGCACACGCTATCTCGAAACCTTGTCACACCATTCTCATCAATCTGGAATTCTCCTCTGTTACCTTGGTTAATCAAAGTCAATTGGTCAACCAACTTTAAGTCAAATTGTTGTCCCATTCGGATTTCTTTCAGAATACTACTCGTCAACTTCAACATTCCCAACTTCACACTGTCAGGAGTTTTCTCGCAAGCCAAACTTAAATCTCAGAACTGTTCAATTAATTCCAACTCTTTCACCATAAGCATCGACATATGCAACGACTTTCTGCTCAACGCATCGGCCACTACATTTTCTTTGCCCGGATGATAACTCAAATCAAAATCAAAATCCTTCAACAGTTCTAACCACCTTCTCTACCTCATATTCAATTCTTTCTGATCAAACAAGTACTTCAAACTTTTATGATTGCTGAACACTTCAAATTTAGAGCCAAATAGATAATGTCTCCAAATCTTCAACACAAACACCACAGCGGCCAATTCCAAGTCATGAGTAGGAAATTCCTCTCATGAACTCACAATTGTCTCGAAGCATAGGCAACAACTTGTCCATTCTGCATCAACACTTCACCAAGATCCATCTTCGACGCATCATAATACACCACAAAAGATTCGCTCAGATTAGGCAAAATCAACACTGGAGCGGCCGTCAACCTCTTATTCAATTCCACAAAACTCTCTCTTCACAAGCTACATCCCACACAAAAGCTTGACCCTTTCGGGTCAACTGAGTCAAAGGTAACACCAACTTAGAAAAGCCTTCAATAAACTTGCGGTAATAACCCGCTAATCCCAGAAAACTTCGGATCTTAGTAGTAGACTTCAGAGTCTCTCACTGTAACACAACATCAATCTTAGAAGGATCTACAACAATTCCACCACTTGAAATCACATGGCCCAGAAAACTCACTTCCTTCAACCAGAACTCATACTTCGACAGCTTCACCTACAACTTCTTCTCTTTCAACACCTGCAACACAGTCCTCAAATGCTCAGCATGCTCTTCTTCAGATTTAGAGTCTATCAGAAGATCGTCAATAAAACCCATTACAAACTTATCCAAATACTCTAGAAAATCCGATTCATATACTCCATGAATACCAGGTGCATTAGACACACCAAACGACATCACAGTATACTCATAGTCACCATACCTCGTCCCGAAAGCCGTCTTTGGAACACCATCAGACTTAACACGAATCTGATGATAACCAGACCTCAAATCAATCTTGGTAAACATACGGGCACCTACTAACTGATCCATCAAACCCTCAATCCTCGGAAGCAGACACTTATTCTAGATCGTCACTTTATTCAACTGCCGATAATCAACACACAACCTCATACTTCCATCTTTCTTCTTCACCTACATCACATGGGCACCTCACAAAAAACACTCGGTCGAACAACTCCTCCCAAACAATTCTTCCAGCTATTCTTTCAATTCACTTATTCAGAAACATACATTCTGTATGTAAACACCAACATCGAGCTTGCATCGAGTACCAGGTCGATAGCAAGTTACACTCCACACTACAGTGGTAAATCACTGATATCTCATAGGAACACCTCCAAATAGTCACACACCACCACATCCCTTATGCCTTCCAATAATCCAATATCATAACACCTTTGCACCATCTTTCACAGACTCACCCACTTGCTTCACAAAACAAACAACTCTTCACCTTCATCGAAATTAGATTTCAGGTGATTGTCAGGAATTACACACCACCGGCATATCACTAGTCGTCACACTGTCCTCTATCCGTCAAAAAGCAGACATCAACAATACCTGATCATTCTCCTCAAGATATCCCAACTTGACCGACAGGCAAGAAACTCTAATTCGCCTCCTCTTCAAATCTAATAGTCTGCATCGACTCATCAAAACAATCCGCAAGCACTCGACTTAACCCCAACAATTCACTGCGCACACTACTCAAGCTCGCAAGACACGTCTATCCCATCCAACATGACCCCGTCTATTATCAACAAGAGATTAAGGGTGATCAGTTCCTCAATTTGTCAATAACAGCCGATATCATGAGGCGGTAAAAACTATCTTTACCAACTATCGCAGAATCCAACACCACCCTTAGCCATCGCTCCACACTCGAAGCACCTTGGAGAAGCACCATCTTCTCCCCCACTTGTTTCATTCCCAACCTACAAGTGGAAAACAAAACAAGCATCGACAGTGTTTTTATGTACATGTCGCACACTAGGGCAACAAACAACATTAGACAACCTGGCCGGACGGACCGACCTGCTCTGATACCACTAATGTAACACCCTTTTCTACCCCCACAAATGTTGCAGCAAAAACAACTCAATTATTAGAGTAAAACATCAAAAATACCTCAAAGGGTGCACATTTCTCATTTAAATCAAAATAATACACTTGCCCTGTAAGCAAAGGGTTTTTTCTCAAAACAAATCAAAAGCCTTCACATGGCAGCGGAACTCAAAATTTTCAAATAAAAAGGTTTTCATTCAACATCATAATAATCAAAAAGGTTTTAATAAAAGCCCTCAAATTAGGCAGCAGATCCACCATAACCACAAATACTAAAAAAGGTTTTCAAAATGAAACCATATCATCAAATAATAGCAAAAATAAGGAGAAAACATAGTTCGACTCAAAGGAACCCAACCCGATGTTACACTATCAAAGCAAGACCCTCTAAATCGACCAAAAGCAAATAAACTTCAAGGTCCTCGAAGGCATCCACAGCTAAAACCTGATCACCTGCACGTTACCCACGTGGAGGCAACATTCAAACAGGCAGGGTGAGTAATCACAATTCATAATAATCATTATAAAACAAGATATACATAAAATGGCATTGTCTTCATATACAACATTATCAGGATCATCATCAAGGGAAACATTAGGAAGCACCATATCACAATTCATCAATGCCACATAAAAATGCAATGCATAACAAGACTCATGCATGTGGTACCAATCGTCATAATCGATGGACATTAGGCCATCACCCCTCCAAAGATCCCCGTAAATAGGATCGATCCCGCAATCGGAATCGGAGCACATCATAATTACCTCATATCTGCACAATGGGAATGAAGCGTCGTCACAGAGTATGCATATGAATGTATGATACACAACATCACTAATCATCATCATCAAATAAACATCGTACTGTGCATCATCATTCATCAAAACATCATGTTCGTCATGTCGTCATTTATTCATCAAAACATCATGCGTCATCGTCTTATCATCATATATCATACATAAATAACTCATGATCATCAATATACGTCATAGTAATTCACATCGTCAAGTAATCGTCATACATCAAATATACACAGTTCATAATCATCAATAGTCTCATGAAATTCATATCATAAATTACTCGTCAAAACATCACGAAATCATCACGTCACAATCATCATTAACGTCACTAACATCATGGTAAAACATCATAAAAATCAGAGCATCAAAACATCAAAACAACACAGCAACATAAACAAAATTTCGCGAACAGCAGACGTTCGCTCCAGGGTTCGCTAAAACCTTCACTTGGCGAAGCGGCCAGCGAATCCCACAGACACCACACCAAGACACCATAAAACACCCTCTGTCATACTCGCTGGTTTATTCGTTGGGCGAAGCTACTCGCTGATTCATTCGCTTAGCGAGACTTCCAGCAAATCCCCACTTCCACTCCAGAATCATCTCAGCACCTACACTCATGTTATCGCGCACTCGCTGCATTGTTCGCTTTGCGAACCTTGGCGAACATTCGCCTAGCGAAGCGATGGTTCGTTTAGCGAACCTGCGATTACAGTAAATCGCTGCTACGCACCAGTGGTTCCACAGCCTCAAAGGTACCTGCGATTAAAACTCCAAATGACCCAAAAACATCCCTACAACAGTCCTAATGCATCACGGAAAATAATCGGCATAAAACCTACATCTATTAGGTCGATTCAGGACACTGCGAGAACCTTAAATTCCCTAAACCTTCCCAAAACCCCAATTGCCCTTACGGCCCTTACAATCCTCTTTTCCACAGGGTCAAAACAACGTCGACAGGGAATCAGCCCAAAAGTCTATTTCATCCGATTAAATTCAACCCTTAATAATCGATTCACAAGATACCCTCAAAATCATTAATTCATCACAAAACCCTACAAACCCTCAAACACAAAACATCCACTTCAATTACAACGAATCCTATAATGAAAACAATGAAAGATAATTACTCCTCATACCTAAGATTGTCGATCCGAAGTGTTCTCTCTTGAGCCTTTGGAAACCTTCACGAAATCCTCGTCTTTTCCCTTTTTCCTCAGAGCTCTCCTTCTTTCCTTCTTTTCACGTTCTAACCAAAAAGAACCATATTCTCAAAATCCTCCTTTTTATATCCACTCTAATCCTTGGGCCTCAAAATTGGGCTTTCTCCATAATGCCCTCACTAATTCCCCTCAAATGTCCATTTTACCCTTAACTCCTCTAATATTATTTAAAATAAATAATAATACAATATATTCCGTAATACATACTATTATTTAATTAAATAACCAAAACTTCACAAAACACCGACATCGACACGAATCACCAAAGTTCACAGAAATTCACGAATATAATATTTAAATAAATTAAATAAATATTCTTACGAAAATCGGGGTGTTACAGATTTGATCTTAGATGTCGAATTCACCGTTTCCTTTGCTTTTCAGGTAAAATGGCTGCAAAAAGAGAGGGTGTCATCACGATCGACGAGGAAGTCGAACCCAATTTGGCACACGAGAAAGTCAAGGTCGCACAAACCCACATGTCGTTCGATTGGGCCGGGCACGAACCTCTCAGCATCGCCTCACGCTTTGCTCTCGACGACTCGGACGCCTTCGTGACTGTTGATAATCTCACCGAGGGGGCCTCTGCGAATTTGATGGTCTACAAACCCAGATAGTTGCACCGAGTATGCTCGTCGTTCAACGGGATGAGGTTTCTAATGTACGAGTTTGCATTCCGGGAAGCAGGGCTTCGTCTGCCCTTCAGCGATTTCCAAAAGGGGGTGTTCCAGTGGTTGACTATGGCGCCTTCGCAGCTTCATCCCAACGCGATCGCGTTCATGTGAGCGTTCGAGCTCATGTGTCAACATCTTTGTGTTGGTGCCACGCTCCCTTTTTCTTCCACATCTTTCACCTTCAACGATAATCCTTACAGGGCCGATGTAACACCCTTTTCTACCCCCACAAATGTTGCAGCAGAAACAACTCAATTATCAGAGTAAAACATCAAAAATACCTCAAAGGGTGCACATTTCTCATTTAAATCAAAATAATACACTTGCCCTGTAAACCAAGGGTTTTTCCTCAAAACAAATCAAAAGCCTTCACATGACAGCGGAACTCAAAATTTTCAAATAAAAAGGTTTTCATTCAACATCATAATAATAAAAAAGGTTTTTAATAAAAGCCCTCAAATTAGGCAGCAGATCCACCATAACCACAAATACTCAAAAAGGTTTTCAAAATGAAACCATATCATCATATAACAACAAAAATAAAGAGACAACATAGTTCGACTCAAAGGACCCCAACTCGATGTTACACTATCAGAGCAAGACCCTTTAAATTGACCAAAAGCAAATAAACTTCAAGGTCCTCGAAGGCATCCACAGCTAAAACCTGATCACCTGCACGTTACCCACGTGGAGGCAACATTCAAACAGGCAAGGTGGGTAATCACAATTCATAATAATCATTATAAAACAAGATATACATAAAATGGCATTGTCTTCATATACAACATCATTAGGATCATCATCAAGGGAAACATCAGGAAGCACCATATCATAATTCATCAATGCCACATAAAAATGCAATGCATAACAAGACTCATGTATGTGGTACCAATCGTCATAATCGATGGACACTAGGCCATCACCCCTCCAAAGATCCCCGTCAATAGGATCGATCCCGCAATCGGAACCGGAGCACGTCATAATTACCTCATATCTGCACAATGGGAATGAAGCGTCGTCACAGAGTATGCATATGAATGTATGATACACAACATCACTAATCATCTTCATCAAATAAACATCGTACTGTGCATCATCATTCATCAAAACATCATGTTCGTCATGTCATCATTTATTCATCAAAACATCATGCGTCATCGTCTTATCATCATATATCATACATAAACAACTCATGATCATCAATATACGTCATAGTAATTCACATCGTCAAGTAATTGTCATACATCAAATATACACAGTTCATAATCATCAATATTCTCATGAAATTCATATCATCAATTACTCATCAAAACATCACGAAATCATCACGTCACAATCATCATTAACGTCACTAACATCATGGTAAAACATCATAAAAATCAGAGCATCAAAACATCAAAACAACACAACAACATAAACAGAATTTCGCGAACAGCATACGTTCGCTCCAGGGTTCACTAGGCAAACCTGTTCGCTAAAACCTTCGCTTGGCAAAGCGGCCAACGAATCCCACAGACACCACACCAAGATACCAGAAAACACCCTCTGTCATACTCGCTGGTTTATTCGCTGGGTGAAGCTACTCGCTGATTCATTCGCTTAGGGAGACTTCCCGTGAATCCCCACTTCCACTCCAGAATCATCTTAGCACATACACTCATGTTATCGTGCACTCGATGCGTTGTTCACTTTGCGAACCTTGGCGAACATTCGCCTAGCGAAGCGATGGTTCGCTTAGCGAACCTGCGATTACAGCAAATTGCTGCTACGCACCAGTGGTTCCACAGCCTCAAAGGTACATGCGATTACAGCTCCAAATGACCCAAAAACATCCCTACAACAGTCCTAATGCATCACGGAAAATCATCGGCATAAAACCTACATCTATTAGGTCGATTCAGGACACTGCGAGAACCTTAAATTCCCTAAACCTTCCCAAAACCCCAATTTCCCTTACGGCCCTTACAATCCTCTTTTCCACAGGGTCAAAACAACATCGACAGGGAATCAGCCCCAAAGTCTATTTCATCCGATTAAATTCAACCCTTAATAATCGATTCACAAAATACCCTCAAAATCATCAATTCATCACAAAACCCCACAAACCCTCAAACACAAAACATCCACTTCAATTACATCGAATCCTATAATGAAAACAATGAAAGGTAATTACTCCCCATACCTTAGATTGTCGATCCGAAGTGTTCTCTCTTGAGCCTTTGGAAACCTTCACGAAATCCTCGTCTTTTCCCTTTTTCCTCAGAGCTCTCCTTCTTTCCTTCTTTTCACGTTCTAACCAAAAAGAACCATATTCTCAAAATCCTCCTTTTTATACCCACTCTAACCCTTGTGCCTCAAAATTGGGCTTTCTCCATAATGCCCTCACTAATTCCCCTCAAATGTAAATTTTACCCTTAACTCCTCTAATATTATTTAAAATAAATAATAATACAATATATTCCGTAATACATACTATTATTTAATTAAATAACCAAAACTTCACAAAACCCCGACATCGACACGAATCACCAAAGTTCACAGAAATTCACGAATATAATATTTAAATAAATTAAATAAATATTCTTACGAAAATCGGGGTGTTACAGATTTGATCTTAGATGTCGAATTCACCGTTTTCCTCTGCTTTTCAGGTAAAATGGCTGCAAAGCCCGAGGGTGTCATCACGATCGACGAGGAAGTCGAACCCAATTTGGAACACGAGAAAGTCAAGGTCGTGCAAACCCGCATGTTGTTCGATTGGGTCGGACATGAACCTCTCAGCATCCCCTCGCGCTTTGCTCTCGACGACTCGGACGCCTTCGCGACTGCTGAGAATCTCACCGAGGGGGCCTCCGCGAATTGGATGGTCTACAAACCTAGAGAGTTGCACCGAGTATGCTTGTCGTTCAACAGGATGCGGTTTCCGATGTACGAGTTTGCATTCTAGGAAGCAGGGCTTCGTCTGCCCTTCAGCGATTTCGAAAAGGGGGTGTTCCAGTGGTTGACTCTGGCGCCTTCGCAGCATCATCCCAACGCGATCGAGTTCATGTGGGCGTTCGAGCTCGTGTGTCAACATCTTTGTGTTGGTACCACGCTCCCTTTTTCTTCCACATCTTTCAGCTTCAACGATAATCCTTACAGGGCCGATGTAACACCGTTTTCTACCCCCACAAATGTTGCAGCAAAAACAACTCAATTATCATAGTAAAACATTAAAAATACCTCAAAGGGTGTACATTTCTCATTTAAATCAAAATAATGCACTTGCACTGTAAACCAAGGGTTTCTCCTCAAAACAAATCAAAAGCCTTCACATGACAGCGGAACTCAAAATTTTCAAATAAAAAGGTTTTCATTCAACATCATAATAATCAAAAAGGTTTTTAATAAAAGCCCTCCAAATAGGCAGCAGATCCACCATAGCCACAAATACTCAAAAAGGTTTTCAAAATGAAACCATATCATCAAATAACAGCAAAAATAAGGAAACAACAAAGTTTGACTCAAAGGACCCCAACCCGATGTTACACTATTAGAGCAAGACCCTCTAAATCGACCAAAAGCAAATAAACTTCAAGGTCCTCGAAGGCAACCACAACTAAACCTAATCACCTGCACGTTACCCACGTGGAGGCAACATTCAAACAGGCATGGTGAGTAATCATGATTCATAATAATAAATATAAGACAAGATATACATAAAATGGCATTATCTTCATATACAACATCTTCAGGGTCATCACAAGGAAAACATCAAAATCACAAATAACATCATAAAATACAACAATGCAAATTAAATGCAAATGCACAACAAGACTCATGCATGTGGTACATATCGTCATAATCGATGGACACTAAGCCATCACCCCTCCAAAGATCCCCGTCAATAGGATTGATCCCGCAATCGGAACTGGAGCACGTCATAATTACCTCATATCCGCACAATGGGAATGAAGCGTCATCACAAAGTATGCATATGAATGTATAATACACAACATCACTAATCATCATCATCAAATAAACATCGTAATGTGCATCATCATTCATCCATTCTCATATACAGTATGTCATCATATATTCATCAAAACATCACAAATCAGCACCTCAATATCATTAAGAACATCATGGTAAATCATCATAAATATCACAACATCAAACACCAGAATAGCACAGCAACAGAAACCAAATTTCGCGAACAGCAGACATTCGCTCCAGGATTCGCTAGGCAAACATGTTCGCTAAAACCTTCGCTCGGCGAAGCGGCCAGGGAATCCCACAGAAACCCCACCAAGACACCAGAAAACACCCTCTGTCATATTCACTGGTTTATTCGCTGGGCGAAGCTAGTCGCTGATTCATTCGCTTAGCGAGACTTCCAGCGAATCCCCACTTCCACTCCAGAATCATCTCAGTACCTACACTCATGTTATCGCGCACTCGTTGCGCTGTTCGCTTTATGAACCTTGGCGAACATTCGCCTAGCGAAGCGATGGTTCGCTTAGCGAACCTGCGATTACAGCAAATCGCTACTACGCACCAGTGGTTCCACATCCTCAAAGGTACCTGCGATTACAACTCCAAACCCAAAAACATCCCTATAACCGTTCTAATGCACCACGGAAATCAACGGCATAAAACCTACATATATTAGGTCAATTCAGGACACTGCGGGAACCTTAAATTCCCTAAACCTTCACAAAAACCCCAATTGCCCTTACGGCCCTTAAAATCATCCGATTAAATTCAACCCTTAATAATCGATTCACAAAATACCCTAAAAAATCATCAATTCATCACAAAACCTCACAACCCTCAAACACAAAACATCCACTTCAATTACATCGAATCCTATATTGAAAACAATGAAGGTAATTACTCCCCATACCTTAGATTGTCGATCTGAAGTGTTCTCTCTTGAGCCTTTGGAAACCTTCACGAAATCCTCGTCTTTTCCCTTTTTCCTCAGAGCTCTCCTTCTTTCCTTCTTTTCACGTTCTAACCAAAAAGAACCTTAATCTCAAAATCCTCCTTTTATATTCACTCTAACCCTTGGGCCTCAAAATTGGGCTTTCTCCATAATTCCCTCACTAATTCTCCTCAAATGTCCACTTTACCCTTAATTCCCTTAATATTATTTAAAATAAATAATAATACAATATATTCCGTAGTACATACTATTATTTAATTAAATAACCAAAACTTCCCAAAAATCACCGGCATCGACACAAATCACAGAAATTCATGAATATAATATTTAAATAAATTAAATAAATATTCTTACGAAAATCAGGGTGTTACAACTCTCCCCCACTTAAAGAATTTTCTCCCTCGAAAATTACCTCAAGGAAACAGAGTCAGATACGACTCCCTCATCTGATCTTCACGTTCCCAAGTCCAACTCTCGCCAGCTGGTCCACCCCACAACACCTTCACCAAAGCTATGTCTTGACCCCGCAACTACTTCATCTCTCGACCATCAACATGCACAGGTAATGCTTCCACTGTCAGGTTATCCCTAACTTGTACATCATCCATCTGAATCACATGCGACGGATCTGAAATGTACTTCCTCAACTGAGACACATGGAACACGTCATGCAAATTCGCAAGTGACGGCGGTAAGGCAATTCGATAGGCTACCTCTCCTATCCTCTGCGATATCTAATAAGGACCAACAAAACATGGAGTGAGCTTCCTAGACTTTAAAGTTCGACCCACACCCGTCACTGGCGTCACTCTAAAAAACACGTGATCTCCCTCTTGGAATTCAAGTGCTTTCCTCCTCTGATCAAGATAACTCTTATGACGACTCTGCGAAGCTTTCATCCTTTCTTGGATCATTTTAATCTTCTCAGTCGTCTCTTGCACAATCTCAGGTCCGAGTACAGCACTCTCGCCCGACTCATACTAACATAAAGGAGTTCTACACCTTCTCCCATACAAAGCTTCATAGGGCGACATCCCAATACTAGCATGAAAACTATTATTGTACGTGAACTCAATCAACGGTAAATGGCTATCCCACGATCCTCCATGATCCAACACACAAGCCCTCAGCAAATCCTCTAAAGATTGGATAGTCCTTTCTGTCTGACCGTCCGTCTGCGGATGATAGGCAGAACTCAACCTCAACTTGGTACCCAACGCATCTTGCAAACTCTTCCAGAACCTCGATGTAAACCTCAGATCTCTGTCCGACACAATACGCGAAGGTATCCCATGCAACTTCACAATCTCTTCAATATACATCTCAGCTAGCTTCTGCATAGAATGATTAATCCTCATCGGCAAGAAATGAGCCGACTTAGTTAATCTATCCACAATCACCCAAATGGAATCATTTCCCTTAGTAGTCTTCGGCAATCCCACCTTAAAATCCATGGAAATACTATCCCCCTTCCATTCTGGAATACTCAACGGTTGCATCATACCTAAAGGCTTCTGATGCTCAATCTTCAACTTTTGACAAGTCAAACACGCATAGACAAACTCCGCAATATCCTTCTTCATACCCGGCCACCAAAACAACTTCTTCAAATCCTCGTACATCTTCGTAGCACCGGGATGGACACTCAACCCACTCCGATGTCCTTCTTCTAGAATACTCTTCTTGATTTCCGGAACATCTGTAACACACACTCTATCTCTAAACATCATCACACCATTCTCATCAATCCGGAATTCTCCTCCGTTACCTTGGTTAATCAAAGTCAACTGGTTAACCAACTTTAAGTCAGATTGCTGTCCCACTCTGATTTCTTCCAGAATACTACTCGTCAACCTCAACATTCCCAACTTCACACTGTTAGGAGTCGTTCACATACCAGACTCAAATCTCTGAATTGCTCAATTAGTTCCAACTCTTTCACCATAAGCGTCGACATATGTAATGACTTTCTACTTAATGCATCGGCCACTACATTTGCTTTGCCTGGATGATAACTTAAATCAAAATTAAAATTCTTCAACAACTCTAACCACCTTCTCTGCCTCATATTCAATTCCTTCTGATCAAATAAATACTTCAGACTTTTATGATCGCTGAACACTTTAAATTTAGAGCCAAACAGATAATGTCTCCAAATCTTCAAAACAAACACCACAGTGGCCAATTCCAAGTCATGTGTAGTATAATTCCTCTCATGAACTCGCAATTGTCTCGAAGCATAGGCAACAACTTGTCCATTTTGCATCAATACTCCACCAAGGCCCATCTTCGATGCATCACAATACACCACAAAAGATTCGCTCGAATTAGGCAAAATCAACACTGTAGCAGTCGTCAACTTCTTCTTTAATTCCACAAAACTCTCTTCACAAGCTACATCCCACACAAAAGCTTGACCCTTTCGAGTCAACTGAGTCAAAGGTAACACCAACTTAGAAAAGCCTTCAATAAACTTGCGGTAATAACCCGCTAATCCCAGAAAACTTCGTATCTCAGTAGCAGACTTCGGAGTCTCCCACTGTAATACAACATCAATCTTATAAGGATCAACAGCAATTCCACCCCTTGAAATCACATGGCCAAGAAAGCTTACTTCCTTAAGCCAGAACTCGCACTTAGACAGCTTTGCATACAACTTCTTCTCCTTCAAGACTTGCAACACAGTCCTCAAATGCTCAGCATGCTCTTCTTCCGATTTTAGAATATATCAGAATGTCATCAATAAACACCACCACAAACTTATCCAAATACTCATGAAAGATCCGATTCATATACTCCATGAACACACCAGGTGCATTAGATACACCAAACGGCATCATAGTGTATTCATAGTGTCCATATCTCGTCGTGAAAGCCGTTTTCGGAATATCATCAGGCTTAACTGAAATCTGATGATAACCCGACCTCAAATCAATCTTGCTGAACACACAGGCACCTACTAGCTGATCCATCAAATCGTCGATTCTCGGTAGCGGATACTTATTCTTGATAGTCACTTTATTCAGCTGCCGATAATCAACACACAACCTCATACTTCCATCCTTCTTTTTCACTAACAACACAGGAGCACCCCATGGGGAAACACTTGGTCGGACAAATCTCTTCTCCAGCAATTCTTCCAGTTGTTTCTTCAATTCACTTAGCTCAGAAGCTGACATCCGATAAGGAGCCATCGACACTGGACTCGTACCTGGTATTAAGTCCACTGCAAACTCTACTTCACGCTCTGGAGGTAAATCATTGATGTCATTTGGAAACACATCTGGAAATTCACAGACAACAGGCCACTCCATACTCGTAGCTTCACGATCAATTTGCAACGAGGCAAACATTGCAAACACCACAACTTTTTCTTCCATAAGTTCGTCTACTTGCTTAACAGATAAGAACATCAACTCCCCACTATCATCAAACTCGGAAAACTCTACAGTCTTGGTATAACAATTGATATAAACACGGTTGAACTCCAACCAGTTCATTCCAAAGATCACATCGATCTGGTGCAAGGGTAGGCACACCAAATCCATCACAAAGTTCTTCTCAAAAATCATCACAGGACATCTCAAACACACAAGGGTAGTAGTAACAGAACCATTAGCTGGAGTTTCTATTACCATATTACCATTCATATCAGATAAATTCAAACCCAATCTATTAGCACATTCAAGTGAGATAAAAGAATGAGTAGCACCAATATCAATAATAGCAACCAACTCGATATTATTAATAAAACAAGTACCTCGAATCAGGTTGTCCTTCTCTGGCACTTCTGCACCACTCAAAGCAAACACACGGCCACTGGTCTGGGCAGCAGTAGCAGTCTTCTTTGGCTTCTGGAATTGAGTACTGATATGACCTTTCTCACCACAATTGAAATAGGTCGGACCCTCATCTTTGTAATCAGTAGCTGTATGACCCTTCTTGCCACATCTATAGCACCTCGGCACATTGTTGGTACACACATCAGCACGGTGACCTTGCTCGCCACACTTATGACACTTTCCAGAAGCGGGAGCTGCTCCCCCACTTGACTTTTTCCCCTCTACAGCCTTCTGCTTTCCCTTGTCAGCTGAAGTAGTATAAGGCTTCCCTCTATACTACCCTTTCTTCTCACTCAACTGCTTGTAGTGAGCAGATCGAGCTCAACTGTCCTCATCGTAGATTCTGCTCTTGTCAACCAACTCAGCATACCTGTGGATCTTTTGGTACCCAATATCCTGCTTAATCTCTGGTCTCAGCCCATTCTCAAACTTGAGACATTTATACATCTCAGCATCTGTAAGATTGTAATACGGACAGAACTTCACCAAAGCCTCCAACTTCGCGGCATACTCCGCCACAGTCATATCTCCTTGCTTCAGCTCAAGGAATTCCACTTCTCTCTTGCCACGAGCATCCTCTGGAAAATACTTCCCCAGAAACTCCTGCTTAAACACAGCCCAAGTTATCACGGTGCCCACATCTGCAAGTCTCTGACGGGTGTCATCCCACCAGTCCTCAACCTCTTCTTCCAGCATATGCATTCCGAACTGAACCTGTTGCTCATCAGAACACCCCATCACCCGGAAGACCTTCTCGATTGCCTTCAGCCACTTGTGTGCACTTGCTGGATCATGCGTACCCACAAAAGTCGGTGGATTGTTCCTTTGAAACTTCCCCAAAGCACGAAATTCATCAGGAGCTCCACCATTTGGATTCAGCTGCGCCACCACGTTAGCAACCGATTCCAACGCATCAGCAATCGCACGATCATTTCTTCCAGCCATCCTGCACACCATCAACAAGGTTCGAAGAACTAAAACATTGACCGTGTACACACAATCGTCGACTGACAGGGGACTGACATCACGTAAAATTGTATCATTACATGGCATGTGACGGACCGTCAGCAAGATTGTATTATTTTGATTTAAATGAGAAATATGCACCCTTTGAGGTATTTTTGATGTTTTACTCTGCCATGTGAGGTATTTTGAGTTCCGCTGCCATGTGACGGACCGTCCGGCCATTACATGGCAGCGGAAACAACTCAATTATCAGAGTAAAACATCAAAAATACCTCAAAGGGTGCACATTTCTCATTTAAATCAAAATAATACACTTGCCCTGTAAACCAATGGTTTTTCCTCAAAACAAATCAAAAGCCTTCACATGGCAGTGGAACTCAAAATTTTCAAATAAAAAGGTTTTCATTCAACATCATAATAATCAAAAAGGTTTTTAATTAAAAGCCCTCCAAATAGGCAGCAGATCCACCATAGCTTCAAATACTCAAAAAGGTTTTCAAAATGAAACCATATCATCAAATAACAACAAAAATAAGGAAACAACATAGTTCGACTCAAAGGACCCCTACCCCACAAATGTTGCAGCAGAAACAACTCAATTATCAGAGTAAAACATCAAAAATACCTCAAAGGGTGCACATTTCTCATTTAAATCAAAATAATACACTTGCCCTGTAAACCAAGGGTTTTTCCTCAAAACAAATCAAAAGCCTTCACATGGCAGCGAAACTCAAAATTTTCAAATAAAAAGGTTTTCATTCAACATCATAATAATCAAAAAGGTTTTTAATAAAAGCCCTCCAAATAGGCAGCAGATCCACCATAGCTTCAAATACTCAAAAAGGTTTTCAAAATGAAACCATATCATCAAATAACAGCAAAAATAAGGAAACAACATAGTTCGACTCAAAGGACCCCTACCCGATGTTACACTATCAGAGCAAGACCCTCTAAATCGACCAAAAGTAAATAAACTTCAAGGTCCTCGAAGGCATCCACAGCTAAACCTGATCACCTGCACGTTACCCACGTAGAGGCAACATTCAAACAGGCAGGGTGAGTAATCACGATTCATAATAATCAATATAAGACAAGATATACATAAAATGAAATTATCTTCATATACAACATCTTCAGGGTCATCACAAGGAAAACATCAAAATCACAAACAACATCATAAAATACAACAATGCTAATTAAATGCAAATGCACAACAAGACTCATGCATGTGGTACCAATCGTCATAATCGATGGACACTAGGCCATCACCCCTCCAAAGATCCTCGTCAATAGGATCGATCCTGCAATCGGAACCGGAGCACGTCATAATTACCTCATATTCGTACAATGGGAATGAAGCGTCGCCACAGAGTATGCATATGAATGTATGATACACAACATCACTAATCATCATCATCAAATAAACATCATAATATGCATCATCATTCATCCATTCTCATATACAGTATGTCATCATATATTCATCAAAACATCACAAATCAGCACCTCAATATCATCAAGAACATCATGGTAAATCATCATAAATATCACAGCATCAAACACCAGAACAGCACAGCAACAGAAGCAAAATTTCGTGAACAGCAGACGTTCACTCCAGGATTCTCTAGGCGAACCTGTTCGCTAAAACCTTCGCTCGGCGAAGCGGCCAGCGAATCCCACAGACACCACACCAAGACACCCGAAAACACCCTCTGTCATACTCGCTGGTTTATTCGCTGGGCGAAGCTACTCGCTGATTCATTCGCTTAGCGAGACTTCCAGCGAATCCCCACTTCTACTCCAGAATCATCTCAGTACCTACACTCATGTTATCGCGCACTCGATTCACTATTCACTTTGCGAACCTTGGCGATGGTTCGCTTAGCGAACTTGCGATTACAGCAAATCGCTGCTATGCACCAGTGGTTCCACAACCTCAAAGATACCTGCGATTACATCTCCAAACCCAAAAACCTCCCTATAACAATTCTAATGCACCACGAAAATCAATGGCATAAAACCTACATCTATTAGGTCGATTCAAGACACTGCGGGAACCTTAAATTCCCTAAACCTTCACAAAAACCCCAATTGCCCTTACGGCCCTTACAATCCTCTTTTCCACAGGGTCAAAACAACGTCAATAGGGAATCAACCCCAAGGTCTATTTCATCCGATTAAATTCAACCCTTAAAAATTGATTCACAAAATACCCTAAAAAATATCAATTCATCACAAAACCCCACAAACCCTCAAACACAAAACATCCACTTCAATTACATCGAATCCTATATTGAAAACAATGAAGGTAATTACTCCCCATACCTTAGATTGTCGATCTGAAGTGTTCTCTCTTGAGCCTTTGAAAACCTTCACGAAATCCTCGTCTTTTCCCTTTTTCCTCAGAGCTCCCCTTCTTTCTTTCTTTTCACGTTCTAACAAAAAAGAACCTTATTCTCAAAATCCTCCTTTTATATTCACTCTAACCCTTGGGCCTAAAATTGGGCTTTCTCCATAATGCCCTCACTAATTCTCCTCAAATGTCCACTTTACCCTTAACTCCCTTAATATTATTTAAAATAAATAATAATACAATATATTCTGTAATACATACTATTATTTAATTAAATAACCAAAACTTCCCAAAAATCACCGACATCAACACAAATGACAGAAATTCACGAATATAGTATTTAAATAAATTAAATAAATATTCTTACGAAAATTGGGGTGTTACAGCCGACATAGTTGGGTATCTCTGAAGCAGCAGAGGAAGTTGTTCAGGGCGTACTTGGATTTTTTTCGTACTTTTAAGGACAGATACTTCGTTGTAAAGCTCGTGTCGCATTCAGCCGTTGATTCCCTGTACGACCACGTGACCAAGCATGAGACAGACGATAAGTGGAGGCTTTTGAAGCGAAGTTCCCCCTTGAGTGGCAGGAGAGCCACTTCGACAAGGGTACGGACAGCTATATCACCAAGCTCGATGATCTGGACACTGAGGATCGGCTCGCTTATGGGAAGATAGTCGAGTTCGTCTCCAATTCACTCCTGCCAAGTGTGTCAATAAGGACGAGAGTTTTATTTGTGACGAGCGCGGAGAGGTTTTTCGCGAGTCTCAGTTAATTAACACCAAGGCCCTCCTCGAGTGCGAGTTTGACGAGGAAGTGTTGAGGCTTTTAGGTAGTGGGCGTTCTCTCCACTCGCGTGTCTGCTTATTTTTCCTCGCAATATTGACATGTTCTTTTCTTTGTTGCAGGCCAGATGTCAAGCCTCCAAGAACGCGTGATGAAGCTCGCTGCGACCAAAGGCGCCAAAAAGGTCACCAAAGGCCGTGTTACCCAAGTCCAACATATGGCTAAGGCTGACCAGCAACCCGCGAGTTCTTCCTCTCCTCAGGAAAGTTAGCCTCCCGTCTCTCAGGATCCTCCGGTCAAGAAACAACGCCTCGAGGAGTCTGCTCCCGTTCACCTTCTAGAGGGCGTTGTCGGGGAATAGTTTGTGTTGCCTCCCTGACATCTCCACTGGGGGCTCTTTTGTGGGCACAACTCCCCGATCGTGCCTGAAGCAGAGTCTAAGGAGATCATGGGTGTCAGCAAGGCGACCCATGTGAGAGCAAGAGTTGTCTCTACAAGTCAATCTACGTTTTGATGATAACAATAAGTATTTATGAAAGAACTATTTTATGTTCTAACGTGTATTGTGTGCAGATCATAATCATAGAAGATATCAGATCCAACAAGCACCGGCCAGATATGCGTAATTGATAATATGCGAAGTTACTATGTGTGACACAAGTCGCAAGAAGCAAGAATTCTTCTGTATCTGATCGTGATCAGTCAGATCCAAGGATGCTGATATTGCTTATGCAATGCTCTTGTGGATGCTCTCTGAAAGTGGTCGAGATTCTGAAGATTGCGAAGCTTCTGAAGAAGAGAACCGAAGTGCTGAAGACTCTCATGACTTAAAGTTCTGAAGGCGGAAGGCTCTGAAGACCAAGTGAAGAAAGACTCTGAAGACTTATGTGTTTTGAAGATTACGGTTCCAAAGGTCAAGTGCTGAAGACTCTGAAGACAGATTCCTAATGGA
Organism: Lathyrus tuberosus; assembly: GCA_022829125.1. Lineage (NCBI taxonomy): Eukaryota > Viridiplantae > Streptophyta > Magnoliopsida > Fabales > Fabaceae > Lathyrus > Lathyrus tuberosus. The sequence goes on along the minus strand of JALAZF010000266.1, from coordinate 3,252,527 downwards.
CAAGTTCTGAAGTTTCGGAAGACTTGAAGAAGTAAAGGATAATGTTCTTAAAGACAAGTACTGAAGTTCTGAAGACTGATTCCTAATGGACCTCTTCAATTGACGGAAGACTTGACGTATCAGATATCCTGTTAAAGAAGGCTCTACTCATGCTTCATTAATTTACCATCAGGAGCCTCTAAAGTTTGGAAGTCAAATGTTACCGTTGTGAACAACTGTACAGAGTGCTCAAGAAGATATATCCCGTCACTTCTCCCACATTAAAAAGGAGATGTGTTAGTACAGCTAATTATTACACAACATCTCTTTTCCAACAGCCAATAGTATTTCAAACGGCTATATTCCTACTGGCCTATTTAAAGGAAAGAGCTCTCGCTTCTGAGGTGTCGATTTTGGTAGATCATCAATTGAATGTATTATTTACCAAATAGACCAAGTCATTGTGTGAAGATAGCAACAACGATGAGTTCTCGTTGTAACACTTAAATATCAAAAGTTATCACCATTTACACATGGCCATTATTGTTGAAGCTCAAAGATCATCATTCAACACAACAAAAATGAATTGGTACAAAAGCTGTTGATGAAGAAGACAACATTATAAATCAGTCAAGTCATCAACCACCTTCTCGTCAGCGCTACATTGAAGATCTAAAGCAAGGAGTTGTTGCTCAAAGCTTGCTCACCCAAGAAGACGAAGAAGAAGAAGATCTACAAGATGTCAACAACTGTCAAATCATTATACATCTTTGTAGTTTCTTAGGATAGCAAGGAGCTGTTGCTCACATCTTGCTTGAACACTTGTGTGTTCTTTGCACTTAAACTTAGGAGTAATCTGCTTATTAAGAAGCATTCTTGTAATCTCCTGTATAACTAATTCTTGGTGAATTAGGATTCCTTGAGTGGTCAGTGTGACCAGAGACTCGAGAAGACAATGGCGAGATGTCATTGTGGGAAATCCTGAAATAGGGTCAGTAGCGTTATATTCATTGCGATGAATCCCTGAACGTCTAGCTGTGAAAGCCTAGCAGTAGATCTTGCGAGATTGGAACCTGCAGGTCAATGTTCGTTATATTCATTAAGTTGAATCCCTGAACGATTCATTGCATGTTAGTCACAGTGCGGCTGTGCAAGTTGTTAGTCACCGGCTGTTGCCCGTGCATCTGTAATAGAGATTGATTATAGTGGATTAAGACCTTGTGTTCAAGGCGAAATCACCTGAGGAGGGTGGACTGGATTAGCCTTTGTGGTGAACCAGGATATATCGTGTGTTCTTTACTCTTATGCTTAATGTTTTTGTTTATGTTTCTATATTGAGTATCAGAACCTTACATAAGCAAGTCAGAACCTTGCAACACCGATAAGCTTCCGCTCTGCAAGTTCTGAATGATGCACATAGCGTTCAGACTCTTGTTGGTTCTTATGCTTCATGCAAGGCAAGTCTGAATGTTACTTCGTAAGTCAGAGTCTCTCAACGAACTCTGATGTTATCTCAGCATCTTAATGATAAGAAGCGAAAAGTTGTTAAAGAGTAAATAAACAATTCAAACCCCCCATTTCTTGTGTCTTTCTCGCACCTTCAATTGGTATCAGAGCTCCGGTTCTATTATTGATGGATATCAAACACTTAACAGTGTCAAAAAAAGATCCAGATACGGTGCGTAGAAATACTCTGGGTGAGATTGAAATCCACTTACAATTTCTGTAACAGTTCAGAAGATGACTATATACAAAATTGTAATCAATCTGAGTACTTGAGCAAATCATTGATTCTGGAAGTTTTGCAGCTGTCAAATAACTAAATCTTCCTCACTTACGTTATAATGAAGATTGAAGATTCAACTGATAAGATAGATTCATCAGATAAGAAGTAGTATATGTTGAATGCTTATCTTGGAAGATACGTGTGGATGAACCACGTATTTGCTCAAAGTTAAATCATCAGAAAACCAGAAGTCTTGTTTGCTGAAGATTAATTCTTTATGAGTTTTTGAGATGTTTTCAAGAAACGGATTAGGTTCACCCTTGACTTTCTCGTATAAAAACTCATTCAGAACTTCTTCATGTAAAGAAGAAAGATTGTTGTTCTATGATGCTGAACTTCAGAATGAAGTTTGTTGAAGTCAGAAAATCTGAAGAATTCAAACTCTTAGAAATAATTCAACATCTGAATCTTGAATAATCTAGAGGTTAAAAAGATTCATGAAGAACTGAATATTGTTTTCTTGGTGAGTTATGCAGAAAATTGATAGAATATTCAGGAAGAAGATTTTCACAGATTCATAAAGTACTTGATCAAGAATGAACACCTAGAGTTTTAATTGAGTCAATATAACTATGTTCTGATAACTTGAGATTCTATCTCAGTTGAACCATTTGTGATTGATCAGATTCTATCTGATGAGTTTCTCAGAACTTCTTTAATTCAAAACCAGAAGATGTTCAATTTGATACATTAACTGAAGTCATCTACTTGAAGTCAAAAGGATTTAAGTTGCTGATGTTTTCAAATGAAGAAATCAGTTAAAATTCTTTTCAAAACTAGATATGCTGTTAATTCTTGATGAACTAACCTTAAACTAGTTAAATCAGCATTGTGAGATCAAGAAGTATCATGCAAACTATGTTTCATGTTGTAAACATGTTTGATGATAATTGGTTCCGAACAAGGATATACATCAATTTGAAGAAACAAGTCAGAGGATATTATGTGATGCCAATATTTCTCAGCACATAACCTCTCAATGGTTCATGTTATAGCCTTGAACTTAATGACCTTCTGAAAAGGCTTTATGGAAATCTGTTGTTCTGACCATATAAATTAGAGTCTCTGATTGGTTAATTCTCAGAAATCAGATGAATGAAGTTGAATAGGAAAAGGAAAGAATTTTTGCACTTAATGATTCCAGCTCTCTACCTGAATCAGAGTTCAGAAAATGCTCACATCCTTCAGAAATTAGAATGCAAATGAATCTTGAAGAATCTAAGAACCCTCGGCAGTTCACTCAGGAAAGGAAATACCAGAGTCAAGATGGAAAAGCCCTCAGATAAGTCTGTAAAGATCTCAGCATCTTTAAGGTACCTTTCTTTTCTCATTTGTGACTTATTAAACTACTTGAAATACTTTAATATAAATTAACTCAAATTGTCATACCATGATAAGATTCGCGAGATAAGGTTAAAGACACTTAGAAACCCATATGTCCCTCTGGGTATGCATAGTGTAAGACTAATGAATAGTTAGAGTAAATCAGTTCTGTATGAATGACTCTCTTCTTTTTAATTAGTTAAACATTAATGAAAGAATTCGATCAGGTGAAAATAAATGATCTGAAATATTGTGTGCAAGAAAAATCTTTTAACAAAACTTACATTCAAAGTAACATCAATAATAATTGCGAATCTTTGGAAATTATAACATATCTCTGACAACATAATCTTTTTGAAATCCTATTTTGTACTAATCTATGACTAGGCACAACTCATCCTACATGTTTACATGTATAAAATCACGTCTCCCTATCAAATAGGGGTGGAAATAGGCTGGGCCGAGCTAGGTTTTGCCAAGCCTAAGCCTGGTCTGCCGAAAAAACTGAAGCCTAAGCCTGGCCTGTAGCCTGTCATAGGCTTACTTTTAGGCCTGAGTCTGGCCTTTTCTAATGCCTGGTTAGCCTGTTAGCCTACATAAAAGCCTATTATTTTACAAATATGTAAATACACAATTAAAATAATGTTTAAATAAACTAACAGACTAAAAAATCAATGAGACAAAATGTTTGTTTGCATTGACTTATTTTAACATACCTATTAGCATAAGTTTTGTGAGACTATTTGTTTAAGATAATTTATGAAAACAACTTATAACATTGTTCATAAGGTGTTTTCATATTATTTTCATAAGTTCTCCAAAATAACCAATTTTTATTTATGTATTTTAACTCAAAGTACAAAACATAACATAAGATAATAAAAAAATTATTCATATTTATTTAAATAGGCCGACCTGTTAGGCTTGAAAGGCTTTTTTATGGCCTGAGGCCTAGCCTTTTTAACTAAATAGGCTTATAAAAAAGCCTAGGCTTTTTCTATTTAAAAAAATAGTTTGGCCTAGCCTGAGCCTATGTAGGCTAGCCTGTAGGCCCCTGTTATCGGCCTGGCCTACTTCCACCCCTACTATCAAACAACCTCATACTCAAGTTTCTCTATTATAAAGCCTTAAGTGTCAAAAATCTGTTGTCCATCTAACGTCATGCCTCCACTAACTTTTCTTGGAAATCAAGATCTTCTTGAAATCATTCCTGAAAAACAATTTGTAATCAACACTCCTCCTCTTCCGAGTTACATCGCTTGCAGTATAGCTGATGTGCTTTACAATCAACAATGGACTAGATACTCCATGATGTTAGAAAAACCTATATATGTAAATCTAGTCAAGGATTTCTGGAAACATGTTGATCTTGATCTTGAAAGCAAGTGCATCACCTCCTTCATTTTTAAAGTCCCAATCATCATCAATCTGTTCTCAGTCACTCTTGCTACGGGGTGTGAGGATGTTGGAATTCCTGTTGATTTTGACAAAAACAAATTCTTTGCTGCTAAAAATTTTGCATCTCTTCATGACCTGACTTTAGGATACATACCCTTCAATCTTGAAAATCTCCTACCCATTCCCAAAGCTTGGTACAAGCTCATGTTGTCCAATTTTCTTCCCAGAGGAGAAAGTCATGACATACTCAAATTTCATGACCATGAATTCATTTATTTACTAATGAATTAATTTCAGATAAATCTACCACACACTATCTTTAACTGTCTCTGGAAATCCATCTCTAAGTGCAGAAACCTCACAAAGTCCTACATTCCTTATGGAAGAGTTTTGTCTGAGATTTTCTTTAGAGATGGAATTGTGGACATGATCAAAGAGAAAATTGAAGAAGATGGTCCTAAAAGCCTTCCAGATGACTGCTTGTTGAAGACTAAATGTGAAATCTTTAGCAACTAAAAATTATTTTATCTCTGTTTAATCTATGTCTGGATTTTGTTATGTATAGGATTAAATCGTATTTGGTCTAGGTAGTTGTACTTGCATCAAGTTGTTTCTGAACTATTTAGGGTAAATGAAGTGTCAAGTTTATCTTCTAAATCAATATCTCTTCTTTGTTATTCTAAGAATATGAAATTCTCTCGCTCATAACTAACCATAAATTGGAATTAAGAAAATCAAGTATCTGACAAAGCATTAATTGATATTATCTATCAAAAGATATTTGGAAGATCCTTTAGCGGCTCAAGAAACTGTCATATCAGCCCCATTGGCCACTCGCTGCACAACAGTTGTTAACACATTAATTCTTCCCAAATAAATTAGTAACTGTTCCAATTCTCTTTTCCCACACAGTTACGCCCTTTAGGATACCCTAAGTAATCATGACTACCTAGGAAATAGTAAACCCAAATCTTTAAGTACCAATTTAGTTATCATACTCTTTACTCTCATTCGCCTATAAATAATAGGATTTTGCTTCACCCTAATTCATCCTCAAAACCTAGTTCGTCACTATCTCAAAACTCTTATTGCAACAAGATGATGAATTCCCAAAGAAATGGTCCAACCTTCTTTGGTAGAAAAGAAAACTTAGAGGTCATTCCTGAGAAAAGACCCAACCTCGTTCGTCTCGGAAACGATGGCTTAGAGATAATAAGAAGCATGCAGGCCCAGTCCTGGCAGTGTTATTACTCTCTATTAAATGGTCATATCTTTCCTGACCTTGTTAAAGAGTTTTGGAATTTTGCTGGGTCAGCAATGATGGTAACACCATCTGGTATGAGGTCCATCTTCACCCCATCGCTATCTCTGTTGCCTCGATAGAGAAAGTCACTGGATGCGTTTCCTCTGGAGTCACGATTGATAACTTTCAATCTGACTTAAGCATGGTGGAAAGGTGCAGAATCCTGTTTGATAATTCAGAACCTTACGAACCGAATAACCCTGAGAAGCTTCTTCCTTCTCCAAAAACCTGGTTCAAATTCTCTCTGACCAACCTTCGTCCTCGTTGGACTGCAAGGGGCACACTGACTCATGATGACAGAATTTTCGTCTTTCTCCTAACTCATCATGTTACAATAGACCTTCCCAAGACTATTTTTAACCACATGAGACACTCTATCAGAGTCTCAAGAAACCAGAGGTCCTTTCACATTCCTTATGGAAGAATAATATCTGAAATAATGTTGAAAGAAAAGGCCTGGGGATTGATCAACAGGCTCGGACCAGGACCTACGCCAGCCGAAACTAGATGTGAAAGAGTTGATGAAGTGGAAGATTTTGATGATTAAGCTTTAAACCTTAGTGTATCTCAAATTGTTTTGTATGGTTTTGTGCTGATGGTTCTATATCATTTTAATCAATGAATCAATGTTGCTTTCTGTTTTATCATCTATAACCATATCAGTATTAAATCCATAACTTAAAATTTTTATCAGAGATGCTTACACTGCTTAAATAAAACATTTAAAACAATATCATAATCAAATTATGCATTAACATCCTTTAAGGATAATGACATCACAAAAATCCAAAGCTTAGTAGATGCTTCCAGTTCAAGCATAGATCCCTTAGAAATGAGAAAATCTGGACTGAGTTCCATGAATGGATCTCAGAGGAAATTATGAAGAGCAAGAGGCTGGCAATTACTCAAGCAGAAGAAAAGCTGCATACCTCAAGAACAAATGCTTCTGAAAGCTCGTTCTCATCTTCCTCATCATCATTAGGCTCCTTTTAGTCTAACCCCTAGGAACCTATCCTCATTAGGTCTGTGTTTTGATTACCTTTAGGATTAAGCTTAACCTATGCCTTATATTTTAAAATCATTTTGTGGTTCTGCGTTAAAATTCCATCTAGGTATCCATTAATAAAAATGCTATGACTGATCTCTAAAGATGTTGATCACTAGAACTGTTTCTTATCATATCAATCTTTGTTTGCCTAATGCTTAAATGATCACATCCTTTGAGTCTATTTTTGTTCTCTATCATATTGATCTACATATGCTTAAATGCTCAGATGGTCTAAAACTTTTTGGTGATGTCAAAAAGGGGGAGAAATATAATATGATTTTGATTGGAAAGTAAGAAATCTTAAGAATGCAACTCAAACAAGTAATCAATCATATAAAATGCGTTACTACTAACGTTTATTGTTTGATGTTTAACCGAGGAACTCTAAACAAGTTCACTAGGCATTCTAAGAACAGGTTAAGAAAGAAGAACTCTGTTAGAAGTTCTTATGAACTGTTGGTCATATGATAGAAGTTGTACACTTCGTGAACATGTGTTCAGAATCAGATCTACCCAGTACTGTTCAGAAGTTGAGAATTTTCTGAAAGTCAAAGTTTATCTTGATCTCTGTCTCACTTGGTTCAGAAGCTGTAAGATGTCTAAGAATATGAGAATCAGAACGTAAGAATCAGAAGAAGAAAACTCTGAAAGCAGTCAATACAAAGTATACATTTCAAGATGCTTACTCAGAAGAATTGTGCAAATCAGAAGTCAGGAACTCTCTGAAGATCCAAGAAGAAGTAGTTCTGATGTCTACCAAGAACCAATTAAGAAGAAAATGATTTGGTATCAGACTAAATCAACAAATGCACATTAAGGAAATACCCTTCTAATGGTATGAAAATAATTCCTTCAGTTGGAATCAGACACAACATACTCTGGTATAACTCAGTATCAGACTAAGATTAAAACATGTGTACCAGTTTTAGAATCAAGCGTTGATTGATCACAAAAATTAACCTTCAATTAGTATTTGATGAAAAATCAAGCTTTGATGAATCACTGAGTTGTGACAGTAACAAGGTTCTGAGATGAAGATCTGTGTTCAAATTCAAACTCTGAAAAAGTCATGATCTACATTGGTGATTAAAAACTTATATTTCTGAATTGCGATTCTGAAGATCCCAATATCTGACTTATGGAAATTAGGGGGAGACTAACCAGAAGATTAAACTGCAAAATTTGAAATCTTCACAAAGTCTGAAACTCAGTGGGAGTTTCTCAAAAGACAGTGTCTGCCTCTGATGAATAGTGATGTTATGTTATTAGATAAGAACTGTTCTGTTTGTGCTTAAATGAATCTGCTGAAAAGTAGAAATGCTTAAGATGTCTCTGAAGATTATAAACTCTAATACGACTACAAAAGGAACTGAGTTCTGAAGATCTGAAGATGGAAGTTCTGATGAACTAGTCCAGATGCTGAAGACTTTTGTCTCCTTATAGACAAGATAGAGAAGTAGTCATTTTCTATTCTTAGTTCTGGCAACTCAAGTTGTTATTCTGTATATCTTTGGATCATATAAGATTCTAGATGATCACAGATAAAACTTTGAGGATAACACATTCAGGAGGAGCTGTTGTTCCAGACTCTGAATATGTTTGTTTGGTGATTACCTTGTATAAAATGTTCAATCAAAATACTTGGTATTGTCATCATCAAAAAGGGGGAGATTGTGAGAGCAAAAGTTGTCTCTACAAGTCAATCTATGTTTTGATGATAACAATAAGTATTTGTGAAAGAACTATTTTATGTTCTAACGTGTGTTGTGTGCAGATCATAATCATAGAAGATATCAGATCCAACAAGCACCAGCCAGATGTGCGTAATTGATAATATGCGAAGTTACTATGTGTGACACAAGTCGCAAGAAGCAAGAACGCTTATGTATCTGATCGTGATCAGTCAGATCCAAGGATGTTGATATTGATGTTGCTATGCTCTTGTGGATGCTCTCTGAAAGTGGTCGAGATTCTGAAGATTGCGAAGCTTCTGAAGAAGAGAACCGAAGTGCTGAAGACTCCCATGAATTGAAGTTCTGAAGGCAGAAGGCTCTGAAGACCAAGTGCAGAAAGACTCTGAAGACTTATGTGTTCTGAAGATTACAGTTCCAAAGTTCAAGTGCTGAAGACTCTGAAGACGGATTCCTAATGGACAAGTTCTGAAGTTTCGGAAGACTTGAAGAAGTAAAGGATAATGTTCTTAAAGACAAGTGCTGAAGTTCTGAAGACTGATTCCTAATGGACTTCTTTAATTGACGGAAGACTTGACGTATCAGATATACTGTTAAAGAAGGCTCTACTCATGCTTCATTGATTTACCATCAGAAACCTCTGAAGTTTGGAAGTCAAATGTTACCGTTGTGAACAACTGTACACAGTGCTCAAGAAGATATATCCCGTCACTTATCCCACAGCAAAAAGGAGATGTGTCAGTACAGCTAATTATTACACAACGTCTCTTTTCCAACAGCCAACAGTATTTCAAACAACTATATTTCTACTGGGCTATTTAAAGGAAAGAGCTCTCGCTTCTGAGGTGTCGATTTTGGTAGATCATCAATTGAATGTATTATTTACCGAATAGACCAAGTCATTGTGTGAAGATAACAACAACTATGAGTTCTCGTTGTAACACTTAAATATCAAAAGCTATCACCATTTACACATGGCCATTGTTGTTGAAGCTCAAAGATCATCATTCAACACAACAACAATGAATTGGTACAGAAGTTGTTGATGAAGAAGACAACGTTGCAAATCAGTCAAGTCATCAACCATCTTCTCGTCAGCGCTACATTGAAGATCTGAAGCAAGGAGTTGTTGCTCAAAGCTTACTCACCCAAGAAGACGAAGAAGAAGAATATCTACAAGATGTCAACAACTGTCAAATCATTATACATCTTTGTAGTTTCTTAGGATAGCAAGGAGTTGTTGCTCACATCTTGCTTGAACACTTGTGTGTTCTTTGTACTTAAACTTAGGAGTAATCTGCTTATTAAGAAGCATTCTTGTAATCTCCTGTATAACTAATTCTAGGTGAATTAGGAGTCCTTAAGTGGTCAGTGTGACCAGAGACTCGAGAAGACAATGGCGAGATGTCATTGTGGGAAATCCTGAAATAGGGTCAGTAGCGTTATATTCATTGTGATGAATCCCTGAACGTCTAGTTGTGAAAGCCTAGTAGTAGATCTTGCGAGATTGGAACCTGCAGGTCAATGTTCGTTATATTCATTAAGTTGAATCCCTGAACGGTTCATTGCATGTTAGTCACAGTGCGGTTATGCAAGTTGTTAGTCACCGGCTGTTGCCCGTGCATCTGTAATAGAGATTGATTATAGTGGATTAAGACCTTGTGTTCAAGGCGAAATCACCTGAGGAGGGTGGACTGGATTAGCCTTTGTGGTGAACCAGGATATATCGTGTGTTCTTTACTCTTATGCTGAATGTCTTTGTTTATGTTTCTAGATTGAGTATCATAACCTTACATAAGCAAGTCAGAACCTTGCAACTCTGATAAGCTTCCGCTCTGCAAGTTCTGAATGATGCACACAACGTTCAGACTCTTGTTTGTTCTTATGCTTCATGCAAGGCAAGTCTGAATGTTACTTCGTAAGTCAGAATCTCTCAACTAACTCTGATGTTATCTATGTGTCTTAATGATAAGAAGCGAAAAGTTGTTAAAGAGTAAATACACAATTCAAACCCCCCTTTTTTGTGTCTTTCTCGCACCTTAAACCCGAAGGAAAGCTTTATCTGAGGATATGGCCGCCATGATGAGGGTTTCGAGACGGCTTTGGTCTTCAACGATGAGACCAGCCCCAACTCTGAGCTGAACGCGTTGCGGGATGAGAATACACTCCTTTGGACGGAGAAGAACAAGGCGGAGAACCCCCTTCTTGACTATCAATCGATGTATGAGGCCCAGATGCTCCTTCTCAAACACATGAATGCGATGCGGGAAACTCTGATAAAGGTTGAGGGGGAGATGAACCAACTCCGAGCCAAGGTTGCTGACTTGGAGGCCGTTACACACCCTGCTGAGGACGAAATCGACGAGGAGAGAGCCCTCGTGACTTGCGGTGACCTGGCCGCCCGGATCTGGGAGCTCGAGCAGGACTGCTTGGGTGCTCTCGAGGTAGAATTCAACAATGCTTTGGATCAGTTGTGCATTGTGAATCCCGATGTTCAACTTGTCACTGAGGTGATCGGTCCTTTTTATCAGGTGGTCGATGGTCGGTGAAAGTGACGACCAGACCGGGGGGAGACCCAGCCGGAGGAGGAGGTGGATGTTTAGTTTTTCTTCTGTTTGGCCTGCATGCCATTTTTTTATTGTTGACTTTGCCTGCCTGCTTACCGTAATTTGTAATCTGATTTTACCTGGCCAGCGTGCCACGGTTTGTAATGTTTGAACAATGGGCTTTGCCCGCCCTAATTCATCATTTCTTTTATTAGTATTTCCTTTTATGTGTGTTCCATTGTATTTCGAGTATTTATTTTCCTCGTAAATAGGCGATATTGTGCTTGCCTGTTTTTATTAAGTATTTGGGGATTTTGCTCGACGTAGTTGATCCTCGACTGTGTAGAGAACTAGTCGAGTGGTCGGAGTTGGGTTCCGACTGCTGACGAAGCTAAGAGCTTGGTCGAGGTCTTTGCTCAATTGTGTGAACTTCTCATCGCGAGCTGGGTGTTCTGCCTAATTAGTACGACAATGGCGGAGCTCGGTTGAGGTGTCCCCGTCGAATCAAGAGTCTGCTCGTACACACAAGAGCGGGCCTTTGTCTTTTTGTTTCAAATTTAGGAGTCACGCTTGTACCCTAGCGTGCCCCTGTGGTCGGGATGTACTTCGTCGCGGTTAGACCAAGTACACCTAGGGCAGTGTTTAACAGTAGTATTATTTGAGCTTTTCAGTGTTCCATAGTCGAGCAAGTTCCTCATTGTGTAGGTTCTCGAGGTAGTATGACCCGTTTTATGTTTTCGCACGGATGTGATAGGGGTCTTCCTAGTTCGTAGCGAGTTTGACCTCGTGCGAGTCTTTCTGCTTCCTTAGTAGGACTAGGATGCCTACCTGGAACTCGCATTTATTGACTTTGTTGTCATGTTGCAAAGTTATCTTTTGTTTGAGGGAGGCTTCGCGAAGGGATGCCCCCGACTGGATTTCTTCGACCAGGTCGAGCTCCTCCCTTAGGGCCTCGTCGTTCGTCTCCTTGTCGAGGTTAGATTCGGTCCTCCTAGAAGGCTCCCTTATCTCTACTAGAATTACTGCCTCGATTCTATAGGTCTGTCGGAACGGGGTCTCCCCTGTGGTCGAGTGCAAGGTCGTCCTGTAGGCCCAGAGCATGTTGTGCAGCTCCTCGACCCACATCATTTTGGCTTCCCCCAGTCTTCGCTTCAGGCCTCACAGGATCACTATATTCACGGCTTCGGCCTGCCCATTTATCTGCGGGTGCTCGACAGATGTGAAGTGTTGCTTTGTGCCTAGCTTGGTAACAAAGTCCTGGAAGTTCTTGTCGGTGAATTGCATCCCGTTGTCGGTGACGATTGCCTAGGGTACACCGAGCTGGGCAAGTATATTCCGTTTGTAAAAGGGGAGTATGTTATGTGTCGTGATTTTGGCGAGGGCTTAGGCCTCTATCCACTTCGTGAAATAGTCGACGCCAACTATCAAATAATTATTCTAGTATGATCCTATGGTGAAAGGTCCGAGGATGTCCATCCCTCACCACGCGAAGGGCCATGGGGATGAAAGCGACTTGAGTTCGTTGGGGGGTGCCAGGTGCATATCCCCATGGCGTTGGCACTTGTTGCACTTCTTGACGTGCTCTTTGGCGTCTTGTTGCATGGTGGCTCAATAGTATCCCGCCCGCAAATTATTTTGGGCGAGGGATCATCCACCGAGGTGCTGAGCGTTGATCCCTTTGTGGATCTCCTGTAGTACGTGAGGGATCTTGAATTTCTCGACGCACTTGAGGAGAGGGATGGAGAATCCACGCCTGTACATCTTATCCTCGACTAGGACGTAAGAGCAGGCTCGACGCCTGACTATGCTAGCCTCCTTGGAGTCGGCGGGCAGTTCCCCTGTGCTGAGGTGCATGTATACTAGGGTCATCCAGCAGTCGCTGGAGCCTCTTGGATGACAGACTTATTTCCGCCATTCTTCTTTGTGCTTGCGAGTTTTGACAAGATGTCTGCCCTAGTATTGTGTTCGCGGGGAACATGCTTCACCTCTGCGAAGTCAAATTTTTTCATCTTTTCTTTCACCAAGGCCAAGTACTCGACGAGGTTGTCATTTTTGGCCTGGTATTCCCCCCGCACCTGAGAGGCGACGAGCTGGGAGTCGGCATATATCTTTTCCTCCTTCGCGCCAAGGTCCTCAACCACGCGCAGTCCGGCGAGGAAGGCCTTGTACTCGGACTGGTTGTTCGATGTAGGGAAGGATAGGGTGAGGGAAGCCTCAATCAAGATGCCTTCTTCGTTCTATAAAGTGATGCCCGCTTCACTCCCTGTCGAGCTGGATGCTCCCTCGACATAGATGGTCCATTTACGGGATCTGTCGATCGAGGAGATTGGAGCGGTCATTTCCGTGATGAAGTTGGCTAGCACTTGAGCCTTTAGGGCCTTCCTGCTCTCGTACTGGACATCAAACTCAGAGAGCTCAAGTGACCACTTAAGCATCCTACCCGCCATGTCGGGACGACCGAGAAACTGCTTAACGGGTAGGTCTGTCCTAACCACGATCGTGTGGGCCAAGAAATAGTGTTGCAGCCTTCTGGCTACATTGATGAGGGCCAGAGCGACCTTCTTGATCTGCTGGTACTTAAGCTCGGGGCCCTAAGGGCTTTGCTGGTGAAGTAGATTGGCTTCTGTCCTTCGGGGGTTTCGCGAATGAGAGTCGCGTTTACGGCCTCAGTTGCGACGATGAGGTACAAATATAAAATCTTCCCGCTTTCGGGTCGTGAGAGTACCGGGGGTTGCGAGAGGACTTGTTTGAGGAGGAGGAGGAGGAGGGCTTGCTCGTACTCATCGGTCCACTTGATCGTGTCCTCCTTGCGCAAAAGCTTGAAAAACAGAAGTGTTTGTTAGGCAGCATGACCACGAACCGGGACAGCGAGGTAAGCATCCCATTTAGGGATTGGATTGATTTCTTCAAGTTCGGCATCGGGAACTCGGAGAATGCCCTGCACTTGTCGGGGTTCACCTTGATTCCCTGCTCCGTCAAATAGAAGCCGAGGAATTTGCCTGCTCGGATAGCGAAGGTGCATTTCTCCAGGTTGAATCTCATTCTGCATCTCTTCAGCGTATCGAAGACTCTTCTGAGATGAGCGGTATGGTCGATTTCTTCCCTTGACTTTACGATCATGTCATCCATGGAGACCTCGAGCATGTTTCCGATTTCTCCCCAAAAGACTCTGTTCATCATTCACTGGTCGGTCGCGCCGACGTTTTTCAGACCGAAGGGCATTACGTTGTAGTAATAATTGCCCGAGTCGGTCATGAAAGTCGTGTACTGCTTGTCGGCCTTCACCATGGGGATTTAGTTGTATCCCAAGTACGCGTCCATGAATGACAGTAATTTAATACCTGCAGAATTGTCAACCAGTTTGTCGATGTTAGGAAGTGGATATGCATCTTTGGGGGAATGCCCTATTGAAATCGGTATAGTCAACACACGTTCTCCATTTCCAGTAGATTTTTTAACTAGTACAATGTTGGATAGCCAGGTTGTGTATTGGGTTTCCGAAATAAAATTTGCCTTTAAGAGGTCTTTTACAGCTTTATCAGCAGCCTCCGCTTTCTCGGGAGACTGCCTACACCTACATTGTACTATGACCCTAGCGGTCGGATCTATGGTGAGCTGGTGACAGGCCAAGTCGGGGAGTCATGTGCCAATTGAAGGCTCTGCATATTTGAGCAAATTTTTGGTAAAACAATATGTTGAATACAATGTTCAAACATGAAGAAGTCTAGTGAAAGAAGACTTGTCAGACATGATGTCCTAACAGATATCTCGACATCTTGACCTAATATAGCAGGTTGTTGCAAATCTGGTCCAAGATTTAAGGAGCAATCAGAACATGGATCAAGGAAGAAATAAACAGAAGATTTGAATCCCAAAGAAGCAGAAGACTATAAAAGAAGACTTAGACCTAGGACTGAAAAACAGAACCTAGTTTTGTAACACTTTTGTAAAGTAGAAAATAGGGTTTAGGGTTTTGAGAGTCGTAGGCTTTCTTGTAAGTCTCTCTCTGTATCGATTTGATACATTGTGGAAGACAGAGATACTTGTACAGATTCAGAAACCCGTAGGTAATGAATCGTGTATTTTTCTTGGATGAAGCTTTTAAGCAAATCTGAGTTAGCTTGTTAGTCAAGAATGCTTGACTGAACTTTGAATTGAAAGGGGTGTCTTTCAAGTAGGATGATACAGTTATTGTGACTATAACTGTTAGATAATCACAGGTTGTGATTTAGGGAGTGAGATGGGTTTCTCTTATCTAGGATGAAGTTCTTAGATAAATTTTTCATTAGGTAGTGATAGGTAAACCAGAGTTTACTGTAAACCAGCGGTTGTTTACATAAAACTATACTACTGATAGTGGATTCTTCTTCCTGGCTTGGTATGCCCCCAGATGTAGG
This sequence comes from Lathyrus tuberosus, assembly GCA_022829125.1. NCBI lineage: Eukaryota > Viridiplantae > Streptophyta > Magnoliopsida > Fabales > Fabaceae > Lathyrus > Lathyrus tuberosus. Next base: position 3,237,056 of record JALAZF010000266.1, on the reverse strand, counting down.
TGATTTGCATCGAACTAGGTTATCATATCATGTGTTGTTTATCATTCTGCAATTTACAGTTCAGTTTTGATTAACATGTTGTAACAGATGTCGTAACATCTGTCTTGCTGTTTTTACTGATATTCTGAATATCAGTTTGTGTGTTCTGCTCTTGTTTTAAAGTTGTGCAGAGAACAATGTCTTGACATGTGTTAGGACATTTGCTATCTGTTATGCCAGAATTTCAATTGGTATCAGAGCAAACATACTGTCTGTTTCTGGGTGAGATCTTGGGAGATAGTTTCTGGCGCTTTAAACAAGGAGGAGTTTGGGAGATCAGATCATTCACTCAGACATACTCAAGGGTATTAATGGATGGGATGGATGTTCTGGATCGAAGGTAACAACTACTGGTGGTTGTTCATGTTTTTCTGAGGAGGTTCTACAGCAACTGCAGGAGAAGTGGCTAGTTCTCATGTGTGTTGTCTTATAAGATGTTCTGACGTCTTATTAGGGCATGTTGAATATGTTCCTTGGTGGTTCTGCTGCATATGTTTCTGATGGAAGAACTCTGGTATTTATGAGATTCTGGAGTTGTGATTGAAGAAAGATGGTGGAAGATCTTGACTGTTGCCTTCTTTTCTTGAAGATATCAACATCTGTGAAAGCTCTAGTCATTCCAAAGTTGAGAGCAATGGAATGAAGAGAGTTGTTGGTTGATTCTTGTCATGTTGACTTGATACTTGGAGGTTTGGTTCCAACTTATATCTTGAAGTCAGTTTGAAGAGAAGGTGAGTTGAGATTGTGTTTATCAAATTCATGATCTGTGAATTTGGTAAATGTTCTTTTTGACAAATTTGCCAAAGATACTTGAGTTTTCACTCAAGTCCACTCATAAAGGCATCTCTGGTTGTGGTTGAAGAGGTCTTTCAGAAGGATAATTTTTTTCATATTGAAGATGGATTTCTGAAGATCTCTGGTGCTGATGGATGTTATTCAGCTTGTAGATAATGGGAGGTGATTTATTTTCACCATTCATGATTTACAAGGATTCTATTAGCAAAGGAAATTCATAGGCAGATTGAGTCAATGGTGCCAGACTTGATGTGTCAACATGTTGTTTGACAAGAAAGATGTTGACACAGTTGTGTTGATATTTGGTAGATCATATATCCCACAGGATGTATGGTTTTGAGGACAAGGATTTTAGATCAATTTCTATTTGTGGAATTAACAAATATTTAATTGATTATCCTTGTATGTTGGAGTACAAGATCACTGGTGGCAAGTTGGTACATCAGGATGTACAACATCTCTTGTTGCATCTGCTCAAGGATCTGTTCTTTGGAGAATGGGTACAATCAAGATAAGGAACTGGTGTTCTATCAGATGTTGAAACATCTTGACAGTGAAGTATGAGCAGAAGCCTGTTGATTCAAGGAGTGAATCTCTGGTGCAAAGGAGTTGTAGTTGATGATCTTGGTACCATACACGTATGTGGTAGGATCAGTCTTTATTATAAGGCGTGTATTCAGACTAGGAAGTTTCGTGGCAGGAAGCTTGACTAGAATGTAGTGCTGTTGAAAGTGAAGATGAAGACAATTCTCTTGGTTCAGTTTATTTCTGACCTAGGAGTATTGGAGTACATCAGGTGTGTTCCAGCTTTTACTAGAAGCATCTGATTTTTATCTAGAAAGTTTCCTGGCAAGAGACTTGCCTAGAATATGGTGCTAGTGGTAGCACTGCTTGGGTCAGTTTATTTCTGATCTAGGTGCATAGGAGCATGTGGTCTTGCTCATTTTGGAGGTCAAGGATAAGTTTCAGTTATCTCTGACTTTTTGCAGAAGTCTCTACTTAAGGAAGGTGGGATTCCTTTTGTAAAGATTTTGTGTGACTAATCTCTTCTGAAGAATCAAGCTTTGGCAGGTTTGGGATGTCTAAAGATGAGGTGAGTGTTGCAGTACAACAAAGCAGGATGAAGGTTGTCTACTCTAACTTGATATCATTGATCAAGTCTATGAGAACATGGAACTCTTGTTCTGTTATGGGGAGGAAGTTCTTCTAAGTGGCAGAAGGAAAAGCTGAAATCTTCAGCTGGATGTCTGAATAGATGTTGTGACATCTAGCAGAAACTTCAGGGTCTTAGTTGATGTTGTGGCGCATCATCGTAAGATAAGTTGATCTTCTCAGAAATAGATGGAATTAATGCTTCAAAAAGGTCTATCTCATGCAGTTTGTGGGAGCTGCAAGAAGGAGTAGATGTTACATGTCTGAATCTTGGTGTATCTAAGATGGCTTGCTATAGAGTAAGTGGATTGTGTAACTTGAAGATTAGGTTTCATTGGTGAATAAGAAGATTTTCTGGAACTCTGAAGAAAGCTGAGATTAATCAAACAGTGGCATTTGGTTGATCTTTATTGTGCATTCAAGCAGGATGCTTGGAACTAGTTACTCTTGTGCAGAAGGGTAGTTGGTTGAAAATCAAAGGAGGTTCTTGTTCTGTTCATATATTGGAGCTTGTGGTAGAAGCTCTAAGTTACTTATGGAAGATTACCTTCTTTTGGGAGTTGAATTAGAGTTTATTTCTCTCTCTGGTTGTCTGAAGTTCTTGTGGATCAAGTTGGATGAGCTGTGTTCTCTAAATATCTTCAGTTGGATTACTATACAGATAGTAAGTCCAGTGGTAATTATATCAAGAACCATAGTGTATGGTGTCTGTGATATGATCAGGATGTCCTAACTGATGTTAGAACATCATTATGTTTCTGAACTTGGAGTTCAGATTGTGGAAGTTGATATTCACTAGTTGAGTCAGAAGTGTTCTATCTTATCATATGGGAGAATGATAAATTGAAGACTGTCTTGGATCATGGAGTGTTTATCTGGAAGACTGACTCTTATTGAGGTCAGATTACTTGTGGAGAGGTGGTTTCTTCTGCTACAAGTCATGCTAGAGAGAAGTGGATCAGTTTGGTGCTTGTGGAGCAAGTAAGCTGGGGATCTTTGGGGCATGTGTTTGATGTCCTTCAAGTGTGAAGAACATCTGGGCGAGCTAGCAAACTAAGGGGCTCTGTATGTCTCTTTGAGGAATGTGAAGCATTCCAAATTCAATTGGATTGTATCTCAAGGAACAAGGATATCTATGGATGTAAAATTCAAGGTGGATTTGTATAGGGTATGGATGGTTTCTGGATGAGAGGGATCAATGATGTTTTTGGTCTCAATCCAAGAGTTTGTTGGTTGTGGTACAAGGATGTGGTCCTGTTACTTTCTCACTATATGATCATGAAGTTGTCATGAGATGTCATGTGGTGATTTTGGGGTGTTTCTTGTTGAAGGAGTATCATTTGTGAAAGATAGGGGGAAAACTTATGTCTGTTAAATGTACTAGCGTGGTACATGGATTGATTGCTTGAGGATCATGCATTAGGTGAATGTGTCCAGCAGGTGTGTTGAACAGGGGGTGCGCTCTTGAAGACATGAAGATGCATCTTATGTTTTCCATTCATTTAAGGTGGTCTTGTTGCAAAGGAGCACTGATTATCTTAGACAGGGGGAGTTGAACTTCTGTTTTAGATATATTACTGCAGTAGTGGAGTTTCTTATCAAGATTGTTTGTGGTTTCAAGCAGTTTATGATAGAATGCCTCAGGTGAGGATGTAATTTCAGACGAGATATCGTGACATTGCGCTACTGGTATAAGTTCTAGGTGGACTTATCAGGTTGTTCTTATTCTGTCATTAGGTGTCAATGGATTGAATTAGAGTGATACAAGTATCATGAGAGTCTTGGCTTCTAAATGAGAGATGTTTAAAGAAATTTCTTAACATCTTGGTCAGTTACTCTTGGTCTTCTGGTTGAAAGGATTATTCTTAGAACTTGGTAAAAGGGACGGTGACCATGCTTCAGATGGACTAAACAAGTCTGACAAAGCGTCAGGACATTATTTAGGACATGTGGGTGCGTCCTAATTAGCTGTGCTGGACGGTGGAGAGAATGTGTCTTAGAGAAGGCGTGTTAAGCATGTGTCTTGATGCAAGTGCATTCTTTAGACGGTTCCTCATAAAGTTGAAACAGTCAAACTCTAGCTGGACTGTGCACAGTTATTTATGTTGAATTTACCTACCTAAATTTATTTCTCCATTTGAATTGTTCAGTGGTAACTTCTATGGACCGTAATTTTCAAGAAAAAAACGGGTTGGGTATTTAAAGGAGGCGTCTGCTTCTGGTTTTCCAAGTTCTTGTTCTGGGTGGTTTCATCATGGCTTTTGTCCAGGTCTGGGTAAGTACCATGTGGGTATGGAACTGTGTTGGCTACTTTTGCCAATTTTTGGATAAAAAGGGGGAGAAAGGGTGTTTATTCATTCTGGGTGTGTGTTGGTCCTTACGACACATAACTGGTGAGGAGTTCATTCTTGTAGGGTCTGTTTTGCAGGGATGCTGGATGGGATGTTCTAACATCCTTGAGTCTTTCCCTTGTGCCTTGTGATCTGAGTTATGAAGTAGGTTATGTCTTGTGATCTGAGTTACATACTCTATAGACTCTGTGTTATGTATGATACATCTGTTTCTTCTTATTCTCTTTCTGGATCTTCTTATGGGTTCTCTTATGCCCCTTAAGAGGAAGATTTATCCCTCTGTGGCAAGTATAGGTTTGAGGGGGGGGGGGGGTGTTGTATACTCTTCCTTATAAACACTAACAGATAACTAGGAATTTCAGGGGTAAGAAGGAGTCTCAGAAGTGATCCAATCATATCCACCAAACGCCGGACTTTCTTTTTCTACCGAAGGAGTTTTAACCACAAATTTGTCAAAAGGGGGAGATTGAAGGCTCTGCAGATTTGAGCAAATTTTTGGGAAAATAAGATGTTGAATGCAATGTTCTAACATGAAGAAGTCTGGTGAAATAAGACTTTTCACACATGATGTCCTAACGTATGTCTCGACATCTTTACCTGATATATCAGGTTGTTGCTAATTTGGTCCAAGATTTAAGGAGCAATCAAAACGTGGATCAAGGAAAAAATAAATAGAAGATTTGAAGCCCAAAGAAGCAGAAGACTATAAAAGAAGACTTAAACCTAGGACTGAAAAACATAACCTATTTTTGTAACACTTTTGTAAAGTAGAAAATAGGGTTTAGGGTTTTGAGAGTCGTAGGATTTCTTGTAAGTCTCCCTCTGTATTGATTTGATACATTGTGGAAGACATAGATACTTGTATAGATTCAGAAACCCGTAAGTAATGAATCGTGTATTATTCTTGGATGAAACTTTTAAGCAAATATGAGTTAGCTTGTTAGTCAAGAATGCTTGACTGAACTTTGTATTGAAAGGAGTGTCTTTCAAGTAGGATGATACACTTATTATGACTATAACTGTTAGATAATCACAGGTTGTGATTTAGGGAGTGAGATGGGTTTCTCTTATCTAGGATGAAGTTCTTAGATAAAGTTTTCATTGGGTAGTGATAGGTAAACCAGAGGTGTTTACTGTAAACCAGCGGTTGTTTACATAAAACTATACTACTGATAGTGGATTCTTCTTCCTGGCTTGGTATGCCCCCAGATGTAGGTGATTTGCACCGAATTGAGTTATCATATTCTATGTTGTTTATCATTCTGCAATTTACAGTTCAGTTTTGATTAACATGTTGTAACAGCTGTCGTAACATTTTTCTTGTTGTTGTTACTGATATTTTGAATATTAGTTTGTGTGTTCTGCTCTTGTTTTAAAGTTGTGCAGAGAACAATGCCTTGACATGTGTTAGGACATCTGTTATCTGCTATTCCAGAATTTCACCAATCTTCACACTCTTGTCGTGGTTGTCGCCGAGAGTGATGATCTCAAAGTCGCCATCTGGAATAGGGCGCACTGAATGGATGGGCTGCCTGTTGCCGCCATTTGCTGGAGGTGCGTCGGCCGCTGCTTCGTTCTGCTCCTGCTTGCTGGAGAAGTAGCTGTCGAGGTTGACCAAGTTGACACGCGGCAGTGGCCTCTGCTTCTCGACTAGGGCTAGCATATCTGCGGTCTTGGACTTGATGTTGATCGAGTTCAGCCCTTTGGTGGTTGCCTCAAAGCATCTTCTGGTAGCTTCATTGTCTCTGTAGAGGGTGACGACGCGACCTATGGTCGTGTAGTACTTCATCTTCAGGTGGACTATGGATGGTACTATTGTTAGCTCGACCAGGGTTGGCCTTCCTAGTATGCACTGGTATAAAGAGGGACACTCTATCACCAAGAAGCAAACCTTGACGTGCTTGGCCGTCTCCTCGGACCCGAAGGTAAAAAGTAGCTCAACGTAGCCCCATGGCCTCGTGGTGGGGCCATTTAAGCCCTGCAAGTCAGAGCCGACGTACGGGGTCAGATGTGTCTCGTCGAGCTGGAGGGTGGTGAACAGGTGAGTATACATTATGTCAACCAAGCTTTCCTGGACGACGAGGATGCGGTAGACACTAAAGTTCGCCATCTGGGCCCTGATCAAGAGAGGGATGTTGGAATTGAGGGCGCCACCCGGTAGCTCCTCGAGGTAGAAAGTGACGAGGTTTGATCTCCCATGGATTTTGTCAAAGGTGGCGTTCTGCGCTGAACTTGCCTCAATCAGCTCGTCAAACTTCCACTTCAGCGACCCTACGAAGAACTTCTTGAACCCTCTGCCGGATATGACCATGGAGGCGGGGAAGCTCTCTCATGGGCTATGAGCAGACACGGGCGGCCGGCCTCGTAGGGGAGGTAGAAGTCCTCTGGTCGAGAGATGGACAGAGCGAACTGTAGCCCAGTGTCGTCGGAGGGCGGTGTTATCTCCTCGACCTTCTTCACCTCACGGGCTTCCTATCGAGGAGCTTCGTTCCTCCTGGTATATTGCTTCAGGTGTCCTTCCTTAATTAGGATTTCAATGACATCCTTGAGATGGATGCAATCTTCCGTGACGTGTCCATGGCTCCTGTGGAACCTGAAGTACTTGGACTTGTCGACGTTGGGCTTGGGGGGTGTTGGCTTCGGGAAGCGGACGCCACCTCTCTAGAACTCCGAGTTAATGCACTTGGCCAGAATGTGCTCGCGGGGAGCTGTGAGTAGCGTGTACTCGGTGAAGCGGCCTACTGGCCCCCTATGCTCTCGGGAGCCTCAGGGCCGATCTTCTCTTCTTTTATCCCCACCCCGTCGGGGAGCGACAGAGTCTTCGTGCCTAGAGATTTTGGCATTTTCCTGGTTCTGCGGGCCGCGGGCACTGTTGGCGGCCTCCTTCTCCTCGTATTGGATGTAGGCATAGGCCTTGTGATGGAGTTATTCTAGTGTGTTGGACCTTTCGATACCAACCTCCTTGGCGAAATCGCTGCGAGGTCGCAGTCCTCGCTTGATCAGATATCTCTTCATGCTATCTGAGGTAGACACTTGGACAACCTCTCGATTGAATCTCTCTATGTAGTCCCGGAGAGATTCTTCCTTCCCCTGAATGATGGCTTCCAGGGACGCCTCTGTCTTCGGGTGTCGTTGGGAAGCGGTGAAGTGCCTGGAGGATTGTCTCTTCAGCTTTTTCCAGGAGGTGATGGATTCAGGTTCGAGGCTCTTATACCACGCCATCACACCCTTCCGCAGGATCGTGGGGAAGAGCCTACACTTTATGGCTCCCCGGATGTTTTAGTAGTCAAGCATCACATCGATGCTCTCAATGTGGTCGTCCGGGTCGGTCATGCCATCATAGGTAGCCAGGCTCGGGGGTTTTTCCATCCCGACGGGCAGGCGAGTTTCCATGATCGCCTTGGACAGTGGACCGCGGGGTCGTCCTCGTCACTCCTAATGGGTAACTGGGACAGGGATAGGTAGTACCAAGGACTCCTGTTGCGGCGGAGAGAACTCCTTGGCCGACTCTTCGGTTTTTCCACGCACCCGTCGGCTTTGTTTCTCTTAGGAGCCGGAGAGCGTCGCTCTTTCCAGGGAGGAGAGCGACCACGGGATGAGGCCTTTCCAATCGCGGATGACATTCTGGTTATCACGAAGAAGGGCTCTGAGAGTCATCGTGTTGAAGTCTCCATGGAGGAGAGGAAGGACGGGTTTCTCGTCGTCGCGGGGACGGGCTGCGAGAAACTGGTCTGCGATGTCTCTGTGGGGGAGAGCATGATTTTCGTTCTTTTTCCAGCATCTCGATCCGCTCGTTCTACTGGAAGATCATCAGGTTTGTCTGGTTGATTGACGCGAACAGAGCCACCATGGTCGGGTCGGCGTTGGGCAGCACAGGGATTGGCTGGAAGACAGCCGGGCTGTCGAAACGTTGGACGGCGTTGAAGGCTGCATTGTCGGGTGAGCGAGAGATGATGCGCCCGTCCCTGGCATTGCCTTCCTTGATGTGAACGGTCACGCTGGGATAGTGATCATCGCTATTGGTGAAAGTGGTGAAGTCGGTTTCCTGGAGGTTATCGTCAACGCGTGGGCTGGCCATGATCGATGGAAGTTGAGATGTGCTTTGGTTCTTTGGTTTCTGAGGAAGAAAGAATGGGGAAGTAAGAGATTCCCAAAGACGGCGCCACTAATCTTACTGGACCAAAAAGAGTTCAGCAGCCAGCAACGCGTCGTGAGCTCCTAGTTCACCAATGGTGGAGAAGAGGATGGGGGTGTACCTGCAAGACACTCTGATGCCAAAGTAAGAAATGGAGTAAAGAGAGAGTAAGTACAGAAAGGCTAGTGAGTTTTTGATTTAGAATACCCGACCCTCTAGTGAAATAGGGTATTTATGATGTGCCCCTAGCGCTAGGCCAACAGTTACTTGCATTGGGTTGGATCACTATGCCCAATACGAATAACTGCCAGGGTCTACGTGGCGTAGGGAAAAACAGCACGTGGTCTTCGTCCTGAGTCAACTTCCCCGTGAACTTTGGAAGGTGGAGGACCTGTTCTTTCGCTCATGGGTAGTTAGCTGATGATGTGTCCCCGCGTGTGGGGCACGTGGAGACCGTGAGGGAGACGCGTGAGCGCTCCCCGAGTGATTTGGTGAGTTGGGACTTCATTGGGTCCTCCTCGACGGGAAGCTGGGTTGGGTTGTGCCCAACAGTGGGGCAGCCTTTGGCCCAGTCTAGAACACAATTGTTAATCAAAATTTAAAGACGATGTTTGTTTTTTCAAAGCAAATGATTAAAACTCATAAGTGATCAGAGGAGTTTTATAGACCAGAATAAAAAAGTTTTAAGGTGGATTATTATTTTGTAAATTTTTTTAGATATTCTTTAATAGAAATGGAAACAAATATTCTCATGAGGAATAGAAAATCAGTGACGTGTAAACGTATAGCTCTTTTGATTTGGTGTTATTGGCCTTTGTTTTGTGTTAAACTAGAATTGTTGGTGTAACTCCCTAGTGCGATGACATACATTACTTTGATGCGGTTGCACAGGTTAGGCCTGCAACAACGATATTTATAAGATGAGTGAAATCGGTCATCCTTGGCTTTGGGCTTAGGGTTAGCCCAGAACAGTTTCCCCAAAGGCTTCTTATGTTGTGATGCATGAGAAGTTTTTTGAAAAATGGGTCGGGCACACCTTGTTTGTGACCCCGTGTTGAGAAGCTGAAAGGATTTTGGGACAGCTTCATTAAATGTTTATCTAATAATTGAGAGTTTTTGCATATTATGTTATGTGTGGCCCTAAGTACATAGGTTAAGACATGACACGTCAGCCTAGGGCGTCCGAATGCACTTGAGTATGCTTAAGTTTCTAAGGCACCTAATTTCATATATAATAGTCGATTGGCACTTCGTGCAAATTTTGTTTCCTTTCACATTTTCCCTGGTTATTTTTGTGACATATTCTCTTTTGTGTCCCATGCGTTGGTGATCTTTGTTTTCAGTTGTCCTGTCTCTTTGTTAGGGTACTCACATTGTCAATATTTCTCTGCCTCAACTAGTCTCTTCTACTTCATCTTCTTTCCCGTTTACTCTTTCTTAACTTACTTTTTGATTTTTTATCCTCTTTAATGTTTTTCATGGATAATCTAGGGGTGCATCTGAGAACACGAATGAAGATGATGGGGTGTCTTTCCCATATCAGCCATTTACGAAAATCTTGACATTACTTATGATGAACCCTTGGAAATCATTGGTCCTATCCCTAATCTAACTGTTCTAAGTGGTAGCTTTGGATCTAGAGGAGGTTTTGTTGAGAGTAGAGATGGCCCTCTTATCCCCTTGAGGGAAACGAGAATGGGAACTCCCGCACTCCAACTTATGTGGAAGTGGTTGCTTGTCTAGCTACCTTTCTCTAAGTCCACAAAGAATTGGAAGCGACTTTTGCTTCGCAGAATGACTAAAAAACGTTGTGTTTGCTTGGTCTTTTAGAGAGCGCATGGTCGAGATCCTACTGAAATTATAGACCATCTCATCTTTACAAACAACAATCCAGTTTTTGATTGACACTATCTTTTACGTGACAATTGGGACGATATGGTGAGGCAAGGACATGCAAATTTGATGTCGTCATCGTACTCTATAGTTTATCATTGGTTGGATTATGAGTTTGTGGGAACCGTTTATGTATTCAATTGTTCAAAAAAAGTAGAAGAAGACCAGATAGAAGTGGATGTTAGAACAATATTTGGTTCTGCAAGATATCTCTAAGTTTTGATAATAACAAAGTTGTATTTGTGTTATAACAATTTTGGTACTCTAATGTTTGTTTTCTAAAGTATTGACAAATAGGTTCTGACTCTGATAAAGACAATTCTGACTCTGATAAAGATAGCTCTAACTCAGATAGAGATCATGTGAAATGTCACTCTCAAATTATCAAAAGTCACTTCTGCGTCAAAGAAGCAAGATTGCTTCTGATCTACTGTGCTTCAGAAAGACTCTAAGAAGATAATATGTTGCTGCTGCAATGTTGTCTTGGATTTTGGCTCTGAATATAACTCTGATATTTATCTTCTGAAGACTAAGTGCTGAAGACAAGGTTCTGATGAACAACGCTCTGAAGACTCTGAAGACTTAAGTTTCTGAAGACCAATTTCTGAAGACTCTGAAGATAAGGTTCTGCTGAACAAGTTCTGAAGACTCTGAAGACTTATGTTTCTCATAACCAAGGGTTCTAAAGAAGGAGTGCTGAAGACTCTGAAGACAATGTTCTGCTGAACAAGTTCTGAAGACTCAAGACTCTGAAGACCCAATAATCTATTCTTCTGATCATGCTTCAACCATATCAATTCAAAAACCTCTGATGAATAGAAGAAGATGAAACGTTTGCAAGGGAAAATAGTACATAGTACATATCAAACACGTTCTTTTCCACTACCATTCCACTACCCTGATTTGGTGGTACAAAGGATAATTTCAGTGTACGATTTTCATCCCAGCATAACGACATTATTTCAAGTCGCCAGTAATTTTTCTGATATTCCTGATCTACCCTTCAACGGATCATTTTCTGGCTATATAAAGACTTGATCACTCAAAGAATCATGTCACACCAAGTGTGAAAAAGATATATACTAAGACACTAATTCATATGAGAAAGAAACACATAAATACAAATAGAGAAGTCCATGAGTGAACAGTAAAGCACTACAATACAAAGAAGAAAATTGTTCTTACTGTATAGATTTTCTCTAAGTTAGTTTGAGCTAGAAATTGTGTTTATATCAACTTGTGTAGAAGCACTTCATTGTAAACATTTTATTTGATCAAACAGTTGTTTGTATTCCTTAAGGGACCAGTTGGGTCAGAATCCTTAAGAAGCGACAGTTAGTCTGTGTATGTTAGTCACCAGCAGTTGCTAGTGCAGTTGTAATCAGTTTGGTTATAGTGGATTAAGTCCTTGTGTATAAGGCAAAATCACCTTGGCGGGTGGACTCGATTAACTTAATTGTTTTCAAATGAACCAGGATATATCGTTTGTCTTTCTCTATTGTTTGTCTATTTGTGATCTTTGTTTAAGTTTCACAAAAAGCTTTCATTTTGAAAACCCAATTCAAACCCCCTTTTCTTGTGTTTTTCTCACACCTTCAATTGGCATCAGAGCTCCGGTTCTGATTTTGATAAAAAGATTTATCAACACTTCACCGTGTTCAGTACCGATCTAGTATTTGTGTGAGATATCATGCCTACACCTAATGTTAATTCTGTTGTAGAAGAGAAAGATCATTACAGTGCCAAACCACCAGTCTTTGATGGTGAAAAGTTTGACTACTGGAAAGCTAGAATAGAAAGTTTCTTTCTTGGTTATGATGTAGATCTTTGGGATCTTTTAGTCGATGGCTACACTCACCCAGTTGATGCTACAGGTGCTAAAGTGCCTAGAAGTGATATGACCAACCAACAAAATAAAGATTACAAGAATCATCACAAGGCAAGAACCATATTGCTAAATGTTATCTCTTATACTGAGTATGAGAAGATAACAAATAGAGATACTGCCAAATCCATTTTTGATTCTCTGAGAATGACTCATGAAGGAAATGCTCAAGTTAAGGAGACAAAGGCGCTGGCCCTAATCCAAAAATATAAGGCATTCAGAATGGAGGATGATGAAACAGTTGAGACTATGTTTTCAAGGTTTCAAATGCTAGTCGTAGGACTTAAAGTTCAGGACAAAGGTTACTCAACTGCTGATCATGTTAAAAAGATCATCAGACGTCTTCCCAAGAAATGGAGACCTATGGTAACAACTCTAAATTTATCCAAGGATCTTAATAACATAAGTCTTGAAGAACTTGTTAGTTCTTTAAGAAGTCATGAGATAGAGTTGGAAGAAGATGAACCTCAGAAGAAAAGTAAATCTATCGCTCTTAAGTCTAAACCTGAAAAGGCAAAGGCTTATCAAGCTGAGGAAGAATCAGAAGATTCTGATGAAGAATCAGAAGATAAGATGTCCCTTATCTCCAGAAGGATCAACAAACTCTGGAAGCATAGGCAAGGAAACTTCAGAGGATCAAGAAGAAACAAAGGCCGCTCTGAGTCATCATCTTGACAGAAGAAGCAGAACTCCAGAAAAGAAGTCATCTGCTATGAGTGTAATGAGCCAGGTCATTACAAGAACGAGTGTCCAAAGCTTAAGAAAGACAAGAAGCCTAAGAAGAACTTCTCCAAAGTGAAGAAAGAATTAATGGCAACTTGGGACGACTCTGATTCTGAAGAAGAAGACTCTGATAAAGAACAAGTAAATGTTGCGCTAGTAGCAACAATTGACGATGAAGTATGTGGAGAACCAGAAGACAAAATATCATCATAACTAGAATCAGACTCAGACTCTGACACAGAGGTATTATCCAAACTCTCTCGTTGAGAATTAGAGTCATGTCTTTCAGAAATGCTGGAAAAGTATCAAACTCTTCAGAGTAAATACAAAGATCTTAAAAGATCATATGTAATTGCTTCTAAGGAAAAAGATAAGCTTGAGCAGAATAATTCTTCTCTAAATGAAAACATTTTTTCCCTAAAAAATAGTAATTGTGCCCTGAAAATAAAAATTGCTAAATTAGAAGAAGAATTAATCTCTAATGTCTCTGACACAAGTTGTATCAACAAGTATGATAGAGCATTCCAGTATTTTTTTAGCTAAAAGCATAGATAGAAGCAGAATATCTTCCATGATCTATGGAGTTAGCAAAAATGGTAAGAAAGTTTTGGGGTGTACAGAAACATTTGAAATTGACGAAAGTCAACCTGTTAAACCAAAACCTTTCTATGACCATTTTGTGCCTTCTAGCACTGAGATTGTTTGCTCTGTGTTTGCACAAGAACCCCCACCGACACATAAATCTATTTATAAAGTCAAATATCATGCAAAAATTCCACTTGATTATCCTATTGCACAAAAGCCCAAAGTTGTTAAACACTCTGGGAAAACTAACAAGAGAGGACCCAGAAAGTTGGTACCTAAGGAAAAGATAATCTATGTTGCAGATATCCTTAGCAGCTCAGTTGAAACACCAATCATGGTACCTGGACAATGGTTGCTCGCGACACATGACGGGAAGAAGGCATATGTTCCAAAGTCTGGAACTTAAGCCTGGAGGTTTCGTTGGTTTCGGAGGAAACCAGAAAGGAAAAATCATTGGCTCTAGAACTGTTGGTAATGGTAACCTCCCTTCTATTACTGATGTTCTTTTGGTCGATGGTTTGATGCATAACTTGTTGTCAATTAGTCAACTTAGTGACAATGGTTATGATATCATCTTTAATCAAAAGTTCTGTAAGGATGTAAGTCAGAAAGATGGTTCAATCTTGTTTGTCGGAAAGACGAAAAACAACATTTATAAAATTAGACTTTCTGATCTTTGTGAACAGAATGTCAAATGCTTAATGTCTGTTAATGAAGATCAATGGGTATGGCATAGACATTTAGGCCATATTAGCATGAGGAGGATTTCTCATCTAAATAAGCTTGAACTTGTCAGAGGCTTGCCAAATCTGAAGTATTCTTCAGATGCTCTTTGTGAAGCATGCCAGAAAGGAAAGTTTTCTAAAACTTCCTTTAAGGCAAAGAATGTTGTGTCCACCTCTAAACCGTTAGAACTTCTACACATTGATTTTTTTGGACTAGTGAAAACTGCTTCAATCAGTGGAAAGAAGTATGGATTAGTAACTGTTGATTATTATAGTCATTGGACATGGGTAAAATTCTTGAAACACAAGGATGAGTCTCATTCGGTGTTCTCTACCATTTACTCTCAGTGCAAACAGAGAAGGATTGCAAAATAGTCAGAGTTAGTAGTGATCATGGCGGAGAATTTGAGAACAGATACTTTGAGAATATTTTTGATTCCCATGGTATCTCCCATGATTTCTCCTGTCCCAGAACTCCACAACAAAATGGATTATTGGAAAGGAAGAATAGGACTTTGCAAGAAATGGCTCGTACCATGATCCAAGAAACTGACATGGCTAAGCACTTCTGGGCAAAGGCAGTAAATACAACATGTTACATTCAGAACAGGGTTTCAATAAGACCTATTATGGGCAAGACTCCTTATGAATTGTGGAAGAATAGAAAACCCAACATTTCATATTTTCATCCTTTTGGCTGTATTTGTTTTATGTTGCACACTAAAGAGAATCTTGGCAAGTTTGACTACAAAGCTCAAAAGTGTTTACTGTTAGGATACTCTGAACGCTCTAAAGGCTACAGAATCTATAACACATAAACACAAATTGTTGAGGAATCAGTTCATGTCAAATCCAATGATAAGCTTGACCCTGAAAATTCAAAGCTAGTTTAAAAGTTTGCAGATTTGAAGATCACCTTATCAGAATCTAAAGAAAAAGAAGATTCAAAAGAAGTAGATAAAGACGCAGACTCTCCAGATTCAGATACAACCTTAACAGAAACTGAAAATAGTTCATCTCATCAGAAGAAGAATAGACTGAAGACTTCTCATTCTGAAGAATTGATTATGGGAGACAAAGTTGATCCCGTCAGAACCCAAGATTCAAAAGAAGTAGATAAAGACGCAGACTCTCCAGATTCAGATACAACCTTAACAGAAACTGAAAATAGTTCATCTCATCAGAAGAAGAATATACTAAAGACTTCTCATTCTGAAGAATTGATTATGGGAGACAAAGTTGATCCCGTCAGAACCCATTCATCAATCAAACCTTCTGAAGAAACTCCTCTGGGTTTAGTATCTCTGATAGAGCCAACATCAGTTGATGAAGCTCTTAGGGAAAATGAGTGGATTCTGGCCATGCAAGAAGAACTGAATCAATTCACCAGAAATGATGTCTGGGATCTTGTTCAGAAACCCAAAGGTGTCCACGTCATTGGAACAAAGTGGGTATTCAGAAACAAGTTAGATGAGAAAGGTGAGGTCGTAAGAAACAAAGCATGACTGGTTGCACAAGGTTATAGTCAACAAGAAGGGATAGACTATACAGAAACCTTTGCACCAGTTTCCAGGTTAGAATCTATTCGCAATTTAATTTCATTTGCTGTAAATCATGACATTACTTTATATCAGATGGATGTAAAGAGTGCATTTTTAAATGGGTATATTTTTTAAGAAGTGTATGTGCCCCAACCTCCTGGTTTTGAGAGTTCTGAAAACCCAGATTTTGTTTTCGAACTTAAAAAATCGTTATATGGTCTAAGACAGGCGCCCAGAGCTTGGTATGAAAGGCTAAGTAACTTTCTTTTGGAAAATGACTTTACCATAGGAAAAGTGGATACAACACTCTTTTGTAAAACCTTTAAAAATGACATTCTGATTGTTCAAATCTACGTTGATGACATTATATTTGGTTCTGCGAATATTTCCTTGTGCAAGGAATTTTCTAAGTTAATGCTGGCTGAATTTGAAATGAGTCTGATGGGAGAACTCAGATTCTTTCTGGGAATTCAGATTGATCAACGTCCAGAAGGAACGTACATTCATCAGAGCAAGTATGCAAAAGAACTTCTGAAAAAATTCAATATGTCAGAAAGTAAACCTGCTAAGATTTCTATGCATCCGACATGCATTCTAGAGAAAGAAGAAGTAAGTAAAAAGGTTTGTCAGAAGCTCTATCATGGTATGATAGGCTCTCTTCTGTATTTGAAAGCTTCTCGTCCAGATATTCTGTTCAGCGTATGTCGTTGTGCTCGTTTCCAATCAGATCCAAGGGAAACTCACTTAACTACTGTTAAGAGAATCCTAAGGTATCTAAAAGGAATAACTAACCATGGCTTGATGTATATGAAAACATCAGAGTACAAGCTTTCTGGTTACTGTGATGCAGATTATGCTGGAGACAGATTGGAAAGGAAAAGTACTTCTGGAAACTGTTAGTTTATGGGAAGTAACCTCGTCTCTTGGCCAAGAAAAAGACAATCAATAATTGCTCTCTCAACTACATAAGCAGAATACATCTCAGCATCTCTGTGCAGCACTCAGATACTCTGGATGAAGAATCAACTTGAAGATTATCAGATACACGAGTGTAACATTCCTATCTTCTGTGATAATACTTCTGCCATTTGTTTATCTATGAATCCAATTCTACATTCTAGGGCAAAACATATTGAAATAAAACATCACTTTTTACGTGACTATGTTCAGAAGGGTACTTTTCAGTTAAAATTTGTGGATACAGATCACCAGTGGGCTGATATTTTCACAAAACCCCTTGTTGAAGATAGATTCATATTCATTCTGGAAAACCTATTTATTAAACCTTGTCCAGAATTAGAATATGATATTTTAATGTGTCAAGCCACCAGAACTTCTGATATAAGATTCTGATGTTAAGCAAAGTGTGTTATTTATTTATTTTATTGACCTTCTAATTCATGATACTTCTACAAGTTAGAAGATGTCCTGACCAGAAACTAGTCCAGTCAGATACCTCTTGGTATTCTTGACTTTGGGAATATCAAACGTACTCTCTTGAAAACAAACGATTATGATTATTTGTGACACTTGTCCAAAATCAAATCATACCTACTATTGAAGATACACCTCGAGCGTTGTGATTTCGTGGGACTAGGTTTCAAGTAATTATTTCCTATTACTCCCACCTTGTCATAATCATCATTTTTGTTATAAATATGCACTCTCTCACTTTCACACACTACGCTACTCTCACTTCCCACACTTTTTCTTAGAAACCCTAAAACCCTTTTGTGCTTTGAAACTTCATCATCTTCTTTATATGGATCCTCAACAACAAAGTGTTTTTTGAATTTTCTCAACAACATCAACAAGCAGAATTGACCTCAATGGCCTCATCAACAACTGCTCAAACATAATCAACTTCACTCCATCAATCACTATCCACTTTTCAGAAACCAACAGTAGTTCACATAGTGGATTGCCCTGCTCATATTCATCTGGCTACTCCCTTCTCAAAACTTGAAGTTCTAAGTGAATGGCTGCTAGACTTTGATAACCTCACGGAAAATGGAATAGACTTGTCCGAGAATCTAAATGCTCAAGGTTGGAAAACCTATTTTGATCGTCTCTACGGTCCCATTTACTTAAATCTCGTCAAGGAATTCTGGAGATATTCTGACGCTGATGAAGACTTCATTGTGTCACATGTTCTTGGAAACAAGTTCATCATTACTGAGAAATCCATAGCCACGCTACTTGGAATGGAAAAATCTGGTGGAAAGAGAATTTACAAGATGAACCCTAAATCAAAGTTTCTCTATGATGTGGTCAACCCAACAATTTTCACGCAATCTTCCAGCAGAAAACCACCTTTCAAAACTCTAGATTTATCAAAAGAACTTCGTGTCTGGCTGAAAATTATTCTGGGATGCATATATCACAGACCAAATTCAAGTTCTTCTGATTTTCTTAACACTGATCAGAAATTCATGCTTTACTATCTGATGAAAGGAGAGAAAATCTGCCTTCCCTTAGTTCTATTCAGATATCTCAGAGACTCAGTAAGAGAAACAAGATATCAATCAAAGAAATCTAAGAACTACATTCCTTTTGGTAGATTGATCTCAGATATTCTGGTTGAGAGTGGAATGATTGACCATCTGTCAAAAATACCAGTCACAGATGAATTGGATATCATAACTGGAACTCCTCTGAACTGCAAAAATCTAAAGAGAATGCAGATTATTGATGAAATCAGAGTTGAACCAAGTATGGCAACAGATATTGAGAGTCTGAAGTCAAAAGGACTGATGTTAGATGGATATCCTATGTTCACCAAACATGATAATCCAGAGGTTATAGAAGCATATATAGAGCTTCGAGAAGCTGAAGGGTATGATTTATCTAACTTTAGCATTGAAGATCTGATGGATCATCCACCTGATATGATGAAGAAGAAAAGACTCTACTCCAACACAGCTCCTCAAATGAAATATGCAAAATGGCAGAAAAAATATCTCGGTGAAGCCAGCACAAAGAACATTTCTCTTAAATCATATCCAGAACAACAAAGTAAGTCTTCTGAATCTCCTTTTGTAACTGCACCTGTATTTATTAACAGAAATTTGTATTTATTTCTTCCCACATCATCACCAACCCCTACAACTCAACCATTATTCTTCACTCCTCCACCAATTTTTTCTACTATTGTCACCACCTCCCCAACACCCATTTCTGAATCACCTGCTGAAATAATCCCAACTTCTGCACCATCCATCCAGTTTTCACCAACAATACCAAAAATCAAATCAACTTTACCATCTTCCACCATCTCCATAGAACCAAACCCCATCACTACTGCACAATCATCTCCAACCGTTTCACTTCCACTAGTCACTCAATCTCATTCTGAAGAATTTCCCACTGAAGTTCTTCATACAACAAACTCTCCATCAAGCACTCCATTAAACGCTCCCCAAATCATACCAGAAGTCATAACAAACAATGTCAGACCTTCTTTCAACTATGATACCACCAATCCTGGTGATTCTGTTGGAGAAAATCATCCTTTACCTGAGAATCAACCCTCTGACCTTCCTCCTAACCTAGATGAAGTAATATATGTTTTTAAGGACAATGTGGTTATGAGATTCAAGACACTCTCTAATGAACCAAATTCTAGCGAAGACCCTTCTGTTGTGGGTGCTCGGTGGGATCAATTCAATCAGTGGATGTCTGAGGAATTTCAGAAGATTCAAAATATTTCTATTCAGACAAAGGATTATTTTGTTCAGTAAGCTGAAAAGATGTTGAAAGAGAAGAAGGAAGTTGAAGCTAAGCTAGCTGCTGAAAGAGCATTAGCTGAAAGATTAGCCAAGGAAGCTTTAGATAGAGAGGCTGAAAGGTTGGCTAAGGAAGCTAAAGATCAAGTTGAGAAGGAAGCTGCTGAAAACTCTTCCTCTGATCCAGTGTTGAAAACTCTGGCTACCATTCAGAAGGAGCAAGAGTTGTTCCGAACAAGAATGGCCAAGCAAGATGAAGTCATTGTCATCATTCAGAATGCACTTGCTCAGATCCTATAGAGGCTCCCTCCTCCTTCTCAACCTTAGGCACCTTTTTAGGCTACCCCGTAGTTTATCTTTGACTGTTTATTTCTGATATGATGTACTTTGAATTATCATTTTGATTACCCTTTTTGATTATGACAAAAAGGGGGAGTATTAAAATGGAAAGTTATTTTGATAAATATATTTTCTCTAATCATAACTCTAACATTCTAACACTTTAATTGCAAATTTTCTTGGAATTTTTTTCAGGAAAAATATTTATATTGGCAAAATGACTCTGATATCAATCAGGCTTTGATTTACATAATCAAGCTTAGTTATCAAAATGCATTACCACTATAATCAAGCTCTGATATTTTGGATCTGTCTAGATCCTTGCAATCAGGATTTGTATCCCAAATCTTATAAGATTTTCTTTAAGTCTTAGATTCAGGGGGAGCTTTGAAATTCTGGTACAGATGTGTGATGTCTCGTGCAATGTCACAACATCGCAATCTGCTGTATGAACAAGGTAATAATAGTAACAGTAAATCAACACAAGGATTGTTCACCCAGTTCAGTTCAACAACCTACATCTGGGGGCATACCAAGCCAGGAAGGAAGTCCACTATTAGTAGTATCAAATTACAGACTCAACAGACCAGTTGACAATCTACCTAATTCAATCACTACCCAATGACCCTTCTACCTAAGTCCTCCCTAGGTAAGAGACTCCATCTCACTCCCAATCATCGCAATGATGTCTAGCAGTCAACAACTCCGCCACTGCATCGACAGCTTGTTTACCAACAACTTTTCTAACACGGAAAACTAGAAGACACACTTCCATGACTCATATTGGAGTTGCTTCAAAGCTTCCTCCAAGAACAATACAATACTCATTACCTACAGGTTTCTGAGTAATAACACAGTGACCATCTCACAACCCGAGTGGTTCACTAAGACAAAGCCCTAATGATCTACATCTTGGACCCGTGCCTTTTCTTAGGTTACAAGCATTCTATTTATAGCTTTTTCCCAACTGGATTTGGGCCTTCAAACCAAATCGAATCTTCTGCTCCAAATCTGCACCAGATTCTGTTCTTCAATAAATCTTCAATTAAATCTTCAATCAAATCTTCATAATTAACTCTTAATTGTTCTCCATATCTTTCTGCATTAAATTAGCAACAAACTAATAATTGCAACAGAATCTATCTAGCCCATGATTTTCGCCTGCTATCTCTGATTCTTTTCAACAGAATATCTCATTATCACCAGAAATACTTGCAGCCCAAACAACATCACAACCTGATGTTTTAATGTTCTGGTATAGTGATGTCAAGACCTCACATGTGACATCACTCTTTAGCACTATAACTCTTTTACAAGACCAGAATGTTAACTAAACACATCAATAATGCTAGAAGCTTATGTTGTAACATCAACCATGACATCAGCATTGTTTTAACAAAATTTCAGCCAATTACAAGAACTTACAATCTCCCCCTTTGGCTAATTTTGGCTAAAACACCTATATAAACATTACAGCTCTAATTACAGCAGCAATTACAACCCTATACTACTGTTAGAAGTCAACAGTAACTGCTGTGTACTGCATCCATGGAGAATCATCTTCTTGGCAATTTTGACTGATGTTAGGACATCATGTTGGGCATAACATCATCATATAACAGCAACTCCAGACAACACATCAGGACCTAAGAACAAGACAGTCCTGAAGAATTGGTGCACATGAGGAAGAAGATATCTGACACTCCCCCTCAACACAACACATTTCTTTTTCCTTCCAGGTAAGACCCAGAACAAATGTAGAAGACTCCCCCAGAAAAGAAATGTTTGTCTAGACATCAAAGACCAATGGTGGCATAAGAGAATTCTGCACACCATATTTGATCAGACGCCCCCAGTCGACCTGTGGCACACGATGACACATAAGAAGTGCCAATCTTCCAACCCAGGTAACTCAGAACACAAGTCACAACTGTGTTCATAACTCAGGACACAAGTCACAAAGACTCAACACCAACTTAAGGATAGAACATCCTCTTCCATAGCAGGAACTGCAGGCTCCAGGCATAGCATCTGCGCAAACCATTCAACTAGACTCTCTCCGTTCTCCCCCTTTTTAGCCACAAATTGGCAAAGGAAGCCCTCACAGAACCAGACCCAAATAGTGCTTACCCAGAAACGAACAAACGCCATAGGACATATGAAACAAGCACACTCACTGGCTGAAGGAGAACAAAATAACCCCTATAAATAGCTGATCAGTTACATTGGAATAACCGAGCTTTGAATAGTCAAGATTCTTGGTCATAGAAACGCTATATTAGGCACTAAAAACTCCATTCAAATTCAATGTTTATCATCCAAAACAGTCTTGACCACTTTTATTGTCTCCTAACTGATTTTTACCATAAATTGTGCCAAAACAGTTCCATGCACAGTCGAAGCCACGTGTTTCACCTTATCCTTACACCACCGTCCAAAATACTTCCTTGTTTGGCCAAGAAAAACATGCCCTATACCATGTTCTGACATCTTTTCAGACATTGTCTGCTGGCTTACAAAATTAACACCCCAAGACTCCTCAGAATATTTTGCACACAACACACAATCCCTTCTAGATTCCTTCAGAACAGCAGAGAAAAACAACTTCTTCACCAAAAGATCAACTCCCCCTATCTAAGATAACTAGTGCTCCTTTGCAAGAAGAATACTTTAAATGAATGGAAAACATAAGACTCATCTTCATGTCTTCAAGAGCGCAATCTCTGTTCAACTCACCTGCTAAACGCATTCACTTAATGCTTAATCCTTAAACAATCCAAATACCAAAAATCACATGATTCCCTCTTGATTGGTTATCTTCTCATGCTCCAACACTCACACCTTGCCAAGCTGATCAACTTCTCTCAGGAATGAAATTCTTGATCATAACATTCGGAAAATCCAGACATAGTTTTCATTCATCCACAAGTTCTGAGGCACAAATACACTGCTTTACACTTTAAGTCAAGTCCTCTTAAAAAACACACACCTAGACAAGTGTGACATCTACATCAACAAAAACCCCTACTGAGTTCTTCCAGCAATTGCAGAGAAAAGCACATTCTCACAGACAAAGTTGCACTTCAGACTCCTCCTCAGAAGCATGTGTGCATATTATTCAACCAATTAGCTTCACATGGCTAGAATCATTCATGTCCACACCAACATGTCATTCAACAGCCTGATGTCATAACATGTTATCAGACATAATACCCTCATAAGATTCAACCAATCTTTACCCTCGTGATCAGCCTGCAATCTTCATAATGTATGCACAAGTACTCCCTCAGTCATGGTTAACTAATGCTCTAGATGAAGATGAACATTTGAGCACACTTGCTGAGCACATCCATATTGGTACCATTGTCCCTTTCTCCAAAAGCAGGCATTCCCTATTATACACTTCATCTTCAGACTTCCAATCAATCAATACCTGATCTACTTCAGTCTTCTCTACATTCTCCATCCAAGGCAGGCCTTCTACTTCATCATTCTCCCGTATGACTATATAGACGCTCCTTAGGCATAATGTAGGCACCAAGCTCCTGAACCAGGGCATAATCATCCTTCACCAAGGATATCCAACCAGATAAAGTCCCAACACAAGTTAGAACATCTGCAAGACATCATTATCATGATTCTTGATATGCTCCACCAACTGGACTAACTATTGCATCGTAATCCAAAGAACTAGAGAATAAAACTCTCATCCACCTTCTCCTTTAGTCTTCAACTTATCACCCTTCTGCCCAAGAGTAACTTGTTCCAAGACAATCCAGCTGCCACACTCTGGTTATCTTGATTCTTCGAACCCACTACTGAGATCAACCAAATGCCACAGTTGGACCTTTTTCACGTTTGTCAGAACTCTCACCAAGATATCTTGATCCACCAAGGAAACTTGATCTTCAAGTCACATGTTCCACTTGCTCAAAAGCAAACACACTTAGACTCCCTAAGCCATGGTCATGTAACATCTTCTCCTTTCTGCAGCTCCCGCAAACTGCCATGAGAATGATCTTTTTGAAGCATCCCATTCCTGTAGATCACCCTATCATTAGCTGATGTGCCACATCACCAGCTGAGACTCCTGATGTTAAGTTAGATGTCAGAACATCCAACTGTTGAATTCAACTCTACCTTCTGCCACTCAGAAGAACCTCCTCCCTTTGCAGAAATGGATTTTCATGCTCTCATATACTTGATTCAACAGTCAAGTTTGAGTAAACAACCTCCATCCTACTTAGAAACTCCAAAGACTTCAAACCTACCACATCTGAATCTTCAGACAATAAGTAGTCCAAGACTACCCCATAGCAATACTAAAGAAAGTCACTTCCCTTAGTAGAGTCGTCAGTAGACAGCCAGAGATAACTGCCACTTATCCTCGACCTTTACAACCAGAGCACCCATCATGCTCCAAACCATTTAGGTCAGCAAAGACTGATCCAGGCTGTAACCACCAAGATGTGATGTCTTCATATCTTTCAGCCTTAAACCTAGCAACTTGTCTGACTTTGAGATGTTGGATGTCATCAACATTCCACAATCAATCTGCCTCTTATAATCCAAACTCATCCCAGGCAATTTAGATGATAATCCATAGTCACCAATCAACCCCACCAGTTGATTCAACTCCCAAGTACTTAACCCTTGAAAACACTTCCAAAACAACCACACAAAGAAAGGTAAATTCTCAACACTTCTGCAGTCCTGCACTTTTACCTCAGACATATACATAGTCTCCCGTCAATGTATATTGTCATTAGTTGAATGCACAACAAAAGCAGACAAATACTAAACTATTGTCACAAAATACAACATTTGATCTGGTCTGACATCCTTTTCCTGCAGACTTGAGGCACTAGTTGATCCTTCTTCTGCTAATCCACACCACTGATCACTCCAGATTAGACAAGTGGCTTGACCTGATACATCACCATGAGCACACCTAACTTTCTTTGGCTGAGAAAGCAAAGAACTGAAATGATGTTTCAACATCAGTTCCGACATTAGACAACTGCTGTGGCTTTGGAGATTACATCCACACATATCTCTGTTAGGGAACACATGAGAGCAAATCAAGCTCAGCTTCTTTCTCGATGAAACTTCCTTAAGCTTAAGAGATAACTTATCAAGATCTTCACTCCCGCATGAAAGATTTGACAGTGATACTCTTTTGCTTTGGCTCTACCCTCTTCTTTCATCATCTAGAAGGAATCACTGTTCTGAACAGATTGGTCTTCAACGTCCGACATAAATATATTCTTCTTCTAATCCATCCATGTCAACCAGTCTTTAGAAGTTCCATTCACCTTATGAACACTTCTCTCCCAAACAAGGATATGAGATAATCCTCAAGTATCTTTGGCATCTCTAACCAACAGGTTGAAGCAGTCTTGCATAAACTAGAATATTCTGCTGAGGAGACCAAACCCTAATGTCATTCCAAGAGAATACCTTCCTAGAATCTCACCACCAGGGTTACATCAGATACCATGCAGCGGAACACACACCAACTCCTCAACAACCTTCAGGCACTACTACAAAAATCCTTGCACAATACTTTATCAGGAATAGTCCATCCTTCACTCCAAGGGATCATCCAGACAACTCTCTTTCTTGCTCATGAACCAGAAAGTATCTTCCCAAGATCTCATCCAGAAACAGACAGGATGCCTGCTCTGATACCAATTGAAATTCTGGTACAGATGTGTGATGTCTCGTGCAATGTCACAACATCGCAATCTACTGTATGAACAAGGTAATAATAGTAACAGTAAATCAACATAAGGATTGTTCACCCAGTTCGGTTTAACAACCTACATCTGGGGGCATACCAAGCCAGGAAGGAAGTCCACTATTAGTAGTATCAAATTACAGACTCAACAGACCAGTTGACAATCTACCTAATTCAATCACTACCCAATGACCCTTCTACCTAAGTCCTCCCTAGGTAAGAGACTCCATCTCACTCCCAATCATCGCAATGATGTCTAGCAGTCAACAACTCCGCCACTGCATCGACAGCTTGTTTACCAATAACTTTTCTAACACAGAAAACTAGAAGACACACTTCCATGACTCATATTGGAGTTGCTTCAAAGCTTCCTCCAAGAACAATACAATACTCATTACCTACAGGTTTCTGAGTAATAACACAGTGACCATCTCACAACCCGAGTGGTTCACTAAGACAAAGCCCTAATGATCTACATCTTGGACCCGTGCCTTTTCTTAGGTTACAAGCATTCTACTTATAGCTTTTTCCCAACTGGATTTGGGCCTTCAAACCAAATCAAATCTTCTGCTCCAAATCTGCACCAAATTCTGTTCTTCAATAGATCTTCAATTAAATCTTCAATCAAATCTTCATAATTAACTCTTAATTGTTCTCCATATCTTTCTGCATTAAATTAGCAACAAACTAATAATTGCAACAGAATCTATCTAGCCCATGAGTTTCGCCTGCTATCTCTGATTCTTTTCAACAGAATATCTCATTATCACCAGAAATACTTGCAGCCCAAACAACATCCCAACCTGATGTTTTAATGTTCTGGTATAGTGATGTCAAGACCTCGCATGTGACATCACTCTTTAGCACTATAACTCTTTTACAAGACCAGAATGTTAACTAAACACATCAATAATGCTAGAAGCTCATGTTGTAACATCAACCATGACATCAGCATTGTTTTAACAAAATTTCAGCCAATTACAAGAACTTGCAAGCTTGATAAAGGGAAGTTTACTTTGAACTTATCCGAGTCAATTCTTATTATCTTCGTACAAAATTGGGTTATCAAAATACATTGTTTTGTCATTATCAAAAAGGGGGAGATTGTTAGAACAAAATTTGGTTCTGCAAGATATCTCTAAGTTTTGATGATAACAAAGTTTTATGTTATGTGAGAACAATTTTGGTACTCTAACGTTTATTTTCTAAAGTATTGACAAACAGGTTCTGACTCTGATAAAGACAATTCTGACTCTGATAAAGATAGCTCAGACTCAGATAGAGATCATGTGAAACGTCACTCTCAAATTATCAAAAGTCGCTTCTGCGTCAAAGAAGCAAGATTGCTTCCGATCTACTGTGCTTCAGAAAGACTCTAAGAAGACAATATGTTGCTGCTGCAATGTTGTCTTGGATTCTAGCTCTGAATATAACTCTGATTTTATCTTCTGAAGACTAAGTGCTTAAGACTCTGAAGACAAGGTTCTGATTAACAACACTCAGAAGACTCTAAAGACTTAAGTTTTTGAAGACCAAGTTCTGAAGACTCTGAAGACAAGGTTCTGCTGAGCAAGTTCTGAAGACTCTGAAGACTTATGTTTCTGATAACCAAGGGTTCTGAAGAAGGAGTGCTGAAGACTCTGAAGACAAGGTTCTACTGAACAAGTTCTGAAGACTCTGAAGACTCAAGACTCTGAAGACCCAATAATCTATTCTTCTGATCATGCATCAACCATATCAATTCAGAAGCCTCTGATGAATAGAAGAAGATGAAACATTTACGAGGGAAAATAGTACATAGTACGGATCAAACACGTTCTTTTCCACTACCATTCCACTACCCTGATTTGGTGGTACAAAGGACAATTTCAGTGTATGATTTTCATCCCATCATAACAACATTATTTCAAGTCGCCAGTAATTTTACTGATATTCCTGATCTGCCCTTCAACGGATCTTTTTCTAGCTATATAAAGACTTGATCACTCAAAGAATCATGTGACACCAAGTGTGAAAAAGATATATACTAAGACACTGATTCATACGAGAAAGAAACGCAGAAATACAAATAGAGAAATCCATGAGTGAACAGTAAAGCACTACAATACAAAGAAGAAAATTGTTCTTACTGTATTGATTTTCTCTAAGTTAGTTTGAGCTAGAAATTGTGTTTATATCAGCTTGTGTAGAAGCACTTCATTGTAAACATTTTATTTGATCAAACAATTGTTTGTATTCCTTAAGGGACCAGTTGGGTCAGAATCCTTAAGAAGAGACAGTTAGTCTGTGTATGTTAGTCACCAGCAGTTGCTAGTGCAGTTGCAATCAGTTTGGTTATAGTGGATTAAGTCATTGTGTATAAGGCGAAATCACCTTGGCGGGTGGACTGGATTAACTTGATAGTTTTTAAGTGAACCAGGATATATCGTGTGTCTTTCTCTATTGTTAGTCTATTTGTGATTTTTGTTTGAGTTTCACAAAAAGCTTTCATTTTGAAAACCCAATTCAAACCCCCCATTTCTTGTGTTTTTCACACACCTTCAGTGGATTCTTCTTCGGATTGAGTAGTTTTCCACATTAATGAAGGCAAAAGGATTTGTAACCATTATGACGTGTGTTTGTCCCTCTCTATGAGTGTTTTTCACTCGTCATAGATTCAAATTTCCATTAAATTCATTTGAAGAGGAATTATTGAACCACCTGGACATTGCTCGTTCCCAGCTCCACCTATCTCGGCGCAAAAAATACCCGAGCGCAAGGAACGCTCGAAATATAAACAAAAGAAAGTCGCCACCAAATTTTATTTATTCCAAAAGAGGGAAACAAAAAATATCGATAAAACCCACAAAAAACAAAAAGAAATGGTCGACGCAACCAGATCGGGTTTGGGAGTCGGTTATGCAAGGGGAAGGCATTAAAACCCCCACATTTGTTGCACTCAACAAGACACATTTAGTTAGTTTTGTAAAAGAGTTTTAGCGTGAAATTAGTTTGTGATCTTCTACTTATCGAGTGAGGAAAGAGAAAAAGAAAAACATTTTTTTAAAGGGGTGCCTGACAAGATTTCAAAATCCTGGTCCTATGTATCCCCAGGTGCTATGGAGAACTCAAGGCTACGTAGTTCAACTTAGAAAGAACTACTGGGTTAATTGCTTTTAAGGAGTGATCCTTTAGACATATCGAGTGACTAAACATTTACTTACAGCTCGCTTTTGTAGGCAGAAGTATTTGTTTGTTTCAGGTCGATAAGGATAAAGCATACTCATTTCTGAAAATGTTTTCGAGGTCGCGCAATGGCAGAAAACAAGTTTGATTGATTAAGTTTCTTTTAGGGAGACAAATATCCAAACAGTGAGCTCTACAACAGTATTCAAATGTCTGGAAAGAAAGAAGAATAAGCCCATTCACTTTCTTTTCATTCAAGATTTATTATGAAACTATGTGGTGAATGATAACGTGAAAATGTATCAATTATTTCGACTCGATTCGCATGTAATTTAATTTCGTTTTACTTGTTTTTCATATTTTTATGTCGTATTATGTTTTTGTTTCAGGTATTTGGAAAATAAGAGCGTCAGTGCGAGAAAATTGGGAAAAGAGTAAAGAAATGAAGAAAAAGTGCAAAATTTTCTATTTACTGGTACACGGCGTTCACCATGGCCCTAATGGCGTTAAACATGTACCAGAAGCCACGTCATTTAATGAAGAAGGCAATGGCGTTCGCCATTATCCTGCAGAACCAGAATGTCATGAAATCAGTTAAAATTGCTTCTCCCCACTTCCCCCACATCTTTTCAACTTCCTTGCACATTTTGGGGGAGTTATTAAGCACTTGGGACCTCTATATATAGGAGTTCTCTTGACATTTTTGGGTATCCAAGTCGTGCGGAAGCGCTGTCGGTTTTCGTTTTCTAGACTTAGGCAGAAAATTACTTGTAAAAGTGACAATCACTCACATTGAGGGATTGTCACAAATTTGGTATTTTGTTTTATTCTGTAAATCTTTGATCAACAACAAGCTTGCCGACACTAATCTAAAGTTTCATCGTTATTTCAAGTTCTGCTTTATTTCTATTTTACAGGTTTTTAATCGCTTTAAATTTTAATTATTGTCATATTGCTTTCTTCTACTTTATGTCATGCTGTCCCTAAATTTAAATACTGCTTTTATGTTGCTTTTATTCGAAATAATGTTTGGCTAAACTATTCGGAGTCTGGCGTATGACGACCTTCGTTACTGACGGGACTCGGTAGAAAGTAATAGGTGCGAAACATTAAATAAATTATGTTTTGGTTTTAGTTTCCAATTGTATGTCTTAATGTTTTGTCACGAGAGTCAAAAGAAAACTAAGGTTCGAGCCGACAGCGCGAGAGTGTGAGGATTGAACCGGATTGTGGAAACTAGGCATCAATCCTAAAAACAGCGAGAGCGCTTTAGGTATCGATTAGGATCTAATTGATTTTCAAAATACGCTTCCTAATTAAAATGGACGAGCGGGAGCAAAATCTCATGGTTAGGGAGTGTGGCTTTAGTCAATAGCGCGAGAGTGTGAGACAGAATCTTTAAATTGATATTTTCTACAGAATTTAGTTTAGTTACGATTAGTGCCTATAATTTACAGAGTCCCTGAGTAACAAGGAATCCATATTTCGGCCTCTCTTTATTAATATATTTTCTAAGTTTCATTTTAGTTTTCATTTTAATTCCGTTTAAACTAAGTAATCATTTAGCCTTAGCTTTACATCGCAGTAATAGATAACGATAGATTGACATTGGTCTCCGTGGGTTCGACAATCTTTTACATTACTTCGATATATCTGTGCACTTATGGACCATCAAGTTTTTGGCACCGTTGCCGGGGACCAACAGTCAATATTGTGATTCTATTGTTGCACCGTATAGACTAAGGCACTCTTGTTTCTTTTACTATGTATCACCCAGATTTTCTCTACGAATACCACTCCCAATATTTTGAGGAGTCGCAAGAATCCCATAAATCCGACCTCGAAATATTCATGGAGGATTTCGATGCAACGCTAACTCATTCTCACCCATATTTCCTCTACGATTACCACTCCTAGTATTTTGAGGAACCGCAAGATTTTCATAAATCTAAACTTGAAATACTAATGAAGGAATTCAATGCGACGCTTACTCACTCTAGGATAAAATCTATGATAGAGCGCTTTATGGAGACACAAATTCTCCAAAATGAAAAGTTTAGAAAACAACATCTCCAAATTAATGAAAACCTTAGGCAGATGAACATTGTGGTCGAGTCCCTCGCGACTCACAACGAGGCATTGGAGACTCAAATCTCCCTGCTTGCACAGACACCTATAGGATACTCCCCTGAGAGACATGCGGATGTTGTAACAACCACTAGTGAAGAACAAATAGAAAATCCTAGGGAGAGTGATAATGAGGTTGAGGAGAGTTCTGGTGAGAAAAGCGTAGAGATTGAGAAAACTCCACCGATGCCACCCAAAAGGGAGGTTGTCGAAGAGGTAGAGAAAGAAGCATCTATTGTTGTTCCTCCTCCCTATACCCCACTGATTCCCTTCCCGCAAAGGTTTGTAGAAGTTAAGGTAGACTCCCAATCCAAAATGTAAGTGGAGGTATTGGAAAATACCCACACTGATGCACCTTTGTCTGAGGTCCTGCATAAAAAGAGAAAATCAAAGGACCATGAAACTAGGGAAATCATTAGTGTTAAGAGGGGAAGGTTAGATTTTGAGGTGGTGGATGAAAGAACTAAACTCAAATTTGAAAAGCTGATACTTTGGATAGAGCCAGTACCACCACCACACGTTCAAAAGAATGAACCACCCCACGGAAGGAAGAAAATAAAAGGTGAGGGATATGAGAGATGGCTTAATAAGTGGCCTTGGAAACCGAATATTGTTAAAAGTTTGATCGAGGAACCATCCTCGAAAGAACCACCTTGAGTGCTTGCACTCCTTAGCCGTCGAGCTATCGACATTAAACAAAGCGTTGCGTGGGAGGCAACCCTCGGTGTTTTTATTTTAAGTTGTTATGTTTGTTTGTTTGAATTTTCAGAAAATAAAGAAATGTATCGCTTGTCACGTCTTAGCTACATCTAGGCGAAAATTTTCGGATGACAATCTTGGAGATGAGTTGGTGCCCACGGACATTCCTACGAATGTCGCTGCTGGTGGTGACACGATGATGATTATGATAGGAGAGAGCATGTCTCTCCCGTCCGTAACTTACCTCTTCCTCATTTTTCACATGGCTAGGTTCCACCTACACACACCGCACCATATCTTTCTAACATTTTTGTAGGTACTTCCTCTGGAAGCGGGCAATATGATGAGCTGGTTCAAGAATTGCATAATCGAAGATCTCATAATGACGAGGGAGATAGTCTATCTTATGCCACATATCAACAGCAACAAGAGATGATGGGCTACATGCAACATATGCAAGTATCACAAGCTCACACAAACGAAGGTATCTCAAAATGCCCGCCGCCGAAGCAGAAGTGGTCAGCGAAGAGATGGACAACAAGAGCAGGATCAGAGAGGATTTGGCACGCAGTAGCATTCATACACATTCTATCTTTCCTTTTTCCACCTTTTTATCAAAACATTGAGGATAATGTTTGGTTTAAGTGTGGGGGAGGAACTTTACCGCTTTGATTTTACCGCTTTCTAGTTAGGTTTATCATTTTCTAGTTTATTTCACGCTTTTAGGAATTATATATGTTTTTAATGTTTTGTCGAGTCTTTGCATGTGTTGTCGAGTCTTTATGCGTGGTTTTCACTTGTTATTCAATTTCCCCGAAATTTTTAAAAAAATTTAACCTCCAACAATTTTATGTTTCGATTCATGGCACGACACTCTGAAAGTGTATAGGTTGTTTTTAATTTAGGCTGTGTTAGAGAGACTTGGGAAAGTTTCGATAAAATCGATACCGTCCTGAAACCCTAAACCCCCTAAATATGCAAAATCAATTTGAGTACCCATTATGCCGAAACCTTAATCTCAGTTTTTAAAGTAATCCCTAAGTAGTTTATTTAAGCAGTCAGCACCATCCTAAGCACACACTAAGTAAGAAGATGATGTAAATAAGTATATGATCTCTAGTTTAAAATGAGAAATTAAGAGAGAAAATAAATGATAAGATATGTTCCTTCTAAGTTAGGTGGTCCTCACCCGATCATTTAGCCCAACGGTACAAACTATTTAAGTTCAATTGATGCTTGAGCATATTTGCCGAGAAAAATGAAATAACAATGAGATCGTAGTCACTAACAGGATTACTTACCATGAATGTGTATGGATAACAGGCTTAATGTGATTGCACTAGAATGAAATGGGGTGAAAGAGAGTAAGAGATATAGGTTGAGTTATAATGGCATGATTCAGATTGGTTTGCATATGGAGGGAGTTTTTAAAATTGTGTCGTTATGGTATCCTTGGTATCGACATTTAGTACCTGTCAATCTAACATTAGCCTAGCAGCCACATATGATTAGAGTCATGTTGTGCCGTTGTTTCGAAACATGCTTATTTTCTTTTTACCGTGTTGGTTGATTGCTTAAGGACAAGCAATGGTTTAAGTGTGGGGGTGTTGATAACGTGAAAATGTATCAATTATTTCGACTCGATTCACATGTAATTTAATGTCGTTTTACTTTTTTTCGTATTTTTATGTCGTATTATGTTTGTGTTTCAGGTATTTGGAGAATAAGAGCGTTTGTGCAAGAAAACTGGGAAAAGAGCAAAGAAATGAAGAAAAAGTACAG
Organism: Lathyrus tuberosus; assembly: GCA_022829125.1. Classification (NCBI taxonomy): domain Eukaryota; kingdom Viridiplantae; phylum Streptophyta; class Magnoliopsida; order Fabales; family Fabaceae; genus Lathyrus; species Lathyrus tuberosus. The sequence goes on along the minus strand of JALAZF010000266.1, from coordinate 3,203,655 downwards.
AATTTGCTATTTTCTGGTACACAGCATTCACCATAACCCTAATGGCATTCACCATGTACCAGAAGCCACATCATTTAATGAAGAAGGCAATGGCGAACTATGGCGTTCGCCATTATCATGCAGAACCAAAATGTCATGAAATCAGTTGAAACTGCTTCGCCCCACTTCCCCACATCTTCTCAACTTCCCTGCACGTTTTGGGGGAGTTATCAAGTACTTGGGACCTTTATATAGGAGTTCTCTTGACATTTTTGGGTATCCAAGTCGTGCGGAAGCGCTGTCGTTTTCGTTTTCTAGACTTAGGCAGAAAATTACTTGTAAAAGTGACAATCGCTCACATCGAGAGATTGTCACAAATTCTATATTCTATTTTATTCTGTACATCTTGGATCAACAACAAGCTTGTCGGCATTAATCGAGAGTTTCATCGTTATTTCAAGTTTTGTTGTATTTCTATTTTACAGGTTTTTAATCGCTTTAAATTTAATTATTGTCATAATGCTTTCTTCTACTTTATGCCATACTGTCCCTAAATTTAAATACTGCTTTTATGTTTCTTTTATTCAAAATAATGTCTGGCCAAACTTGTCTGAGTCCGGCGTATGAGGACCGTCATTACCGACGGGACTCAATAGAAAATAATAGGTGCGAAACATTAAATAAAGTATGTTTTGGTTTTAGTTTCTAATTGCATGTCTTAATGTTTTGTCACGAGAGTGAAAAGCAAACTAAGGTTCGAGCCGACAGCGCGAGAGTGTGAGGATTGAACCGGATAGTAGAAATTAGGCATCGATCCTAAAAACAGCAAGAGAGCTTTAGGTATCGATTAGGATCTAATTGATTTTTAAAATATGCTTCCTAATTAAAATGGGAGAGCGAGAGCAAAATCTTATGGTTAGGGAGTGTCGCTTTAGTCAATAGCGCGAGAGTGTGAGACAGAGTCTTTAAATTAATATTTTCTATGGAATGTAGTTTAGTTACGATTAGTGCCTATAATTTATAAAGTTCCTGAGTAACACAAAATCCATTTTCTGGCCTCTCTTTATTGATATATTTTCTAAGTTTCATTTTAGTTTTCATTTTAATTCCGTTTAAACCAAGTAATCATTTAGCCTTAGCTTTACATCGCAGCAATAGATAACGGTAGATTGACATTGGTCTTTGTGGGTTCGACAATCTTTTCTATTACTTTGATATTTCTGTGCACTTGCAGACCATCAGTGAATGAGGTCAAAGTTCATTAACAGGAGACGATTATTCACACAGGGAGCTCTACAGCAGTATCCAAATAATCGAGAAGGAGAAGGTCGATACCCAATCAATCCTTTTTCTTCTATAAGAGAACTGACTTAATTCAATTAATTATTGTATTTTAATATGGAAGACAAATGTTCGAATACGGAGCTCTACAGCAGTAGTCAAACATCTAAGAAGGGGAAAGTCTAAACCTAATTCTCTTCTATTTTTATTGTGAAAGCTTTAAAAGGAATAACTTAACGCTGGGTCAAGTGTTGCAAGGTGATTTATGAAAAAAGTTTGGATTATTTGGGAGAGATGCTTGACGTTGCATTCAATTGAATTTAATTTGGGAAAAAGGCTCGACGTTGAATCGAGTGTTTGTTTTTGCTCTTTTCTAAAAGCGGTTGATTTTAATCTTTGAATTAATATTCAATTGACACAATAGAAATAAATGAAAGCGGTAAACTTATTTTACATTACGAGAATGGGGTTACAATTTGTCAAATGGGGATACAGTACAACAATTAACAATACAAGCTCAATAAACAACTGTAAATTGATAATGATCTCATTGTAAGAAGACCCAGGAGAAAGCCAAGGGACCAAAAATAAATCGGAGTTTTAAACTACTGAATTTAGCGCTATGTTAAGCAATCGTAGAGTAATTCATGTAGGAATCAATATATCTAAGCTTGGTCAACAAAACTTTACGCGTTTAAACGGTTTCTGAAGTTAAATTGAATTTTTAACTCCGAAATTGCAACGCATCTGAAAATCGATGGAACAATAAATCAAATTTTTTATTTAACAATTAAAAATAATCAATTTAAATGATAAATAATAAATAACAATAATAATAAATAATATGAATGATAATGATAATAATAATAATTAGTAAATACAATAATAATCAATTATAATAATTAATAATAATAATTAACAAAAATAAATAGTAATAATAATAGTATTTAACAATAATAATCAACAAAAATAAATAATAATAATAATAATAATAATAATAATAATAATAATAATAATAATAATAATAAAACACAAAATAAGAGAAAAAAATTAAAAATAAAAGACGAAATATGTGTTAGATGTCAAACATGACTAATATTTCTATTGTATACTTGGCATTTTTCAACACATTCATGTTTAATTATGGATTTTAGTATTGAATTGTTGTTGTTCTTCAAACACTGTGAATATACTTTGGTGCTTGTAATATGTGTGTTATTGTGCAGGAAAAGGCACTAATTGATCAAAGATGAGAGACACAAAGAAATGATACAAGTTGCCAAAGAAAAGAGGAAACATCAGCAAGTTCGCTTTGCGAACTTGCCAACGAATGTTCGCTTTGCGAACAAACTGGCGAAGTCCCAGCGAATGGTCCCAGAATTATGGCAGAAAGAAAAGGGACTGAAGTTCGCTTTGCAAACTCCCAGCGAATGTTCGCTGATTTACTCGCTTTGCGAACAACCTGGCGAAGAACCCTTGGATATGGCAGTAGGAAAAGGAGCCTAAGTTCGCTTTGCGAACGTTTTGGCGAATTGTTCGCTTTGCGAACAAAAGTTCGCATTGCAAACTTATGCAGACAACCAAGGGCGGTTTAGCTTATCAGTGGCACTTCAGGTGCCACTTTCATCATTCGCTAGGCGAACAAATCATTCGCAGTGTGAATGTGTCTGATTTCAAGTGTCCTATAAATAGATTTTATGCATTTTCTTGGGATCATAACTTCATTTTAACATACCAAAACCTATTTTTATGATATTTCTTCCTCCAAGATGGATTTTACACATTGAGAAGCTGAAGTCGTATCCGATCTCGATTCTTCGACGCAGATGCTTTTTCATCTCCTCACAAAACTTGTGAAGCAAGCTACCATGAATATGTGTAGCTAAACACATCTTGTGTTAAGATTAGTGGTAGGTAATCCATAATTTTGTATGTATTGATCTTGATTGTAAGTTTGTGAACTTTGTTGATGATAAATATAGAAGAAAAACTTTGTTTACATGGTTTATATTTTGTTTTAATTCATGATCGAGAGATATGTTCTAAAACTTGACCTAAGTTTCAATCCATCAATAATCATAAGGCTAGAGATAGTTTTGAAAGTTGATGGTCTTACATATTGAACTTGAATGTTATCATATTGGTAGCTTGAGTGAGAGATCATCAAAGGATCAATATGATAAATCTCACAACAAGTGTTCGAGAGAAACTTGTAGAGAGGATACGTGATTATATTTATCGTTAACGAGTTCACACGCTTTACAAGTAAATACGTATAAAACGGATTATCGGACACTAATCTTGGCATGTTTTTACCAAACCCTAAGAACAAATTTCTTTACCATTGATTACTAAATTTTATGCAAACAATCCGATACGAAAAATCAAACTCTTTGTTACTTTAAAAGTTTGAAACGCTTTTGACTATAGAACGGCGGCAATATACATTCAATCCCTGTGGATACGATAAAACACCCCCGAAATACTTTTCAACAAAATGGCGCCGTTGCCGGGGATTGTTGTTATATTCCATGCATTGCAATAGTTATTGAGTTTTAAACTTGTTTAACTTTTTCTTGTGCTTGTTGATTTTGTTTGGTTTAGTGTGCAGACTCCGTTTTATGCGAGGGAAGTTACCCGCAGACCAACTTCTTTTTGATCCTGAAATCGAAAGAACTGCGTGTAAGTTAAATAGCAGAATAAGGCGGAGGAGGCAACTTGCCAAGCAAAGACAAGAACGAGAGGAAAGTTCAACTTCGACACCAACCATGGCTGCTCCACCACCACCACTACCACCTGCTTCAGTTCCTTGTACTAATAGTTCGAGACATACTGCGCAATTCGCACGTAATGCTCATAATGGTCGGCATTCTGAAATGAAAACGGGTATTCTCGCTCTTCTATACTAGAATCCTTTCACTGGTATGGATCATGAGGATCCCTTTACTCACTTGACTAAGTTCTATGAGATTGCAGGCGCGACTGGTGCACCCGAAGCTGAAGAAGAGTCGTTGTTTAAGAGACTATTCCCGCATTCCCTCATTGGGAAGGCTAAGGAATGGTACCTTGACCAATCTACGGCTATCATGATGGACTGGAACATGCTAGAGGAAAAATTTTTGGAATGATTTTTTCCTCACAATCGTTTCATGGAGGCTAAACGGCAATTGCAGTTTTCACTCAAGGTGAAAATGAGTCTCTCAACGAAGCTTGGGAGAGATTCAAGTCCATGCTAAGAAAGTGTAGAGGGCACAGGTTTGATGAGCTTACTCAAGTTCATATTTTTTGAAATGGTCTTCAGATGGTTCATAAAACATTGTTGGACGCTACTGCTGGCGGTTCTCTCATGACCAAGAGTGCCGAAGAAGCCATTTCCATCATTGACAAGATGGATCTAAACGACCATCAAGGGAACTATAACCGTGGCCCTTCTCAAAAGAAAGCGGGAGTACTAGAGTTGGGCACAAATGATGCAATACTTGCTTAAAACAAATTGCTATCTCAACAGGTTGAGTTGCTAACGCAACAAATGTCAAAGTTACGTCAACAGATTAAAGAGATGCATGAACTTCTTAACAAAAATGTGCAAGTAGCGGTTTGTGAGCTATGTAAAGGTGATCACCCAACCGACTATTGTCCTCCTTGTCCTCCTGTTGAAGGAGAAGTAAATTACATGAATAATCAAAATCAACAACAAGGTTAATCGGAAAAATCCTTATCAACCTCAAGGTGGGAGTTCCAAGCTTGAAGAAACTCTTAACCAATTTATTCAAATGTCCATGGCAAATCAAAAGACAAATGAAGCATCCATCAAAAATCTCGAAAATCAAGTTGGGCAACTTGCAAAACAAGTGGCCGAGCAACAAGCGGGACCTTCTTTCTCCGCCAATACTCAAAATAACCCAAAGGAGCATTGTAAAGCTATTGTTACTAGAAGTGGGAGAGAGTTGGGAGAAGGAGAAAAAAACTAGAAAAATGTTGATGTACGAATTGAGGAGGTTGTGGAGAAAGAAGAAGTTGATGATGTTGTAGTTGAAAATAATGATAAGGAAGAAGTTGAAAATAAGAATGAGAAGTTAGTTGAAAAAGAAAACCTTGAAAAAGAAAAGATAGAAGAAAAGAAAAGAAGAGTGAAAAAGGGGAAGGAGATAGTGAATCCAATTCTGATCCAAAACTTACCTTACCCTCATGTGCTTACAAAGAAAGACAATGAACGGCATTACGCTCGTTTCATGGACATATTCAAACAATTGCAAATCAACATTCCGTTTGCCGAAGCGCTTGAACAAATGCCGAAATATGCTAAGTTCATGAAAGATATTCTTACAAAGAAGCGAAGATATTCGGAGCCGGAAACAATTGTCCTTGATGCAAGTTGTAGTGCTATAATCCAAAGAACTCTACCAAGGAAAGAAGTCGATCCGGGGCGTGTTACTTTGCCGGTAACCATTGGTGATGTCTATGTTAGAAAGGGCTTAATTGATTTGGGCTCAAGCATAAACTTAATTCCGTTGTCCATTGTGAAGAGGCTTGGGAACATTGAAATGAAGGCAATTCAGATGATGTTACAATTGGCCGACAAATCCATAACTCATCCTCATGGAATGGCTCAAGATGTCTTGGTTAAAGTTGATAAGTTTTTCTTTCCGGTTGACGTTGTTGTTATTAATATGGAGAAAGACGAGGATGCTCCATTAATTCGTGGACACCCATTTATGAAGACCACCCGAATAATGATTGACGTTGATGACGGTCTTATGAAAGTAAGAGTTCAAAATGAAGAAGTGAGTTTTAATCTCTTTGAAGCAATGAAGCATTCTCAAGATAAACATGATAGTTTCCGTATTGATGCAACGGAAGAGACCATAGTGGAAGTTTCAAAGCAAGTTCATATAGTATCTCCCTTGGAAAGAGCTCTTGATGACTCATTTGAAATATTTTTCGATGAAGAAGAAAGGGCACTGGAAGAGTGTTTGAAGGAACTTGAATCTTTGAAGGAGTTACAACCATGGGAATGTGAAGTGGAAGAGTTAAAGAAAGAGGTGAGTGATGATAAGTCTCAACTTGAATTGAAGGTGTTGCCTTCTAATTTAAAATTTGTGTTTCTTGAAGACGGTTGTAACAAACCGGTTATCATTAGCAACATCTTGACCGACAAAGAGGAGGATCGTTTGATTCAAGTTTTGAAAAAGAATCAACTTGCTATAGGTTGGGTTATTTCTGATCTAAAGGGAATAAGTCCAGCTAATTGCATGCATACGATTTTAATGGAAGAAGATTTCAAGTCGGTCGCTTAACCGCAACGCCGCTTAAATCCTACCATGAAAGAGGTGGTTAGGAAGGAAGTGTTAAAAATGTTAGATGCCTGAATGATTTATCCCATTTTTGATAGCCCATGGGTTAGTTCGGTATAAGTGGTGCCGAAAAAAGGCAGATTGACGATTATCCAAAACGAGAAAAATGAGTTAATCCCAACAAGAACCGTGAGCGGGTGGAGAATGTGTATAGATTATCGTAGGCTAAACAAAGCTACGAGGAAAGATCATTTCCCTCTTCCGTTCATGGATCAAATACTTGAGAGGCTTTCCGGTCAACAGTTTTACTGTTTTTTGGATGGTTATTCGGGTTACAATCAAATTATTGTGAACCCGGAGGACCATGAAAAAACTGCTTTTACATGCCCTTTTGGAATCTTTGCGTATAGGAGGATGTCGTTTGGGTTGTGTAATGCACCGACGACTTTTCAAAGGTGTATGCAAGCAATATTCTCAGATTTGATCGAAAAGACAATTGAGGTTTTTAGGGATGACTTCTCGGTTTTTGGGCAATCGTTTAATATTTGTTTGAAAAACTTGGAAGCGGTTTTGGAACGGTGTGTGGAAACCAATTTGGTACTCAATTAGGGAAAATGTAACTACATGGTGACTGAAGGAATTGTGCTCGGCCACAAAGTTTCTTCAAAGGGCCTTGAAGTCGATTGAGCCAAGGTGGATGTTATTGAGAAATTGCCACCACCGTTGAATGTAAAAGGTATAAGGAGCTTCCTTGGACATGCGGAATTTTATCGGAGGTTCATCAAGGATTTCGCAAAGATAGCAAAGCCTTTGAGCAATTTGCTCAATAAAGATAAGTCCTTTGATTTTGATGAGTCTTGCATGGTCGCTTTTAATTCTTTAAAACAAAGTTTGACTACCACACCATAATCATCGCGCCCAATTGGAAAATGGATTTTGAACTCATGTGTGACGCGAACGATTATGCGGTAGGTGCGGTATTGGGTCAAAGGAGAACAAAATTTTTTCATGCTATACACTACGTGAGCTAAGTCTTGAATGAAGCTCAAGTAAACTATGCAACAACCGAAAAAGAGTTGCTTGCGATAGTGTATGCATTGGAGAAATTTCAGTCGTATCTGATTGGTTCAAAGGTGGTAGTCTACACTGACCACTCGACCATTAAATATCTGCTTACCAAGCCGGATTCAAAACAAAGGTGAATCCGGTGGATCCTTTTATTACAAGAGTTTGATTTGGAAATCCGTGACAAAAAAGGGTCAGAAAACTTGGTAGCAGATCATTTATCCAGGTTGGTCAATGTAGAGGTAACTCACTGTGAAAATGAGGTCCGTGAAGAATTTTCGGACGAAAAATTTTTTCGAGTACAAGTTAGGCCGTGGTTCGTAGATTTTGCTAACCACAAGGCAACCGGATTTATACCGGAGGACCTAACTTGGAATCAAAGATGGAATTTCCACTCGTATGCTAATTTCTATGTTTGGGACGAGCCATACTTGTTTAAGTTAGGAGGTGACAATTTGTTGAGGAGGTATGTCACTCTTGACGAAGCCAAAAGTATCCTTTGGCATTGTCACAACTCGCCTTATGGAGGGCATTACAATGGTTTAAGAACGGCAATTAAAGTCCTCCAATCAGGCTTTTATTGGCCAACATTGTTTAAAGATGCCGACCTCCATGCAAAAAGTTGTGACACATGCCAAAGAAGTGGCGGGATTGGAAAAAGAAATGAAATGCCCTTGCAAACAATTTTGGAAGTCGAGGTGTTCGATTGTTGGGATATTGATTTTGTCGGACCATTCCCACCATCTTTTTTAAACGAGTATATCTTAGTTGTGGTTGACAATGTTTCCAAGTGGGTGGAAGCAATTGCATCACCGAGGACCGATGGCAAGACGGTGATAAATTTTTTAAAGAAAAACATATTTTCCCGTTTTTGCACCCCTCGTGTGTTAATCAGTGACGGAGGTTCGCATTTTTGCAATGCACCGCTCGAAAAGGTCTTAGGGCATTACGGTGTAAAGCACAAAGTTGCAACTCCGTACCACCCACAGACCAATGGTCAGGCAGAAGTGTCTAATAGAGAGGTCAAATTTTTTTTAGAGAAAACCGTGTCGAGCTCGCGGAAATATTGGTCACAAAAGTTAGATGAGGCTTTGTGGGCGTATCGCACCGCTTACAAAGCTCCAATCGATCTAACTCCTTTTCAAATGGTTTATGGCAAGATATGCCATTTACCCGTTGAATTGGAGCATAAGGCTCTTTGGGCTTTGAAAATGTTAAATTTTGATCTGAGTTTGGCCAGTGAAAAAAGGAAAGTTCAGTTGCATGAATTGGAAGAGATGCGAAATAACGCGTGCCACTCAAGTAAGATCTATAAGGAGAAAGTGAAAGGATACCATGACAAAAAGGTTTCTCAGAAGGAATTCCGGGTTGGCCAGATGGTACTTTTATTTAATTCCCATCTGAAATTGTTTCCGGGAAAATTAAAGTCCAAATGGTCTGGACTGTTTTTTGTCAAGGATGTCAATCACTATGGTGCAATAGTCATTGAGGACATGAAAAAGAAAGAAAGTTGGGCAGTAAATGGCCAACGGTTGAAATTATATCTTAGAGGAGAAGTCGACCGAGATAATTGCAGTGTGTTTATTGATGATCTTTGAAATCATCTTGGACTGTCGAGCTTATCCGACGTTAAACAAGCGCTTGTTGGGAGGCACCCCAACATTGTAAGTAATTATGTTTTCTTTGCTGTTTTGATGATTTCAGTTATTTAGAATTGGTTTAGGAAGTGGTAGAAGATGCAGAAATGTTTTTCAAAAACCTGTCATGTTCGCTGGCACGTTCGCTTTGCGAACTGGGGCGAGTATTCGCTGGCCAGTTTGCATTGCGAACTTAACGAGACAGGCAAATAATATTCTGCTGCCACCTCATTAAAAAGGAATTTTTATGGGTGGGCCAGACATTTGGGCCCATGACCCATCCTTTTGTTTTTCTGAACTTATGAAGGGAAACCCTACTCCCTTGAACATTCTCACTCTTACCTCTCTCATTCACAAACACTCACAAGAACAATCTCTCACGTGTTCTGTTCCTCTAATTTTTCACCTAGTTTTTCCATTCACCAACAAGTTCAGGTTTGAATTTCTTGTTCTCTCTGTTATTTTCTATTAGGCAATGTGGTTAGGTTGAACATTAGAGACAATTTTATTCTAGGCTTAAAAAGTGTACAATTCACCTCTGGTTTAATGTTTGTTTATTGTTGCAAGTTAAATTTTATGCAAACATTAGAATGGAGGTGGTATTGTGAAAGGAACTCTGATGTTGAAATTGCTGGATGCTGTTATTTTTGAAAAATATCGCAGGTTCGCTGACCCGTTCGCTTTGCGGACCTGGGCGAGCATTCGCCAAAACCTCACATTGCGAATCTGGGGCGAATGTTCGCCAGGCTTCGCTTTGCGAACTTAGCTGCGAACAGACTAGAATTTGGAGATTTTTTTTATGTTATCTCAGTTCGTGATTTTGTTTTGCTCCCATTTCTAATGAACTGTTTCCCTACTGGTTGTTGTTTTATCTGTTGATTTGTGCAGATGGCTCCTAAAATCAATCTGGAAAAGAAGAGAAAGGCCAGCACATCACGACAAGTACCAATTCAGTTTGACAATGATCGCTTTAGGGGCGCAAAACAGGCCACAAGATACCTAACTTTGGAAAGGCGATCCATTTTACTTGAAAAAGATTTAACCTGAATCCGCAAGGGAGATACCGTTCCATAGCTCTACTCCTAGAAGAGAAAAAGTGGGGGAGGTTGATAACTCCTGTGGATAGTTACAATGTTGAAATGGTTCGCAAGTTCTATGTTAATGCCCTTACTGATGATGGGGAGCCTTTTGGTTGGACAACTTTCGTTGGGGGAAAAGTGGTGAGATTTGATAGAGGAATCATTAATACCGTTCTTGAAAATCCTTTACCTTTGAGAGCAAGTCAGATTGATGACTTCCATAGAACCTTGCACCTCCACAGAGACATTGCGGCCATTACTAGAGACCTTTAAAGAGAAGGTAAAACTGTAGAGCTCAACCCATCTGGGGTTGCCATAAGATACCGTCGTGAAGATATGCGACCTTTGGCACAATTAATCTTGCTTTTGGTTGTCACCAATATTAAGCCAAAGTCACATACATAGACCATTCCTATTCCCCTTGCCCATCTTGTCCACAACATATTGACCAATGTTGAGATTGATGTAGCTAGGATAATAGAGGATGAGATAAGGGCTATTGCTAAGAGTGGTCTTGGTTCTGCTTCTCGGAAGAATGCTCCTCTTGCTTTTCCTTGTCTCATTATGACACTGTGTGTGCATGTTCGGGTTGATGTCCCCACGCGCCGTCAGGTGACTATCCCGTCTGCTATCGATGACCGTTATATGGATAAGTTTTGTAAGCCTAAGGGAGCAAGGGGTGAGACTTCTGGTGCTGGTTCTGATGTCGGCACAAGGGCTGGCGATGGGTCTGGGAGTTCTGGATCGCAAGGTTTCTATCCTTATCAGCAGGAGATTTTCCAGTATAACTGGGATTGAATGGCAGCTTCTCAGCACGCCATGATGGACTTACACGATTCTATGCAGGTTTTGCAACTGCAGATCCGTGAACTCGCCGTGGATCACACTATGATGACGACGGAGCAATTCCTCTATCATGCTGGTTGGCCTGAGGCCAGGCCAGTTTTCAGAGGGGGAGCAGAGGCTGCTAATGAGCCTGAAGATGCTGACGCGGAGGATGATGGCGATGGTGATGATGTGGAGGTTTCTGGTTCTGTATCTGGTTCAGAGGAGGAGTTGATAGAGGTGTCCGGTTCAGAGTCCGAAGAGGACTGATTTTGTTGTTATGCTTTTGTACTTCCTTTGCGCGTCAAAGTGAAGTTTTCTTATGTTTTATGTTATTATACTTTTTGTATCAGTTTATACTACTGTACTTTATCCACTTTTTGGATTATTTTGAGATATTATGATGTACTTTGTACCCTTTTGTGGTACTTATGTCTTTGTTGGTGTTTTAACACCTTAACATTACTATTAATAATATTATTTTTAGTTAAAAATTGTTCAGTTTTTGTTTCAATTTTATTTTAGTTTTTATTATTATTGTTGTTAAGAGTTGAATTCTTCAGTTTATGAATGTTCAACTCTTAAAATGTTGGTATGCTTTTTATCGCTTTATGTTGGTATGCTTTTGGAAATTTAATGTTTCCATCTTTTGGTTGTGGTTATGGAAGAAACTTCTAGGTTGGTGATTGTGGTCATCAAAGAAGATTCCTCTAAGATTGGATGGCTATGATAGTATTTTAAGCATGTATTGTTGGCAAGGTACATAGTTACCTATTTTTAGAATTTAGAATGTGTTAGAACTTTTTGTCTTTATATAAATGAAATTGTGTTTCTTATTACAACTTTATTGATTGCTTATGTCATTTAGGTCCAAAAACTACAAAAGTGAGAAACCTCCGTGTTATACTAAATGCGTAGGATTGATGATGAATTTTGTTTTATACCTTTAATTCATGCTTTATCTTGTGATTTGTGTGATATTGTGGAAGCATTAGAAAGGATCAAGACATTTGTTGATAATGAGCACAACCATTTCCAAACAGTGATTTACCCGTGAGTGTCATACCCCGAATTTTGACCACTAATATTCCCCATCATTGTGCAAATCATCATCACAATATAGATGGACCATCATACTTCATTAGTCTCCCCAAAAATGGATGAGCATCCACTATAATCAAATTTAAGGTTTCAAGCCTTCTCAAAGCTCTTAGACAAAGGATCAATCAAGGAATGACATGATCTTCAACTTGTCTAAACCTCTCAAACATCCACAATGGATCAAGAGGACTCTCACATCAAGGATTAAGCACAAGGCTGCAACAGTCCAAGTGGATTAAGCCTCAAGATCGCCAGTGTCACCAAATTAGGGTTTTGGTCGACTGGGGCCTCCAGATGGAAATTTTCCTCTGGGCATGTGCCAAAGGCTTCAAAGCACAACCTAAGATGCTCCAAGGGATATCATGAACCTAATCATCAAGTCAATTTTGCCTCAGGGGATGCATTCATAAAAAATCAGGAATTAGGGTTTCTTGACCTAATTCACCCCTAAGTTGACTTTTGGGACAAAACATGAGCCAAGACCTCAAGAGAGGATTTGAGGGTCTCTAACACACTATATTGATCCATTTTCAACAATGGATTGATCCAAGAAGCTTGATCAACAAGTTTCAAATTCATCAGAACCACAATTAGGGTTTCGCGAGAAAAGTCAACTGTGCCTTTGACTTTTCACCAGGACATGCTCCCAAACCTTGGGACATGATTCAATAAACCCTATAACACCTATGAAATCAATCCATCAAGTTTGATTTAGGTCAAGGACTTGATTTCATAGAGGATCGCACCGTTTTGAGTTCATCTGACAAAAAAGTCAACTGTGCACAAAAGTCAACTTTGACTTTTTGAGATTTTTCACAATTATGGTTCTTTGACCCTAAAATGATGTTAATATGTGATTGGGATCATCATTCATCAAGAAAATTAAGAAAAGTGGGATAACTTGTAAAAAGGGTAACCATAAAAAACTTAGAAATTTTCTAAGTTATGGAACAAAGTGGCTAGGGTACCAACTTCCAAGGATCATAACTTGAGATCCAAGCAACCATTTGGGCTGATCCAAAGATGGATTTGTAGCTCTCATGGCATAATTTAAAAGTGTCAACTACACCTCATTCCAATTCATCATAGACTTTGAGTTATGGTTGGATCAAAATGGCTGAAAACATGAAATGCCACTTTTTCCAACACTTAGTGAAATTTTCACTAAGTCAGAATCTGTCTTGTTTTTTTTTTCCAAAAGTAGGGGGATTTTTCACTTGGATCCAAAAGGTATCAAGACAAACTATGATCACACATGTGCTGTATCATATAAGAGCTTTCCAAAATGGCCAAGAACTCCATGACACTCCACTTAAGCCATGAGATATAATAATGACAATGTGCCTTGCTGCAAACTGTCATGGCAAGGCAGATTTGTGCATTTTGCTCGATTTGAGCAAATTTTGCAAATGAAAAACAATTTTATCCATCTGAAACCTCAGGGGGAGACCAAGGAGGGACAAACACTAGTCCATCAGCCTCCCAAGTCCTTGGAACCAAAAGTAGCATGCCAAACCTAGAAATGTCTAAAAGAGGGACAAAACTCCAATTTTGGTTTGGAGAATTTAATGGATGCACTAAGGTGGCATGGACTGAGCCCTTTCCAACTGAATTCAGTCAAGACTTATCCAAGAACTAGGGAACCAGCAGCCTGTGCTCTAACCTCTAGTCAATGGCTAGAGGAGACTTGGATTCCTATTGATCAACATTTGTCAAACCTCTATTGCAGTTGCCATTCACTATTGCTTGCAAAACAAACTTGCTCTACTATAAATAGAGCTCATTTGTGCTCAGTTTGAGTACACCAAAGCCATCAAATAGATGCTTTCCTCAAAATCTCTTCCTTCACTCCAAAATTTCCTTCCAAAGCAAGTCACTATCGGGTTTTGAGTTTGAGAGTTATTCCAACCAAACCAATCACACACACACCTCATAAACATCGTATAGAAGTGATCCAAACACTCACATAGCATCTGTAACACCAAAATCACAAAATCACTTGCCAACTGCTCAAGTTCTTGACAGAGGTGCAGTTGGGGTACCATCTTCAGTTCCAGCTTGTTCCAAACCACTCCAAGCATTCAAACACATCACTTGGCACCTAAGGAAGCTGTGCAAATCATTGGAACCAGCTTGCAACACCTCTAATACAAAACACGATCACCAGCTGCAAGAGGTAAGCCTGAGCTCTTCTAACTCTATGATCCATGCATTTTTTGCTGCACAATAATTTGGCCATATATTCATATCATGCATAGAGTGTTTACCCTCAATCAATTGCTTTGTTTGAATCGTGTATGGAATTTCTGAGTCTTCATGCAAATTTTAGGGTTCTTGAGGTTTCTCTTTGATTTCTTATTACTTGCTTAAAATAAATGAAATTAAAGACCATAGACATGATCGTGAGGTGAAAACGAGCAGATTGATATGTAGATTGCATGATATCATCAAGTATTCAGTGAGATTGAATAGAAAATGCAAATCTGCAGAAACAGAGGGTGGCGCGTGTTCTTGGCATGTTCTTGGCGCCATTTTTTGAATATTTGAATATTTGAATTTTGTGATTTTATTTAATTGATTCAAAAATTAATTTCTCTCTGAATTTTAATGATTTTGAGTTGATTCTTTTTTTAATAATTCAAAAAAATGTTAAAATATTTTATTTTTCCAAAATTCCCAAAAATATTATTTATTTCCTATATTTGATATTTTTGCAAAGAATTAATATTTTATTTGTTTTTCAACATTTAAAATGTTTTTTCTCCCTTGATTTTCCAAACTTAATTGATTTCCAATCATTTTGTGGATATAAACATGATTTTTCAAACATTAATCCAAGAAAAACCTCGGCGCGATCGCCGTTTTCAAACAAATAACTCTGGGCTTCTCCTTGAGCAGTAAGTCCCATCTCTTGTACAAAAATAAATCTTTGGGCCTCTAATAGAGTGTAAGACCCATCCCCTTGTACATAAAAACTTTTTGGACCTCACATATTATATAAGTCCCTCTGTAAAGTTTTTTAAACAACGGTACAATCATCGTTAAAGCTTGGGCCTCTCCTTGAGCTGTAAGCCCCAACCATCTTTTCAAAGCACTTTCTCCTTTGATTTTGAATTCAAATATATGTTGTTATCAAAACTTTCTTTGTTGAACAACTAACCAAACAACGTGGAAGATCTACAACGTGTAAGTGTTTATCCGCTTTCATATGTACATAACTGTATTGTGGGGCTACTTCACTGTAAGTCTTCTTTCACATCCCTTTATATACTTGTCACATATCCACTGTGTAATACTAGTATAGTTATTTAGAGTTTTCCCCGGCAACTACGTCTAGAACAAGGTAAAGCTTGTTGATCACTCTTAAATACAAACAAAACTAGATCCCCCGTAGGATTCTAGATACAGTATTCCCTCCTCTTAGGGGTTAAACAATATGGAACAAAGAGAAAGGGAGTATTCTCGGTGAACCTTTTCTCAGACTGTCACCCTTAGAAATTGTCAAAGAAACTCTAACTCCCCAGAGATGATCTTTTCTCCGTGAATGGCATCTCTTGAGTTTCTTCCAAATCCTCGAACTTTCCTGGAATGATCTCTTCTCGGTGAATTGCATTTCTTGAACTTCTCTTGGTTTGGGGACCCACAGGCTTCCTAAAAGCATCCCCGCCTCCTCTTGGGCGTTGTACAAGGACCTTTCGGCTTCTTAGAAGTTCTCATGCCTTCTCTTGGGCTTAATACAAGGACCCTGACGACCTTTTAAAAGTATAAGACATAACTTAGTCATCCTTTGCTAGAGCAGTCTTTCCCGCGTCAAAACTCCAGCCATTTTAGGGCTGATACTCATCCCTTAATGCCCGTGCCTCCTATTGGGCCTTGTACAAAAGATAAAACTCTAGACTTGGACAATCTAAAACTCTTGAGTATCAAAAACATTCTCAAGTTCCTTTCAAACATAGGAAAAATACCGATCACTCTGGATCAATCTCCAGCATAAACCCGGTCTCTCTCATGAGAGTTCCCCACACTTGGACCCGCTTTAGCATCTCCAGGATCCACGACGGTAAGTTAGCCTCCTCTTGGGCTTTGTACAAATGA
Organism: Lathyrus tuberosus; assembly: GCA_022829125.1. Classification (NCBI taxonomy): domain Eukaryota; kingdom Viridiplantae; phylum Streptophyta; class Magnoliopsida; order Fabales; family Fabaceae; genus Lathyrus; species Lathyrus tuberosus. The sequence continues at coordinate 3,187,299 of JALAZF010000266.1, read as the reverse complement.
TTCTCCTTGGCAAAGCTAACCTTTTCAGACTCTCTTGTTGAGTCAACCACTTTTAGCCTCCGTCTTGGGCTTTGTACAAGACAGATAAATAACTCTCTTGTTGAGTATAAAAGACTCTCTTGTTGAGTCAGCCTCCTTTAGCCTCCATCTCGGGCTTCGTACGAGATAGAAAAACCACTCTCTTGTTGAGTATAAAAGACTCTCTTGTTGAGTCAACCCCTTTTAGCCTCCGTCTTGGGATTCATACAAGACACATATAAAACACTCTCTTGTTGAGTATAAAAGACTCTCTTGTTGAGCCAATATCCTTTTAGCCTCAATCTCGGGCTTCGTACGAGACAGCAAATCACTCTATTGTTGAGTATAAAAGACTCTCTTGTTGAGTCAATCAATATTCAGACTCTCTTGTTGAGTCAATCACCTGTTCAAGACTCTCTTGTTGAGTCAACCTTTTTAGCCTCCGTCTTGAGCTTTATACAGGACAGATAAAAGTACTCTCTTGTTGAGTCAAACCATTTCATCCTACATCTTGGACTTTATACAAGATACATTCTCCTCAACGGAGTTAAAATCTCTTTTAGCCTCAATCTTGGGTGTTGTACAAGACAGAAAGAACATTTTCCCCGAAAAAGTCAAACTTCCCGCCTCCTCTTAGGCTTTGTATAAAGAAAACCCCGGTTGAGTCAATCAACCTTTTAGCATCAAAGTTGTGTCTTGCTCACAGCATACAAACATCAACAACTCCTCTTTAGAGATGACAAATTCTCTCCCAGCCAAAACCCTTTAGCTTCACATCTTGGGCTTTGAACAAGATACAAACCACCTTTAGCTTCACGCCTTAGGCTTTGAACAAGACACCAAAACAACCTTTTTCCTCCCTTAGAATATGAGGAACTACGATCGCTCTGATTTACCTGTTTCGGGAATACGTGGGCATAAGATTGCAAAAATCTTAGCGAGCATACTAATCAAAAACCCAAAATCCCGTACCTTCATATATCAACCCAAAAGCATCAAATCTAAACACATTACCCAAAACCTCACAAATGGTCCAAACATTCTATTCTTACCAAAATAACCGAAGAGGGGCCCACATCTTAATAGCATCTGTAAACCAACAGTTTTGACTGTTTAAACTCAGTATGCAAGCAGGGTTAATTGGAGACATCTATTTCCCTTCCTTAATCAGCTTAACAGGATAAAAAATGAATCGAACTGTAGTGCCCAAGCGATAGTGATTCAAGACCACAAAAATCGTGCTACAGAAAAAGGGCGCCCACCGTGGGGCTCTATTCTCTTTCTTAGAATCTTCGGTGGAAACCTTAAGTTTAGAAAAGGCCACAGAAAAGTGGCGACCACAGTGGGAGGCATTCTTTCTAGCCTCTTTTAAGGCAGAAAGCCTTAAATTCACCAAATACCACAAAAATGGCGACTCTGCTGGGGAGTCATTGTTTGTGTAGGATCATAAGACTAGAGGTCTAGGATGATTAAGACGAATATATATACTGCTTTTCCTAATTGATATCTGTGTTTATTTTTCTGCTAATGGGAATGTGTGTGATGCTGCGTGTGGAAAGATTGAGTATACACCTAAGATAGGGGATGGCATTATACGGTTAATCTTACGGGGAGTGAATCCTAGTTAAGAGTCCTCGGTCGACCATCAAACTCAGTGGAGACTCCCTTTGCAGATACATTGCCTATACGACTTCGGTTGTTGAAAGTAGTGTGGTCGATTGGGTTATCTAAGAAGCTGAGGTTTTTAGTAGACTGAAACCATTTTGTAGTGCGGAAGCTATCGGAAATAGTTGTCACGCGATACTACCCTCATTTGAGATCACTCTAGGATACATCAGCACGCTGGCGATCCGCTTGCTGTTGTTATCCCAAGAGGGGTCAATGATTTTGCGGACAGGTACAAAAAATCACCAGTATAAACCTTTGGGGATGGGTGGAGCCTTGACTTCATGACACCGACCCTTTGACCCCATGTTTTTTCTATGTTTTTGTGTGCTGCATTCATACATTCATTTAAAAAACATTTAAACAAAGAAAAATCTTTTCTTCTAGTCTCTCTTTTTCAAATTAAACTAAGACAATGATTGCAAATGTCAGATAAAGAGATTGCGCTAATGGATTTCGGTAGAAGAAAAACTCACAAATACACCTTCAAGGTTCCAAAACTAGAGGATTTAAGAGGTCTGGCGAGAATGATCACCAACCCCGAGGCTTTCAGAGCCAAGCATGGAGGACTGCTATCTCTGTTAAGGGTTCATGTAATCGAAGGAATCCTGTCCATACTAATCCAGTTCTACGATCCGGTCTATCACTGTTTCACATTCCCGGATTATCAACTAGAACCAACACTGGAGGAGTACTCTCACCTGACTGATTTTCCCATTACTGACCAAGCTCCCTTTCTGGACTGGAAGAAATTCCAAAGGATCAAACCATTGCGAGAGCAATCTATTTGGATGAGTCAGAGGTCAGGATTCACATGACCACTAAGGGGGGAATCCAGGGTTTGTCAGCCCAGTTCTTGACAAAGAAAGCTCTATACTTTGCTAGTATAGGGAACGTGGCCGCTTTTGAGAGCATCTTTGTTTTTCTCACCTACGGGTTATTTTTGTTTCCCAACATCGATAACTTTGTAGATATCAATGCCATTAAGGTTTTTCTGATTGGAAACCCTGTACAGACCTTGCTCGCTGATGCTTATCATTCTGTACACTTAAGGAATTTGTACAATGGAGGAATGATCATATGTTGTGTACCCCTGCTATACAAATGGTTCACTTCCCACTTACCCAAGTCTGCTGCATTTTGGGATCAAAGGAATACTTTACGTTGGTCGGAGAGAATCATGTCTCTTACCAACTCTGAAATCGATTGGTACAATCGAATCTATGACGGTATCAAGATCATTGACCGTTGTGGAAATTTCCCAAATGTACCCCTTATAGGAACTAAGGGAGGAATCAACTATCATCCAGTATTAGTTCGTCGTCAATTTGGATACCCGGTGAGGCATGTCCCGTGTAATGCTCATCTGGAAGGTCTTTTCTTCAAGGAAGGAGAAAACGACAGGGCACTAAAGACGGAAATAGTGCATGCCTGGAAACACGTTCACAGGAAAGGAAGAGAGTCTTTAGGAAAACCAGACTGTGTCTCGGTGGAGCCTTATCTCCACTGGGTGCAAACTAGAGCTCTCAAGCTGAGGATGCCTTACCCTCGCAGGAAGTTCTTCCATTAAGGGACTCTGTCCTTTATTTTATGTCTGAGACGGAAAAACTTCAGGTTACTCTCAACAAAGTTCAACAGGAGAAGAGGTCTTGGAAGAACAAGTATCGTATTCTCAATGTAGAGTGTAAGAAAATACAGCAATTATTGAAAGATAAAGATGCTCTGATTGAGATTTTAGAGCAATATGCTATAGAAAATCAGGATGACCAGAGGAATTTGCTCACTCCTTTCACTTGGCAAAGGAATGATAACCCGGCAATGGCCCAAGAGCCCCGGTCAAAGAAAAGGAAAGCACCAGAACCAGCACCGTAGCTCGCTTCAGAGAGGACTCAGGACCCATAAGTTTAGATTTCCTTTTACAAGCACTATGTAAATTACTGTATTTCCATTTCCGCAATCTTTGAATTCAATAAAATGGGGTTTTCCCACTGTTTGATATTTGTAATCTAATTGTCGAAGTTTACTTTGAATAAATGGAAAAATATACAATGAATATAATCATTTTCATATCATTCATCATTCTCACGTAACGCATTCTTCTTACCTACGAATCTCACATTTGCGTCTCGATTCTAGAGTCAAACTGTCTCATTCGCACAATACTCGGGCCAATCGTCAGAAAAAGATAGATGATCTCAAGGAAGAGAACAGAGAGTTGAGGGAAGAGATCGACACTCTGACAACGACATGCAAGCTCTAGCAGAAGCTCAAATGCAACAACAAAGGACTGTGATCTCAGAGATCACATCAACGCCCATAGTGGAAAAGTATGATCCTAGGTACAAAATGCCGAAAGATCGTCCCTAGGGCATACCTATTAACTATATTCCAGAGGGATATATTCCGCCGATCACTGAAGATCCGGAAACTTCAGCAGGAGCCGCTGGGCCTGAAGGTTACAAACTTCGGGAAAGAGAAGATGCCAGGGGCATGACAGCAACTCCTGAAGGTTACAAACTTCGGGAGGCACCGAGAGTCTCGGCCATAATGACTATACCACTGCCCGTGGTACACACTGTCCCGGAAGGACAGATTCCACAGATACCTTCTGGTGGAAACAAAAGTATGTTCGACAGAATGAATGAGTTCCAGGAACAATTCCTGGAGATACAGAAAGAACTGCAAGCCCTTCGCGGTCAGGATTTATTTGGAAAGGACACCGCAGACCTTTGTTTGGTCCCCAATGTGAAAGTTCCGCACAAGTTCCAGGTACCCGATTTTGAAAAGTACAAGGGTAACTTTCACCCTCAAAGCCACTTGGTGATGTACGCTCGGCGAATGTCAGCTCAGACAAAGAACCATGAGCTACTAATTCACTACTTTTAGGATAGTTTAACCGGTGCCGCACTCAAATGGTACATGGGTTTAAACCGCACTAAGATTGGCACTTTCAGAGATCTTGGCGCTGCCTTTGTTCAACAATATAAGTATAACCTGGACATGGCACCAGACAGAGATCAACTCAGATCGATGTCACAGAAGGACAAGGAAAACTTTAAGGAGTACGCTCAGAGATAGCGTGAAATTTCCGCTCAGATTTGTTCACCTCTTGAGGAAAAAGAGATGACAAAGATCTTCTTGAAAACCTTAAGCTCATTTTACTACGACAGAATGGTTGCCAGTGCGCCCAGTGACCTCACCGAGATGGTGGGCATGGGAGTTCGTCTTGAGGAAGCAGTCCGAGAAGGACGTTTAGTTAAAGACGCTGGATCATCTAGTAGTACAAAACGATACGGTAGTGCTCTCCCTGAGAAAAAAAGAGCAAGATATTGGGAATATCTCTCTCGAAAAGCAAAGGCGACGATACCAACCAGTAGCAGCCGTAACTCCTGCTATCAACCCCGCGCCTGTTCCTACGTATCAACCTCAGGTTGCTCAGAGCCAACCGAATCAACAACAATATCAGCAAAGGACACAACAGCCTCTTCAGTAGGCTCGTCCTCCGTATAGCAACAATCGTACGACGCGACCACCAGGGTTTGATCCTATACCGGTGTTGTACACAGAACTGTTTCCATTATTACTGGTCAAGGGACACGTCCAAACCAGTTCTCCTCTTACAGTACAGGAAAATCTGCCTTTTTGGTTCAAAGCGGATCAGACTTGCCCTTACCACCAAGGAGGACCAGGGCATAACATAGAAAACTGTCTCAGTTTCAAATCCGATGTGCAAAAGCTTGTTAGGAGCGGGGTCTTATCTTTCAAAGATACGAATCTGAATGTTCTCACAAACCCGCTGCCTCAACACGAGAAAGCCGCAGTAAATTTGATAGAAGGAGAGTCCAATAACAGTTATCAAATTCATGATGTACTCTTATTAAGGGCCAACTTGGTCAAGATGCATTGTAGACAGAGTGGATATGGCCATGTGCCACCTCATAATTATCACCAGTGTGATTTCTGCTCTAAAAACAATCAGGGATGTTCTGTGGTGAAATCAGCTCTACAGGAACAATTGGATCTCGGATGGATCCAAGAGCATCGAGTTCGTGGAGTTAACATGACTTATACAAGTTCCAACATCATTCAGAACCACGACATTCGTGCAATGAATGTCTACTTGGTGGCAATGCACTCAAGGAAAAGCCAGTATCATAATCTGCCGCGGCATGATTACAATTCCTGTCTGACTTGCTCGGTAAACAAACAGGGATGCTCTTTCATACAAGAGGCCCTCCAGCGTCAGATGGATCTTGGATGGATCCAGGACTACCGTGATAGAAATCCCTATCAGATCAATATGATTCAAATCTTTGATATTCTTTTGATGAATACCAGCTTGGTGGAGTTGCACGCCAAGCAAGTCCAACTCGGTTTTCTCACTTCACATGATTATCTGAGCTGTAAAGTATATTGTGAGAGTAACCAAGGGTGCGCTCTCGTTCAAAGAACTTTACAACACTTGTTAAACCACTGGTGGCTTCCGATCTATATGGACGAAGACACGCAACAAATCAGTGTGGTTAATGGGAACCCTACTAGCATCAAAGTCAGGATGTTCGATCAATGGAAACAGATCTAGTAAGGTTACACTGCATTCAAAGTGGACGTGGCGAGGTGCCACCACATAACTACGAGCGTTGTAGAGTCTACTCGGAAAATAATCAAGGATGCTACCTTGTGCGAGCAGCCCTTCAGAGTCAGTTGGACCGCAAAGAGATTCAACAGTATTCAGTTTCGGGGTCTATCAACTGGAGGCCAGACTATTTCAATGATCAGATTAAGGATGTTGTCGTACTCTCTGATCATGAAAGGACCAAAGATATTTGTACTATCATCCCTCTACTTGACGAATCGAAGGTTCTTAACTAGTAATTGATTGAAGTTACTTACAACAGTCAGAAAAATCAGAAGGCTCCTGTAGTTATCTATCTACCGGGACCAGTGCCGTACAAATCCGATAAGGCAATCCCTTACAAATACGGTGCAACAACAGTTGAGAATGAAAAAAAAACTCCATTACCCTCCGTCGTGAATATTTCAGACATCAGTCGAGTAACACGGAGCGGTCGAATCTTTAACCGAGGAGTTGGAGAACCTAACAGAGAAAAGGAACCTCAAACAGAAGTTCCCAATCCACCAGTCGGTCAATCCAGTGATCCCGACCTTTCAAAGAATGATGATGAGATGCTGAAACTCATCCAAAGGAGTGAATACAACATTGTTGATCAACTGTTACAAACTCCTTCAAAGATCTCTGTGTTATCTCTTTTACTCAGTTCCGAAGCCCACAGAGAGGCTCTACATAAAGTCTTAGAACAGGCCTTTGTGGAACAAGATGTGTCAATACGACAATTCAACAGTATCGTCTCTAACATCACTTCCTGCAACAACTCTGCAACAACTTGGGGTTTAGTGAGTAGGAATTGCCAGAAGAAGGCAAAAGCCACAACATGGCGCTCAATATCACAGTCAACTGACAGGACGATGCTTTAGCCAGCGTACTGGTAGACACCGGATCGGCTCTCAACGTCATGCCTAAGTCCACTCTAATGCGACTATCATTCAAAGGATCTCCGATGAGAGGCAGCGAGGTCGCCGTCAAAGCATTTGACGGGTCTAGAAAAACAGTTATCGGTAAAGTCAACCTTCCTATAACCATCGGTCCTCACACTTTCCTAGTCACTTTCCAGGTCATGGACATCCGGGCAACATACAGTTGTTTATTAGGAAGACCTTGGATACACCAGGCTGGGGCAGTCACTTCGACACTGCACCAGAAGCTAAAGTTTGTCAAGAATGACCAACTCATCACGGTCTGTGGAGAACAAGCCTTTATCGTGAGTAACCTATCATTATCCACTTGTGTAGAACCCGAGGAGGTTGTTGGAACTCAGTTCCAAGCACTTTTGGTGAGCCATGACAATCAGTCAGAAAAAGGAATATTGATTTCCTCATACAAAGATGCTCTCAAAGTAATCGAGAGTAACAACACCAAAAGATGGGGACAGCTTATCATTCCTGCTGATAATAAAACAAAGAAGGGTCTTGGTTTTTCTGCAACCTGTACCCAGACTGCTACTAAAGATGAAAGTCTTCATCCCATTCAGAACTTCTTCCACAGTGGAGGTTTCTTTCACCCAGTGTCTCAAGAAGTTCATACCATCAACGAGGGAGATTCCTCCGATACAGATGAAGAGTGGAAGTCCTATCTTAACGAGGACAGTTATATCTCTCAGGAAGAGGTGCCTACGCCATTTTGCTATCCCGTACAGAGTCCGAGATTTATACTGAGGTCAGACGTCAAAATGATATACGGAGATTGTGATCCTGAGGGATGCCGTGCTCCGCCAAACTCATTAGAGCAGGACACTCTAATAAAAGACAACTTTGACCACGACTATTATGGCCCGATGGATGGTCTTCCTATTTGGAAGTCGTACCCAGGAGACTTGGGGCAAGAAAATCAGCCGAACAATGAAAATCGGCTGAGCATCATTGAAAAGAATACCTGTGTCCCCACCATGTCATGGGATCAACACTCAGGTCATTCAGAAAATATCCAGCACGACGATGAATTCGCAAAGTTTGCAGGACTAGAATTCATTAACTATGCTTTTCCCGTGGTCAACGTCATCGAAAGGGATGACTCCTCCAGTTCCAAAGAAGTGTGGGACACCCTGGGACAACCAAGTGGTAAATTCGACTTCATGGTCAAGTATACTGCTCCTGAAAGCTCTCGTATCAGGCTCGAGGACATTCAGTCAACTGGATGGGGAGATCTACCTGAGAGCACAAACACTATACAAAATACAACGGAGGAATCCTCCTACGACAACTCTACCTGGGAGACAGATTCCAATGATCATGCTCCACCAGAAATCAGCGTTATTTCTGAAGACAAATCAAGGAAGGTACCAGACTTTGTGATTCACCAAGGAGTTCACCGCCAATGGGTTGTTGTCGATGTTCCGAAGATTGTTCATAAGTCAAAGTAATTGCCGTCTTTAACCTTTCACCCTGCCCAGGTGAAACAGATGTTTTGATAAGGCTCACTTTCTGTAAATATCCCTCTTCGCTTCGCCCAAAGCGACAGAGTTTTGTTTTATAGGGATGTAGTTTCAAGAATCGACAAAATCATAAATAAATAAACGTCGTTCTGTAATTTGCGCATTTATTACTGTTTTCTCTTTTCGCTTTTTCAGAAAATGGTAATCCTTAAAAACAATTTAAATAATAAAAATAAGCAGTTTTCAAAATATACACTGCACGCACTCTTGCATTTTCTCTATCTCTTCTATAAACAAATCATCATGTCATGCAGATTGCTTGTTTTAAACCCCATTTAAACATACGATCTGACGCCTTCTCCCAACTTTGAATTCCCGGTATTTGGGGCTGAAGAAGAAGATGACGACGAAATTCCAGAAGAGATCTCCCGATTACTCAGACAAGAGAAAAGGTCCATTAAACCTCACAAAGAGCCGTTAGAAACGGTCAACTTGGGCTCAGAGGAAGAGAGAAAAGAGGTCAAGATTGGGGCCCTACTCAGTCCAGCTGTCAAAGAAAGTTTGATAAAGCTTCTCAAAGAGTTTCCCGATGTATTCGCTTGGTCCTATCAGGATATGCCAGGGTTGGATACCAGCATCGTGGAACATCATCTACCGTTAAGATCAGAATGTTCGCTAGTAAAACAGAGGTTGAGACGAACTCATCCAGACATGGCCATCAAAATCAAAGAGGAAGTGCAGAAACAGATTGACGCAGGTTTCCTCGCCACATCAGAATATCCTCAATGGTTAGCCAACATAGTACCAGTTCTGAAAAAGGACGGAAAGGTCAGAATGTGTGTAGACTACAGGGATCTAAACAAGGCTAGTCCAAAGGACGACTTTCCTTTACCACACATTGATATGCTGGTAGACAGTACAGCAAAGTTCAAAGTCTTCTCCTTCATGGATGGATTCTCGGGTTATAATCAAATCAAAATGGCGCCGAAAGACATGGAGAAAACTTCGTTCATTATCCCGTGGGGTACTTTTTGTTACAAGGTAATGTCGTTCGGCTTAAAGAATGTCGGGGCAACCTATCAAAGGGCCATGACTACTCTGTTCCACGACATGATACATAAATAAATAGAGGTATATGTCGATGATATGATTGCCAAATCAAAGACGGGAGAGGAGCATGTGACCCACCTGTCGAAACTATTCGAGCGGTTGAGAAAGTATAAACTCCGCTTAAATCCCAACAAGTGCACCTTCGGTGTCCGTTTGGGGAAACTCTTAGGGTTCATCATCAGCCAGAAAGGAATTGACGTTGATCCTGACAAGGTCAAGGCCATTCAAGAAATGGCTTCTCCAAAGACTGAAAAACAAGCCAGGGGATTCCTGGGACGTTTGAACTACATCTCCAGATTCATATTCCTCATGATCGCGACATGCGCGCCAATCTTCAAATTACTCAAATAGAATCAGAACTGCATTTGGACAGAAGACTGCCAAACCGCCTTCGACAGTATCAAGGAATACCTGTTAAACCCGTTGATTCTATCACCTCCAGTGGAAGAAAGACCACTGATCATCTACTTAACAGTCTTGGAAGACTCAATGGGTTGTGTACTTGGCCAACGAGACGAAACAAAAAGGAAAGAGTCTGCCATTTACTATCTGAGCAAGAAATTCACCGACTACGAGACTCGGTACACTATGCTTGAGAAAACTTGTTGTGCTCTGGCTTGGGCAGCCAAACATCTTCGCCAGTTATGATTCGTCACACTACTTGGTTAATCTCAGAAATGGATCCAATCAAGTATGTATTTGAAAAACCTGCTCTCACGGGAAGAATTGCCCGTTGGCAGATGTTGTTATCATAATATGAAATAGAGTACCATGCTCAGAAAGCCATTAAAGGAAGTGTTTTAGCCGATCATTTGGCTCATCAACCGATTGACGGTCAGGAATCAGTCGGGTTTGAATTCCCAGACGAAGATGTCATGTACTTGAAAATGAAAGATTGCGATGAACCACTACCCAGTGAAGGGCCAGAACCAGGTTCCCAATGGGGACTTATCTTTGACGGAGCTGTCAATCATTATGGAAACGGAATTGGGGCAATCATCAAAACACCTCAGGGTACCCACATTCCTTTCACTACCCGACTAACATTTAAGTGTACAAACAACGAGGCCGAATATGAAGCTTGTATCATGGGTCTCGAAGAAGCGATCGACTTAAGGATCAAGAACTTGGACGTATATGGTGACTTAACCCTGGTTATCAATCAGATCAAAGGAGATTGGAACACATACGAATCAGGACTAATTCCTTACAAAGATTATGCAAGGAGGTTGTTACCATTCTTCAACAGAATCGAGTTTCAACATATCCCTCGTGAAGAGAATCACATGGCTGATGCACTAGCCACTCTCTCTTCCATGATTAGTGTAGGTCAATGGAACGACCTACCTAAGATTGACATAATGCGCCTTGAAAGGCCCGCTTACATCTTCACGATTGAAGCAGTCATAGACGACAAACCTTGGTATCAAGACATCAAATGCTTCCTTCAGAAACAAGAGTACCCACCTGGGGCATTCAGAAAGGACCGAAAGACTCTCAGAAGATTGGTAGGCAGCTTCTTTCTGAGCGGTGATACACTTTATAAGAGAAACTTTGACATGGTCTTGCTCCGATGTGTAGACAGACCAGAAGCAAACATGCTGATAAAATAAATTCATGAAGGATCCTTTGGCACTCATGCTAACGGACACACAATGGTGAGAAAAATTCTGAGAGCAGGGTACTAATGGTTGACCATGGAATCTGACTGCTACAAGTATATGAGGAAGTGTCACAAGTATCAGATATACTCAGACAAAATCCATGTACCGCCGACGCATCTCAAAGTTCTCTCTTCCCTGTGGCCTTTTTCCATATGGGGAATCGACATGATTGGTATGATCGAACCTAAGGCTTCAAATGAACATCGGTTCATCCTGGTAGCCATTGACTACTTCACCAAGTGGGTCGAAGCAACATCGTACGCCAATGTAACCCGACAAGTGGTGGTCCGATTTATCAAAAACAATATCATTTGTCGTTATGGTGTTCCGAGCCAGATCATTACTGACAATGGATCTAACTTGAACAATAAGATGATGAAAGAGTTGTGTGCTAATTTCAAGATCGAACACCATAACTCATCTCCCTACCGACCCAAGATGAATGGAGCGGTAGAAGCGTCTAACAAGAACATCAAAAAGATCGTTCAAAAGATGGTTGTAACATATAAAGATTGGCACGAGATGCTACCCTTTGCTCTTCACGGTTATCGCACATCTGTCCGCACTTCAACAGGGGCAACCCCTTTCTCTCTAGTATATGGCATGGAGGCAGTGCTCCCCATAGAAGTAGAGATCCCATAAATCTGGGTATTGATGGAAGCTAAGCTAATAGAGACTGAATGGTGTCAAAGTCGACACGATGAACTGAATCTGATCGAATAAAAACAAATAACGGCACTATGCCATGGTCAGTTGTATCAACAGAGAATGAAGAAGGAGTTTGACAAAAAGGTCCGACCTCGCATCTTCAGAAAAGGAGACCTTGTGCTCAAAAAGATACAATAATTCCTCACTGATTCGCGAGGCAAATGGACTCCGAATTATGATGGCCCCTATGTGGTCAAGAAAGCTTTCTCAGGTGGCGCCTTGAGACTCGCAACCATGGACGGAGAGGAGTTTGCCTACCCCACAAATGTTGACGTAGTCAAGAAATACTTCACCTAAACTAAAAAAAAGACGTCTCGGTGGATTGAAAACCTGAAAGGGCGATCCAGGCAAAAATTAGAGACACAATCGAAAATCATCCCGGTGGATTGGAAATCTCAAAATACAATCCATGAAAAAGTTAGGGATAATGGCAAGTAACTATGTTCAACAGGGGCAAATCCCCCAGCAACAATCATGCCATCCATCAGGAAAACTCCAGTCAAGGTCATCTTCGACAGAAGCTCAGGATGTCCAGAATTCAAAGTTGGAAGAAGGATAACGGTCGTTATGTTTCAATGTATCCCTTTTCCCTTAAATTACCATTTTCTAAACTTTGTAAATACTCCATGGAATCACGCGTTTGGTTGATTTCCTTTCTATCAATAAAATTTGAGCCCTTGTGCTTTTGTTTATAATTCTCATTTGTTTTAGCTTTATAGAACGACATTTTAACATGATCAACGATTCTTGAAATAAAACAAAAATGAATTTACTTGTCAAACTTTTTCTGCTTTTAAAATAAAGATGGCAATTTCTTTTGACTGTTGAACATCGAAAGAACATCGATCGCTTCTCCAGAAGTAATTAAGCTTCAAAGTGCAGAATCAAAGTACTCCTTCTTAGCCAGTACACCTGAATGAAGGATCAACTGTGTCAGAGACCAGGTTTCGTCTGACACCCTCGGCAGAGTTCTCATCTCCTAAGTCCGACCAACTTAGCTCCCAATACGGACTATCCCTCCTAAGCAAGGCAGAATTGCTATTTTCTGAACCATCGATACTTTTCATCTCCCGCTGTGGCCGAGTATGCAGTCGTGTTCATCCATTAATCTGTATGTCGCGTCAGTTTTGTTAGCATACACATACATACATCATGCATTATTGATTTACATTCATATTCATATTGCATCACTATCACTTTAGTCGGTCTTGTTCCCTAGTGATAAACGTCTTTTCCACCGAGTTGTTAGTTCTTTCCTCGACGGGAAAGGTGGCGTCTGACCAACCGCTCCTCCACTTTGTTGCTGAATGGAAGTGGGTCCTTTGACCACTTTGATAACTTGAACCTATGAAAGGCCAGAGAACCTTCAGCCAACGTCACTCATCGCCATTAAAGATGATGTCTTTGCTTTCCCGGATTAAGGAAAATCCCCAGAGAAAGCCTCTTAATCAGAGATTCGGCAATACAGCCGTTTTTCTCCAAAAAATCCGCTGACAAAAAGGTCATCAGCGCCTCAAAATTGAATCACATCATATGGCATTTCTCCGAGAAGATTCTGAGATAAGTATGATGTAACACCCCCCAAGCGACAGCAGTCTCTCAAGAGACCTGCTTTCCCCAGTAGAGCCGACAAATGGCGTCTCCAACAGAGAAGTTTGTACACCTCTACAACTCAGACGACTGGGTTCCCCAGCAATTCTGACATCAAAATTTTTGCCATCAAATGGCATCTCCCCAGGAAAATTCGGCGAGAAGTTTGAGGAAAACCGCTACGAACAGCGTCCCTTGTCAAGAAGTTTATTGACAAAAGAAACTTAGACCAGTTCCTTGGTAGGAAACCAGGATCCAGGGGAGGTTTATTTCAGAAACTGAGACCAGTTCCTTGGTAGGAAACCAGGATCGAGGGGAAGTTTATTTCAGAAACTAAGACCAGTTCCTTGGTAGGAAACCAGGATCGAGGGGAGGTTTATTTCAGAAATTGAGACCACTTCCTTGGTAGGAAACTAGGATCGAGGGGAAGTTTATTTCAGAAACTAAGACCAGTTCCTTAATAGGAAACCAGGATCGAGGGGAAGTTTATTTCAGAAACTAAGACCAGTTCCTTGGTAGGAAACCAGGATCGAGGGGAAGTTCATTTCAGAAACTAAGACCAGTTCCTCGGTAGGAAACCAGGATCGAGGGGAAGTTTTTACCTTTTCTAAGTATCATTTCTTAGCAAAAGAAGATGGATGAGCAAGGTGCCATTCATAACCACCATCGAAATTTTGGGCATTCTGATATTTAATCCTCTTACACTCCGAATGCCTGAATACCTTCGCCATTCACACCTTCGGGTCTAAGAAGATTAAATAGCGGCATCTGTCATACCCCAAATTTTGGCCACTAAGATTCCCCATCATTGTGCAAATCATCATCACAATATGGATGGACCATCATACTTCATTAGTCTCCCCAAAAATGGGTGAGCATCCACTACAATCAAATTTAGGGTTTCAAGCCCTCTCAGAGCTCTTAGACAAAGGATCAATCAAGGAATGACATGATCTTCAACTTTTCTAAACCTCTCAAACATCCACAATGGATCAAGAGGACTCCCACATCAAGTATTAAGCACAAGGCTGCAACAGTCCAAGTGGATTAAGCCTCAAGATCGCCAGTGTCACCAAATTAGGGTTTTGGTCGACTGGGGCCTCCAGATGGAAATTTTCCTCTGGGCATGAGCCAAAGGCTTCAAAGCACAACCTAAGATGCTCCAAGGGACATCATGAACCCAATCATCAAGTCAATTTTGCCTCAGGGGATGCATTCATAAAAAATCAGGAATTAGGGTTTCTTGACCTAATTCACCCCTAAGTTGACTTTTGGGACAAAACATGAGCCAAGACCTGAAAAGAGGATTTGAGGGTCTCTAACACACTACATTGATCCATTTGAAATAATGGATTGATCCAAGAAGCTTGATCAATAAGTTTCAAATTCATCAGAACCACAATTAGGGTTTCGCGAGAAAAGTCAACTGTGCCTTTGACTTTTGACCAGGACATGCTCCCAAACCTTGGGAAATGATTCAATACACCCTATAACACCTATGAAATCAATCCATCAAGTTTGATTTAGGTCAAGGACTTGATTTCATAGAGGATCGCACAGTTTGGAGTTCATCTGACAAAAAAGTCAACTGTGCACAAAAGTCAACTTTGACTTTTTGAGATTTTTCACAATTATGGTTCTTTGACCCTAAAATGATGTTAATATGTGATTGGGATCATCATTCATCAAGAAAAATCAAGAAAAGTGGGATAACTTGTAAAAGGGGTAACCATAAAAAACTTAGAAATTTTCTAAGTTATGGAACAAAGTGGCTAGGGTACCAACTTCCAAGGATCATAACTTGAGATCTAAGCAACCATTTGGGCTGATCCAAAGATGGATTTGTAGCTCTCATGGCATACTTTAAAATTTTCAACTACACCTCATTCCAATTCATCATAGATTTTGAGTTATGGTTGGATCAAAATGGCTGAAAACATGAAATGTCACTTTTTCCAACACTTAGTGAAATTTTCACTAAGTCAGAATCTGTCATGTTTTTTTTCCAAAAGTAGGGGGATTTTTCACTTGGACCCAAAAGGTATCAAGACAAACTATGATCACACATGTGTTGTATCATATAAGAGCTTTCCAAAATGGCCAAGAACTCCATGAAACTCCACTTAAGCCATGAGATATGACAATGACAATGTACCTTGCTGCAAACTGTCATGGCAAGGCAGATTTGTGCATTTTGCTCGATTTGAGCAAATTTTGCAAATGACAAACAAGTTTATCCATCTGAACACCTCAGGGGGAGACCAAGGAGGGACAAACACTGATCCATCAGCCTCCCAAATCCTTGGAACCAAAAGTAGCATGCCAAACCTAAAAATTCCTAAAAGAGGGACAAGACTCCAATTTTGGTTTGGAGCATTTAATGGATGCACCAAGGTGGCATGGACTGAGCCCTTTCCAACTGAATTCAGTCAAGACTTATCCAAGAACTAGGGAACCAACAGCCCGTGCTTTAACCTCTAGTCAATGGCTAGAGGAGACTTGGATTCCTATTGATCAACATTTGACAAACCTCTGCTGCAGTTGCCATTCACTATTGCTTGCAAAACAAACTTGCTCTATTATAAATAGACCTCATTTGTGCTCAGTTTGAGTACACCAAAGCCATCAAACAGATGCTTTCCTGAAAATCTCTTCCTTCACTCCAAAATTGCCTTCCAAAGCAAGTCACTATCGGGTTTTGAGTTTGAGAGTTATTCCAACCAAACCAATCGCACACACACCTCATAAACATCGTATAGAAGTGATCCAAACACTCACATAACATCTGTAACACCAAAATCACAAAATCACTTGCCAACTGCTCAAGTTCTTGACAGAGGTGCGGTTGGGGTACCATCTTCAGTTCCAGCTTGTTCCAAACCACTCCAAGCATTCAGACACATCACTTGGCACCTAAGGAAGCTGTGCAAATCATTGGAACCAGCTTGCAACACCTCTAACACAAAACACGATCACCAGCTGCAAGAGGTAAGCCTGAGCTATTCTAACTCTATGATCCATGCATTTTTTACTACACAATAATTTGGCCATATATTCATAATCATGCATAGAGTGTTTACCCTCAATCAATTGCTTTGTTTGAATCGTGTATGGAATTTCTGAGCCTTCATGCAAATTTTAGGGTTCTTGAAGTTTCTCTTTGATTTCTTATTCCATGCTTAAAATAAATGAAATTAAAGACCATAGACATGATCGTGAGGTGAAAACGAGCAGATAGATATGTAGATTGCATGATATCATCAAGTATTCAGTGAGATTGGATAGAAAATGCAAATCTGCAGAAACAGAGGGTGGCGCGTGTTCTAGGCATGTTCTTGGCGCCATTTTTTGAATATTTGAATATTTGAATTTTGTGATTTTATTTAATTGATTCAAAAATTAATTTTTCTCTGAATTTTAATGATTTTGAGTTGATTCTTTTTTTAATAATTCACAAAAATGTTAAAATATCTTATTTTGCCAAAAATTCCCAAAAATATTATTTATTTCCTATATTTGATATTTTTGCAAAGAATTAAAATTTTATTTGTTTTTCAACCTTTAAAATATTTTTTCTCCCTTGATTTTCCAAACTTAATTGATTTCCAATCATTTTGTGGATATAAACATGATTTTTCAAACGTTAATCCAAGATCACAACTTGTTTTTCATACATGTTTGATAATTTTGATCATTTTAATTAAGTTTTTATTTAATTAAAATACATTTTGAAATTAATTTTGGGTTTTGATCTTAATCACCCTAAACAAATCATTTTCAAACGATTTTGGGCCTCTAATAGAGTGTAAGTCCCAATCCTTTTGTAAATAAACCAATTGTGGGCCTCACTTATTGTATAAGTCCCTCTGAACAATTTCAAGTGAACGGCGCGATCGTCGCCTTCTCAACAAAAACAATTGGACATCTCCTTGAGCTATAAGACCGAATTCTTTTTCTAAAATAAACTTTGGGCCTCTAATAGAGTGTAAGACCCAACCCCTTTGTAAATACACAACCTTTTTGGGCCTCAGTGTATTGTATAAGTCCCGATACCGTCAAAAAGTTCGGCACGATCGTCGCCTTTTTAACAAAAATCATTTGGGCCTCTCCTTGAGCTGTAAGCCCCACCACTTGTACAAAAATAAATTATTGGGCCTCTAATAGAGTGTAAGATCCAATCCCCTTTTAACCAAAACAATTTTGGGCCTCAGATATTGTATAAGTCCCTCCGCGTTAAAAGAAAAACCTCGGCGCGATCGCCGTTTTCAAACAAATAACCCTGGGCTTCTCCTTGAGCTGTAAGTCCCATCTCTTGTACAAAAATAAATCTTTGGGCCTCTAATAGAGTGTAAGACCCATCCCCTTGTACATAAAAACTTTTTAGGCCTCACATATTGTATAAGTCCCTCTATACAATTTTTTAAACAACGGTACAATCATCGTTAAAACTTGGGCCTCTCCTTGAGCTGTAAGCCTCAACCATCTTTTCAAAGCACTTTCTCCTTTGATTTTGAATTCAAATATATGTTGTTATCAAAACTTTCTTTGTTGAACAACTAACCAAACAGCATGGAAGCTCTACAACAGGTAAGTGTTTATCCGCTTTCATTTACCGCTTTCATATGTACATAACTGTATTGTGGGGTTGCTTCACTGTAAGTCTTCTTTCACATCCTTTTATATACTTGTCACATATCCACTGTGTAATACTAGTATAGTTATTTAGAGTTTTCCCCGGCAACTACGTCTAGAACTAGGTAAAGCTTCTTGGTCACTCTTAAATACAAACAAAACTAGATCCCCCGTAGGATTCCAGATACAGTCTTCCCTCCTCTTGGGGTTAAACAATATGGAACAAAGAGAAAGGCAGTATTCTCGGTGAACCTTTTCTCAGACTGTCACCCTTAGAAATTGTCAAAGAAACTCTAACTCCCCAGAGATGATCTTTTCTCCGTGAATGGAATCTCTTGAGTTTCTTCCAAATCCTCGAACTTTCCTGGAATGATCTCTTCTCGGTGAATTGCATTTCTTGAACTTCTCTTGGTTTGGGGACCCACAGGCTTCCTAAAAGCATCCCCTCCTCCTCTTGGGCGTTGTACAAGGACCCTTCGGCTTCTTAGAAGTTCTCATGCCTTCTCTTGGGCTTAATACAAGGACCCTGGCGACCTCTTAAAGATATAAGATAGAACTTAGTCATCCTTTGCTAGAGTAGTCTTTCCCGCGTCAAAACTCCGACCATTTTAGGGTTGATACTCATCCCTTAATGCCCGTGCCTCCTCTTGGGCATTGTACAAAAGATAAAAGTCTAGACTTGGACAGTCTAAAACTCTTGAGTATCAAAGACATTCTCAAGTTCCTTTCAAACATAGGAAAAATACCGATCACTCTGGATCAATCTCCAGCGTAAACCCGGTCTCTCTCATGAGAGTTCCCCACACTTGGACCCGCTTTAGGATCTCCAGGATCCACAACGGTAAGTCAGCCTCCTCTTGGGCTTTGTACAAATGATTCTCCCTGGCAGAGCTAACCTTTTCAGACTCTCTTGTAGAGTCAACCGCTTTTAGCCTCCGTCTTGGGCTTTGTACAAGACAGATAAATCACTCTCTTGTTAAGTATAAAAGACTCTCTTGTTGATTCAGCCTCCTTTTAGCCTCCATCTCGGGCTTCATACGAGATAGAAAAACCACTCTCTTGTTGAGTATAAAAGACTCTCTTGTTGAGTCAACCCCTTTTAGCCTCCGTCTTGGGATTCATACAAGACACATATAAAACACTCTCTTGTTGAGTATAAAAGACTCTCTTGTTGAACCAATCTCCTTTTAGCCTCAATCTCGGGCTTTGTACGAGACAGCAAATCACTCTATTGTTGAGTCAATCAATCTTCAGACTCTCTTGTTGAGTCAATCACCTGTTCAAGACTCTCTTGTTGAGTCAACCTTTTTAGCCTCCGTCTTGGGCTTTATACAGGACAGATAAAAGTACTCTCTTGTTGAGTCAAACCATTTCAGCCTCCATCTTGGGCTTTATACAAGATACATTCTCCTCAACGGAGTTAAAATCTCTTTTAGCCTCAATCTTGGGTATTGTACAAGACAGAAAGAACATTTTCCCCGGAAAAGTCAAACTTTTTGCCTCCTCTTAGCCTTTGTATAAAGAAAACCCCGGTTAAGTCAGTCAACCTTTTAGCATCAAAGTTGTGTCTTGCTCACAGCATACAAACATCAACAACTCCTCTTTAGAGATGACAAATTCTCTCCCATCCAAAACCCTTTAGCTTCACATCTTGGGCTTTGAACAAGATACAAACCACCTTTAGCTTCACGCCTTGGGCTTTGAACAAGACACCAAAACAACCTTTTTCCTCCCTTAGAATAGGAGGTACTACGATCACTCTGATTTCCCTGTTTCGGGAATACGTAGGCATAAGATTGCAAAAATATTAGTGAGCATACTAATCAAAAACCCAAAATCCTGTACCTTTATATATCAACCCAAAAGCATCAAATCTAAACACATTACCCAAAACCTCACAAATGGTCCAAACATTCTATTCTTAACAAAATAACCGAAGAGGGGCCCACATCTTAATAGCATCTGTAAACCAACAGTTTTGACTGTTTAAACTCAGTATGCAAGCAGGGTTAATTGGAGACATCTATTTCCTTTCCTTAATCAGCTTAACAGGATAAAAAATGAATCGAATTGTAGTGCCCAAGTGATAGTGATTCAAGACCATAAAAATCGCGCTACAGTGAAAAGTGAGTATTTGTTAACCTCTTGAACCTAAACAGTTTAGATCTCGTTTAGTGATGAACTTTATGTTGTACATAATTTGAAAATCAAGTTCATCATTGAATTTTTGAGAGTTTCTAAAAAAAATTCTTCTTGAACCTTGGAAGTTTGTTTTATTGATTTCCTTGCCTTAAAAAGAAAGGAGCATTCACTTAAGGTTTAGTTGAAAATAAGTTGGGGAGAATGAAAAAGAAGATTGGTAAATTGCTCAAACTTTTGAAAAATTTTAAGCAAGCATGAAAAGAAAAAGAGAATGTGAATATGAATGTGAAAAAAAAATAGAAAAGGATGCTTGCTTGAATGAGAAAAATAGAAACCAATAATTGTGCATGAGGAAGTTTGAGAAGGTTTGGGATAAAGGTATAAAATTGGTGAATGAAGTTGAGATGTGTGTGAATACCTTGTATTGTGAATGTTCTTTTGCATCGGAAACTTCGATTCAATGGCCTTTAGAAATATCACTTTGTTGTTAACCCGACCAAGCTACAACTTTAAAAGCCCTTAGTGATCTTTTGCTTCCATGATCTCTTATGTGATCGATTAGATATTGTATGAATTGCTTTGTATTTACATCATTTGTCATTTGAGCGAAATTGTCCCGCGGTTGCAAACGCGTTAATTTCCTTCAATTCTTTTTCGAAAAGGAGTGTTAGAGTAACATGAGCATGATAGTTTAGTTGTCTCTTGAAACATTATATGAGATTTATTGAAAAATCAAGTTCTATTGCATTGTCGATTCTAGGAATGTGTAATTGTTGCTTTGTTACAATTGTTGTTTATTTGAGCCATTTATCTTTTCTTGATTGAATTAAATGCTTGAGAAAATCCTCTTGTTTTCAATGAGAGGCATACTTTGCTTGAGGACAAGCAAAGATCTAGTTGGGGAGAGTTTGTTAGATGTCAAACATGACTATTATTTCTATTGTATACTTGGCATTTTTCAACACATTCATGTTTAATTATTGATTTTAGTATTGAATTGTTGTTCTTCAAACATTGTGAATATACTTTGGTGCTTGTAATATGTGTGCTATTGTGCAGGAAAAGGCACTAATTGATCAAAGATGAGAGACACAAAGAAATGATACAAGTTGCCAAAGAAAAGAGGAAAACATCAGCAAGTTCGCTTTGCGAACTTGCCAGCGAATGTTCGCTTTGCGAACAAACTGGCTAAGTCCCATCGACTGGTCCCAGAATTATGGTAGAAAGAAAAGGGACTAAAGTTTGCTTTGCAAACTCCCAGCGAATGTTCGCTGATTTACTCGCTTTGCGAACAACCTGGCAAAGAACCCTTGGATATGGCAGTAGGAAAAGGAGCCTAAGTTCACTTTGCGAACGTTTTGGCGAATTGTTCGCTTTGCGAACAAAAGGCCGCATTGTGAACTTATGCAGACAACCAAGGGCGGTTTAGCTTATTAGTGGCACTTCAGGTGCCACTTTCATCATTCACTAGGCGAACAAATCATTCGCAGTGCGAATGTGTCTGATTTCAAGTGTCCTATAAATAGATTTTATGCATTTTTCTTGGGATCATAACTTCATTTTAACATACCAAAACCTATTTTTCTGATATTTCTTCATCCAAGAGGGATTTTACACATTGAGAAGCTGAAGTCGCATCTGATCTCGATTCTTCGACGCGGATGCTTTTTCATCTCCTCACGAAACTTGTGAAGCAAGCTACCATGAATATGTGTAGCTAAACACATCTTGTGTCAAGATTAGTGGTAGGTAATCCATCATTTTGTATGTATTGATCTTGATTGTAAGTTTGTGAACTTTGTTGATGATAAATATAGAAGAAAAACTTTGTTTACATGGTTTATATTTTGTTTTAATTCATGATCGAGAGATATGTTCTAAAACTTGACCTAAGTTTCAATCCATCAATAATCATAAGGCTAGAGATAGTTTTGAAAGTTGATGTTCATAAATATTGAACTTGAATGTTAACATATTGGTAGTTTGAGTGAGAGATCATCAAAGGATCAATATGATAAATCTCACAACAAGTGTTCGAGAGAAACTTGTTGAGAGGATATGTGGTTATATTTATCGTTAACGAGTTCACACGCTTTATCGAGTAAATACGTATAAAACGGATTATCGGACACTAATCTTGCCATGTTTTTACCAAACCCTAAAAACAAATTTCTTTACCGTTGATTACTAAATTTTATGCAAACAATCCAATACGAAAAACCAAACTCTTTGTTACTTTAAAAGTTTGAAACGCTTTTGACTATAGAACGGCGGAAATATACATTCAATCCATGTTGATACGATAAAACACCCCATAAATACTTTTCAACAATATGGAGAAAGGGAATTACATTGAGTTAGAGGAAGGAGAGATTTTTTTAAGTTCACAAAAATTCTCCACTCCTGCCTAACATGTGACAGGGAGAATAAGTAAAAAAAATCATATTTACCTCACTTCCTCTTCCTACATGTACAACTTCTTTTCCTTAAAGTTTTTTCAAACAAAATCTAAACCTTCAGTAAAACCAAACAATCAAAACCTTTTCTCAACACTTTTTATGATAAAACAAGTTTCAAATAAAAACAAATAATATTTTCTTGCATTTATCAAATCTAACAAAGCATAAGAAAGGTCATGGAGTTCGAGTCATTGAAGGAAAATGAGGGTCTACCAACTATGGAGTTCGCAGACCGGAGTTACACATCGTAGGTGGTGGTGATATTTGTTTTGGTTGCAGAGAGTATGGACGGAAAATGTGGTAGAAGAAGAAGAAGCTGGCAGAGGGAGGAAGAAGAAGGAGGTCTGTGGTCGATGGTTCGTGGGTTGTAGGTGGTCACGGTGGTTCCTTCGTCAGAACAGGGGGATGAAAGAGCAATCGTTGTTGGGGTGGTTAGAAACGGTATGTGTGGTTGTTCCAGCGTTGTGTGGTGTTCACGATGACAAGGAGTTTAATGAAGGCAGGGGTCGTGTGTTTCGAGGTGGTTGGAAGAGTTGAGCTAAGGTTGAGCCAAGAAAATGATGATGATGAATGAAGGATGGAGGTTGAACGTAAGATTGTCATGGTTAATGAAAATGGAGTTGAAGGTTGGTTGATGTAGGAAGAATGTGATGTTTGTAGGTGGTTTAAAGTGTGAAGTTTGTGTGGATTTATGTTGAGGTTGGTTTGTGTTGGAGTATGGTTTTATGATGATGTTGTTGGTGAGAGTGAGGAGAGTATTTTAGATGATGGTTTGTTAAGATGATGAAGTTGTTACAATGATGAAGATGAGTGTTATGTTGTTAGATGGAAGTTTGGGTGAGTGTGGAAAATGAAGAAGAAGAAGTGGGGGAAGGAGAGATGGGGAGAAATGTTAATGTTGTCATGAAAAAGAAAAACCCCACATTTTTCTGTAAGTGAATTGAGAGAGAGTAATATAACTATCATTTTTTCGAAATATCTTTCTCTCTTACCAGCTTGTAGGTCGTGTGTGGCCTAATGTCATTGGAGGGAGGAAAAGCTATTATTTTTTATTCTAAATTAATTTTTCCTAAATTAAAAATGTTTAAATCTTTAAAATTAAAAAATGCTAAAACAAAACCAAAGTTTAATAATTAAAATAACCATATAACACAAAATAATTTGAAATAAAAAAACACAAATAATTCTAATTAATTCTATGAATTAATTTGGCTAAAAAAATGAAGAAAAAAAATAGATACAAAATGAATAAAAACCGGACACAAAAATGTCTGAAAAATTAAACTGAACGCACCAAAAAAATCAACGTGAAATAAACTTTTCTGAAACATACAAGTTTTGATCAAATTTTAAAATAAAAAATGACTGGTTAAAAGGCTCAGACTGATCAAAACGCGATCGAAAAAGTAGTCGAAAAAATAAACGAGCACGCCATGTTAAACTACGCGAACCGTAGATTAAGAATACTGACGTCTGCAAGCTCAATTTTGAAATTTTTCGCCCGCTAATTCTGCACATATTTGAAAATTGATACAACCGGTATGTTTGTGGATCAGAAAATTATTTTGGTTGATAGTTTAAGCGTTATACGGAATAAAATGCATGCTATAATAAGTAGAAAATACAGATGTCTGGTGAATACATTGATTTACTGATTGAAGGATCGTGAAAGGGGGGAAGATGAGGATTCAAGATGAGTTTTTCTTGAAATAGAAATCACCTTATTTTGTTTTATTTGTTTTTGTTGAGGGTTTTAATGACCTCTATTTTTTTATCCCTAATTTTTCTTGGACCGCTTCTTTGAAGCTTCCGGTTCACCGATATGCCCTGATTTTGTCTAAGTCGTCTTTTGCGGTGTTGGGCTTAACAGTTTTTTTAAACCATTTTCACAGAAATTCATTCTTTTGGTGAAAAGGTTATGACTTCCATATGATTGGTCATTGAGAAACAACCACTATAATCCCTCTTGGTTTTTTTCACATTTTCTTTGACACTTTAAGATATGTGCGAAGTGTACGGTTGATCCTTAGGTGGGATATTTTCTCTTGCAAAATGAATGCAAAGTCAAATTAACTTAATAAAACTACTCCACCACTGGTTAAGATTAAGGGTTTTTTATTCCAAAAGAAACACCAACTCCTAAGCTCAAAGTTGTCAACTAGGGATTAACTTCTTATCTCCTCGATGTTTAGGGGTTTGAAATAATGCCTTACATCATCGACAAAGTTATACTCGAAAGCATACCACGAAAATTTCGGGTATCTAGTTTTCATCATCCTCCCTCAAATGTTTGTAGGTGGTTTAAAGTGTGAAGTTTGTGTGGATTTATGTTGAGGTCGGTTTGTGTTGGAGTATGGTTTTATGATGATGCTGTTGGTGAGAGTGAAGAGAGTATTTTAGATGATGGTTTGTTAAGATGAAGAAGTTGTTAAGATGATGAAGATGAGTGTTATGTTGTGGTTATGTTGTTAGATGGAAGTTTGGGTGAGTGTGGAAAATGAAGAAGAAGAAGTGGGGGAAGGAGAGATGGGGAGAAATATTGATGTTGTCATGAAAAAGAAAAACCCCACATTTTCCTGTAAGTGAATGGAGAGAGAGTAATATAACTATCATTTTTTTCGAAATATCTTTCTCTCTTGCCAGCTTGTAGGTCGTGTGTGGCCTAATGTCACTGGAGGGAGGAAAAGCTATTATTTTT
Source organism: Lathyrus tuberosus (assembly GCA_022829125.1). Lineage (NCBI taxonomy): Eukaryota > Viridiplantae > Streptophyta > Magnoliopsida > Fabales > Fabaceae > Lathyrus > Lathyrus tuberosus. Next base: position 3,161,603 of record JALAZF010000266.1, on the reverse strand, counting down.
TATTCTAAATTAAATTTTTCTTAAATTAAAAATGTTTAAATCTTTAAAACTAAAAAATGCTAAAACAAAACCAAAGTTTAATAATTAAAATAACCATATAACACAAAATAAATTGAAATAAAAAACACAAATAATTCTAATTAATTCTATGAATTAATTTGGCTAAAAAAATGAAGAAAAAACAGATACAAAATGAATAAAAACCGGACACCAAAATGTCTGAAAAATTAAACTAAACGCACCAAAATAATCAACGCGAAATAAACTTCTCTGAAACATACAGGTTTTGATCAAATTTTAAAATAAAAAATGATCGGTTAAAAGGCTCAGACTAATCAAAACGCAACCTAAAAAGTAGTCAAAAAAATAAAACGAGCACGCCATGTTAAACTACATGAACCGTAGATTAAGAATACTGACGTCTGCAAGCTCAATTTTGAAATTTTTTGCTAGCTGATTCTTCACATATTTGAAAATTGATTCAACCTGTATGTTTGTAGATCAGAAAATTATTTTGGCTGATAGTTTAAGCGTTATACGGAACAAAATGCATGCTATAATAAGTAGAAAATGCAGATGTCTGGTGAATACATTGATTTACTGATTGAAGGATCGTGAAAGGGGGGAAGATGAGGGTTCAAGATGAGTTTTTCTTGAAATGGAAATCACCTTATTTTGTTTTCTTTGTTTTTGTTGAGGGTTTTAATGACCTCTATTTTTTATCCCTAATTTTTCTTGGACCGCTTCTTTGAAGCTTCCGGTTCACCGAGATGTCTTGATTTTGTCTAAGTCGTCTTTTGTGGTGTTGGGCTTAACAGGTTTTCTTAAACCATTTTCACAGAAATTCATTCTTTTAGTGAAAAGGTTATGACTTCCATATGATTGGTCATTGAGAAACAACCACTATAATCCCTTTTGGTTTTTTCACATTTTCTTTGACACTTTAAGATATGTGTGAAGTGTACAGTTGATCCTTAGGTGGGATATTTTCTCTTGCAAAATGAATGCAAAGTCAGATTAACTGAATAAAACTACTCTGCCACTGGTTAAGATTAAAGGTTTTTTATTCTAAAAGAAACACTAACTTTTAATCTCAAAGTTATCAACTAGGGATTAACTTCTTATCTCCTCGATGTTTAGGGGTTTGAAATAATGCCTTACGTCATCGACAAAGTTATGCTCGAAAGCATACCAGAGCAATTACGGGTATCTAGTTTTCACCCTCCTCCCTCAAATCTTTGCTTAAACAAAAGTTTGATTAAGATAAGTGAATGGGAGAAATAATTTTGTTTTTTACATAAATGAAAATGAGTGAATACAGTAAGATTGATGCAGAAAATGCATAACCACTCCATTAATATTACCATTTAGAAGAAAACAACAACGCTTAAAAAGAAATAAACGTCCAACATGCAAAGAAATTACAAATGAGATGCTGAAATAACCAATTGATTGCTAGCATTGAGGAAACTCTTTCGTCCTTGATTCACCGCTTCACCCTTCATGTCCTGGAAGAGGGTTACTCTTTACATTGTGCCATACATCCCTAAATGTCAGAATCTTACTGTTAACCAACTTTTGCACCATACGTTTCAAAGCGACACAACCCTCCAAGTCATGTCCCGTAACTCCCTCGTGGAAGAGACAATGTGCATTCATATTGTACCATGGCAGGTAAGGCACTGGTAGAGGATCAAGAGACCTTAGAACCACTAGTCCCCTTTTGAAGTAGAGAAGGATAAAGCTCACTATAAGTCATGGGGAATGGATTGAAGGCGGCTATATTCCTCTGTCCTCTATTCCGATTTGAAGCATTTTGGCGCGGAGCTTGAACCCTCAACTGCTGATATGTCGGTGCTATATGCACTTGTTCATATGCAGGAGCAACCTAAGCATGCTGATATACAGGCGCATGTTGTTGATTGAAATTTGGTGCAACAACTACTATGTAGGGTTGCTTAACACATTGCACTAGATAAGCAGGTTGTTGGTGAGAAAATTTTTGTAGCCTATTCCTCTGACGGGGTCTTCTTCTATAGACAGACACATTATTTGCTTCTCCCTCCCTCTTCTGGAAATTTCCAGGGTTTTTCTTTGGATTGTTGGAGGTTCCAACAGCAGTCATGATCTTGCCATTCTTCATTCCATTCTCAATTCTTGTACCAACAATAACAAGATCATAGAAACCTAGAGATACATATCCTACCATCTTCTTATAGAAGGCAAGTTGCACTGTATCCATGAACAGTTCGGCAACCTTTTTCTCGGAAAGAGGTGGTTCAAACTGAGAAGCTAATTCTCTCTACCTTTGCGCGTACTCCTTGAAAGTCTCCTTGTCTTTTTGGGACATGTTCCACAATTGCCTTCTATTTGGTGCCATATCTATATTATACTTGTAGTGATTGATAAAGGAGTCATATAGATCTTGAAAGCACTGGATTCTTCTTTGGTCAAGTCTAAAGTACCATTTGGAAAATGCACCGCTCGTACTGTCTTGGAAATAGTGTATCATCAACTTGTCATTTTCAACATGTGCATCCATCTTGCAAAGTACATTATTAGATAGCTCTTGGGGCAAGAGTGGACCTTATATCTATCTAAATATGGTGTCTTGAACTTTTCAGGGATCACCAAACCTTACACTAAGCACATTTCCTTGGTGGCATCACCAAAGATATAGTCTCCTTCCATGGATATTAATCTCTTCTCAAGAACCTCTTAACCTTTTTTATTTCCTTGATCTCTTCATCTCTTTCATCTTTATCATCTGAAGACTCATCTGCATGATACACATAGCCAGGATCTTCAAAATGTGGTTGTACCATTGGGTGGACAAAGGGTTGTACAATTGTATAGGCAAGTGGATGTGCAACTATATCAACAACTGCATGTGCTTCTGCGGTAAATGACAAGGTTACCACTTGTTGAGTCGATTGCACAATGCCCAGGGTTTCTTTGAATGGCAACGAGTAGTGGGGAGGCGGGCCAAATGGTGGACATGTTGAAGGCACAATTATTGAAAGTTGGGGATTAATGGTAGCACCTGAGATCTTAGAGGCAACAGTTGGTCGTGGAAGGTCACTCCTGGTTGTTAAAACCTGGAGCAACTCCATAATTTGGCCCATATTTCCTCTTAGGTCGTCAAGATCTAAGCTTACCCTTGCGTTTTCTTGCTCTTGATTATCCATTCTTTGTCGAGCGTTGGCTCAGGTGAAGTGACAATGTTTAGGAATCAGTGTGGAACTGGAGGAAGAAAACAGAATGGGATTTTATTTTAAGAATGCATGGATGCATGTATGGATGCAATTATTTTATACAAAGCTCTTGGTTATCTTCATCATTTATTTCAGCAGTGTTAAAACATTTTTGTTTGCAAGCATTTATAAAATAAAAGAGCAAAACACAATAAATGAACACATAAAGACAAAATTTCATTCATTCAAATTCAAGTTCAAGTACAAAAGAAATCTAATGCGTCTGGGCCCTCATAATCGTTGCAATATTGGTAGTAAGCTCTTTTGATATCATCTTACAAAATTTGACAAAATTAAAGACTTGATGTGGTGTGTTCTCAAGACATATGCACCAATAGGCTTCTTGAAGCTTCTCAGGTAGATCTTGGATGATAGAATTAGTGACTCTGGAAAATTTCAGGAATTTTCCCTTCCACACGACATAGAGATCTTGAAGATATCTGATGATACATTATTTTTCAGCTTTGGTTGCCTCAATATCTCTATTAGAGGATACTCATTCACCAGGACCATATAGGATACATCTTGATCTTGATTCTTAAAGGTTTCAGACCTTCCATTGGAACTCTCTAATTGATACTTTAGGTGGACATACGTTCTCCCATCTTCCTCTATTTGCAGCTACTCACGGGATAAGTCATCTTTGGGATTTTGGAGGGCACCCTCGAGTTCACGGATCAGGGCTTCAAAAATCAACATGGCTTCTCTCTTCATCTCGAGAGCCCTATCCACCGTATTTTTCAACTTCTGGATCGTGTGCTTGGCTTGATTCGGCTCTTGGTTTCTGGTTTTGAATTCAGACTCATTACCATGGAGGGTATCGCCAATTCATTTTCTCTTGTGCTCAGATTCTCTAGCCCTTTTGTTGGTAGCCTCAAGCTATTTGTCCTTCTCTTGACTATCCCACTTCAGGCCTTGGTTTTCTTGAGTAGTCTGATTAAGTTTAAGTTGCAACTCAGAGTTCTCCAATTTAAGTTCATGGATTCTAGCATTGACCTTTTCAACATCTTCGGGTAAGATAGGCTCAGGTTCGGAGACTTGAGGAAAAATAGAGGTATCTAAAGGATAAGGAAGTTTGATCGTTTGAACCCTTTACTTCACCCATTGGGTGTAAGGTTCCCTAGAAATGACATTTATCTTCCTCAACTCTTTACCCTTTCTAATGATATTCTGCCATGCTCTTCTAACCTTCTTCATAGCTGGGTTACTTGCCTCAGTGTCGTGCATGATGAATGGCTCTAAAGCTTCATCATCTAGAGGATCGTTCATGGGATAAGTGAGCTGCCTCAAGGATAGTATGTGGTTGTAATTGATACATCCCCTAGTCCCCCACAATGGTACGTTAGGAAACTCCTTGCAAGTGACGATAATGTTTTCAGTTTCCCAATCTCTTAGATACCACTTGACATTACTAGCAATATGAGAAGCTAGATTTTGAGACCACTTGATCTCTTTGGACACAATTGGACCTTCCTTCGACATGTGAGTCATGAACCAAGCATGCAAGAGTGAAACACAACACAAAAGGGTTCCTCCTTTCTTCCCGTGACGATCATGGAAAGCTTAGTAAATATTAGCTAAGAGAAAGGCATCAGGTTGCCAGAGAGGAAGACTTTTACGGCTATCTGGTCCACGAAATTGTCAATGTTTAGGAAAAGTACTATCCCATGAACCAAAAGAGCTTGAACAACGTTGAACGCCTTCTAATTCTCTATCTGCTCAAATTGCATGGCTAAAATTTCCAAAAATTTACTTGAGAAGCCTTTTAAAGTTTCCTTCATGTCTCAATTGACCAACACATCTCGGACATCAATACTCAAGGCTAATGATATTTTTTCTAGGGTGGCGTCTTCCTCAAGCTTTGGAAAAGGATTGTGATCCTTCAGGCTTCAACCCAAGATCCTTTCAAATTCTTCCAATGTAGGGGCCAATTGGAAGTCTAAGAAAGTGAAATAATATAGAGGAGGGTCATAGAACTGGGCCAGAGTGACAATGGCAAATGGATCCACCTTTTCAGTTAGTAAGTTCAAGATCTTCCCATGATCCTTTGTAAAGTCATCCCGCTTGATTGTAGTCAACTTGGAGCTTAAGTCCTTTGAATTGTCAACCTTGGGTTCTTTGTACTAGAACAAAAAGGTGTTTCTCCTTTCAGGATTCATTTTTTTGTCTTGCAAATGTCTTAGATTCCTGAAATAAATGGAAGAAAACTAAGAGCTTTTCTTTTTCTATGCATATGTAATGTATGTGGATGAATGCAATGTAATTTTTTTGGCATATGGGTTCATAGTTCTAGGGTACGGATGAATTTGATTGCTTGTTCACAAAGGGTTCTCACCAGGTATGGTTTAGGGCTTGTAAAGGCTCCCAGAGTCATATATCCACTAGAATGTTTTCCGCTTACGACAACTACATGTCGGGCGTCAATTCCTTTGACAGAATCTACTCTGAGTGAGGTCCTCGTGTCGAGCATTACGTGAACTACATATCAGGGACCCACACACTACACGACCATCGACATCGAGGTTCTAGACATGGTTTTCAGAGTCATAGATTCACAAGAATGTTTTCCGCTTACGGAAACTACATGTCGAACGTCAATTCTTTCAAGGGAATCTACACTGAGTGAGGTCCTCGAGCCGACCCTTGCGAGAACTACATCTCGGGGACCCGCACTACACGGTCATCATTCCTAGTAGGCCAAAGGTTTCAATGTTCTATAGAGGTTCTTAGAGTCATACACCCTTATGAAAACATCGAAGCTTACAGCAACTACATGTCAGGCGACAACACTTCCAAAGGACCTACTCTAAGTGAGGTTCCCGTGCTGACCCTTACGAAAACTACATCTCGGGGACCCGCACTACGCAACCATCATCTTATATTATGATTTCACTCTAGACTCGGGTAGAGATTCTTTCCCACAATGTGTTTCCAATCAGAGTATCCAAGTACCAATAGGCCAAGGAAGCCAACAACAAATATATAATATACAACACAACAAAGATATTAAAAGCAATAAGATAAAGAAAAGGCAAACACATAAACAAACATAAGCACATAACAAACCAAACTAGGCTTGACTCACTTGAAGGGAATTTCACAACAGAGTCGCCATCTGGCTCACCTCAGAAAAAAAGAATACGACGCTCGCAAAGCGTAATCGCGCGCTCGCGGGATAGACTGAATAAAGTCACCACCAAACTTCATTTATTCCCAAAGATGGAATGGGAAAATATTGATAAAACCACTAAAAAATGACAATGATATGGTCATCGCAACCAAATCAGGGTTCAGGAGTTGATTACGTAAGGGGAACGTATTAGCACCCCTCGCATCCATTGTACTTAATGGGAACCATTGGGTTAGTTGTACGCGTTAGTGTTAGATTGAAAATATTAAGCTTCTCGAGTTATTTAGAAGGGAAAAAGAATATGACCAAAATGTTTTATTTTTTATGGTTAAATATGTTTTTGGATCTCTAAATATCTCATATTTTGCTTTTAGTCCTTCCAAAAATTTCCTTCAAAGAATGGTCCTTCTAAAAATTATAATTTTAACTTTTGGTCCCTCCTGAAACTTAGCAACGGTTTTTACAACTTAGCGACAAAACTAGCGACGGTTTTAGCAACGGTTTTTAATTAGTGACTAAATTAGCGACGATTTCGACATGAGGGAACAAAAGTTAAAATTAGAACTTTTAGGAGGACCAATCTCTGAAGGAAATTTTTAGAGGGACAAAAAGTTAAATATGAGATATTTATGAGGACCAAAAACATATTTAACCCTATTTTTTTATTAGGGTGCCTGGTGAGACTTTGAATATCGCTCCTACGTATCTCCAGGTGCAATAGAGAACTCAAGGCTACGTAGTTCTAGGTAGAAAATGTTTGTTTGTTGGTCGATTTTAGCGAAATCTATTTTGTCATAATGGATGGAAAAACATAACTTGCTACCCAAAATAGTGGAGAAGGGAACATTTGTATCACAACAGAATGGATAGACATATCAAAATTCACGGGAAAACGTCGCTAGTTTACTCACACATATAAGTGGACGAAGCATTGTTTTGCACCGCCTCGAAATGAAACACCTTTCTTTTGAGAAAGAGTTTCAAAGTTGAGCCAAAAGGAAAAATGGTTTGGATGTGTTTGATTGTTTTTAGGCAATGACGAGAGCTTGGATGGTTGAGAACTATATCTTGTATCCCATATCTCGGGAGCTCGTGGACTACACCAAATTCCTTTTTCATCATATTTGTGAAAAGAGTCTGAAATTTTTAAGTTTTTTGGGGTTCATTGAGAAAATGCATTTGATGTTGATTGAGGTTTGTTTTGTGTTGTGGAATTTTTTGGAGGACGACGAGTGTTCATATGGTCGAGAACTACATCTCATATCCTAACTCTCAGGAGCTCGTGGACTACACCCTGGTACTTTTCATCTGATTTTATTGAAAACTGTTAAATGATGATTAAGTGTTTTTTATTATCATTTGGGAAAAGAGTTTGACGTTTGATCAAACGTTTGATTAGCGTTTGTGAAATAGCTCGACAAAATGGTTTTAGGGTTTGAAAATGATGGAAAAATAGCTTGACGTTTGATCAAGCATTTGACTTGCATTGCAAAAAAAAGTTTGGAAAGTGATGTGAAATGGTGAGATACAAATCGTAGCGCAAAAGGTACGAATTGGATCGTGAGGGGTTCAAATTCAAGCATAGTGATGTGAACTCTAGCACGAGGCGTAATCAAACAACGCAAGGATCAAATCGAATATACATACAAATATGATAAGAGGATACAAGAGCATACACAATATTTACATCACACATCTACAATAAATGAAATGAGAAAGTAAAATGAAATGAAAACGTGCACGAATTAAAATCATGACGCAAAGACGCGAATCAATGTCGCATATACAAAGGCGTGCAAGGCTACCATAATAAATTAAATTTGACTTAAACGTAATGACATTGGATCAATGTGTATTAGCACAAATCAAAAGGTAAATTGCTAAAGCATAAGCGATCAGTACAAGTCGAATCGAGGAGCAACAATATAATAAAAATCAAAGAAAGCATAAGTTGCAAATCGAAACGCGAAATGGTAATAAGCAAAGTGCGGATTGACCGATATGCTAAACCATCCGACGTGCATGCAAAATCGAAACGCAACGATAACCAACTAATGTGTTGTATGTAGACCAATACAATCAACCATTAGCTTGATACGCTTAACACATGATCATCGCAAGATGGATCGAAGCTGTGAAAATGCCAAACTCAACAAAACGAAATGCAGAGCAAAAGTGTATTCTAAAAGCACATAAATTACAAATGCAACCATGTGTGCAGAATGTAACGCTAAAACGCAGACGAAATCAACACATATACGCATTGACAATGTTATTGATGTATCAAACGAAATTTCGACAGAGTAACGACATATGTATTATGTCAAACCCATGGATTTGATCTGATTTAACACAAAAAAATCAAACAATGTATATTCTTTCATTATTCTGCAGTGTTACAATAGTTACAATTCAGTGTAACCGAAATCAAAAGAAAACAACATAAACCAAAGCAAAGATAAAAAAACACAAAGAACAAAATGTAAAAACACAAATCGAACCAAAATGTTACCAACACGAGGTCTACCGCTACTGCTGCTTTGTCGGTGTTATTGTGAAATTATGTCATTGAGTTGTGAGCTGCTGAGTCATATCGTTGTTATTAGAAACAAGTGTTTTGCTGCTGAGTTAGTGTTGTCGAGTTATTAATGTCGTGTACGCCTCTATTTATCGGAAATGGAGTTGTGAAGGGAGAAACAAAACACAGTGAAGAGAGGAGGCTGGTAGTGGTCCAACTTCGCCAGAGTAAGGTATACGCGGTGGGCTTTTGAGGGTGAGTGGCAGACTATGTTGTTGGTTCAAAATTGAGATTCATGATGATGGAATATATGGTGTGGATTTATGCACAAAAAAGAAGAAGTCATGGTGAGATGTGGTCTTGAATGGGTGGTCCGTTGGGAACTTTAACGGAGGGAGAAAGTAGTGATGATCAGGTTAAGTGAGGTTATGGAGTTTCGGTGGAAGAGTTTCGTTTGGTGATGGTAAGCGAAAAGGATGGTGAAGATCAGAGCTTTTATGCTGGTAAGGTTAAGTGCAGGCGGTAGTTAGTATGAGAAGGACGAGGAAGGATGGTTGACGGAGGGAAAGTGGCGGCGACGTTGGGGTTAGAGGAAAGGAAGAGGAGAACAAAGTCAGTGGAAAAAGAAGGAAAGCAGAATGGAAAAGCAAATGGAAAAAATGGAAAAAAAACATCTCTGAGTTTTTCAAAAAGAAGTCCTTCTTTTCCCTACTTTTTCTGCACCATTTGAAAACCAAGCAAGAACTTTAAGTTGGTCGTCGCGTGTTGGTTCCCCTCCTTTCTCATTCAGCATCATATTAAGTATATATACTCTATATTATTAGGGTTTTAATTTTTACCCATGCCAATAATGCCCTTAATATTTATTTTAGAGACAAAATCAAATAAAACTAGTTAAAACAAAATAAAAATAAACACCTTAAAATAATCACTATAAAATCAATACAAAACTACAGTTAATCCTATTTCTTTATTTCAAACATATTGACAAAAAACAAAAATAAAAGGACTCAAAATGAATAAAAATCGGTCGCGAAAAATGCTCGAAAAAATAAAATGAATGCAAAAAAAATTATCAGCGCGACATCAAACTCTAGAAAACAGACAGGTTTTTATCAAATTTTAAAGTAAAAAATGCCCGTCTGAAAAGGCTCAGGTTGATCAAAATGAAACTGCAAAAGGAGTCGAAAAATAAAACAAGCTTGTCGGTTAAATTACGCGAATTGCAAATTAATAAAACTGACGTCTGCAAGCTCGATTTTGAAATTTTTTAACTGCTAATTTTGCGTACACCTGAAAATTGATTCAACTGTCCTGTCTGTATGACCGAAAATGTATTCTAGCCGACCGAAAATGTATTCTAGCCGACATTTTAAGCATTATGCAAGATGAAATGCATGTTATGCTATGTAGATGATGCAAATGTCATGATGCATGTATTTATTCATTTAATGACAAAATTATGGTGTGACAGTAGGTGAACAAGGTTAAATATTCTTCAGTTTCTAACCAAAGTTCTTCTTGTCAATATGAATTAATTTAGTAAGAAAGTAACTCTTATCTACTTCGACATTCTCCACTATGTTGTATGATCTCCAGATTGAGATCCTTTGGTGAAGGGTTGAAGGTACTGCCCCATACGATGTATTCATTCTCGACGAAACAGCAGATTCTAATTCTCCTTGATGTTAATAACTACAAACAAATTTCGTCTCGTGATTGTGCCCACAATAATGTCAAGTTGAATGGCCCTAAGAGCTTTGCTAGTTTTTCCTTCATAGTTCGACAAAACGATGTTGTGAGGTCTCATACCAGTGTCATATTTCCTAATTTTCTTCAACAAAGAATGTGGCATTAAATTTATTTTTGCCCCCATCTACTAGCACTTTGGTGACTCCTATTTTTTCAACCTTGGCCCAAATAAACAAAGGCTTCAAATGTTGTTTCACGCCTTCATAAGGCCTTTAAAACATGACCTTATCATCTTTGACAAAACCATTGTTCATACCATAAGAACACGGAGGCTTGTGATTTTCCATCTATACAGAAAAATCTTCATCCTCTTCAGTCACTGAATCACATTCTACAGGGAGAATCGAAATCATCTTTCAGATTATGTCTAATTCATCTTCTGAACTAGAGTCAAAGTTATCTGTCTACATATCTTCATCCTCATTTTGGACGACATCTTTTCCCTTAAGCTTAATTATTGTTGTATTTCCTTCATGGGCCTCTTTGGCCTACACACTTCTAGAATTTGCTAGGAATTGCTACTTTTATTTGCAGCTTTGAAGGTAACATTCTTTTTCCTTTGGTGCATCCTCCATTGAATCCTGGTCATCGATTTATTGCCAAGGTAATTTGTGGAAGTATATGAGTACTTATTTGAAACATGTGACTTATCATGGTGCGATGAGTTCGCACCAACTTTGACCAACCTCAGTTTCAGTTGGTCATTGTTAGTCAATCTTCTAGGTTAAAACCATTTACCAACAAGGATGTTGGCAAATGGAACATAAGTCCTACTTTGGAATGTATTAAAAGGAATTCCTCTCTTATCAAAAGCAAATTGTATTTTTCTTGTTATCATGACCCAACTTCCTTTGTTGTTGAGGTCTGAACTTCTCCATGTCTTCGGTGGCATCCTCGTCGAACACTACGCTGCATCTAGGATACAACATAACTTCTGATCCTTTGATCTTGCACTTATTCAAGAAGTCGATCAACTCCTCCCCAGCCTTAGGGTACCCCACTTTTATCTTCTCAGCATAATCCTGCATGCTTACTTCCTTGACTTTGATCCTAAGACAATCAGTAGCCTCAACCATCATAATTTCAACAGGCTCAACATAGGATCTGATTTGACATGCATTGTGGCCTTGGTCTTGTCGTCAAGTTTGATCCTTCCATCCTCCAAAGTGTTCCGCATCAGATCCCTTAAAGGAACACATCGAGATGTTTTATGACCAAGAAAGTTATGGTATTTAAAAAAACCTTTTTCTTTATTTGTTCTACCGGTGACGTGTTGAGGTCTTTTGGTACTATAATTTGACCATTAGCAACCAAAAGATCAAAGATTTCATCACATTTTGTTACATCAAACATGTAAGTTTTTGTATTAAACTTATCATTTTTAGTTGGTTTGACAGGATTTTTCACGTTCGAAGGTCTTAAGACCTTACATACATATGGAGGCCCTGACTTTAATTCTGCCAGGTCAACCTTATTTTCTTCAACATATTCGAAAACCATATCAATTTCTTAATCGTTTTCGTCTGTTTCTACATATGCAACTTTTTCTTTCTTAGAGTTTTAACTTGACCTGGCTTTTTCAGCCTTCAACCTTTTGACTTGTCAAACCCTATCAGCTAGTTAGGCCATGTCCCTCACGTATTGAGTATCTAACTTCCTGATGAAATAGTCTAACTCACATGTAGTTATTTCGACTAACTCATGTTCAGGCACTTGGGTAAAGCATCTTGCTTTCAATGGCCTAAATCTATTAAGGTAGTCATTTATTGATTCAGAGAGCTTTCTCTTTACACTAGCCAATTCTTTTATGCTAATCTTCGACTGACCCATGCAGAATTGCTCATGGACTACTTTTTCTAGTTGATTCCAATTGCATATGGAATATGGGGGAAATGTAGTAAACAATGTAAAAGCATTCTTTGTTAAAGAATTTGGGAAATACTTCATTTTTGAGATTTCATTATTGGCCAAGTCTCCCACCTCAGACTGATATCTAGCAATGTGTTGGACAGTGGATTCGTTGGTATCCCTTGCAAACTTAGTGAACTTAAAGATTTTCGTACCCCTTGGAAGTTCAGTTTGGAACACACATCCAGATAAAACAGAGACAAAATTTGTCCTATGAAGGCCAACATTAAGGCCATTTAGGGCTAAAATTTGTTCGATCGCGTTGGCTATATTATTTTTCCCACCAAAACTGTTTTGTTAGACATTTCTAACTACTTAGTCTGTATCCTAGTTTATATGACTAATACTACATTGGGACCATTTTGGGTTACGTTTCCTTCAACTACCATGGGTACTGGTTATTCGACAAGTATAGCCTGTTGTAGAATTTGGCTATTAGGCATCAGGTGGGTAGGAGCTTGAGGAGCACCAAAGAAATTAACAATTCAACCTATTTGGTGTGCCAATTGCTGGTATCTATGGTTAGTGTATTGGATCAAATGGTTAAACACAATACCAATTTGTTATGTAAACATATTCTCTATATCATGTTTACTCTTATCCATGTGTTGCCTTACATACTGGAGGGAACTAGCGATCAAAGGTGGCATACCTTGAGGGATATATCCTAACCCTCCTTGTGGTTATCCCACTCGACTAGAATTGCTTATAGCAGATCCCGATGCTAAGTATGGATTGAGAAGGGATGCGACTGTTATTGAATTATCTACATATATAGATGTATTGGTTTGTAGACCTGCCATCATTGCAGATGGCATGCCATATGGATATTCCCTACCACCAGGGGGTAATGTGAAATTTGGGAGAAATGAAGGCCTAGGATCTCCCAAAATTGGTTGTGCAGCCCTGGGAGTAGTTGGAATACTTGTTGAATGAGGTAGGGAAACCACCACTTCAAGAAATACCGTCGAAACTGACATTTGGTTTATAATAGGAGCGGTTACTTCAACATATGTTGAAGTTCCCATGCCATCAATCTTCATTTCGATTGTTTGTTCTTCCATATTTTGAGCGTCGTTATGGGGAAATGAAGTATTCTTTGACTTTTTATGCCATTTTAATTTTACCACTTCTCAAACGCATACGCAATCAAACATTTGTATGGAGAACAAAACAAAAAACAAAAATACACACAATTTTTTTCAAAAAAAAAACCTCGTCACACTAGGCGTGCCAATATTTTTACTGGTATTTTTAGTAAACAATCACGAGTTTGGTTCACTTAAGAAATTAAACTTGAAAAATCTTGAGGACAAATTTGTGCATGGATTTTTTGAGAAAAATTTATGTGTTTGAAAGGGTAGTCTTGTCTGAATTCGTGAGAACTCAAGAACAGCGTGAAGATCATGGAAATGTGTAGAAAAGTATGAAGACTTAGAATGAAAGGAAATATGTTCCCTATTAAAACAAGAGGATAATGAAACAAGCGGAAAATAAAATGCTTGCATTAACATAAAATAGGGCGCATAATCATACATTTCTCACTTAATATTTGAATCTCTGTGACTTGAATATTGGATTCTATAGAGAACTTAATGAAATTTGTGGACCCTCTTTATAGTGTACAAATTCTACTTATATACAAGTAAGAATAACCGTCGACAACAATTACATTATCAACATTCAATACGTTCACAAGTACGGTGTTTACTGGCCTATGCATGGCTTACATGCGTCTTTAATGTTTGAACTACTTCAAACCATCACCTACACTGATAAATGCCTTTAAATCTCTCAATTTCCTCTGTCGAGAATCTCCAAACAATTTTTATAGTTGTTGTTGAAGCATCCTTAGTTTAGCTGACTTCTAGACTTTAAAACACACTAAGTCCTCAACATCTGATGGACGTGTCGAACTCGACACTTGTCAAAGTGCTGATTTGTGCAAACCTTTTCGATATTTTGGACATGTTTTGAAGAGAGAGTGATCATAATCTTGTAGATCTGTTCTTGAGACTCTTCTAAACCAGATTTAGTGTAGTGTCGAAAATCACAGACTAACACACATATGGCGCCACAGTTCCAATTGGGAACAAAAGATTTGTGACTTGTCGATGAGGAGTTTTTCGATACTATGACTAAGTCTCTGGTACGGTGGAGTTAGGTGTGTTTGGATAGTTAGTACTCTAACGCTCAAATCAGTAAGATCAGAGAAATGTAACTTTACAAGAGTGAGTAAAATCGTATATATTATGTCGCGCATAGAAGCATATATATGGTTGACGATTAAAATGTTCTCAGTTGGTGCGACATGAATTATGAGAAGTCGTTGGATTAGATCTAATGGTAAAAAATGAACTTGTGACTTAACTCCGATGTGCATCTTTCTGGCAAGGGTTCGTCTATTAGTCAATTATGAGAAATATTGTTCTAGACAGTTTGGCCTCGTAAAACAGTAATGAAATTGATTAGTAATATAATTGATAAAACAAAAAATTGATATATCTACTAGGGGTGGACAAGTTATTACCATCTGGTAATAATCAAATGATCCAAAGCATTTGTTTTGCATTCGTTCGGTTTTAAACGGTTTTTGGATTGAACTGGGTGGCTATTTTGGAAATATTATGGTTGATTCGGTTCGATTCAGATTATTATTTTGGGTCCGTCGAAAACCGAACCCAACCAAACTTATACTAATTATTATTATTTATACTACTCCAAACCCTAATACACTTCTCTCACACTCTCTCTTGTCCAAAAAAAATATTTTTCTCTCACTTTTAACCTCCCTCTCACATAGAACCCTAATACACTTCTCTCAATTTCTCACTTGTCCTCACTACTGCTTCCTCGCTCTTTTTTTTTTCAGTTTCATCTTCCTATATCCTCTTTGTCTCACCATTCACTCGTCTTTATCGCTGTCTCACTTCATATAACCTTCATACATTACTTTGTTCTCATTGAGTTGATTTGATGCTATTAGAGGTGATTCTACCGCTTTATGTGTCTTTTGAAAAAATTTATATAGTGTTTGAGTTTTATTTTCTAAGTTTGATCAATGAACGGTAAGATTTTTGTATCTCTTAAAGTGATTTAGGGTAAGCATATTTTTGTGTCAACCCTATATTTTAAATACTCAAAAAAGGTTAAACCTTTATGTATTTGTTCAACATTTTAAGTTATTTTTTATTAATTTTATGATTTTTTTCATTTGATCTATGAAAGATTAATGCTTTATGTATTTTTTGGGATACTGCTGGAAATGCTCTGTAATTTTTTTTAATATTTTGGTGGATTCTATGACTTTTGGAGGTTTTTGATGGATTTATTGTGTTTGTGAAACAGAACTAGAGGATTATAACAGAGCAAGAACTTTGAGTTAGTGTTACTGTTTTATAGAGGGTGAAAAGTTATTGAAGACTAGAGATTGAAGCTTATTGGAGGTAAGAGTTTTCTTTTGACACTATCTACACATGTCAGATCTCATATTGGTCTTATTTAATTTATGGTTACTATTGTGTTTGAATTCTGTAGTTTTTTGGATCTATAAAATTTTGGTTTATCAGTAATTGTTTAGTAACCGAATTATACAAAAATATTTAAGCACAAGTCTCTATAAGATTATTTAGAAAAGCTTATAAACATAACTTATAACAGTGTCTAAAAGTTATTTTCATAAGCTTTGTAAACAAAAGTTAGTTGTGTTTGGATACAGATTAAATGTTTTAAATGTTTAGTAACAGAATTATACACTTGTGTTTGGTATATATTTTTAGAAAATTCATACTAATTTGTATAGTTCTCTTCACAAATTGGTAAGTTATACACACTTATTGGTAACCGAATTATGCAGCTTGTGCTAAACACTTATTGGTAAGTTATAAACAACATTAAGTATTTTTGAAATTTTCATAAATTTTGCATAGCAATTATTTGTGGTAATAACGCACTCCTATTTTGGTTTATTAGAAGTTTTGGTAATTTTTAAACAACATTAAATACCTTCGAAATTTTCATAAATTTTGACACGGAAGCCTAAAAATATAAAAACTTTATTATTTAAATTCTTTATGTAGTTCTAAGTTCTTATAAAATTTCATAAACTAATTTTGATTAAAGAATTTCAAAACTTATAGGAGCTAATATAAAGAATTGTATGTGTCATATTTTAACTCTCAAAGGTTAGTTTGGTTGAGTTTTGTTGTAATGAATTTGTATTTGTTAGTGTTTCTAACCTCTCATATTTTTCTTATTGTTTGTTGCTTTAGAAAATTGAAGTAGGAGAAGAGTATGGTTTTATGTCATATAATTTGCAATAAATTTGTTAACATTATTTTAGTATTTGTTTGATTTTCTTTTAATTTTCCTCAATGTATTCTCTAAAGGTGTTGCTGCAATGAACAAAATAGTGTAAGTTTTGGAGAAAGAACATTGTTCAATAAGTTTTTATAAATCTCTGATAAGTTTGTTCTGTAAGTTATTTTTAATTCTCTTGGTAAGTTTTGTTTTGTGCAGGTAGGAAGTTATTGTTGCATTAGCTTGTTTTTATTCATGTCTAATAAACTACTAGTGTTAAGGATTGTATAAAAGTTGTCACACGCCTTCTAATTCATTTAAAGTTTGGTGTTAGATTCAAATATATTTTTGTATAAAAATTTCAAATATGTATTGGTTTTGGTTTTGTATTATATTTTATTATATATGTGATTTATGTAGTTAAGGATTTAGTTTAATATTTAATGTTGTTTAATATTGTTTTTGGATGATTTAGTATCCAATTTTATCAAAAATATTCAACTAATATATTTATCCTTCTTCAGAAGCATTGTTTTAAAAACCGGACCGAAACGACCAGTCGAACCGGGAACCGGAGAGGTCACCGGTTTGGTCTAATTGCTGGATTCATAGTTTTAAAAATCGGACCGGACCGGCCGGTCGGACCGGTTGAACTGGGAACCAGAGTGGTAACCGGTCTGGTTCAATTGTTGGATCGGATATGTAGTTGAATCGGTCAAAATCGGTAAACCGGCGGTTCAAATTCGTATTTTTTAAAAAATTAAAACAACTTCATTTTTCATTATTTAAAAAAAGAAAAAATAAAAATATAAGAGAAAGTTAATATTTAAAAAAAAAATTAGTGACAACGATTAAATATAATAAATAGAGGTTATTGCAGTATGATAGCATTGATAGATTGTGGAATTTAAACATAATCTATTTTCTCTCTTATATGATTGATATCATTGATTTTTATTAGTTGGGCTGAGGTGTTGCGAAAAGTAAATGGTAATACATGTTATATAAATAACAAACATAAATTTGTATTTGAGATTGATACTTTTTTAAAATTTTTAAATCAATTACTTGACTTAAATTTATAATTGATTCAAATTTGAATTTAAATTATAAACTTGTAAATTTGTGATATTTTTAAATTTTTTAGGTGTTAGTGATTTTTTTCGACGCCAAGTCATCTGGTTCGACCAGTTTAATACCTATATAATTTTGTTATAGTGACCGGTTTATTTAACCGAGTTATCCGGTTTTATCCGATTTAGTCATGCGGTTTGACCAATGACCAGTGGTTAGACCAATAAACCAGTGATCCAATACTCTCACCGGTTTGATAACCGGTCCGGTTTTTAAAATATTGGCTGGATTGGATTTGCTATTGAACCAGTGAGAACCAGACAGAACCGGCCAAAACCGGTAAAAACCGGTGAACCGACGGTTTAAATGCATGTCTTGTTTTTTCTTCGTAATCCGTTTTGATAATTTATTTTTTAAAAATAAAATTAAAATATAAGTAGAATATATTCAAAACTTATTTGGAACAATTTTTCTTCGTTTGTAATAAGATATTGTTCAAATTTTATTTGAATTTGTATTTTGTACTATTTTTTCGTGCGTATGACTATGTCAAGAGTTTGAATTTAAAGAATGAACTTGTGAAATTATGATATTTTGAAATTTTGTAGATGCAGTGATATTTTTTAGAGACCGAGTCATCCGGTTCGACCGATTTATTAAATATATAGTTTTTTTATAGAAACCGGTTTATTCAGCCGAATTATCCGATTTAATCCGGTTTAGTCATGCAGTTCGACCAGTGACCCAGTGGTTCGACTAATGAACCAGCAACTCAGTACCTTCATCAGTTTAATGATCGGTCCGATTTTTAAAATATTGTTCTGAAGGAAGAATTAAAATGACTCAAAATAGTCCTTTTGAACTAATAATTAGTATCTTTTAATCTAAATAATCAATAGTTTTTTCTTATTTATAAAAATTTAAATAATTTGTCTTTTTTAAAATTAAAATAAAATTTATTTTGAGTTGTAATTATTAATTGGGCTTGAAATTTGGCCCAATTACTAGCTTCTTGATAAGAATTTTAAAAAGTAAAAAAAAAATCTATTGGATTTATTATTATTTGGGCTGGATTTTGTATTGACCCATATGAAAATCAAAATAAATCGATCTAGTTATTTGAATTCGTTCAAACTCGAACTCGAAAAAATCGATGGTTTAATTGGTCGGAATTGAGCCAATATATATCACCCGAGGGTTGGAACGGATTAAAGTTTTGGACTCAAAACCGAACCGGCACTAACCGATGTCTACCCCTAATGTCTCCCATATTTATACGGTGAAAAATTTCAAGTTGTTTATTTTGTGTCAAATCTATATATCATTACTCAAAATATAACTTGCTGTCTAAAGCAAATATCCTCATATCCTTGATAGTTATGTCTCACCTATAATCTATAGTATTTTTCAGTTCATTTTCATGTTATTTTGTGTAGGAATGACACTATTGAAAAAAGTTATAAGAAAACCACATTGTCCATGTAATATGGTGCTGCTGCCTACCGTTGGGCCATTAGTGTCTCAGCATAGACTTTCAATGCCAAAACCTGCCATTCAACCAAACCTTAAATTGTAATTTAACTATAATTATTGAATTATGGTGCACCCATTTAAGGTACTTTTACATCAAGCTGATATCTTCCTAACCCACCAATACCACATGCTGGAGAAATATTTTGTATTTTGTATTTTGTATTCCTCCAAATATTAAGTGTTTTTAATTTGATTCTTTTATTCAATTGTCTATAAAGAAAATGTTAAGTTAATTAAAAAGCACTATATTACAATTAGTTCTATTTATTTGGTATGATAAAACATTCAGCCGTTTTTCATCCCTTCAAATTTAAAGGTCCAGTTTTTGGTCTTAAAAACTTTGCGAGTTAGCAAGATAGAGAAAAAAGGATTTTGAAAAAAAAGAGATTTAAAATTAATAAATAAATATTTATTATTAAAATATTTTTCATTTTTAAAATATTATAACATATATTGTAATTAAATAATTTATTTAAGAGAAAATAGATGATTCCCTGACATAAAATTTAAAATTATGATATAACGTTTTAAAATATTTTGACTAGATGATTGTGTAGTTTTTTACACTTTATTTAAATCTTTTAAGAGAAAATAGGTGATGCACTGATAGTGTAAAATTTTTTTACACTGTCAATCAATTACGACCATGAATCACGCCAAGTTAGACGGTAATTTTTAAAAAATTTAAATGATATGACAAAATGATATGTTTCTATTGAATGCAAGTGTAAAACTATTTTACACTGTCAGTGCATATCAATTAAACTCATCTTTTAAAATTCTCCGAACTTCTCCTTCAAAATAATTTTGAGTTTCTTTAAATTACCAAACTCTTGTATTATGATTAAAATTAAACTTATAACTCTTTTCACCTAAATTCTATTGTTTTTATAATAAAATAATTATTTTTACGTTACTACATAAATATAAATAAATATAAATGTAAATAAACGGTGATGTCAAAAATTGAATTAGATTAACATATTACACCAATTTAACTTAACTAAAAATCATATCATTCTTTTCGCTCTATTTTTTTTTCTTTTTCATTACAATTCTTATCTTTGCCTTATAAACTCCCAAAGAAAATCTAAGTAATACCTACAATATATTTGAATTAAGTTAAATATCTAATTTCATATCAATTTTTATGTCAAAATATTATCTTAAAAAAGCCATGTGATTTCTGTTATATAAAAAGAAAAGAGCCATGTGATAACAAAAAGAAAATTTCATAAAAGGAAAGCACGACGCATAATGGACAAAATTAGCTATGGTTTTTGGTGATGTTCCCATCACAAATGGTCCATATTTTCCCTCTGCTTTTAGATCCCTTTATCGTTTGCCCAACACTGTTTACAAATCGGTCCCTCTTGTTGTGTTTAATGGAAAGGTTAATCCCCCTTTACCTATATCTTTCTTTTTTTTCTTTTCAATATGGTCAAACAGTGTTGATCCCATTACAAAATGACATTTCACAAGGTAGGCAATGTTTCAAAATCAGAACTATAAATCTAAGTGGAAATCGTGTCTCCTTTTGTTTTATTGATAGGGAAATATATATACCAATGTTATGCAAGAGTTTGGAGTGGGATTTGGACCCTCACCGGCTTTGAGTTTAAGTAAACCATTAACACACGATTATTTATACTTATTGGGATTGAATTAGAGTTTGGTGAATGAAATGACACGGTTTAATTGCATTGCCTTAAAAATCAAATATTGAATAGGTGTGACTTGATTGGTGGGACACTCTACACGTCTTATTAGTGAAATTGTGGTTATTGGAAATTGCATGTCAGAGTGATGGTCAAGTTGATGGCTCGCTTGGTGTCACACTCTAATGTCTTGCGGAAGTCGGAGGGATTGTTTATCTGATAATCGATAGTAATAATTGGTTGTTAAATTGGAAGTCGGAGTGATGGTTTATTTGATAATCGATAGTATTTTTTCCGTCTCACAATGAGTGACCCAGCACACTATTTCACATATATTAAGAAAAGTGTAAAAAAATAAGAGAGAGAATAATATTTTTACTATAGTACCCCTAATCATGTATTGAAAATGATGAAAATTTAATTAATTAGAGGGTAGCATTGGAAAAAGTGTATTGGAAATTGAAATTGATCATTCATTTTGGAACACTATTTTATTTCAAATGGGTCACTCATTGTGGAACGGAGAGAGTAATAATTGGTTGTTAAATTAGGGATCTGAGGTGGATGGTGTTGGAAACAAGAACACAATTTTTCTTTACTTGAGTGATGCACATACATGAATTGTTAAAAAATTTGTTCTTTCACTCTCATACACTTTGCGTTAATGAGAATTGAGAGAAGAAAATTGAATATCGAAGGAAGAAGGGAGATATATTGCACTGCATTATTAAGTTTTACAAAGTTAAGATATTTAAATGAGGTTGCTTGCATACCAAATAACTCAACAAATCCTAACTACTAAAACAAATCCTGTTAAGAAAAAATTCTCTCATAAAACAATTTGTTACTTAATCATCAAGTAACTCCCTAACACTATGAATTACATCTTTAACACACCACATAATTCATTGTGCTTAAGCTTTCTACACACATGCTCCTAAGCTTCTTGAACAATTCCAATTGCACTGCCTTAGTCATGATGTCTACTACTTGATACTCACTTCTACAATGTTCCAAGCATAGCCTGCCATTGCTTACTTGCTCCCTAAGGTAGTGGAACCTCACATCGATGTGTTTACTTCTACCATGAGCAACCTGGATTTTGGCCAAATTTATGGCACATATGTTGTCAATCTTCTTAGTCATAACTCCATAAAATTTTCCTTCAATCTCATTAATCAATTTCACCAACCATACAACTTAGCAAGCACAAAGTGATGCTGCAATGTACTATGATTCACATGATGATAAAGCCACCACAGGCTCCTTTCTTGAACTCCATGCAACTTGTGCAACACCTAGAATAAATGTAACACCTTGATTTAATTAGTTGTTTATTTATTTATTTATTTTATTTAAATATTGATTTATGTGAATTATGATGTGTTTGGCTGGTGACGGTATTTGTGGCTAATAGTTCTTAATTAATAAGTTTTGGTGGGGTTTGATTAATTAATAGGAAATGGATAGAATATGAGGAGTTGGGCTAATTTTGTAAATTAAGAGAATTAGGTAGTTAGTGGAGATAAGGTTGTGTTTAGTTGAGCCAAAAATTCAATTATGAGGAAACTAATTAGATTATTATATAATTAGAAAAATAAGACAGGGGGATTTTGGGAGAGCAATTGTCAGTACGTGAAAAGAATTGAGAGGAGGAGCATTGGAGGGCTAGGGCTTAGGGAAGGAGAACCATAAAAGAGTTTGCTTGCTTGCTTCTGTTGGAATTGCAAGGTGGGGGGATTATTCATCTAAGGGTGACTTAATCATGAAAGGGTAGATAGGTTTTCCTTAACCTCCAATAGAGTTTTCTTTTCTCTAATGCTTGATATGAATATGATTGATGATGCTTATGATTATGTTTTCGCGACATGAATTGATGTGACAATTGTGTTTAGTGTTATGTTGTTTTGTGTTCATGAGTTTATTGATTAAATGATGAATTTGCGTTGAAGTTTGGTGTTTTAGGGTATGAACATAATTGAGTAAATTCATGATAAAAGTGATGGATTAATGTTAATCGGTGAGTATTTGATGTATTGGATCATAATGGAATGTGTATTTGATGCATTTGAATAATATAATGAGGGTTGGGATGATGTATAACGGATAGGGGATGAGGACGACGAAAGAATGTGATTCCATCTGGATTATTGTTGATAGGATGACTAAGTCGGCTCATTTCATACTGTTTAAGATCAGTTATTCTTTGCAGAAGTTAGCTGAGTTGTATATTGAGAAGGTTGTTAGCCTGCATGGTATTCCTTCGAGTATTGTGTCGGATAGGGATCTGAGATTCACATCGAGGTTTTGGCAGAGTTTGCAGGAAGCGATGGGTACAAAACTAAAGTTTAGTTCTGCTTGTCATTCTTAGACAGATGGTCAGGCAGAGAGGACTATCCAATCTTTGAAAGATCTGTTGAGGGCTTGTATGCTAAAACCAGGAGATTCTTTGGATAACTACTTGTCGTTGATTGAGTTCACCTATAAAAATAGTTTCCATTATAGTATTAGAATGACACCGTTTGAAGATTTGTATCGTAGGAGGTGTAGGATACCTTTGTGTTGGTATGATTCTGGTGAGAGTGTTGTACTTGGACCTGAGATAGTTCAGCAGGCTACTGAAAAGATCAAGATAATCCAAGAGAAGATGAAAGATTTGTAGAGTCGTTAGAAGAGCTATCATGACAAGAGGAGGAAAACACTTGGGTTCCAAGAGGGAGACCATGTGTTATTGAGAGTTACTCTGATAACTAGTGTTGGTTGTTCATTGAAGTCTAAGAAGCTCATGTCGTGTTTCATTAGTTTGCTTTATATTCTTCAGAGGGTAAGAGAGGTGGCCTACCGAGTTGCATTACCACTCGTATCTTTCGAATTTTCATGACGTGTTTTATGCATCTCGATTGAGAAAGTACATTCATGATATGTCTCATGTGATCCAGTTGAATGATGTGTAAGTTAGAGAGCACTTGATAGTTGAGACTTTGCAGTTGAGGATTGAGGATCGTGAAGTGAAACACTTGCGAGACAAGGAGATCGCTTCAGTGAAGGTTGTTTGGGGAGGTCCTATTGGTGGATGTGTGACGTGGGAGCTCGAGAGCAGGATGAGAAAGTCTTATCCAGAGCTTTTCCCGTCAGATAATACTTGAGGACGAAAATTCTTTAAGTAGAGAGAGTTGTAACGTCCCGATTTAATTAGTTATTTATTTATTTATTGAATTATTTAATTAATTTATTTAAATATTGATTTATGCGAATTATGACATGTTTGGTCGGTGACGGTATTTGTGGTGAATTGTGCTTAATTAATTAGTTTCGGTGGGATTTAATTAATTAATTAATAGGAAATTGGTAGAATATGAGGAGTTAGGGTAATTTTGTAAGTTAAGAAAATTAGGTGGTTAATGGAGAGAAGCTTGTGTTTAGTTGAGCAAAATTTTCAATTATGAGGAAACTAATTAGATTATTATATAATTAGAGAAATAAGAGAGTGAAGAGGTTTTTAGGATATCAGTTGTCAATGCGTGAAAAGAAATGAAAGGAAAAGCATTTGAGATCTAGGGTTTGGGGAAGGAGAACCATAAAAGAGTTTACTTGCTTTTGCTGGAATTACAAGGTATGTGGGATTATTCATCTAAGGGTGCCTTAATCATGAAAGGGTATAGAGATTTCCCTTAACCTCCAATAGGGTTTTCTTTTCTCTATTGCTTGATATGAATATGATAGATGATGCTTATGATTTTGTTTTTACACCATGAATTGATGTGACAATTGTGTTTGATACTATGTTGTTTTGTATTCATGAGTTGATTGATTAAATGATGAATTTGTGTTGAAATTGGATGTTCTATGGTATAAACATAATTGAGTAAATTCATGATAAAACTGATGGATTAATGTTAATCAGTGAGTACTTGATGTATTGCATCATAGTAGAATGTGTATTTGATGTAATTAAATGAT
Organism: Lathyrus tuberosus; assembly: GCA_022829125.1. NCBI lineage: Eukaryota > Viridiplantae > Streptophyta > Magnoliopsida > Fabales > Fabaceae > Lathyrus > Lathyrus tuberosus. The sequence goes on along the minus strand of JALAZF010000266.1, from coordinate 3,136,517 downwards.
ATAATGAGGGTTGGGATAATGTATGAGGGAAATGGGACGAGGAAGATGAAGCACATGTGAGAAAACTTGAGATTTTTGGATTATGGGCTGGTGTCAATCAATTGACATCATATATCAATTGATTGCATGCAGGGATAGAGCCACATTGATAACAATGTAGGCATATGCCCTCACTTCATTTTGCCTTCTATGTAGTATCTTAGTGTTTGTAATGTTAATATATGTGAGTATAATAATATAACTAGTAACTAACCCGTGCGTTCGCACGAGCCTGTCTGTTCGAGGACTTTATGTTATGGATGTGTAATTGTTAATCAAATTGAAAATAAAAATGGTAATATTATAAAAATAGATATGATTGAAATTAAAAATGTATATTGGTAAGTATAAGAAATTGTTGTGTGTTGTAAAAGAAGAAACTAAATTAATTATTCATATAAATTCAAATAATACAATGATGATTGAAAATATTAAACAAAAAATATTAATTAGTAGGTAGACCAAAAACAAATGAAACTAGAGTTAGATTCAATGTTAAAAATAGAAAGAAAAAAAAACTTAAGAATAATAGTAAATTTAAGTTGAAATAGTAATACATGTAGAAGATGAAAGATAAACAACAATATAAATAATAATAATAATAATATGATTAAAAGTAAATATTAGTTTTGTTTTGACACTATTTATACAAAATAATTGAATGAATAGTAAAGTTGTTTCCGTATATAAAAAAAATTGAATCAAAAGTAAAGTTGTGCCCGTTTATAACAATAATATTTATTTCGTTTGTTAAAAAATTTCAATCAAAAGTAAAGTTGTGACCGTTTATAACAATTGTATTTATTCCGTATAAAAAAAAATTGAATCAAAAATAAAGTTGTGCCCATTTATAACGATTGTATTTTTGCGTTTATAAAAATATTTGAATCTAAATTCAACTTGTTTCTGTTAATAACAACAATATTTATTCGTATATAAAAATGCTTCAAATATTTTTTTTTGTCCATTTCAATCTTGAACTGGAACAAAATATAGTGATTGAATAATTTAGGTCATGTTTAAGAAAAATGATAATAATATTAATGTAAATTATTAATCACTACATTTAATTGGTTTTGATTACTTTGAAATGTTTTGAATAAAAGTGATTAATGTGGTCTTGATTGATGTCGCTTTTTGTTCATTCTAGAAACCTGGACGCATTATGTTAGAATTCAAAAAGTTATTGTATGTTAATTTTCAATTAAGTTAGTTGATTAATATGTTAGAATTCAAATAGTTTTTTATGACTGTTAATATAACACTTATATAATTTAAAGATCATTGCATAAAGATATATTTAGAGATAAACACTAAAAGTAATGGTTCAGAATTTGTCATATATATTTAGAGATAAACACTTAAAGTAATGATTCTGATGAAGACAAAAAGTGAATAACTATAACATATTTATGTAATTGAAGAAGACAAAAAGTCTATAACATAAAAATGAAAAGCATAAGATAGCATGGGATATTTAATCACTATCTGTAAAAATCCTTCCATACATGTAGTTCTCCCATGTATAGTCGCGCTCGTCGTCATCATCGGAATCAACAGCTTCATAGTCAGTTTGTTGGTCATCATCTGAATCCAAGTAAGTAACTTTCCTAAAAATTATAGGCGAAGTCGTTCTTCTTCTCCTCTTTCGTGATTGTCGAACTGCAGGAGGGTCACGGACCTGTAGAAAAAATACCAGTTCATCAGTATTGTCAACATGAACAGACAACCATTCATCAACGACATTAATCATGATGTATTATCGGATATTGTAGAACTCAGTTCTTCCAAAATGAACATACTGTTTTTGTTAAAATGAAAACAAACCATAAACAGAGCGTCACAGTTATGCAGGGAAAACTGAAATTTACCGGGGCGAGCTGCATAAGTGGTTGAATGTGGGGTCCCTGTTGGTGCGGTTGACGGCGCTCGAATTCCGGCGAATGTTGAACCTCCGTAGGTGGTCGGTTCTCAGAATCGGGTCGTAGGTGGACGGCAGCTTCAACATGTTGTTGGGTCTGTTGACATTAAGAAAAATAGAATATTTAATGACAATGAAAGAGTAAGGGACATATAATTTTAGTGAGTAAAATATGCAGCAGTAAACATATTTCCTGAACCTGTAGACTTACTTGGGCGTGTAGAGGATGATGGACTGCCTGAGGTCATTGCAATTCCGGAGAAGGCGGTTGGTGAGGCGCCGTCTCGACGTCAACAGGGTCAGGGGCTTCAAGATTTTGGTTGGATGCCATAGAAAAATATGTGTTTTTCTGAAGATTGGTGTGTGATGTAAAGAATAAGAGGCAGGGTTAAATAATGTGGCTTGTGAGTCTTCAGCTTCCCCCTACATTGGAAATGGATATGCATTAATACATATGAAACTGTAAAGTTGGAATAATGAATGGCAGAAAATTATGACTGGTGATGGTAAAGAATCCCATTTAGTTGCAAATACGATGTATAATGTTATTGGGCATTAAATGAAATGTGAAGTATGCATAAAATATATTATGGATACAAAACTTGAGATATAAATGTAGGTACCTTAACTCCATCAATGATAGGCAAATTCCTACAAATGATAAATTTTAATTAATTTGGTGAGTATGAGGCAACTGTTGCTCCTGCTCTTTGTATTTCTCCTCAAGTTCCTTCATCTGCAAGGTTTAATAAAAATTTAAGTTTTTGAAGGAAACATAATGAAGTATTGATTGTTTCAATAATTTACCACCTTTTGAAGTCGTCAAACTACATACATATAGATTACTGAAGTCAAAAAATTTGCGAGGAGACAATAGATTACAAATCTGCAAAGTAACTAATGAGAAATCCTCACCTCTCAGTGTACAATTTCCTTTTTGAAATCTCTCTGAAAGTCGACGCCTCATGTGAACTTAAGCAAACCATGCCCAAAATCAAATAAATAGAAAACTCCTAAATGGAGGATGCATAATAAACCAAGACTAACCAGATAAGGAGTCAAAAGTCTATTCTGATCTCTCATGTGAAGAAAAACCAGGAGGCGACAGCCTGCTTGGAATTGACAAACCTGGCGGAGTTAAAACGTGTGCTTTTAAAATAGCTGTTAATCATAGCAAAATCAAGGTCATCAGATGAAGAACTAAGACAACTGGAAATGCAATAACACACTGGGCAACGCATATAGGGAAGGAAAACATGTAGCCAGAAGAAATCAGTTTAACTATAGTGTTAAAACCTTGAACAAAATCAATCAGGCAAATATGTAGGAATTACAAACTTATCCCATATAACACACTTACATAATTTCTAGGTTTAAATTAAGTTTTAGTTACATGGATATGGAGATTTCCACGACTACAATGGACATAAACCAATCTTCAAACTCGACTCATTTGATGCACCTGTTCATATGATACAATGGACATGATACAATCAACTCATATCAAGATGAAAGAAACAAATATCATTTTAAAAAATTGACATATTAACCTTTATTGGAGCATCAAATGATTTTGCCACCCTAACCATTACTGGTGTGAAGAAACCCAAAAAAATGTCATAAAAAAATAGTCCAACCTACAAAACATAAAAATGGAAGGATTTTGTAATCAATATATGAAAAGTTTATAAAAGATTCAGCTTACCAGGGATAACAATATCACTAAGTCCAAGCATCGATAATGGCCTTGCAGAATCACATGTGAGGAACAAAAGGTGGTAAATTATTGAAACAGTCAATAATATGAACAAATAGTAATAGCATATAATTTTAAAGTTCATATGAAGATGAAAGAAACATGTATCATTTTAATAAACAGAGATCTTAACCTTTATTGGAGCATCAAATTATTTTGCAACCCTAACCATTACTGGTGTGAAGAAACCCCAAAAATGTCACAAAAAATGAGTCCAACCTACAAAACATAACAATGGAAAGATTCAAAAATTATATGGACAGATCTACCTGTATAAAATAGAACAACAAACTTTGCTAAACTCTCTTCTATATACCTGCAACAGATCTGGATCTACAAAAAAAATAGAACAACAAAATTTTCACACTCAAATCAAGTTAATGGGATAAACACATCTATACGTACAAAACAAATTGAAAACTGAAGTCAAAAAATTTGCGAGGAGACAATAGATTACAAATCTGCAAAGTAACTAATGAGAAATCCTCACCTCTCAGTGTACAATTTCCTTTTTGCAATCTCTGCGATGATAATAGAAAACTGATAAGGTTTGCTTTCAAATAACCCTCTGGTACTATGGAAATTATCCTGCCAAGATAACAAAAGCTAGTTTAGAGTTGTTGTCTTTATGCATGACTGCTTGCATAAGCTGTAGAGTAACATAAAGTTCCAATATTTAAAATATACTATGGAGCCATCCCAAAGAATATGTCGTATGAAATTCCCAACAACGGATTCTATTATCGTGCCACAGTGGCCACCAATCTGACTCAAAAGCTCCATTGCAACTGACATGTCTGCCCACACCATCCAACACTCTGCGGTACACTGTTGCTGCAAGAAAACCAAATCTCCGAAAGTCGATGCATCATGCGAACATAAGTGAACCATGCCCAAAAAATCAAATAAATAGAAAACTCCAAAATAGAGGATGCAGGATCTCACCAACAGAATAAGAATGATCAAAAGTTTAACAATTTTACTATACCAACATAAGAAAAATAGGTGAAAGTTATAAAGTAAACCAAGACTAACCAGATAAGGAGTCAAAAGTCTATTCTGATCTCTCATGTGAAGAAAAAACAAAAACAAACAACCAAGTAGCAAGGAATGCCTCATGTTCAATTTCACTACCATTATCAATGAAAATATCCAACAGCTAAAGAGCATGTGCGTGATGCACAACAGTCCAACGTGGAGACCAGTCGCTCCACAAACTAAAAACACACACACACACACACACACCATTAGATTGGAAAAGCAAATTTTGAAGCATAAAGAACAAACAACACCATTATGCCTTTAATGATATCGGTCTTTCTTTGCCTAGCATGCTTTCAATTGTTCCATGTGCTGCCATCCACCATTATGCAAAATTGTAGATACGCCAATCCATTTACATATGGAACTACATACATCTACCGGACGATAAATAAATGTGAGAAATCGTCTCGTCAACCTACAACCTATAACCTCCATTTAATATAAAATCAAAAAGTATTATTAGTGCTATAATAAATAATAATTCAGGAAGATAACATTGAAAATGGATAATTGGAGGCAGCAGATGACGTCAGAGATGGATTATTAGGTTGTGCACAGCGGCCAGACTACATATCTGAAAAATTAAACTCAAATTAAAAAAATGCATATGCAATAATTGTTGGTTAAAATAAAAAATACGTCGATTACCTCATTGAAACAGAACATGAAAATAACAGAAAACCAGTGATCACCAAATTCATAAAACACTTCATTAACATTGGCGGCAAATTTGGCAGAGGTCTCCATGACAAACAAACCATTCTCCACTGCATATACATGTGCTTCCTACAATACCAATGAATCAAATGGATAAATCAATAGGTCCAGGATATTTGATTATTGATTATAGAATATTGATTCTATAAATCATAAAATGAAAATAGAGGTAAGGTTGTCTGTAAATCAAACATGTTGTAATGGTCAATAACACATTATAACATCAATTATAACACAAGGTAAGGTTGTCTACAAAAGATCCAAAATAATTCTTGCCATTCCCTGGAGCTCATTATGACAGGATACACCTTGTTTATCACATAACTCAGCAGACAGCGTGGTTGACTAACAAACCACTATTTGGTCTGATGGAATAACATTGACCTCTTGTTGATGGCACCATTCGCATTATGAAAACCATTCACAATATGAAAACAGAGTCAATCGAATAAACATCTCAATTCAACTCAAAATAGAAAGAGTTATAACACTTACATGGAGATAAATGATCCCACAAGTGTTCCAAACAACTATGCACACGCAAAGCCAGCAATGAAGAGTTGTCCAATATCCCATTTTCCATATCTTTATGTACTATAAAGGTAGGGTAACATCATTAGATGATCAAGCTATTTATGTATGTGATATCATCAATGACAGATGGTTTGTAATCGATATCTGAAATTTTTTTAAAAGATTCAGCTTACCAGGGATAACACTATCACCAAGTCCAAGAATCAATAATGGCCTTGCAGAATTAGATGTGGGGAAAAAACCTGCAAAATGATTGTAACAATCAATAATATGAACAAATAGTAATAGCATATAATTTTAAACTTCATATCAAGATGAAAGAAACAAATATCATTTTAATAAACTGACATCTTAACCTTTATTGGAGCATAAAATGACATCTTAACATTTTAATAATATCATTCAATTACTCAACCATACAGGCTATGTTATCATCTCTATATAGAATTAAAAATAATTTACTTACAGATGTATGCTTTAGGGTTTCAGTATCTACAAACAAAATACCCAAATAATCAAACACAATTTCAGAGAACCTTTAACAAAAGAAGGCTCAGATTCACTTTTTATCGGACATGTAAGAAATGAGGTTCCCAAACCTTGCGTCTAGCATCTGCGTCAAGAACAATGAATGTTCCATTGATGCATGACAGTTTTAGGGTTTCAGTATCCACAAACAAAATACCCAAATAAAATATAACATTTTTAGGGTTTCAGTATCTACAAACAAAATACTCAAATAACCAAACTCAATTTCAAAGACCCTTCAACAAAAGAAGGCTCAGATTCACTTTTTATCGAACATGCAAGATAAGAGGTTACCAAAGCTTGCGTCTAGCATCTGCGCGAAGAACAACAAATGTTATTCCACACAAACACAATCACTTTGCCATGAAACAACTCTTCACCCAATGTTTGAAAGATTTCTGAAAAAATATCATCATTGCCTTGTTATCAAAGAAGACAAAGAAGAAATTGAAGAATATAACAATCTGTCACCGAAAAGAAAAAAATAGAGAAGAGAGATGAAGATGAAGAAGAAAATGATAGCACATTTGCGATGAGAGAGAAAACGAAAGTGATAAAAGAATAGTGAAAAGTCTGTCATTGGAGAAAGAGAAATGAGAAAAAGTTCAATTGAAATTTACTTTGGAACTAAATTGAAGAATGTGACATCATCAAAAGAATAAAGTATGAGTTAATTGTATAAACATGTAGTTGAGTTTGAACAAAATGACATCATCGGTTGGAAAAAGTAATTTTTGGACATCAAATACCCCTACTTTAGACACATGGCAGCTCCTCAAAGAAGGGCAGTTTGGTGTTTTCCAGAACAACAAACTTTCTTATATTATAGATATGCAATCATTAAAGTCACTTATATCTATACTCTCTTTTGGTGTTTTTATTTATTTAATATTTATAAAAAAATATTATTAATAACATTTTTTTTCTTTTACCTAATTTATTTTTTAAATCATACATGTACACTATTTTTCACCTAAATTTTACATATTTTTATTTACTATTTTTAAATATAAAATACAATATTATAATTAATAAATTATTTCAAACATTTATTTTATTTTCTTAATTTAAAAATAATAAAATTCAAAATAATCATAAATTTATATGTAAATATGCCCCCACTAAACAAATTTTCTAGCTCCGTCCCTGATTGCATGCGTATGATTTTAGAAAAATATGAAAATTTTAACCATGACAATCGATTAATGCAATGAATTAATCGATTGCATGCATCCAAAACGTGCAAAATTGGAAAGGCAATGTGTAATGGGATGTGATGTCAATCGATTGACACTAGTTAATTTTTTAAAAAATTATTGAACTAAATCACATTTGTTACCTAACTATTTTTGCCATAACTTTAGTTCAATAAGTCCAAATGAGGTACCGCTTGAAGCGTTGGAGAGCTAACGCGCAGAGCTACTTCCTGGTAGTGTCTTGTAAGATAATTGTGAAGGTGAAAGAAACACAAGAAAGGGGGTTTGAATTAGATTTTTGGATTTAAAACTTTTTGCCACCCAAAAAACACATGAAAGGTGCAAGAAACAACAAAGATAATGATAAAGATAAGAAGACGAGTATTTTTATCCTGGTTCGTTGTTAACAAAGCTACATTCACCTGAGTTATTTTTTCTTCATAAAGGACTTAATCCAATAATTAAACTAATTATACAACCACAAAGACTAGTCGTCAATGTCTTCTTGAGTATTCATACTAACACTAGTCACTCAAGGAAACCAACTCGAAGACAAACTGTATAAATCTTCTTAATTATTCAGACTTACACTAGTCACTCAAGGACTTAACCAAAGTTAAGAATATAGTGTTGTGTTTACAAAGATTGCTTCTCAAATAAGCAGATAACACAAAAAATGAATATCAAATGAATACACTTAAAATTATATACAATGAAAGCTCTAAGTGTTTCTCTCTTTGTTATTGTTGTGGAGTTATAGCTTGGTGTCGGTGAAGACCCACACTCACACCCTTCCATATCCTTCTTTCTCTAAATATATAGGAGATAAATAGATCCGTTGGAGAATACGATTGTACCTTACTTTGAAGTTTACTTTTATTGTAGAGTAAGTGGGTACAACAATGAATCTTGAGTATGTAGAAAATTATTTTTCTAGTCGTTAATAATATAGTCGTTGAAGATATGGCATGTCCGTCCTTTTAAGAAAATCCCTTTTTAATTGTACTTTCCTTGAGTATGCTACTCGTCATAATCAGAGGCTTCATATAAAAGATGAATTTACTAGTTTCTTCAAATGCTTTGACTGTTGGAGAAGCATTTCCTTTACTTACTGACTTATAGTCAGAGGCTTAATCAAAATAGATGTTGAAGCTTGAGTAGAGTTCATAGGCTTGATCTAACACAGTCATTTGTCAGAATCATTCTGAACATTTCCTTATAAGAGTATTGACTTTGATAATCCTAAATCTTGACTTTGCTTTAACATACCTTTGTATTCTTCCTTTTGTTTAAAGAGTGTCTACACTTTAGAATCTGCCTTCATCTTTCTTCTGACTTCGTCTGTGTTCATATTTTACTTCTTCAAAGTCAAAATATGCTTTCTTTTATCTTCGCACTTAACAAAAATAGTCACAGTACAAAATTGTTCTCTATACTTTGTTGTCATCAAAACATAAGGATAGTTGTAGAACCAAACTTGTTCCAACAATCTTCCCATTTTTTATGATGACAAATTCATGTATTTTGATGAACAGTTTTTACTTGGATAATAAAATTTATAAAACTTCAGAGATAGGTTTGTAAGCTCCCCCAGAGTTTTATACTTTCAAAATTATTTCTCAACGTAAATCTACAGAGTGAGGTTTTCAAGCTCCCCATGAGTTTTTAGACTGTCAAAATTCTCCAGCTTAAGTACATAGTGAGGTTTGCAAGCTCCCTATAAGTACATGACTTAAAATTTTGATTTCATGAAACTCTTTTGATAAATTTCTTTTTCTCCAGAGGAGTTAAATTAAAGTCTTCAGAGTAATTATCCTTGATTTCTTCAAAATTTTAATGTTAACACAATCTTTAGAGTTAAAAATGTTTGGGATTTTACCAACAGAATAAAAAAGAACATTATCATTACACTTCCCCCCCCCCTTGTCATCAATAAAAAGAATCATAAAAAGATCAAGAAAATAAATAGAGACAGAGAAAAGGATATATTCATTAATAGAGGAGAAAAATACAAAATAGCTAGAGGGAAAACAAACAATCAAGAGAAACAATGATAAACAAAAATACAAAATAACTATCATCCAGAAAATCCTTCCTAAGGGTCACGCTTCCTCTTCTTTTGAGTTTCCAAGCTCTTAACACCTTCAAGCTTATTTCTCTAGGAGGTCTCAAGCGCTTAAGTTAGGCCTGCCATATGTACTTCCTTAAATATCCCATTTTAAATGAACAGTTTAGAGAGAACTCTCCCAAAAGGAATGAAAGAAAACTCACCCTCATGAGAGGTCATGATTTTTTCTTTTAAATAATTAAAGATAGTAAGAGATAGATTAACTTTTACCCTTGAGATAAGTAAATACTAAGATTTTTGTCATCCATAGACAGAAAGAGTGAGTTCTGATCCTTTGGTAAGATGTTTGTGATAACCAGCTAGTACCACAAATTTGTCGCATGAGTCAGATCAGAAGATTTAGAAGGGTTTCCAAAATATTTTGTGATGGAGAGAATATCGTTGCGAAAGGAAAGGTTGGTTCTGCACTTTTCAATATTAACACAACCTTTTTCACCCTTAATGACATCAACAATAAGGGAATGAGTGATGGTAATATGAGTGTTCATGAAAACAAACCAGATTTCCTGAACATTTTCAACAGTAAAGTGAACCGAAGCATTCACCCTGAAGTTTTTGACAAGGATGGGAAAGACTGGTCCATGAAGCATATCAAAGTAGTTCAAATGTTGAGGATGTTGAATTGGAACGAGATGAATGAGCAACAAATAAATACAACTAAAGTCGTCTTTGATTCTAAACAATCTCGTTGAATGTTATTTCTTAGAATAAGTATGAAAATATTTCAAATGGAGGCTCTGATAAGTCTACATTTGAATCTTTGATATTTACTCATGAAAGAAATGAGCAAATACAGCAATCCAAGGCGTTGACCTTGATTCAAGTTTGAAGCCTTCAAAATAAGAACTGTTGAAACTATTAAGGACATGATGCTCAAAATTTCAAACTCCTGTTTTTGGTTTGAAAGTCTTAGACAAAGGTCATTACTACAGATCAAGTGAAGAAGTTCATCAGAAGCTTGCCAGTGAAATGAAGGGCTATGATGACTACTCTCAAATTGTTCTCAGTTCTGAACTAAACAAATTTGGAAGAGCTGGCTAGTTCTCTGAGTAGTCATGAGATCAAGCTAGAAGAAGATGTCTGGAACTGACAAGAAGGTCATCTAATTTACGCATAAGGATCCATGTCATTCAAATGGAGTGTCCCAAATTCAACGAAGAAAAGTCGTAGAAGGAATTCATCAAGGATAAGAAGAAAGTTCTGATGGATACATACAACAACTCTAAAGAAGATTCTGAATAAAGAACAAACCAACATGACGCTGATGACAATCATATAAGCATCTGACTCCTCAGAAGAAGAAGCTAAAGAAGCACAAGATCACTTGGTACCCATGGAGAGAACTTAAGCCTTAGAATTAAAAACATACTTGGTAGTGAAAAGATAGAGAAGTACTTCTGGATCTAAAATCTATCAAATTCAATATCAGTTAGTTAAGCTCTCCAGGTCAAAATTTCCTTTATTATAATCTATATGATTTTTATTTTCTGGACTACGTGTTATTTTAATAATTTAAATTCAAATAAAAACATGTTTGGATAGTGGATATATGTCCTACTGATTTCTTATTCATTTAATCGTTTGAATAACCTTTAGGAGAAATCTTTTTTTTTTTGGAAAAATAAAGAATCATAACCTATTACCTCCTGTCATTAATTGATTTACTTTTCAATAATAACAATGATTTCTGGCATTTAGTGTATCATGTTATATATTTTTTTTAGATTCTCAAGGCAATGACCGAGATTTCTTTTGTCTCAACTCAGTACTCCAAGTTTGTTCAAACATTTTCTCTTTCTCTCTCTCCACTCTATTTATACCAGTCACTGTTGCCATCTCATTCTTAACTCTTTTCACATTTCCTATTAATTTCTCTTGTCTTAATCTTTAAACTCATAAATGGCTCTCTGTGTTCCTTCAAACAATGATAAATTCGTGTCTACTCTCATTGAAGAATTCATTGACTTCAATAAATTGAAGAAACCAGGTCATAACATTCTAAGCATTGTATCTCTGTTTAAATGGGAAAACTATTTTGAGATACTTCACAGACCTATCTACCCCATCCTAGTCAAAGATTTCTGGATAAATGCATCCATTGTGCAAACAGACCAAGGTGTATCTAAAATCCGGTCTCTGATCCTTGGTTTTCCAATCACTATTACTCCGTCACTCATTGCTAAGACAATTAAGTGTGAAGATAATGGAATTTGTGTTGATCAATACAAATGCTCATATTTGTTTGTCACAAAAACTCTTGAGCTTCTCTATGCAAACTATAATAATCTTGCAAGTGCCTCTACTCTCGCTCCCTTATCTAAAGTCTGGCATCAATTATTGGTGGCAAATTTTCTTCCTAGAGAGAAGAATCTAGATTGGCTCAGAGTTGATGACAAGCAATTCATATGCTTCCTTGTAATGAAAGTTAAGGTTAGCCTACCACTCACCTTCTTTAACTTTATTAAATCCAAGATCAGGACCTCTAGCAAGGAAATGTCTTGTTTTATTCCTTATGGATGAGTTCTTTCTGAACTTTTCTATCATTAAAGAATAATTTAAGAGTTGTTACATGCAGGCTTAATTGAGAGTCTTGTGACCTTCCAGGGCTCAAACCTAGAAATAACACAAAGCCCTAATGATAGAAGAAGGAAGTCCAGGGGTATTGAGTTTGGAGTTGGCACCTCTGATTCTTAGTTTCTTCTCTGTTTTGTCTATTTCCTCCAATCTCTTCTAGGAAATTTTGTCTCTCCTATTTTTGTACCCTGTTTAACTGATTAATGATATATTTTCCTTCTCTTCTAATCAATGCTATTAATGATTTTTTATTAATAATGACAAAGGGGGAGAAAAAAATATGATTTTAATTCAATAATTTACCCATTAGAATATCCCAATCAAGCTAAAATTAAGAGTTTATAAGCTTATGTTTACGTAAATTTTCTGCACAATAAGTTCTTCTAAGTCTTGAACTTAGGGGAAGCTTGCAAAACTCGCTCTGATCCGTTAAACTAAGAAAGATTGGTTAGTCTAAAACTCAAGGGGAGCTTACAAACCTGTAGCACCCCAAAATTTGCTCTCCCTACTTTAAGTACTAACTGGCTTATGTTTCATTTCATTTTTGCATTATCATGTGTGCATATCATTGGTTCTTAGCATGGGGTCAAGGTGCCTGAGGCAGTTCAAGAGGAGAAGGTGTCCTTCAAAGGGTCAAGCAAGAGTCCTTATACCGTCCAAGAGATCTCAAGTGGATCACTCTCTCCTAACCAGTGCAGAATTTAGGGTTTTGAGATTCTTGGGTTTATTGCTCCAATGGGCAAGCTTCTTGGGTTTTTATCATCACCAAATGGCATATCTTATCTTTGTTGAAAAGGATACACATCATATTCAGAGGAATTGGGACTTGGAGACTGTGCTATTTCCTCCTAGACTGAGGGTACCAAAATTAGGGTTTGCTATAAAGTCAGTTTATTTCTGATTTTTTGGGCAAGACTTGATTCCATGGTATTCCTTGGGTCCCTAAGTATCTAGGAATGGAATATTGTCCATCAGTTTGGTTCATGAGAGATTCAATTGGCCAATGGATTGCAAATCAGGAGAATTGGAAAAAGTCAACAGTGAAAGGGGAAGTCAACTGTGGAATTTTGAGATACTCTTCAAGGTTTTCAAGGTCTCACATCCTCATGTGGTCTTCAAAAGTCAAGTTTCATACCATTTATCAAGAATCAAGGGTTGGTACAAAAGTTACTAAATTTGGAAAATGACCTATAACGAGAAGTTTCCATTTTTGGTAAGTTTTTACACTACATTCAACTTGACTTTTCATCATCAAAGAAGCTTCAAATGAATTTTCCTCAAACATGAAAGTTGAAGATCTTTTTCTCCCCTTTCCAACAAGTACTAGATGGTCTCCATATCATTTGTGAAACTCAAGTTATGATCAAAAGAGGGCAAGGTGGTTTTTAGGGTTTTCTCATGGTTCCATTTTCACAACTTTTGAATTTTGGGACATAGTGACCTATATTTGGTTCCATTGCTTCAAGGCACATTATAACATCAGAATACATTCCATAAGGACCATTTTTGGCCTTTGAATCAAGTGGATCCATGGCTTATTCATCACTTATCTCCCATTATACAAAATTGCAAGATCATTGAAAATTCATAAACCAAGCCATCTCAAGGCCCAAATTCCATACAGGTGTGATTAGCAATTGAAATATGAGTGATCCATCATAAAAGGCTTGGGTGTACATGCATGGAGGAGGGTGTATTTCACATTATGCAAATTTCCAAAATCACCCAAAACTCATTAAGTGAGGAATTAACAAGGCCCAAATGCTAATCAGTGGAATAACCTAATATATTTAAGCTTACTCATGCACTGGTGGGAGGGAGGACACGTGATTTTGAGGAGAACAAAACTTTCAACCCTAATCCTTCATTGCTTCGAATCTCACAATCCACAAGAGTTTTTCCAAAACTTCTTTCACAATCTGAACCCTTGGGATCCGTAGAGCACGAAGCAACCATCATTTGAAGCTAACAGCAAGGACACGTATTGCATAATCTCAGGTTAGTGCATTTTTTCATAGTCTTAGAACTCAGTTTTTTGGTGCGTATAATGATGTGTGACCTTCACTGATAATCCTGATATATTTTGTTTTGAGTTTGGACATTTAGATTGTTTGTATGATGAGTTTCAAAGTTTTGAACCATAATTTATTTCGTTCGATTTGCTCTTTGTGTTGATTGTTTCTAAAAATAATGTGATTTTCTTGATCCTCATGTTTTTCTGATCAAAATAGTGTACTTATATGTGTTTTCTGGGGATTTTTTGGGTGATGGTCACCGGAGATGACGACCAGAGCTAGGGCTCCGGCGTCTGGTTCTTTTTCCGGCCGGCTAGGGTTTCAATGAGGAAGATGAAATCACGATCGTCTATTACTTTGATCCCATGGTCCACAGCTTGCCACGTCGTTTAAAATTTTGTTTTATGTCATTAGTTGTGTGTGTGTCCATCCATGTTAATTACCATGCACCTCCCATCTGGACCTTTCATCTTGCTTTTGACGATCCATTCGCATACGTTGATATAATCTGATGGCCTATACAATGCCAACACATTAATGAATGGTGTGTTCCTCACGTGTTCTTTTATTTTAATTCTGGGTAATTGTGTGTGCGCGTGTGTATGTTTATTATGGTGTATTGCTTAATCTGGAGCGTCTATCATGAGTACTTGTATTTTGGTTGACTAAATCTGATGCGTTAGATGGATCCAAGGGCTCTTGTGAGTCAACTGGGTTGACCGAGTCTTTGTATTCCCCTTTTTCATTTCGCTGCTTTTTTTTGGTGATCTGGGCCTTCTATTCACACCCCTCCACTTAAGCCCATTGTACTTTCCAACGTGAACCAGTTGCTATTCATACCCCCATGCATATTTCAATTCCTTTTATTTTATTTAATTGCATTATTGTCTTTTTTAATTCTTAAAAATAGATACTTGCATTAAAAAATTACAAGAAAATTCATGAATCACATTTAGCATTTTATAAAATTTTCTCAAATTTTATTTTATCATTTTATTTTATTTTTAGCATCCGAATTAATTATTTGAATAATTTCTTTTTGAATTTGTTTCATTTTGCGCACATTGCATTGTAGAATTTATTTCTCATCATCCATAAAACATTTTGAACTCATTCTTCTTGCATTGTTTCATCAACATATTGAATGTCATTAAAAAAAATTTCTCTCATTTTTAAAACTTTTTCATATTGCATTTTAGTCCTCCTCTTTTGCATGTTAGTTCATAATTCTCATTTGACTTTGTATAACTGTTTGAGTGACCTATCTTGGGAATTTTGGCATGGGCTTTTGACATGTTGTTTGCCACTGGTTGAGATGTTTTGAGAATTAATTTGGTAATTTCTAAAGTTGGTTTGCCAATTTTTTGGTTGCTCTTTGTTTGAGGTCTTCCTTTATGCACATCCTTGATCATGTCAGAGTACTTGTTTGAGAAGGCACTTGTGCCATCATTTGGGTTTGCTTCTTTGACTTCATAATTCATATTTAGGTCATCCACATTCTGTCTTGTTTGAGTTTCATTTGGTTTATAACCATTTCTCTTTGGGTTGTGATTTGTTTGGGTTTCATTTGTCTTATTGTCACTTATGTTTGTACTAACCTTTTATGCAGGGGCTGAGGTAAGTTATTTGAGGGTGTGGATAGTTATCCATGTCCACTCTCACTCTTTCTTCCTCTCATCTTTTCTTTAGGCTTAGGTTGTTGTCAAACCTCCCCTTAGGGCCACTTTCGCATGATAACATTAGGACTAAATTCCATAGGATAGTCTCCCTCCAAACTTCCCCTTAGGGCCATCTTTGCATGATAACATTAGGATAGATTTACCCCTTAGTGTTTTTTTCTTTTCTTTTGAGTCCCTCTTCTCACCTCATAACATCTCTAAGATACTTAATAAGGTCAACTTGCCTTGCACACAAGCCTTAAACATAGGAAATGAAGATTGAGGGGTCCCCCTTCTCTCTTCTAGAGTGTTGAGCATACGTCCCATTGGGGACGACCATGCGGCGCATTCGTTCCCGTGTCATAGACTTTGGTTCAAGTTGAGTTATGAACTAACTCAAGTCACTTATGTCCTAAAAAATACAAACAAACTTCAAACCTTTTTATCCTTCGGGATCGTCAAACTAAAGGCTATTTTCAAAAAGGGCACGTTACTTTCCGTCTGAGTCGCAAACAGGCATCGACCCTAACTGCCGGACGCGAGCTTAACGTCGCTCATAAAAAACACAAAAAGAACTTGGTCTGAACTACGTTGACTCTGAATTCCCCATTGCACAAAGGGGGTACGTAGGCCTAGGACGACGACGTCCTACCGAGTCTGTCTTTGTTTTCCCCCTCCCCCGTTTCAGTACAGCCATAGATTTTAGGATAACTCACCCTTAGAATAGACAACAAGCGTTGATCCCATCGAGTACGATGGACGCGTGGGGTGCTAGCACCTTCCCCTCGCGTAACCGACTCCCGAACCCAGACTATGGTTGCGATGACCATTCTTTTCCCTCTTCCTCAGGTTTATGCGGTGTTTCCTTTCCCTCTCTTGGGATAAATATACATTGTTGGCGACTCTGTGTTCCGCACCACTTTCGCGTTTGTACCTGGATGAAAATCCTGGGAGCGACAGCTGGCGACTCTGCTGGGGACTCTGGTTGTCCTATGCTGGTCCATCCCCTTTAGCGAGTCTGTCCTAGCGCTTGTTTTTTTTGTTCGCTTTGGGTGTTTTTGTTTTTGTTTTGCTTTATTTGTCGTATTTTATTTTTACCGCATTTACTGCACTGTATATTATTATCAGCTGCTGCACTGTTTTTCTGTATGGCGGGTTGGGAGTTCTGAGAGATAAGCCCAATACCCAGGCTTGAGCATACACGTAGGATTAGCGTGGCAAGTAGTGTGACTTATGTGGCATTTGGCTAGACGTAGTATACATGAAAACTCCACATCCAGACGAGGTTTTTTTGGTAATGTTCTATCCTGCGCATTGGTGCAGATGATGGAATGTAACTTGGAATATTGTCGACTCTGGCTGCCATTCCCGAGGACTCAGTAACGGCACTCCTCCCGAGACGTGATAATGGCAGACCAGAAATGGCAAACCCATTACACATGTCGATCCGAGGACCCAATGCTGGGAACTTGCTATAGGGTGTCCTTTTGGAAAAGAATCAGTGAAAGCACTCCTCGATTGGCGATAGCACTGTACCCTGAGGGATGAATGTACTACTGCTTCTCGACCTCAATGCCGAAACTGAGGACTTGCCATATGATGTTTCCTTTTGAGGGGAATCAGTTGAGGCCTCCTCGATTGGTGATGATGCCAAACCAGAAATGGTGAACGTATCATCATTTCTCGACCTGAGAGCCCGTGATATTGAGGATCCTCGGCTTTCTATTACCCACATGTGAGAGGGCAGGGTGTTTACAGGTTTGCAGGTAACCTTGACCTTCAACATACCCGGTTTTCTGGTAAGCAGATTTATCAGTGTGGTACTACGGTTATTCTGGTATTCTGGGTAGTTGGGCAGATCTTTGAGATGGTTCAGTTTGTTCAGTGCAGCAGTTGTCCAGCCTGTGTGGCATCCTTGATCCCATGTGTGCATTTGCATCATCATTTTGCATCCTAACATGTTTATTCATTTGCAGGGTTGCATCCTAACTTTGATTCTGGTTTTTGAAGATTATTAAGGATGAGTACTGAGAAGAAAAAGAATATCATAGTGTACAAGTTCCCATCACTTTTTCTGGATATTGTTCACAAGATTGTGTCTATGGCAGAACCTGGGGTATTGGCAAACTTTAGAGGAAAGTATGGAAGAATTCTGAATTTTGCTCGCAACATCACTGAATACGAGTATAGGGCTTTGCACACTCTGGTACAATTCTATGACCCTCACCTGCGTTGTTTTTTATTCACCGATTATCTCTTGGCTCCGACATTAGAGGAATTTGCTCTCATCCTGGATGTTTCTATTAAAGAAGAGGCTCCTTTCTATCCTTCTGAAGAACTTCCTAATTTAGAAAGGGTCTCCAAGGCTTTGCATTTGGATCCATCTTTATTGAAAAATAACGTTGCCAATAAGGGAGGTGTAAAGGCTTTCATGTGAAATTTTTGGTAGAACAGGCTGCTGTGTATGCTAAGGCTAGATGTTGGTCAGTTTTCAACGCCATCCTGGCTATGTGTGTCTATGGAACGGTGTTGTTCCCAAATGTGAAGGATTTTGTGGACATGCACGCTGTCCGGATATTTACCATGAAGAATCCGGTACCTACTTTGCTTGGAGATCTGTATTATTCAGTGCATTATAAGAACGAGAAGAGGAGGGGAGGACCCCTTTATTTTTGTGCGCCAGTCTTCTACAAATGGTTTGTTGATCGTCTTCCTAAATCTGGGGCATTTGTAGATACTCAAGGAACGTTGGAATGGTCCAAAAGATTGACGGGCTTGAGGGCAGATAATCTAATTTGGGTTAACCGTGACTTGTTGGGCCAAGATATCATGATTAGTTGTGGAGGTCTCCCAAATGTGCCTCTAATAGGAAGGAAAGGGGGAATTAACTACAACCCTATTCTTGCTATTAGACAATTCGGGTATGCCTTGAAAGAGCCACCAAGAGACGAGGAGGTCCAAGAATCTTTATATCTGAGTGGGGAAATCAATCCATAACTGTTAAAAGAAGCTGCAAATACTTGGGGAGATCGTCATAAGAAGGGGAAGACTTCTTTTGGGAAGAGCAACAACAGAACATTTCCTGCATATGAAGATTGGATTCAGAAAAGGGTAGAGGAAGAGTTTTTGCCATTCTCCAAAGAACCACCATCTTACCCCTTGCTGATTGAGCCTCCAACCACAGTTGAAATAAAGAAGTTTAACAAGTTGTGGGCAGAAAAGGAAAAGCTGCGAGAAGAAAACAGTGAGCTACAAAGAGAGATTTACCAGTTGAAACATGAGCGGGGTGAAGCTGTTCATATCGCCAAGTTGAAGACAGGGCTCCTCGCTAAGGCAGAAAAGGAGCTAGCTGACAAGGTCATAGCCAGACAAAGGATGAAGCAAGCCCTAGAGGGTATCAGTAAGGTTCTCGAGTCTAAGAAGGAGGAATTGGCCAAGGCTTTATTAAAAATTCACAGGTTCAATGCTCACCGAGACACTGCAATGGCTGATAATAAGCGAAAAGAAGACGATTATCTAGCTCAGATCGATCAATTAAAGTCGAAGCTCAAGAAAAAAGACGCAGAGATCCTATCAGGGGTATTCCAGAGACAAGCAGTCGAGGGTCGACTCAATGAAGCCATAGCCTCCATAGAGGAATTAAAGATCCAAGCGGAAGTGAAGAGACCTAGAAATGAGGGTCCTATCATGGATGGTGTTTTTGAAGAAGACGCTTGGGAGTTGCATTGCCGATACTTGAAAGGGATCATGCATAGGAGAGATGTTCTCATTCAAGAGCTAATTCAGAGACCGAAGCATCGCGACACCAAAAAGTTGTTCAAGGAAATTCAAGACTGGAGCAAAGAGCATGATGGATGGGGGGATTGGCACTTGTGGACTTTGATGACATGCCGTAGTTTTCTATCCTTTTATTGTATTTGGATCACCACCAGGTTTGTTGGTTGAGATCTACGATTATTGTGTTCAGACTTATTATTTTGGATTGTGATTGTTGACATTTGGTGTTCCTCTGGTTTTCTTAATACATGAGCAGAAGTTCCGTCCTATCTTGTTGTTAAACTAGAATAAAGGGGTGGATCGCCCTGCGAATATTCAAACATGTTCATTTGCATTTGCATATTCATGATCATTCTGCATAATCATTTTGCATGACATGTGTTTATCTCTGGTGTTCTTACTTTGTTCTTCTCCGCAGTCAGGATTGATCAGCCAGTTCATCGGTATTCTACTCAGTCTGTGATAACCAGAGGATGGCCATGGAACAACTCCGTGCAGAGATGCTTGAAATGAAGGTTCAGATGAGGCAATTTGGGGAAGACATGTTGGTCATGTCCTAGGAGCAGAAGATGCTGAAGGAGGAGGTCAATCAGATGAAGACTCAAATGGGTTTGGTCATGGAAATTTTGAATAGGGTGTTAAAGAAGGAAGACAGTCATATGCTCGCTTCCACAACAGAGGTCCTTACTCCTCCCATCTCTTTGGGATTTGATCTAGATCACGGATTGCCTCGTGAATCTCTTCCACAAATTGAGGTTCCAGAGCTTTCCCAACAGCAGCCAGGTCGTGTCTCCCAAGATAAGCCTAAGAGTAAAAAGTGTGCACAGAGACCGAAACAGCCTGAAAGAGTTTTTCATCCACTCCCTATGCCATATTCTCAACTATTGCAGCATCTCCTTCAGTTGCAACTGGTACAGAAAAGGACTTTGGCTCCTCTCACTGGTAATCCCCCACCAGGCTACAATGCAAGAGCCCATTGTGATTTCCATTCTGGGGCACCAGGGCATACTGTGGAGAAATGTTGGGCCTTTCAGCACCAAGTCCAGGATTTGATTGATGCAGGGGCAATTGAATTCACGTCGGGCGGCGTGAGTATACAAGGTGATTTTACCCCAATTGTTGCAAAAGAAGTGGAGACTCCTCCCCTCTTTGCAGGATCCACCTCATGTCATGGACTTTCTCCACAACCTTTTACTGCAGAAGCTCTACGTCAGCAACCTTTGTTTGTGCCTCAGCCAAATGTGGAAAGGAAAGTGCAGGTGGGGCGCCCAAATCAGTATCGACAGCAGAATTATCAGCAGCAGGGGCAACCGAGACCAAGAAGGCCCAAGAGGATATTTGATCTTATTCCAATCCCTTATAGTCAGTTGTTTGCTTGTCTGCTCAAGAACTCTCTGATTCAAACGAGGAGTACCACGTCGGTACCGTACCCTATTCCTCCGGATTATGACATGACTGCTAGGTGCGAGTTCCACTCGGGAACGTTTGGGCATACAATTGATAAGTGTAATGTATTCCAGCACAAGGTGCAAGACTTGATCGACTCGAAGGTCATCACGCCAGATGGTACCCCTTTGGATTGAAGCTTTTGTGTCGGAGTAAGCATCAGATTGCAAGAGCGTCATCAGAAATAATAAGTCCAGACTGAGCCGAGTCTCCTCAACGATGGCGATCTTCAGTTTCTTTACTGCATTTTCATTTGTAGTTTTTCATTTCTTGTTAAAGCATTGTATGCGTGTAGAAACTTGTTTGTTTTTTGAATGACAATCATAATACAATGAGCATGTTTTTCTTGAAGTAATCCATTCGTGTTCACTCTTAAATGTTTATATGCACTGCAATACCAATTTTCTTATTTAGAACTCTTGAGGGAGGATGATGAGATGAAAACGCAAAATCTCTGGTTGTATGTTCAAGAATAGAACCCTGTTGAGGATGTACATGCATTGTTTCAAACCCCTAAACACTGTAGATATAAGGGAGATAGACCCTCGTCAACCCCTTTGAGCCTTGAATTAGGAGTTTCTTTCGTATGAAAAAACCCTCATACTTAACCCAGGGGCAGGGTAGGCGTCAGTTAGTTTGACCGAGCGTTCAAATTCCAAGGAGAGTGTGCATCCGAGGAACCATTACCTTCTATCCCACTGTCAAGAGGTCAAGAGATGTGAAACCACAATGGTTATCCATCAACAACCAAGGAGTGAGGCAGTCACAACCCTGTCAGGCAAGTAAGACAACCAGTGTCACACGTTTTGTTCACAAAAAGGGGGAATAAAAAAAAAGAAAAAAAAAGAAGAAAAGCCCGCTAAGTCGAAACTTGAAAACAAGTGACTTAGGCAAAAGTTAGGGCATCCCGCTGGACTTAAAAATCGAAAAACTCAAAAGAGTCAGTCCAGGCAAAAAAAATTAGGGATAAAAAAAAAAGAGAGCGAAAGCGAAAAGCATTACAAAAGAAAATCCTCGATAAGAACAAATTCGTGTGATTACAGACACAAAAGATAAAAAGGGGTGACTGTTAATCCAAAACCTCATTAGGTGTCGAACTATCAGATGTATGGGTTTCCTTAAGGATCATAGAACCTTTTGAGAGATGAGCGCTTGCGCCAAATTAGCTGAACATAGGACTGGAGAACATCACGAAGAGTGGGTGGGCACCGATAAATTTTGAGCCATAAATCCTTTTTCTGAAACTGTGAACCAGACCACGTTACAACCGTCAAAAGTCCTAATTGAAACAGGGCTTATTCCGATGGCGTACTTCATTGAGATAACGTTCCTGACTCATATGAGTTGTGCTAATAAGATTCTTGTTGGTATTGCATGTGCGTATTGTTTTCCATTCAAAAATCAAGGTCGCATCCCAGCTAGTGATTCGTTCACAAGGCTTGGCGACGCATTTTCAATAAAACTTCAAGGTTAACATGAGTGTTGCATTAGAATTGTCATTCTCATAATAAACATTTTCTGCTTGCATGTGTTTGATATCAAAGAAGCTTACACGATGAACGACAGTCGAGAAGTTCGATCACACCAAGTTGAGATGGTGAAAACTCCGAAGGACAATCATGTCAAGAGGTATGTGGCTAAGAGACTGTGCGCAGCCTGGGGGTTCCCGATAAATGGTGATAAGATGCAGCTAATCTAGAGCAGTCACGCTGAAAACTCTCCGTAAAGCAGCCAAACAGGGGCAATCAGGTCGATTTGACAAATCTCTGTAAGATCAGTCAGGGGAAAAAAGTTCCTTCAAGACTTGGGGCTGGCCAGAGCATGAGAAATTGTCCACTCCTAAAAATGGTTAATGGAAAACACCTCTTCAAAGTTCAGAATATTTGGACAGAGTATTCTCAAGTTATTACAAATCCTTTCGAGGTAATGTACTTCATGGGTTATGAAGTCTGGGGAAGTTGCGTCGAGATCTGATCAATCTCTCCAAGAGTTTGAAGACCCTGGGGCAGTGCGAACGCCCGGCCCTCTATAAAATCCTCTTGAGATGATTTCTTCCATTAGACCCGGTGGTCTGGGGCAAGTAGAAAGTTCAAAGGGCCGTCTATGACCGTAGAGACAGGTCAGGTTGGATGGCAACAGGATTGTACTTCCCCAGCATTGAGATTTCACTTTCCTCAACAGAGCAGACTGTCCCCAGCAGGAGACTCGGGGAAGTATTTTCTCTGGATCAAGACGTTATTTCCCCACAGAATCAGGGTGCTCACTTCCCTCGTCCAGTCAGGAAGCATGCTTTCGCCGACAATGTCATATTCTAATCACCAGCAAGGTAGGAGTAAAGTCATTCTCCCCATCAGCAGACTAAGTTTAGCAGTACCCCCAGGCAGGATGGTATTATGGACTGTATTCCCCAAGCAGGATGGTATTATGGGCTGGCATCCCCCAGCAGGTCCTAAGCCCATCTGTTATTGGCAAACCTCAGTAACAAACTTCCGGTTCCGTTATTGGCATTCATTCTCAACTCCCCCAGCAGAGGAGGAATCTCAGGTTCGATGACACCTTCAGTAAAGGACATGTGTAACCCCCGGTAGTGTGGATGTTCTTTTGGGATTTCATCCCCAGCAGAAGCTATTGATCCCAAGAGTAGATCAGTGTGATCCTTCTCAGCAGAGTTCTTGGAATCGGAGGACAATTTATTTTTGTCATCCCCAGCTGAATTGGTCTCTTCTCTCTAGCATTTATTTTGCTGGAGGGGCCCTTTTGCATATCATAAGCATTCGCATTGCATCCTCAAACGCGTAGCATTTCCATTTCGTATGGAGCATTACGCCAAAAATTCAAACATTTGCATTCGAGGCATAAGCCAGGTTTGATACTTTCTTTGCCAGTTCTCTTCAGGGCCGGCCCAATCAACCCGGAGACCCTGTTCTAAATTTAAAAATTAGGCCTAAATTAAAAAAAAAAAATAATTAAAAATGACGCACAAAAAAATCAATTATATATTAACCAAATGAGGTACCAAAAAGCTTAAAGTATTGTTTAAACTATAAATAACATTTTAAACAACTTAAAATTTCTAATCACTTAAAAAGTGCCTTTCTCCGAACACTTTTTGAAGCAAATTCATCAAGCAAGTCTTCATATTTTATTGCCTCCAAAAGATCATTTTCAACTGCTATCAATGCCAATCCATTCAGTCTTTCTTGCGACATGGTAGACCGCAAGTAAGTCTTTAACAACTTCAATTTTGAAAAACTTCTTTCTGCAGTAGCAACTGTCACAGGAATAGTCAATAAAATTCTATATGCAATAACTGTATTAGGAAAACAATCCAATCCTTTCGAAAATAATAATATATCAGCAGGTCTTATGATTTCTTCCGGCAACATCTCTCTTAGTAACTTTAACTCCGCAAAAAATTCATTCCCATCAACATCAGATTGCTCATTATGTTTCATTACTCATTCAAAGTTACTACAACAAGATTTCAAAGTTGCATCATCCAATGATTGTAACTTGTGAGAAGTAAACAAGAAACCAAAAATACTATCATACTCTTTGTATTGCTCAAATCTATTATTAAGAGAAACAACAGCTTGATCAACAAGGTAGAGAAAATAATTAACCCTAAAAGATTCCTCTTCAGAAAGCTCGACTTCTGGGGTATTCAAATTCTCATCAAACTATCTTTTTCTTTTAATTATACGCCTTTGAGGAAATGTTGGGGCGATATTCAATTCAACCGCAATTTCCTTAGCATTAACTAGTGCCTTATAAAAACCTGTTTCTCTATATCCTTCAAAAAATGAAATCAATTCCTTTATTTTTTCCATAGCAACATCAATAAGCATATCTTTTTCCTGTAAAAGTTTGCTAACATA
The DNA here is from genome assembly GCA_022829125.1 of Lathyrus tuberosus. Taxonomy (NCBI): domain Eukaryota; kingdom Viridiplantae; phylum Streptophyta; class Magnoliopsida; order Fabales; family Fabaceae; genus Lathyrus; species Lathyrus tuberosus. The sequence goes on along the minus strand of JALAZF010000266.1, from coordinate 3,111,306 downwards.
ATTAATTGCAGATAATATTTCGAACCAAATAATTATAGCCATCAAAAACTCAAAATCACCAAGCTCATTTGTTGCTAAGGATTTAGCTTCATTTTGAATTTTAGGATCGAGATCATTTTCCGACACTTCAAGTAAAGCTTCTGTAAAATCTGACATTTGATTTCTTATAGCTTTGACACTTTCTACACGACTCTCCCAACGAGTGGATGACAATGATTTTGGAGTCAACCCTTTTACATTATCTTTCAAAATTTGCCATCTCTTAGTAGAATTGGCAAAAATTGTATAAATGCGTTGAACAACTCCAAAAAAATTTCTAGCTTTATTACAAGAGTTAGCCATATCACACAGTGCCAAATTAAGACTATGACAACCACAAGGAGTATAAAAGGCTCTCGGATTTATGTCTAAAAATCTCTTTTGTACACCTTGATGTTTTCCTTTCATATTTGACCCATTATCATAACCTTGTCCTCTCACATCAAATAAGTCGAGACCAAGATCTTTCAATTCATTTTGTAATACATCAAAATGTCCTTGACCAGTTGTATCATTCACATTCAAAAATCCTAAAAATGATTCCTCAATGCAAACAGAAGTTGAAGTAACATCCACATATCTTATTATCAAAGACATTTGCTCTTTGTGACTAACATCCGGAGTACAATCAAGTATCACTGAGAAATACCTTGCTTGTTTGATTTTTCTAATGATTTCAGTTTTAATTGCAGAACCAAGCAATGAAATCAACTCATTTTGTATTTTATGCCCAAGATAATGAACATGAATATTTTGAGTTGTAACACGTCTAACATGTTCTTGGATAATTGGGTCAAATTCAGCTAACATTTCGATCAAACCTAAAAAGTTGCCATTGTTATCTTCATACAGTTTTTCCTTACAACCACGAAATGCCAAATTATGTTTAGCAAGAAATTTCACTATTGAAATAACTCTTTTTAAAACATTTTTCCAATGATCCTTTTCTTTCTCAATTAATCTTTGAGTCGTTTTATCAATAGTTTGAAATTTCTGCAGCCTTTGACGATACTCATACCAAGTAGTCATATTTTTAACATGTTCCATGCCTAACTCATGCTCTTTAATTCTTGCACCAACATGTGACCAATCATTATAACCCTCATTTGCTAATTGCCCCCTACCAATCCCATTTTTTAAAACCTTACAACAGAAACAAAATACTCTATCAAGCTCTTTCGAATAAACAAGCCAATCTCTATCACACTTCTCTCCATTTGCTAAAGCTCTAGTATATAAATTAGCCGTAAAGCGTCTACTCCAATTATCTCTAGGACCCTTCACAATGGAATTATCTCTTTTAGGACCTTTGGCAACTAATAAATCAATCAATTTAGGTTGAAGACGATCCCAATTTCTTGGATCAAATATATCATAATCAACATTATCATCATCATTATTAACTTCTTCACCAATTGACATATTACCAATACCAACATTATCATTTTCGATGGCCACCCTATCAACATTATTATTTTCAATGGGCACACTATCAACATTATCATTTTCAATTGGCATATTATCAACATTATCATTTTCAATGGACACCTTATTTTTTATTACAAATTTATCAAGGGCTCCTACTTGAGATTGAACTAACTCTTCAATTTTTTTCTTTTTCTTACGCTTATCATTTCCACATTCATACTTTCTATTCTTAGGAGGCATCTTAGGAGACATAGTAAGAAAAAACCTGGAATATCTCACTAAGTTTATTATGTCAGCTAATGAACAACTCCACAGTATTAACTTGCAAGCAAACTATTTGTAGTCCCGTTGTTAAATCGTATTCCTACAATAAAATTAAAATTACACATGATGTTAATTGACATGAAAAATATAAAATATTTATATAAAATAACATGTGAGTTATGTAAGTTATGTTTAAAATATTTTAGTATTTTATCACAACTTATTCAGCCACTTTCACATGTACTATCAAGAGTAATTGTTATCAATATACAATATTCTATTGTTTGTGTCAGTGTGAAAAAAACCAAAATAAGTTAAGATAAATGCAAAACAAAATCTAATCTTATTGTTTTATCAGTAGAAAAGAAATATTATAAAATTAAAATCTTACTGATTGTTTTATCAATGGAAAAGAAATATTATAATCTAATCTTAAACCACACTGTCGTATCAATGAAAAACTAATCTTAAACCACACTGTCGTATCAGTGAAAAACTTACTGATTGTTTTATCAATGGAAAAGAAATATTATAAAATTAAAATCTATAATATTTAATTTCTAATACAAATGAAATTATCAGGTTGTAAAACTTACTGATTGAATTTAAACAGCACTGCACCGCCTTGAACCGCAACTGCACCGACGTGAAAGTGAAATCATCATGTTTATATTAATTATTGCAAAATTAAAAGCAAAATAACAAACTAACAGTTTAGAAAAAACATCAGCTTGAAGAAATTTACCGATTGAACCGCACTGCACCGCCGTGACGCCGTTGTCGCCGAAGTGGTATCTCGTTTTGTTTTATTTCTTTGTTGTCGCCGTCGTCGTTAATACGTGGTATCGTTTTGTTTTGTTCCGTTTAATAGTCGTCGCCGTTTTGTTATGTTTTGGAAATTGGAGAAGAAAATGGTGTTTTAACTTTTAAAAAGAAAGCTAACAGTACCTTTATTGTAGAGAAAAAAGAGAAACCAAACGTTTGAGAAGAAAGAGACTATTATTTAATAAAATAAAATTTTAATAATATGTAATAATTAAAAAAAATGGGGCCCCCCATATTTTGAGGCCCAACGCTGTATAGCCTGTTGCGCTGGGAAAGGGCCGGCTCTGGTTCTCTTTCTCAGCAGAGATGGCATGACTCAGGAGATCCTGGAGCGACGCGTTCCTCATACTTGTGCTCCCCGGCAGAGTCTTTTATTTAGACTTCTCCTTCCCCAGCGGAGTCATCTTGCCTGTGGATTTTGAGTCGGTTGGGAGTTTGTCTTTGTTTGGCCTTTCTCTTTTGTGAAATCCCGTTCTCACCTGGTAGTCAGTTCTTGTTTGACATATTTTGCTGGCCAGTTTCCCTTTATCAGCAGGGATGGCATTTATTTTGCTAGTTCTCTTTATCAGCAGAGATAGCAATCTTTTGAAGATTTTCTTCGTCACTTCCCTTTATCAGCAGGGATGGCATTTATTCTGCTAGTTCTCTTTATCAGCAGAGATAGCAATCTTTTGAAGATTTTCTTCGTCAGTTCCCTTTATCAGTAGGGATGGCATTTATTTTGCTAGTTCTCTTTATCAGCAGAGATAACAATCTTTTAAAGATTTTCTTCGTCAGTTCCCTTTATCAGCAGTGATGGCATTTATTTTGCTAGTTCTCTTTATCAGCAGAGATAGCAATCTTTTGAAGATTTTCTTCGCCAGTTCTCTTTATCAGCAGGGATGGCATTTATTTTGCTAGTTCTCTTTATCAGCAGAGATAGCAATCTTTTGAAGATTTTCTTTCGTCAGTTCCCTTTATCAGCAGGGATGGCATTTATTTTGCTAGTTCTCTTTATCAGCAGAGATAGCAATCCTTTGAAGATTTTCTTCGTCAGTTCCCTTTATCAGCAGGGATGGCATTTATTTTGCTAGTTCTCTTTATCAGCATAGATAGCAATCCTTTGAATATTTTCTTCGTCAGTTCCCTTTATCAGCAGGGATGGCATTTATTTTGCTAGTTCTCTTTATCAGCAGAGATAGCAATCTTTTGAAGATTTTCTTTCGTCAGTTCCCTTTATCAGCAGGGATGGCATTTATTTTGCTAGTTCTCTTTATCAGCAGAGATAGCAATCCTTTGAAGATTTTCTTCGTCAATTCCCTTTATCAGCAGGGATGGCATTTATTTTGCTAGTTCTCTTTATCAGCAGAGATAGCAATCCTTTGAAGATTTTCTTCGTTAGTTCCCTTTATCAGCAGGGATGGCATTTATTTTGCTAGTTCTCTTTATCAGCAGAGATAGCAATCTTTTGAAGATTTTCTTTCGCTAGTTCCCTTTATCAGTAGGGATGGCATTTATTTTGCTAGTTCTCTTTATCAGCAGAGATAGCAATCTTTTGAAGATTTTCTTCGTCAGTTCCCTTTATCAGCAGGGATGGTATTTGTTTTGCTAGTTCTCTTTATCAGCAGAGATAACAATCTTTTGAAGATTTTCTTCGTCAGTTCCCTTTATCAGCAGGGATGGCATTTGTTTTGCTAGTTCTCTTTATCAGCAGAGATAGCAATCTTTTGAAGATTTTCTTTGTCAGTTCCCTTTATCAGCAGGGATGACATTTATTTTGCTAGTTCTCTTTATCAACAGAGATAGCAATCTTTTGAAGATTTTCTTCGTCAGTTCCCTTTATCAGCAGGGATGGCATTTGTTTTGCTAGTTCTCTTTATCAGCAGAGATAGCAATCTTTTGAAGATTTTCTTCGTCAGTTCCCTTTATCAGCAGGGATGGAATTTATTTTGCTAGTTCTCTTTATCAGCAGAGATAGCAATCTTTTGAAGATTTCCTTCGTCAGTTCCCTTTATCAGCAGGGATGGCATATTTCGAGATTCCTTTGTCAGTTTTCTTTATCAGCAGAGATGACATAACCTGGGAGAGTTTGCTTCACTTTATCCCCAACATAGCTAGCACTCGTCCGTGTTGTGACAGTACAACATTTATGGCTGGTTCTCCAGTGGAGTCGTCCCTCCTTTGAGGATTGCAAATTTTCGGGTTCTTTGGTATTCAATCCCCGTGTATCCCGATTGTCTGAAAGCCGTCGCTATCATACCCTCAGGACCAAGTTGATTGAATAGGGGCAGCTGTAGCACCCCAAAATTTGCTCTCCTTACTTTAAGTACTAACTGGCTTATGTTTCATTTCAAAATGGATCCATGGCTTATTCATCACTTATCTCCCATTATACAAAATTGCAAGATCATTGAAAATTCATAAACCAAGGCATCTCAAGGCCCAAATTTCATACAGGTGTGATTAGAAATTGAAATATGAGTGATCCATCATAAAAGGCTTGGGTGTACATGCATGGAGGAGGGTGTGTTTCACATTATGCAAATTTCCAAAATCACCCAACACTCATTAAGTGAGGAATTAACAAGGCCCAAATGCTAATCAGTGGAATAACCTAATATATTTAAGCTTACTCATGCACTGGTGGGAGGGAGGACACGTGATTTTGAGGAGAACAAAACTTTCAACCCTAATCCTTCATTGCTTCGAATCTCACAATCCACAAGAGTTTTTCCAAAACTTCTTTCACAATCTGAACCCTTGGGATCCATAGAGCACGAAGCAACCATCATTTGAAGCTAACAGCAAGGAGACGTATTGCATAATCTCATGTTAGTGCATTTTTTCATGGTCTTAGAACTCAGTTTTTTGGTGCGTATAATGATGTGTGACCTTCACTGATAATCCTGATATATTTTGTTTTGAGTTTGGACGTTTAGATTGTTTGTATGATGAGTTTCAAAGTTTTGAACCATAATTTATTTCGTTCGATTTGCTCTTTGTGTTGATTGTTTCTGAAAAATAATGTGATTTTCTTGATCCTCATGTTTTTCTGATCAAAATAGTGTACTTATATGTGTTTTCTGGGGATTTTGGGGGTGATGGTCACCGGAGATGACGACCGGAGCTAGGGCTCCGGCGTCTGGTTCTTTTTCCGGCCGGCTAGGGTTTCAATGAGGAAGATGAAATCACGACCGTCTATTACTTTGATCCCACGGTCCACGGCTTGCCACGTCGTTTAAAATTTTGTTTTATGTCATTAGTTGTGTGTGTGTCCATCCATGTTAATTACCATGCACCTCCCATCTGGACCTCTCATCTTGGTTTTGACGATCCATTCGCATACGTTGATATGATCTGATGGCCTATACAATGCCAGCACATTAATGAATGATGTGTTCCTCACGTGCTCTTTTATTTTAATTCTGGGTAATTGTGTGTGCGCGTGTGTATGTTTATTATGGTGTATTGCTTAATATGGAGCGTCTATCATGAGTACTTGTATTTTGGTTGACTAAATCTGATGCGTTAGATGGATCCAAGGGCTCTTGTGAGTCAACTGGTTTGACTGAGTCTTTGTATTCCCCTTTTTCATTTCGCTGCTTTTTTTTTGTGATATGGACCTTCTATTCACACCCCTCCACTTAAGCCCATTGTACTTTCCAACGTGAACCAGTTGCTATTCATACCCCCATGCATATTTCAATTCCTTTTATTTTATTTAATTGCATTATTGTCTTTTTTAATTCTTAAAAATAGATACTTGCATTAAAAAATTACAAGAAAATTCATGAATCACATTTAGCATTTTATAAAATTTTATCAAATTTTATTTTATCATTTTATTTTATTTTTAGCATCCGAATTAATTATTTGAATAATTTCTTTTTGAATTTGTTTCATTTTGTGCACATTGCATTGTAGAATTTATTTCTCATCATCCATAAAACATTTTGAACTCATTCTTCTTGCATTGTTTCATCAACATATTGAATGTCATTAAAACATTTTTCTCTCATTTTTAAAACTTTTTCATATTGCATTTTAGTCCTCCTCTTTTGCATGTTAGTTCATAATTCTCATTTGACTTTGTATAACTGTTTGAGTGACCTATCTTGGGAATTTTGGCATGGGCTTTTGACATGTTGTTTGCCACTGGTTGAGATGTTTTGAGAATTAATTTGGTAATTTCTGAAGTTGGTTTACCAATTGTTTGATTGCTCTTTGTTTGAGGTCTTCCTTTATGCACATCCTTGATCATGTCTGAGTACTTGTTTGAGAAGGCACTTGTGCCATCATTTGGGTTTGCTTCTTTGACTTCATAATTCATGTTTAGGTCATCCACATTCTGTCTTGTTTGAGTTTAATTTGGTTTATAACCATTTCTCTTTGGTTTGTGATTTTTTTTGGGTTTCATTTGTCTTATTGTCACTTATGTTTGTACTAACCTTTTATGCAGGGGCTGAGGTAAGTTATTTGAGGGTGTGGATAGTTATCCATGTCCACTCTCACTCTTTCTTCCTCTCATCTTTTCTTTAGGCTTAGGTTGTTGTCAAACCTCCCCTTAGGGCCACCTTCGCATGATAACATTAGGACTAAATTCCATAGGATAGTCTCCCTCCAAACTTCCCCTTAGGGCCATCTTTGCATGATAACATTAGGATAGATTTCCCCCTTAGTGTTTTTTTATTTTCTTTTGAGTCCCTCTTCTCACCTCATAACATCTCTAAGATACTTAATAAGGTCAACTTGCCTTGCACACAAGCCTTAAACATATGAAATGAAGATTGAGGGGTCCCCTTTCTCTCTTCTAGAGTGTTGAGCATACGTCCCATTGGGGACGACCATGCGACGCATTCGTTCCCGTGTCATAGACTTTGGTTCAAGTTGAGTTATGAACTAACTCAAGTCACTTCTGTCCTAAAAAATACAAACAAACTTCAAACCTTTTTATCCTTCGGGATCGTCAAACTAAAGGCTATTTTCAAAAAGGGCACGTTACTTTCCGTCAGAGTCGCAAACAGGCATCGACCCTAACTGCCGGACGCGAGCTTAACGTCGCTCATAAAAAACACAAAAAGAACTTGGTCCGAACTACGTTGACTCTGAATTCCCCATTGCACAAAGGGGGTACGTAGGCCTAGGACAACGACGTCCTACCGAGTCTGTCTTTGTTTTCCCCTCCCCCGTTTCAGTACAACCATAGATTTTAGGATAACTCACCCTTAGAACAGACAACAAGCATGGATCCCATCGAGTACGATGGACGCGTGGGGTACTAGCACCTTCCCCTCGCGTAACCGACTCCCGAACCCAGGCTGTGGTTGCGATGACCATTCCTTTCCCTCTTCCTCAGGTTTATGCGGTGTTTCCTTTCCCTCTCTTGGGATAAATATACATTGCTGGCGACTCTGTGTTCCGCGCCACTTTCGCGTTTGTACCTGGATGAAAATCCTGGGAGAGACAAAACCTAACTCTAAAATTTAGATGAATGTTTATTGAATAAAATTGTTCATCAAAATACAATTGTTTGTCATCATCAAAAAGGGGGACATTATAACAACAAGTTTGAATCTGCATTTACATACTGATCGTGAAGGCTTGATCTGATCCTGTGATGGGCCACCAAGAACGTCTGTGATGCTGGGCGTGAGATGAGGAGGAGGGGGTGTACCTGCAAGGCACTCCGGCGCTCAAGTAAGAAAGAGTCAGAGAAAAGGGGCCAGTACAAAGTATGAGTTCTTAGGGTGATTATTCGATACCTGACCCTCTCAAGTGAGAGGGTTTATATAGTTCCCCCAGCGCGTGGCCAACGGTCCTATTTTCGGGGCGAAATAACCGTTTTCCCGAAGAATAGGTAACTGCCCAAACTAGCCGTTATGTCGAGCTGGGTGCCCAAAACTAGCCGTTATGTCGGGCAAAGGCGTAGTTTCGGGCACGTGCCCTTAGCTGGTCAGGGACTGATGAAACCGTACAGAACAGGCAGCAGTACCGGGGAGGAGTGATGCACTTCTTGCCCGGTTGGGGGGCAGAAAGGTAACTTTTGCCCCTTTATGGATTGGACTTAGGCAATTGGGCCGTTCTGGGAATAGAAGCGGATTGGGCCATGCCTAGCCATTGGTCCAGTCCAGGATAGGAGCCCCACAAGTTGTTGCTCCCGAGCATGGGAGTGATGACTTAAGGATAACCCGTTGTTCCGGGGAACCATAGTGGAGTCGTCGTTCGGTAACGGATGGAGTTGTCTCGTGGTGCCCGTGGGCCCTGGTGTTCGTAAGGTCCATGACCGTGTCTGGTATGCCCGTTGTACGGGGAGGCTAACGGTCAGGAAGAATTGAAACGTTAGGGCGCCACGTGTGCCTCGAGCCCTGTGCTACAGTAACTAGGCAATGATGGCTAGTCTACAGTTATTATGACCTACGTGAGTGTGCCTCCGCACGTGCTCCTCAGCAGTATAAAAGGAGAAGGACCCAGGCCATTTGGAACTTTCGCTTCTCTCTCTTCTTCTTCGTTTTCCTCAGAAAGCTTTGCCTACCGCCGTCGTCCACTGCTTCAACCGCCGCCACCAACTTCGTGCATCCGTTTTTCAGCTTTTCTAACCACGTAAGTTCTCTGATCTCGTGCTATTTCATCTTTTTTACGCTGGTTTTAGATTGCACGTGGCTAGGTTAGGTTTAGATGACATATGGTAGTTTTTATGGGTTTGTTGGTGGTGGACGGTGGCTAAGCTGTTTTCTGCCGCCGACGAGGTTGCTGGAACCTCTTAGATAACTCGCGAATAGGGCGGTTTCCGGCGTCGTCGCGATGGTGACACATAGGTAACCGTTGCGTTTACTCAGTTTTCAGTGCTTCGATGAAGTTTCCGGTGAGCGTTTGCAGTTTCTGGTGAAGCTTCAAACGGAAACTGGGAAGCGGCTCGAGGAGGTTCCTCGTTTCGAGAGTGGTCTGTCCCGAGCGTCTCCTCGTAGGAGACTGTTGAGATTTTGTTTAATATTAGGGCTTAAGCCGGGGACGTCGTCCTCAGCCCTTTGCCCGCCCTTTCACTTGACTAGCGGTGGAAGGGTGGATTTGATTCTTCGTCGAATTCACTTTTTTCTCTGCTTTTCAGGTGATCGATATGGCGATAGGGCCAGACGGGGAGATTATAATAGATTCATTCAAGGAGAGCTCTTCGGAGAGTAGTAGCACGGAAGCATCAACCTTCCCCAGCAAAGTCGGGGAGGAGCTCGAAGAGAATCCTGCTGAGGAGTGGTCGGTGGCTGAGCCTGCCGAGCACGAATCCATCTTTGCTACTTTCACCGGGGATGTCTTCACGGATGTCGGACTGGAGGGGGAATGGAAGGTGTATTTCCCCTCCCAAGATGATCGGATTTGTTCGGACTTTGGGGAGAGATTTGCTATGTACGAATATGCCTTTAAGGAGCTAGGGTTGAGGATGCCCTTCACTGATTTCTAGCAGTCTATCTTTGTACACTTGGACTTAGCCCCGTCGCAGTTGCATCCCAATTCATTGGCGTTCATCCACGCCTTGGAGTTGACCTGCAAATATCTGGAGATAGGGGCCACGCTGCCCTTGTTCTTCACCATATTTCATCTTCAACGGCAGGTTACGGGGAGGAGATATGGCTGGGTGTCGTTGAAGCAGCCCCGAAAGCTATTCAAGCCCTTCTCGGAGTCAATCTGGACGTTTAAGGAGAGGTTCTACATCATAGAGCCTGTGTCGGAGAAGGCCCAGGACAACACGTATGTCTGGGCGATGTCGGTTGACGAGAATGGTAAGGATATGCGCGACGAGAACGGGAAGCTGATTGCGGACAGGGAGTTCAAATTCCCCTTTCAGTGGAGTGGGAATCATTTCTCTAAAGTGCCCAATGGTTATGTTGCTCAGCCGAGCATGCTGGACGGGCAGGATCTGGTCAGCTACGAAAATATGGTGAAATACGTGAATTCTTTTAGACTTGCTGAGTGTTGGACGAAGAAGGGGAGTCCTATTTTCGAGGAGGACGGTAGCCAGCGGGTGGAGTACCGGTATATTAACACAAAGGCGCTTTTAGAGTGCAAGACCCTCGCGGACGCTTATAAGTTGCTCGGTAGTTTTAGTTATTTTAACTTGCCCGAACTATATTATCTTCACCGTCTAATATATTTGTTGTGTTTCCGCATGTGACATGCCCTCCGCCCACGAAAGAATGGTGCGAAATGCTGTTGCGAGGAATAAGCCCGTGGCGGCTTCTCCAAAGACTCGATTTTCCCAGCGTGCTCCTCCTCCTCCTCATCCAGTTGTGGGGAGCTCCTCACCTACTCCTGCTCAAGGATCCCCCTTGCCCTTGGCCTCCAGGTTTAAGCGGTCGAGAGCCAATGAAACCGTGGACCTTAGCCGGGCATCAGAGAAAGGGAAGTTCGAACTTCCTCCTTGTATACTTGATAGAAAATTCTTCGAGGGGACGTCCCTGGTTGTTCCGCGGGCAGAGTCTCTCCAATTGGAGGGCATGGATTATCCGACCAAGAGGGCGCTGGTGGTGCAGGATGCCTCCGCATTGGTTAGAGTTCTTGAAATGGCGGCGATCTATGCCGAGCGGGATTCTGCAACTGAGTCCGAACTTCGAGCTTCCCGGGCTACCATAGCATCTCTGGAAGATACGGCGAGGAAGGCCAAGGAAGAAGCCAAGGAAGTTGGTGATGCTAGGAAGAAGGTGGACGAGGAGGCTACCCGGTTGAAGGGGGAGAATGTCACGCTGGCGGTGGAGAAGAAGGCAGTCGAGGAGCTGATCGGTCAGCTGAGGAATGCAAGTGCCCCGGCCGAGGATGAGCCTGAGGACGTAAAGGCGCTGAAGACCAGGGCGGAGATAGTTGCTCGTATGCTTCGGGCAGAAGAGGACGTGTTTTCCATTGGGGAGGAATCGTTTGAAAATGTTGTTGCCCAGCTCAGGCTGGTGAACCCCGACGTCTAGATCTCCACCGAGTGTACCAATTTTCTCCGCCAGGTGAAGGATGGCAAGATAACTCTCCCTGATTTTCTCAACCTTGGTGCTAAGCATGCCCGCCCCGAGGATACCCAATCGCCGCAGCCTGTCGCCGAGCAGCCAGAGTTTGTCCAGGACCAACCGGAGAGGGTGGAAGATTGACTCCCTTTTATCTTGTTGTAATTTGTCCAGCCTGCGTGCCATGTTTGCTCGATGTAATTTATCATTTGTATGGGGGGTGGCCCCCCTGTTAATGTAACAAGCACAATCGTGGTCGTCGCAACCACCTATCACTTAATTATGTATGTGTTCGGTTCTCATGGCCGGTTTTGTTGATTTGTATGTCTTTATCTGTTTTAATTTCTGCTAAGTGTTGTACTTTCGCTCGATAGGTACGTGTGCCCGCAATAGGGGTTACTTTGATTTGCTTTAAGTTTTAGGGGATTGCTCGTTGTAGATGTGTTCGGTAGTGTGGGGTACTGGTCGAACGGTCAGGGAATGCCCGGGCGAGAGAGCGGAGCTCAGGTCGCGCTTAAGGCTTAAGTTCGCGGCGTGAACCTCCCATCGCGAGCTGGGTGTTCTGCCTATCGTGGTACTTTGACAATGGAGATGTTCAATTGAGGGACCGCTGTCGAGCAGGGACCTAGCTCGTTCCTGAGCGGGGTTCTGCTTTACTGACATGCGACGCTTGTACCTGGGTGCGCATCGTGGTCGGTAGGTGACGCTCGTCGTTTTGACGAATCAAACCGACAGTTAAGGCCTTAGCTATAGTATTTCTTTAGCTTTTCGGCGTTCCATGGTCGAGCAAGTTCTTCCCCATTGAGATGTTCTAGGTAATAGGCCCCATTCTCCGTTTTTGCTCGGACACGATAGGGTCCTTCCCAGTTAGCGGCTAGTTTGCCTTCACGAGAGTCTTTATGGTTTCTTCTTAGGAAGAGGCTGCCCATGTCGAACTCATGTCGTATGACTTTGGCGTTGTGCCGGATGGCAATTTTTTGTTTTAACGAGGCTTCACGGAGGGTTGCCCCTGATCGAACTTCCTCGACGAGGTCGAGCTCCTCCCTTAGCGCTTCGTCGTTCATTTCCTAGTCCAGGGGCGATTCTGTCCACCTGGAGGGTATGTGAATTTCAATGGGAATTACGGCTTCGGTCCCGTAGGCCAGGCGAATGGGTGTTTCCCCGGTTGAAGAGTGTGGATTTGTGCGGTATGCCCATAAGACGCTGTGCAGCTCCTCGACCCAAGCTTTCTTCGTTTCGTCCAGCCTTCGTTTGAGGCCTTGAAGGATGACTCGGTTCGCCGCTTCAGCTTTCCCATTTGTCTGGGGATGTTTGACAGATGCGAAGTGTTGCTTCGTGCCCAGCTGGGCGACGAAGTCCTGGAACTTCCTATCCGTGAACTGTGTCCTATTGTCCGTGACTATCGCCTGGGGGATGCCAAAACGTGCAAGGATGTTTTGTTCGTAGAAACGCAGTATGTTAAGGGCAGTTATCTTGGCTAGAGCCTCCACTTCTATCCATTTTGTGAAGTAATCCACGCCTACTATTAAGTATTTGTTCTGGTTTGATCCTACCACGAATGGCCCTAGGATGTCCAGGCCTCACCAGGAAAATGGCCACGGGGAGGACATAGCCTTGAGCTCGTTAGGTGGAGCTAGGTGCATGTCCCCGTGCCATTGGCATTTATCGCATTTCTTCACGTGTTCCTTAGCGTCTTGCTGCATGGTTGGCTAGTAGTATCCTGCTCGAAGGGCCTTCCGGGCAAGGGACCTTCCTCCTAGATGTTGGGCGTTGATTCCTTTGTGAATTTCGCACAAGATGTGGGCAACCATTTCTTCCTCGACACACTTGAGTAGCGAGATGGAGAACCCTCTCCTGTAGAGTTTATCTTCGACCAGGACGTAGGAGCAGGCTCTTCGCCTAACTACGCTGGCTTCTTTGGGGTCGGACGGAAGTTCGTCCCTAGCGAGATAGTTGTAAACGGGGGTCATCCAGCAGTTGCTATCGCTGATCATTTCTACGTCAAGGGTCGGGGAAGTTTTCTTGATACTGAGTCGAGGAAGTACCTCCTGTATGACGGACTTGTTTCTGCCTTTCTTCTTCATGCTTGCCAGTTTAGACAAAACGTCTGCCCTGACGTTGTGTTCGCAGGGAACGTGCTTTACCTCTACCGCTGCGAACTTCGTCATTTTCTCCATGACCAGGGCTAAGTATTCGGACAGGTTGTCGTTTTTGGCTTGATATTCTCCTCAAACTTGGAGGGCCACGAGTTGCGAATCTGTGCAGATGACGACTTCTTTCGCGCCGAGATCTTCGGCTAGGCGTAAGCCGACGAGGAAGGCTTCATACTCAGCCTGGTTGTTAGAGGTGGGGAAGGATAGGGTAAGCGATACTTCAATGATGATTCCCTCGTCGTTTTCCAATATGATGCATGCCCCGCTTCCAGCTGAGTTGGATGCCCCATCTACGAAAATGGTCCATTTGCGCGCCCTGCAGGTCGGGGAATCTGCGAATGTCATTTATGCGACGAAGTCAGCCAAAGCCTGGGCTTTGAGGGCTTTTATGCTTTTATACTGGATGTCAAATTCGGACAGCTCTAGCGACCATTTGAGCATTCTGCCGGCCATGTCTCGTCGTCCTAACAGCTGCTTCACGGGTTGATCTGTCCGGACCACGATCGTGTGGGCCAGGAAGTAGTGTCTCAGTCTTCTAGCTGCGTTGATGAGGGCCAGTGCCACTTTTTTTATCTGTTGGTATCTCAGATATGGTCCCTACAGTGTTTTGCTCGTGAAATATATGGGCTTTTTCCCGTCAGGTGTTTCGCGGATAAGAGCGACGCTCACTGCCTCGGTGGCTGCGGTGAGATACAGATACAGAGTCTCACCTGTTTTAGATGGAGGAGAGCCTGGTCGCATTCCTCCGTCCATTCGAACGCTGCCTCCTTGCGGAGGAGTTTGAAGAAGGGTAGGGCGTACTGGGCAGATTTGGCCACGAAACAGGATAAAGACGCGAGCATCCCATTGAGGGACTGGATGGATTTCTTAGATTTGGGTGTTGGAAACTCGGAGAATGCCCGACACTTATCGGGGTTGGTCTTGATTCCTCGTTCTGTTAGGTAGAAGCCGAGGAATTTGCCTGCCCGTACACCGAACGCGCACTTCTCCGGGTTGAAACGCAACTGGTATTTCCTGGCCTGTTCGAAGACCTTTCTTAAATGGGCAGTATGATCGATTTCCTCATGGGATTTTACAATCATATCATCCATATAGACTTCGAGCATGTCTCCTATCTCTCCCCGGAAGACCTTGTTCATCATCCTCTGATAGGTCGCGCCGGCGTTCTTCAGGCCGAAGGGAATAACGTTGTAGTAATAGTTGCCTAATTCGATCATGAAGGTCGTGTATTTTTTGTCGCTCATCGCCATTGGTATTTGATTATAGCCCGAGTAGGCGTCCATGAATGATAATAGTTTAAAACCGGCAAAGTTATCAACAAGTTTATCAATATTGGGGAGGGGGTAGGCATCCTTTGGACATGCCTTGTTAAGATCGGTATAGTCAATACACATTCGCCATTTACCATTAGATTTTTTCACAAGTACAACGTTGGACAGCCAAGTGGTGTACTTGGCTTCCGAGATAAATTTTTCCTCGAGGAGGCCTTTTACAGCTTTTTCTGCAGCCTCAATTTTCTCCGGAGACTGCTTCCTCCTACGTTGTGCTACTACTTTGACGGCTGGGTCAATCGTAAGTTGATGACAGGCGACGGATGGGTCCAAGCCGGGCATCTCGGCGGCGCTTCAGGCGAACAGATCAGCGTTCTCACGGAGGCAGGCTTTTAGTTGCTTCCTTGCGATGTCGGGGAGGTCCGCTCCAATCTTTACTCCCCGCTGGGGGTCGTCGCCGAACAAGACAAACTCGAAGTCTCCATCCGGGATGGGACGCATCGGATGGGAGCAGCTGCTGGTCGTGGCAGATGAGTTGCTCGAGGCTACTTGGTCCTCCTTCTGGTCCTCTTCGGGGAAGTGGATGTCGAGGTCGATGGAGTCGACCTGAGGTAGTGGCTTGGCCTCCTCGGAGCTGCTGGGCAAGGCTGGCTTGTTAGATACCTTCGGCTTGGATGCGATGGTGTTGAGTCCCTTCGTGGCTTCTTCGAAGCATCGTCGTGCGGCTTCAATGTCGCCGTGGAGGGTGGCTACCATCCCCTTTGAAGTGTAGTACTTCATCTTGAGATGGACGGTTGAAGGCACAACTACCAACTCGGCCAAGGTTGGTCTTCCGAAGATGCACTGGTATAGAGACGGGCAATCGATTACCAGAAACTGTACTTTAATGGATCTGGCCGTCTCCGCTGATCCAAAAGTTACGATCAGTTCTACGTATCCCCAGGGTTTGGTCACCGACCCATTGAATCCTTGCAAGTCAGAACCCACATAGGGGGTAAGGTGTGACTCGTCCAGCTGGAGCGTTGAAAACAGCTGGGAGTACATAATGTCGACTGAGCTGCCTTGGTCGACGAGAATTTTGCGAACGTCGAAGTTCGCCATCCGAGCTCTGACGAGCAAGGGAATGCTCGAGTTTGGAGATCCTCCGAGGAGCTCTTCCCAGTAGAAGGAGATGGGGATAGAGCCCTTCTGGGCTTGATCGAGTGTGGTCACCTTGCTAGAACTTGTGCTAATCAGGTGCTCGAATTTCCTTTTCACGGAGCCCACTGTGACTTTATTTAAGCCTCCCCCGAGATGTCCATGGCGGAGGGGAACGTCTCCCACGGGCTGTAGGTCGCAAAGTAGGCGGGAGACGCAGAAATATTCTGGTCGCGATATGGACATGGCGACTTGGATGTTGGCCTCTTCTGAGGAAGTCACCTCTTCCTCTACCTTCTTTGACTCCTGGGCATCTTGCCGTGGAGTATCCTTCTTTTTCGTGAACTGTTTCAGGTGGCCATCCCTAATCAGTATTTCGATAGCATCCTTCAAATGGATGCAATCTTCGGCGGTGTGGCCGTGACTCTTATAGAAACGACAATACTTTGATTTATCGGCGATGGGCTTGGCCAATATTTGTTTAGGGAAGCGGACCCCTGCTTGTTTGAATTCCGAATTCGCGCATTCGGACAACATCTTTTCCCTGGAGACAATCACGGGGGTGTAGTCGTGAAATCGTCCGGAAGGTCCCTTGCTATCCTGGGAGTCCCGAGGACGGTCTTCGCGCATCCTTTCTTCTCGGCGAGATGTCATGGGCTCTTCGCCTTTGGAGGCCTGGGCGTTCTCCTGGTGGCGGGAGGCTCGGGCGGAGTTGGCTGCTTCCTTTTCCTCGTACTGGATGTACGACTGCGCCTTGAGGAGGAAGGCGTCCAGGTTCCTCGGAGGTGTGACGCCGACAGCTTTGAAAAACTCTAAGTGTGGGCGGAGTTCCTGTTCATAGGGGTGTTCGCGGGCCGGTTTGGTTCGGTTTCGAGAGAATCCGATACCCGAACCAATAAAAAATGAATGGATTGGTTTGGATAGGATTTATATGTTTTTGCAATAAAGCCCAAACCAAACCGATCCGAAAAATAATGGATTGGTTTGGATTGGATTGATCGGATATATTCAAAATAAATATACAAAAATATTTTTTAAAAATGATTTGTTTACACACTAAAATATGAAAAATAAATATTGAACATATGACACACATAATTTTAAACAAGTTATGACCACCATAGTCATATAGTTGTTAAATTTCACTTAAACATTCAATAGCTTAAAACAATTTTACTGCATACTCATACTCTATTCCATAACATAAATTGAAGGTTTGTAGTTTGTATATACTTATGATTTGAGGGTTTTGCGATTAGGGAAGAAGGTTTTGGTTTGCGGATACTTGTAGTTTGCAATTTGTGAGTTTGATTTATAATGGTTGTGATGTTTGGTTTCTCTATATTTCATCATTGATTGATAGGCTTTTGATACTTTGAAATATGTCGTTCCAATTTTAATTGGAAATGTCTAGAGACTATGCCTCTTTGTTTCTTTTATTATGGTTTGTACTTAGTAATTGCTATAACAATTATTCTCTTCATTAAAATAAATAAGTAATAACTCAATTAAAATTAATAATTTATTATATGAATTAATTATGTTGATTGTTATTGGTTTGGTTCGGGTTTACGGGTAGCAAATTAGAAATCCGTTGCCCGAACCAATTAACATCGGTTTTAATTGGTTCAGTTCGGTTTTTGCCCGAACTAGAAAAATGGTTTGGATTCCGGTTTGGTTCGGATTTTTTCGAACCAATGAACACCCCTACCTGTTCGAGTAGAAATTTTTTCATGTCGTCAGTGGTGGGGACTTACACCGCTTCTTTGTTAAACCTCTCGATGTATGCCCGGAGAGGTTCATCCTTCCCTTGGATGATGGCCCCAAGAGAGGCTTCAGTCTTGGGGTGGCGGCGCGACACCGTGAAATGCCTGCAAAACATTCTGCCTAACTGCTTCCACGAAGTGATAGACTCTTCAGGCAGCTGTTTGTACCAAGTCATTGCCCCGAACGCCACGGTAATCCAACAGCGCATCGATGTTTTCGATGTGCTCGTCGGGGTTGGTTGTTCTGTCATATGTGCCCAATGTCGGGGGCTTCTCCAAGCCCTTGGGGAGGCGTGTTGCCAAGATTTCTTGGGACAATGGGCCGTGAGGCTCATCATCGCTGCTGGAACTGGTTAGTGACGAGGACCGGATGACTCGCTCGTGACGACGACTTCTTCGGGGGGAAGGTGTACGGGTTCGACCTTTTGTCCTGACCAGGGGCGATTATTTGTCCCTCCGAGTTCTCTTGTGACTGGGAGAATGCTGGTTTCATGGGGAAACATGGTCGCGTTTTCGGGCAGCATGAGATTATGGTTCTTGGCGAAGCCTTCGGTCGACTTCTCGCCGGGGTTGCGGGCTCTTGGATCGTCGATGGTTCTTCCTCGGAGGGGGGGATCGTGGACGGGCAGATTTCTCTAATGCCCCAATCCTTTCATTCTGCTGAAGGATCAGGAGGTTGGTCTTGTTGATCGCCTCAAGAAGGGCCACCACGGACGGGTCGGCGTTGGGTGGAGCAGGAATGGGCTGGATGGCCAGCAAGGGATGACAGTTGTCGCGGTCAGCAGGAGTAGGGGAAGGAGAGGCTGTGGCCCCGTCTCTCAGAAAACGGGAATCTCCTATGAGGGATGAGGGACCGCCAATGCCAGTCTTGTTGACGGGGAGGACAGCAGACTGGAGAACACCTTTGAAGTGATCTTGAGAGGCCATGATGATAATCTTGGACGAGAGTGTTTTGGTCTTAGTATCTGAGGCGGATGTTAAGACGGGGAGAACAGTTTCCCACAGACGGCGCCACTGATCGTGAAGGCTTAATCAGATCCTGTGATGGGCCACCAAGAACGTCTGTGATGATAGGCGTGAGATGAGGAGGAGGGGGTGTACCTGTAAGGCACTCCGACGCTCAAGTAAGAAAGAGTCAGAGAAAAGGGGCCAGTACAAAGTATGAGTTCTTAGGGTGATTATTTGATACCTGACCCTCTCAAGTGAGAGGGTTTATATAGTGCCCCCAACGCGTGGCCAACGGTCCTATTTTCAGGGCGAAATAACTGTTTTCCCGAAGAATAGGTAACTGCCCAAACTAGCCGTTATGTCGGGCAGGGTGCCCAAAACTAGTCGTTATGTCGGGAAAAGGCGTAGTTTCGAGCACGTGCCCTTAGCTGTTCGGGGACTGATGAAGCCGTGCGGAACGGGCAGCAGTACCGGGGAGGAGTGATGCACTTTTTGCCCGGTTGGGAGGCAGAAAGGTAACTTTTGCCCCTTTATGGATTGGACTTAGGCAATTGGGCCGTTCTGGGAACAGAAGTAGATTGGGCCATGCCTAGCCATTGGTCCAGTCCAGAACACATACCTTTAAGTTTTGATGATAAAAAATTGTAGAAGAACAATTTTATACACTAACTGTTTTGATTAAGGGTGCAGAAACTCAAAGTCCAAAACAAAATCTAAATGAAGAGAGCAAATGCTGAGTGAAGCAGATTCTTATCAAGAAACTTCTAATGTTAAGTCTGGAAGTCAACTCTGATATATAGTGGCATACTCTGAATAAAAGAAGACCATGAGAAAGCAAATCTGATTAATGCTGAATCAGGCCATTATAAGACACTGAAGAGAAAATCAGGCTCCAATACAAAGAAGAAATTAATCTGAACACAACTCAAACAAAAATATAATAATAGATTATGAAGTAAAGCAAACTCTTATCAAAGAAGCTTGCAAAGAAAAATCTGAAACAAGCAAATTCTAAAGAAGTTAACTATGTTGGTCAACTCAAAAAATAGCAAAGTTTAATGGAAAGTAAACTTCAAATCAAAGCAAATTATGAAGCAAGGTCCGAACGACATCAATTATAAAAGCCATACTCTGAAAAAAATTTATACCATTGAATAAAGAAGGACAAAGCAGATCCTGTATCAAAGAAGACTCTCATCAAAAAAGCTTATGAAGCAAAACTTTGAACAATGTAGAATCTGATGTGAACTCTGAACAACATAGCATCTAGACTCTAAACAAGAGACTTTGGACTCTAACATCAACATGCTATGTAAACAAAGTGTTAAATGAATAAGTGATTATCTGGATATTCAAAGATTATGCTTGTGCATCAAACAACCTAGACTCAATCTGAATTCAAGCTTCATTCTCACTAGACTCTGATGTCTACACCTTCAAAAGCTCTGAACTCTAATCAAGCTTTAAATCTCATTTCAATATGAAGCCAATGATTTAGAGAAAACAATAGAAAGAATACTTGTAAAAATAGAACATTGAATACAACAAAATCAATTGTTTCCTATTGGGACAAATGCGCTGTTATTCAAAAGGACTATTTACTCTTCTGTCCCGTCTCACGTCACATCATCTCACCCACATTACTGTTGTAACAATGAGTGTCTTGATACATTTATGATAATGATCAAATTTTTACTTCAATACTAATAGATTTATTCTTCATCCTCAATGGTAACATTCTCTATCTATATAAGGAGGACTTAGAAGATTACAAAAGTAAGAGAGGTAGAGAAAAACCATAACGCTAAGTGCAAAAGAGAACCCGAGATAAGTGAGAGAAAAGAAAATGTTCTCAAACAAAGTAAAGATGCTTAAAGTGATCTCATACTATAATAATGGGTAGACACAAGATGTGTTATTAACCCATAAACACAGTTGAGAAACACATAACATTAATCTGGAGCTGTAAAATGTAGAGATACAAGTAGTAATCTCAAACATCAAAAGATCAACTGCAAAAGCACAACTAGATGAACATCTGTGAAAAAACAAGAGATAAGAGAAGTAAGCACTTAGAGCTCAACATTCTATATCTCGCTTAAGTGTAAATTATGATTGTAAATTTATGTAATCTGCTTAACAAAGAAGCACACTTGTAAACACAAATCTGTTGTAATCAAGTTTGGTGTATTCCTTAGGAGAACAGGTTGGTCAGGTTCTTGAGAAGGCTTTGACAGATTTTCAAAGAGGATGGACTCCTTAGGGGACCGGGTAGGTCATAATTATTAAGGAGTCAATGACCGTTATATTTCTTAGGGGACCAGGTTGGTCAGAATTCTTAAGAAATCATTGGCAAGTTGTCATTGTTTTGTAATCAGATTCATTATTGGATTAAATCTTTTTCTAAGGCAAAATCACTCAGGTGAGTGGACTGGAGGTAGCCTGGTTGGTGAACCAGGATAAAAATACCCGTGTCTTTTATCGTTGTCCTTATTATTGTTGTTGCTATTGTTGTGTTTGTTTTGGGATAGAAAAAGTTGGCATACTTGAAACCCAATTCAAATCCCCATTTCTTGTGTTTCTTGCACCTTCAGAAGATAGGTGAAATACCATGTTTTTTCATCTATCTGGATAGAGAGAAAATCTTTTCAAGATGTAGTAAATAATAATTTAATATGGATGGTTGGTAATGGAGAGAACATTAATCTTTGGAGAGATAACTGGTGTGGTCAATCTCTGAATGATTTAATTCAAATTCCTGGGGAAAATCTTGAGCATTTACAAGCAAATTTGAAAGATATTATTCATGAATGCTAAATTGTTCTACCTTCAGGGTTATTCAAGCTTTGTCTTATATTACCACAGCTAAGTGCTAGTGTCTATGTCAATCAGCAGGCGAATGATAAATTGATTTGGAAGCCTATTGATAATGGTCAATTAACTATTAAAGATTCGTATAATTTCTGCAGCAGACCTATCAATCGTGCCTGGGGAAGAAATCTTTGGAACAGTGTCATTCCTCCTTCTAAGTCCTTGCTCTTTTGGAGATTGGTTCATGGGAAGCTGCTTACTGACAATAATTTATTGATGAGAGGTCAGATTTTCCCATCTGTCTGCAATTTATGTTTTCAGAATTCAGAATCTATAAATCATTTTTTTTTAATGTTCCTATGCAAAATATATTTGGAACTGGTTATGCAATTTGCTCGATATTGGTTTGGTCATTTGTAGCTTGGCAGATTGTATGAAGGTTATTGGTAATGTTCATTCTGCTCAGTGTCACGTGGTATTTAAAATTTTTGTCTTGAAATTAATAGCTTGCATTTATAGTGCTAGAAATCAGGCCAGGATTCAGAACAAGAAAATTCATTAGAAGTCTAGTTGTTTCATCATCCTGTCTCTAACCTCCTTGTCGGGTAATCTCACTCGGATCAGAGCTAATTCTTCCATTAGGGACTTTGTGCTGTTAAAGAATTTTAAGGCTCACCTTCATCCTCATTGTCCTCAAATGGTACTGGAGGTTTTGTGGTCGCCTCCCCAGTATGGTTGGATCAAGGTAAACGTTGATGGAGCCTCTAGTGGCATGCCTTTGTTGGTTGCGTGTGGCGGAATTTTCTAGAATTATTTAGGTGAACATCTTGGCAGCTTTGGTTGCAATTTAGGGTATGTCAATACTTTATTTGTTGAGCTCATGGGGGCCATTTTGGCTATGTAAATAACTATTAGTAAAAATTGGTCGAACCAGTAGTTGGAAACTGACTTCTCTTTAGTTGTATTTGCTTATAGTAATTTTTTTGTGGTTTCGTGAAAAATTAGGAACATATAGGATAAGTGTTTGTTTAAGTTGTGTAATTTTAATTTTTCACTTCATATATATTTAGGAAAAGAAATTAATGTGCAGATAAATTAGCTAATATTAATTTAAAAGTTTTTAATCTTACTTGGTGAAATGAGATTCACTACGATACTTTGTTGAATTTCAACAAACACAAGTTAGATTTACTAAATTATAAAATTATATAAGTTTGAGGGCATATTCTTTGCCCCCTATTTTTATACCTACTTCATTTATTTCATAGGCTTTTACCCCTTTTATTAAAAACAACAATAAAAACTAAAAAATAAAAATAAAAATAATTTTTAAAAATATATTTTCAAACCTTTAAACAAACACACATTTAAAAAAAAATGGTTTACTTTTCCTCATATTTTTCCAATTCACCGTCCTCTCTTAACCCCACACATATATCCAATTGGTCTTTCTCCATTACCCACATCACAGACAGTAAGTTTATCAACTCATTTCATCACCAATATAAATATCCCACCCACCTCATTCTCCAAGTCCAAACTCAGAGAAACTCTATTTCGTTCCTCTCCCACTTCACTTTCTCTCTCTAAGCTTCAAAAAGAAACCACAAAAATGGGATTCCCCCTAGGGTACCCTGAAGTTTCCGTCCCCAACCTCTTCCTTCACCTTCTCTCTCTTCTCGCCTTTCTGCGATCCCTAGCCATCTCCTTCCTCTCCCTCCTCCACCTCTCCGACCTCCTCGACACCGATTTCTCCTCCGCCCCCTTAACGGAATCACTCTCCAATCGTCCTACGCTATCCGCAACTCTCATCCGCGAATTCCTCCCTGTCGTCAGTTTCTGTGACCTTGCCGGAGATTCGAAAGCGGTTGGATGCGCGGTGTGTCTGGACGAATTTTCCGACGAGGAAGAGATCAGGTGTATGGCGAACTGTAGACATATTTTTCACAGGACGTGTGTGGACCGTTGGATTGATCATGATCAGAAGACGTGTCCGCTTTGTAGGACCCACTTTGTACCTTATCAGAAAATGGAAGATTATAATCAACGGTTATGGGCGGCTTGTGAATCTGAAAGTGAAGATGATGAAGATGTTTCTATTTTTTCTCAACAGGATGATTATCACTACATTGCCACTCCTTCAATTTGAGTTTTTTTTTTTTTACTTTTAATTTTTTTCTCCTAATATTTTTATAGGAGTTTTTTTTTTCTTTTTTAATATTACATCTTTTTGGGTGGTGAATCTGTATATAAATTTAGCCAAAAATATTAGTGTATGGATATAAAAATAGAGAAATTAAAGGTTGGGGTTTTATTTAAATTTATTGTATTTTTGGGTCTTTTGTTAGTTTTTTTTATAAAAGAAAAGATGGTTTTGTTGGACTCTAAATGATTGAGCTAGAATGAGTTTAATTGGACATGTAAGCTGAATATTCTTCTATTTAACTATTAAATAGGCAATATCTATAAAAATTGGTTTGGTATTACTGATTCTATTTATAAGTAGAAGTTGACTTTTTAATTCATTCACTAAATAATAATATCTCCGTTTTTTTTTAAATGTTATTTTTTTAAATTTTTACACATATTAAAAAAATTAATTAATATTGTTATTTTTCAAATAATAATACTCTCTTTATCTATAATATTCTTAATTATTTATTACATTTATTTTACTTTTTCTCTCTGTGATAAATATTTAGGAGTATTTTTGACAAAAATATAATTAATGATATCTTAAACTTTGCAAGTGACAATTAAAAAGACATAAAAAATTATTTTAAAAGTGACACTCATAAAGATACGGAGGAAGTACTATAGGATAATGCTAACTTAACTTGTGCCCTAAGGAAACAAGTTAAGAGATAAATATAAAAAATATTTTTAGAAATTGTGTATTAAATTTATTTAAAACTTACAAATTAATAATTTTATTGATTTTTCCAATATAAATTTTCTAATTATGGATTTCTTATTTTGTGTCCAAGGGCACAAGTTAATAATATATTTAACAATATATTTGATAGGTACATTAATTATTTAATAATGATAACGAATTGTATAATTTTTGGATCTTTTGTAGTAAAGAAGAAAAAAAAATCAACTAAGCAATGAATAGGGCAAAAATTCTAGATAAGAAAGTTAAGAAAGGTAAGAAATTTAATCTTGTGGATGTATTTCTGAAACATGAACAAGTAAAAATCTATTCCGAAGAAAAATAAAAATAAAAACTTTTTATTTGATGCAATTCAGACTAATCCTTTCAATCATAAGACAATTTTTAATAGAGTACTATGTAGTGAGATAAAAAAAATGTAAAAAAGTTTCTCGATGTAACTAAATAATAGATTTTTTTTTATAAATAAAATTAGTATATTAATTATTCAATAAATTTAAAAAATGAATACTTTTTTTTATAAATAGAACTAGAAGTGGTATATTACTAGTTTATTGATTGAGCTATTAAATTACTAGTTTACTACAAAAAATACTAGTTGATCTGTATGGTCAACCAATATAAATTAGTTTAATAATCTGATTTTTATAATAAAATTGCTATGAATAATTGGATGATTTGTCTTCGAATAACTTCTTTTCTTATTTAATCAATTTGTATTTATTATAATGTTTATATGATGTCCTATAAATAGGACCAATCTCATTGTATACGATAGACTAATGAAATAATGCATAATCATTCTAATCTTTCTCTCTTCTATTTTATAGTCTTTCTCCTTATTTTATAACACGTTATCAGCACGAAACTCTACCATATGAATGTTAACTAATTGTCTAAGAAGTGATCAAAATAGTTTCATAATGAAGGTCTAACGATATGAAGCTCCAAGATTTAGAAGGTAATATTATTATTTTTTGTTGTATTGATATGTTGATTAGAAGAAAAAAATCAACGATGATTTTCATGCATCCCAGAAGGATCGGATAAATAATGTTAAAATATTTCTGAAAGACTATAAAATAATGTGTTTGTTATATAGTTCTTAAAGAACTTAACAAATATCCTTGAAGGATAGAAAAATAATAATTTATTATATAGTTCTTGAAGAACTTATCAAGAATCCCTGAAGGAGAGCAACATAATAATATATTATATGGTTCCTGAAGAACTTATCAATCATCTTTAAAGGATAGCAAAATAATAATTTATTATATAGTTCCTGAAAAACTAATCAAGATCCATGAATGATTGAAAAATAATAATGTATATAGTTCTTGAAGAACTTATAATGCATCCCCGGAGGATTGCACGAAAACTGTTTATCTTTATCATTGTTTGAAGATCTATGATATACCACTCGAAAAATTATATATTTATAAAGGATCCCTAGAGGATTGTTCAAATAATGAATTACTTTTATTCATTCATGAAAGAATGGTTATCCCTTAATGATTGATAAGAAAATGATTATTTTGTCTCCATTGATCAGAAAAGTATCAATGACAATTTTCATGGATCTTAGAAAAATTGACAATCACAGAAGGATTGCATGAATAATATTAATAAATGTAAATTTATTAAGATTGAAAAATATATATTATATACAAATTATTTTATATTTACTAGAGATTGAAACAAATTAGAAGAATATAATCATATGTATTATGGTAAACCATATGTTTACAAATCACACTTAAGTGTGTTGTTGGCAAAATCGGTTGGGTCATCTCAGATGTATTATAATGTGAGAACTAGTTTTGAAGAACCAGAAGTTTCTTCAATCCAAAAAAAAAAATTGTGTGTTCCTAAAGTAAAATTTGAGAAATTGAGTTTTTATGACATTAATTTGTGCATCGACTAAAAGATCGTGCATATGTCTATTCACAGCCAGAAGTTTGTGAAATTATTTTCTCAACTAATTAGACTAAGATCTTGTTTTCTGGATTTTTCAGAAATTCCTTGATAAGTATCAAATATATTACTAAAATTAATATTGAACATCTTGAAGGACATGCTCGTAAAAAAAATGGACTTGAAGATCCATTCTTTAGACGTCTAAAGTTAGTTATATAGCTGATACTTGTGATATCATCAATTCTAAATTAGATATTTGAAACACACAAAGTATGATATTAAGATATTTATTCGCATTAAGCCAACAAGTTAATATTAGATGATTCTCCCCTTAACTTACAAATTATTTTAGGTTAATAACTTATTATATCTCATCTAAGTAAACTTTTGGATGTGTTGTAATTATTCAATTGCTCCAATATAGTACGCTAATATGAGTTTTGAAAGAATTTTGAGAAAAGATATTTTATATGAATCTCGTACTTGAGGATATACCTTGATCCAATAAGTGAATACTTATTTGAAGCCCAGTAGGCTGATTATCAATTGATAAATTAATTTTTTCAATATTAGGGGGAGAGAATAAGCAGCTGAAAGTGTGAACCAGAAATTCAAATTAACAATTTGAAATAAAATATTATAATATCATTTTGATCCTCAAAGTTCAAAACACAATCCATTTGCAAAGTTTATGAAATAAATTATTAGCTGCTAATATTCCACTCAAAACGGATTCTCATATTGAACAATATAATATTGCAAATGAGTTATAGTCGTGCCTCAAGCGTGGTAGAAAAGTCGGTTCCGATGTTAAAAGTCCTCTACCAAGAAAAGAAACTAAAGTTAAAAATGACCCAAGTGAGGATATGAAAACTCTAAGAGCACTTTGACATAATTTAGTTTTGAGTTCCAGAAGAACTAACCAGGTACCTAAAATTTATGAAAATTAAGAGATCTCGATAAATTATGTCATGAATGGAATATGATGGAACCAAAATAAAGTCAATATTGACAATCTCTTTGTGTATAATATAGTGCTAAAGATGATAAATGATAACGAGGATCATGAGTCAAAGTCTATCAAAGATTGTAGACAAAGTGAGAATTGGCCAATATGAACATATTCAATTGAAGAAAAATTTAACTCACTTTACAAGTGACTCGATTTTGGACCTGTAGTTCGAACACCTCAAGATGTGAAATCAATTGAATATAAATGAGTTTTTGTGAAAAA
This sequence comes from Lathyrus tuberosus, assembly GCA_022829125.1. Taxonomy (NCBI): domain Eukaryota; kingdom Viridiplantae; phylum Streptophyta; class Magnoliopsida; order Fabales; family Fabaceae; genus Lathyrus; species Lathyrus tuberosus. Next base: position 3,083,660 of record JALAZF010000266.1, on the reverse strand, counting down.
GCAAAATAAAAATGTGATGGCCGGCGCGAACAAACGCTGGCTTTCCGTCGCAGGTTTGCTCGCGGGATCGGCCACACAAATCCCATAACAAGGAATTGAAAGCGTATGCCTGTGGTGTCTTTCAGTTTCGTGCTACTTTGGTAAAAGCTGTAAAGTTTGAATGATCGAAAAGGTTCGGAACAAAGCAAAAAGGAAGGAAAGGCGAAACAAAAATAAAAAAAGGACAATAACTTAAATTCTGAAATTAAATTGCATTAAGTAAAGTTGGACGCAATTGTACATTTTCGCGGGATTGAACTCGTTTCTCTCTATGCTTGGTACTTTGAGTGTTTTCCCTTTACAATGTGAAAAACTGCGACCCCTAAAAATGGAAAATACAATGCCTTATATAGGCCTAAAGAATAACTGTTCATCTGCCTAGATTCCCCCTGGCGCTGACATTGGCGCCCCACTCTCTTTTCAACTTCCCATATTCTTGGAGCTTACAAATTTTCCCGCCCAAGCACTTCTCTTTGAATTTGGGACTTATCCTTCGCCTCACTTCCCTCCGACGCCGTGGCTTGTCGCCATCTCTCCGACACATCATTCTGGCTTGTGTCGGACAGACACCTTGAGAAGCCCTTGGCGTCGACGGGCCATGGAATTTCGTCTTGTTTTTCACCTCTGGCCGAAATCACCTGTCAACAAGTTGCCCCCTCAAAAGGCCAGTTTTGACTGAGTACTACGTCGATTGAGAAATCTGGCTTTTTGGTTTGCTCGTGAGATTTCGACGGTTTTTCTTTGACACATTCGCCAACGCCTTGTCTTCTCTTGAAACATGTGTCAAGCGCCGTCTGATATGATGATGGCAATCTCATACCACGATTTCCAAGACAAATGCCATGATGGCTAGTCTCGTATGAGTTATGGGCCTTAAAACCAACTCCCACTTACTCTCAAAAGTTGAACAGCCTTGGTGATCTTTCATCTTTCGCATGTGACTTATAAATAGCCCTTCTCGAAACCGTTTCACCATTTTTCATAACTTCTTAAAACTTGTTTTCTGTTCTTGAAACTCAACCTGCGCTCTTCTCTAAAAACGCTCTTGGCCTCAGTCTCAGAATACCTTCTGCATTTCTCTTCTCTCAAAATGACTTCGTCAAACACTGCTACCACTTTCATTCCTCAAACCACTGGTAACAATCCAGTTGCGTATGTGCTTTCTGAAGAGGAAACACTCCATTCTCTTCCTCAACCGTCATCCGTTGACAAGATGGTGGTAGCCAACTGGCGCCGCCAGATGGTTATCCCCTTCGCGGTGGAGAACAAGCTTTGTGGTTTCCATGGCCCCTTCCAGACAACAGACCTAATCCACAAGAACTCCAAAAGTTCTTTCCTTGCTTCGACCAAACCCTTCCACCGGCTTTCGAGAAAGGCGGTACTTTAGATCTCAAGTTCATGGCACCTAAATCTCGGGTTTTTAGATCCATGCCTACCCCAGGAAATAAGATTATATTGTCTGGCTCGACAGAGTCGAAAGTAAACTTAACAAGCAATGGAAATAATATGGCATTTTCGACATCATCCAACTCTCCAGAACCGCTCACAGGGTCAACCCTTGTTTGCTACTCGTGTCAATGCAATTCTGGGAAGGATCAACCAACACATTCCATCTCCCCTATGGTATGTTCACCCCAACACTGTTCGGCGTGGCGGCCATTGCTGGCCTTTTGCCACAGGGTGAGACGTTCGACCCAACCCTGGAGACCGACCATACTTTCGACTTCGAATGTGCCAGCTTCCAGAACTATATCGAAGATCATCATGACAAGGGCTCCAAATAAGTCTCTGATGAGGAGCACATTGCTTTCCTGACATTATGGTTGTCGTATTACATGTTTTGCCCTGGCTCCTTACAGATAGCCAAAAGTTTTATTAACCTGGCCATTCAGATCCATGAAGGTCAACAGATATCTTTGGCCAAACTTCTGCTAGCCTCCCTCTACCATTCTTTTGGCCTGTGGGCCATGAGGCTGAAAACTCCTCCATAAGACCACCAAGGCTCTAAATATCTCAGGGCCTATGTGGCTGTTGCAGCATTGGCTCAACGCCACTTTCGAACACAAGTTAGGATATCCAGCTTCCGCGACAATGGAACGCCTGAACAAAGAACGCTTTGTCGAAGGAACTTGCCTCGCTCTGATGACTACTCAAGAGGCCCCAAAGAAAACCCTCTTTATGAGGTATCTCAGTATGTTTATTGAGACCACTTCCTTTGTCCCCGACATGGCGTCATTCGTGGAGCGTAAGTTTGGCCCTGAATGGTTTATAAATCCATTTCCTGGGGTTTCCCCCAAAGCTGCTGCTCAGTCAAACGCTATATGGCAGGCGTTTCTTACTCCTACCATGATATCCTTCCGGATCGACCCAGGCAACACTGGCTACAGTTTTATGAACTATCAGCCTAATTTGGTAGCCCGACAATTTGGCTTGAGCAAAATGTTGCCGAAGTCGCTGGTAAAACATCCTGACGATATAGTACGATCCGGCCGACGCTTGGCCCAGGAGGGTCATAGATCTTGCATGAGGTTCGTTAGGGCCACTCAACATCTTGAATTGCCGGTATTTGTATTCCTGCCCTCATTTTTTACCACTCAAGCATACGACGCCTGGTGGTTGGAGTATCAGGCTCAAACCTTTACTCCAAATCTTTTCTTGGAGAATATGGTCGATGCTTTTGCGTCTATGGATGGTGGATTTCCTAAATCATCGACCGCGGCCTCTGTTGCATATGTCGACCCCGCAGGAGACCCTGCCACAAAGGTAGCTTCTGGACTGATTCTGTTTCAACTGTGGGTTTAAACTAAACTGTTTCAGCTTTGTTTTCAGGGACGCAAATGGGAACCAGCTGCCGCGTCAACCTCCACTAGGCCTACTAAAAAATCCAGGACCACCACCTCACTGGTATATTTTATTTTCTTATCCTGCTTCTTTGTCTTTTCTGTCTGACAGTATTTCCACACAGACTTCTGAGAAAGCACCCTCTCCTGAAAGAACTGAGTTGAATGAGAGTACTCATTCCCGAGTTTTCACCGCAACGGCTCCAACATCCCCTCCATCCACACCTTTGGTGAGGAAGAAAAAGGCTTTAACACAGAGGACACCTTCAAGAGCCGGCGTTTCGACAGTGGCCCCGGTTGTCCTAAGAAACCTTGAAGACTTTTTTGAGCCAATCCCTACTGTCGTCCTTCCCAAGACAACAACTCCTCACCCTGCGCAGGTACTTCCCTTTTCCGTTTTAGTACCTTAGATGACTTTGGGGTGAAAAATCTCACTTGCATTTTGTTTTGTAGGAAAATGTGGTCACTTCGACCACTATTGGTATTGGCGACACTGAACCGGCCGCCGACGCCACCACTGCTGGCATCACTATCACGCCAAGTCCTCAGAAAATTGATGAATTCCAGATACCCGTGTCAGAGGAAAACTTGGTGGTGAAAACGCCTCCTTCCCAAACTGACAACCTTGAGCATGATGGTGCAACTCTTGGGGAGAATATCAATCCTTCGCCTGTCGTCACCACTACTGAGGTCGGAGAGAACTTCCAAGCCCCTGAACATGGCCCAGAGAGAACTTCACTCACTATTGACAAAACCCTTACTCCAGAGGAACTCTTGGCAGCCAAGAAAAAAGATCCAGCAGCGGCCCTGAAGGCGCTACACAAATTTCGCTGAGAGACTGAATAAATTCAGCCTACTAGTTCGATAACCATCCCAACTCTAGAAGCAGACGCCTCCTTCAATCTCCAACTTCAACAGTTCTGCTCCTATCTTTTTGAGGAACAGTTCCTGGCGGCTGTCGCCGAAGAAGTTGCCATAGCCAACGATGTCTTCAAGCTTTTGGATGAACTTTCTGAATTCCAGCTTCCTGCCCCCATGGCCACGTACCTGATCGAGTTTGAAGCCTTCTTCACTCAGTTAGCCAAAGATCTTTCTATGAGTCATCAGGCCGACCCTCAGATTCGGCTTCGACATAATGATATGAAACGTGAGTGGTACCTAAGTTCAGTTTGTGAACAGAAGCTTGGAGACTTCAAAACCAAGAAACAGGAGCGCTCCGACAAGCGTCAAGCCTTCGACCAGCAGATATTTGAATATCAAGCCCAAATAACAGAGCTGACGAAAAAGATTGCTGAGGTCGAACAACAGAAAGCCTCCTTAGACTCAGCTGAGCCTTTGCCCTCTCAAGAAACCATCGACCACGAGGTAGCTCAAGGAATTGCTCACGTCGAAGCGACTATGAAGATCAAGGACGCTATTAGCCGCATGCAGAGAAGAAAGGTGCTCCTCGAAAGCAAGATTGTCCATGAGAAGACCCTCTTTGAAGACTTTAAGTCTAGATTCCCTGAGTTTCCTTAGCTTGTATGTCGAACTGATGTAAACATTTTGTAAGCCATTCTTGGCCCCTTAGCCTATTTTGGCTTTTAATTAATGAGAACTATATTTTGATGTGAATATCTTGTAGCATAGGTCTATATTTCTTTAAATATTTCCCATTTACTCTTAAGATTCGTTGGTCCATCCCTAACTCTTGCACTTCCTACGCGTTGTTACTAAAAACTCGAGTCACCTGAAATGGTCCCTCCCAGTTAGGTGACCATTTTCCCATCGTCCGATCTCGTCGATCCATGGGCAACACCGCTTTCCAGACATAGTCACTTACAGCGAAGGTTTTCTCTTGGACCCTTTTGTTGTACGCCTTGGCGACTCGTGCCTTTTGGCGCAGTAAAACGTTTAAAGCTACCATCATTTCCTTGTCTAAGTCCACGAGTTCGTCTAGCATCATTTCCCAATATTGTTCTGACGGAATCTCGTATTGTCGCTGTACTCTAACTGATTGTAGGTATACTTCTGCTGGTAGCACGACGTCATGTCCGAAGGTTAAATGAAATGGAGTCGAATCGGTCGACTCCTTGGGTGATGTCCGACAAGCCCACAACACTTGACTTAATGTCTTATGCCAGTTCTTTGGCTTTTTCGTAACGTGCTTCTTAATTAGCCCAATTATTACCTTGTTAGCTGCTTCGACCTGACCATTCGCCTGAGCATAGTATGGCGTTGAAGTAACCAACTTGAAACCTGCTTCTGCTGCAAACTCTTGCATTTTCTGCCCCACAAACACAGAGCCTTGATATGTCGTGATTGTCTCAGGTATCCCAAATCTATACAAGACATGGTTCTGGATGAAGTCTATCACGATCTCTTGATCCAGCTTCACCAAAGGCGCAACCTCTATCCACTTTGTGAAATAGTCTATTCCAACGAGGATGAATCTTTGCTGCTTCGACGAAGCTGGCCGAATCTCTCCTATTACATCCAAAGCCCAACCTCAAAATGGCCATGGTTTGACTATAACGTGCAACTCACTGGATGGTACATGCTGAATATTTGCATGCCTCTGGCAATCTTGGCATCCTTTCGCAAAATCTATACAATTCTTGAGCATGTTGGGCCAGTAGACACCTTGTCGAAACAGAATCCATTTCATTTTGTGGCCAACTTGGTGAGCTCCACAAGTCCTAGTATGAACCTCGGAAATTGCCAAATAGGCATCAGTGTCTCCTAAGCATTTGAGCAATACCCCATCTGGAGTTTTCTTCAATAACTCATTGCCCATAAGGACATAACTCATTGCTCTGTACTTAGTCTTTCTATCGGTACTGCCTGACGGACTCTCCAAATACTCCATAATCGGTCTTCGCCAATCTGTTGGTGATATATTGTTAACAAAAACCTCATAACTTTCTAAACCTTCGACCAAACTCTTCGAGTCCTTGGCTATCGCCCAGCTTGATGGTGCATGTATGTTTGACACCATCTTCTCCCTAGTCTCGATGAAATCTTTTAGCTTACCTTCTGACACTTTATAACCAGAGGCAATTTGTGCTAATTCATTAGCTTTATGGTTTTCTACCCTTGGCACATGCGAAATGTTAACGACTTCGAAATGCTCTAACAAACGTTTCGCCAACGAGAAGTAACTCAAAAGATGCTCTTTCACGCACTTGTATTCTCTTGTGATTTGTTTAATCACCAATTCCGAGTCTCCTCTTATCTCGACTTCTTTGGCTCCCAACTCCTTGAGTATTTTGAGACCAGTGATTAAGGCTTCGTACTCCGCCTCATTATTTGAGCATTTACCATCAAATTTGCATTTAAATGTAGTTGGAATACCCTGCGGGGATATTATTAGGATTCCAACACCTGCTCCGTTTATATGGCTTGATCCATCAAAGTACAATTTCCACGGAGCTACGTCGATACTATGTATCGACGTTTTGACTACAGCGTGGTCGACAATAAAGTCTACCACTATTTGACTCTTCATTGCCCACAAGGGGACATATGTCAGGGAGAACTCAGTTAAAGCTAGTGCCCATTTCCCAATTCGACTATGCAAAATAGGCTTGGACAACATATGCTTAATAACATTAAAATGCGACGAAACATAAACATCAACTGGTTTAATATATTGCTTTAATTTCACACATGAGAAGTACAAGCATAGGCACAGCTTTTCAATCATAGTGTACCTAGTTTCAACATCTATCAACATCATACTAAGGTAATAAATGGGTCTTTCGACGCCACTACTATCCTCTTGTGCCAACATACTGCCTATGGTCGTATCCGACGTGGAAATGTACAATTTCATGCTTTTATTTATACTAGGTGGTAATAGAATCGGAGGCTTTGTAAGGTACTCCATAATTGCATCGAAAGCCTCCTGCTGCTCCTGTCCCCAACGGAACTCACTTTCCTTTTTGGTCTTGAGCAGTGGTGAAAACACTTTCGTCTTGCCACTTAGGTTCGAGATGAACCTCCTCAAGAAATTTATCTTCCCCAACAAAGACTGGAGTTGTTTCTTTGTTGTCGGAGGCTTGAGATCCAAGATTGCCTTCATCTTGTTCTGGTTGATCTTGATGCCTCTCTTGTGGACCACGAATCCCAGAAAGTCCCATGCATGAACACCAAAGGCACATTTTAGTGGATTCATTTTTAATCCATATTTTCTCATTCTCTCGAATGCGCGTCGAAGGTGGTCGAGGTGACCATCTTCTGATGACGATTTTATGACTATGTCATCAATGTATACCTACATAAAATTCTCAATAAAGTCATGAAATATAGCATTCATAGCCCTTTGATAGGTTTCCCCAGCATTTTTCATCCCAAAAGGCATCACAACCCACTCATACGTCCCCAAAGCTCCAGGGCATTGAAACGCAGTTTTGGGGACATCCTCTTCGGCTATGAGAATTTGATTGTAACTGGAGTAGCCGTCGAGCATGCTCAGATATTCGAATCCTGCGGCTGAGTCGACCAGCATCTCTGCCACACGCATCGAATATTCGTCTTTAGGGGTAGCGTTGTTCAAATCCCTAAAGTCGATGCAAACTCGAAGGGTTCCATTTTTCTTAATAACGGGTACTATGTTTGCTATCCATTCGACATACCTTGCAGTTCTGATGAACCGGCTTCTGAGTAATCTTTCAATCTCCTACTTGATCTTCGACGTAACTTCTGGGGCGAAGCGTCGAGGTTGTTGCATTACTGGCCTCTTACCTGGCTGGATTGGAAGTCGATGCTCTACTACGCTCTGACTCAAACCAGGTATTTCGCCATAATCCCAGGCAAAGCAATCCTTGTACTCTTTTAATACTTTAACCAGCTTGGCCTTCATTTCTGGACCCACTTTGGCACTCACATATGTGGATATTTTGGTTGTCCCATCTCCTAAGTCAATCTCCTCAAGCGGGTCATGCGCTTGCATTTTCTACAGCTCATGATCTGGGTCTTTCTCGAACCCTAAAGGCTCATCGTCATAAATATAATCAAGCCTCCGGCTTTCTAAAGCTTCCTCTTGGCCTTATGGGCCACTTGTTTGTGTATCACAGTCGGCTCCCTTACCTATTTGTGGTTATTTGTCTCTTTCAAGTGCCGACATCCTTCTGTTTTAAGCCAAATAGGCCGAAATTCGAGTCATGCTTTCTGACTCAGCATTCATTTTCACTGACTGGGGGCCACCCCGTTGGTGGCATTTCCATTGGCTCCATGGCTTCGTCGACAACATCCCAGATGAACCCATAGTCGGGATCTAGGTTCAGGACGCGACCCGTGTCGACAGAGGTATATGAACCTGACCCGTCGTCACAAGGAGCCACATTTGCTAAGTGTTGGTCAAAAGACTTCTTGTTACCTTTGGCTTCGTCAACTTTGTAGTAACTTTGATCTGCCTCAATATTTTCGACGATGCCATCTTTTCTCCAAATGGTCAATCTTTGGTATATTATCGACGGTACTGCCCCAATTCCATGGATCCACTCCCGTCCCAGCAACAGGTTGAAATTTTCTTTCGATTTGATGACCATAAAGAGTGTCAGCCTGTTGGTTGTACCTACTGCCAAGTCCACTTGGACAACCCCCAGGATGTTACTGGTCTTGCCTTCATAGTTGGACAAAACCATGTTATGCTGTTAGAGGCCAGCCTCCGTCTTTCCAATTTTCTTAAATAGATTGTGGGGCATCAGATTCACAGTTGATCCACCATCCACAAACACCTTGTTGACCGCCACTCCATCAACTTTCGCCTATGTGAATAACGACTTCAAGTGGTACATCATCCCAGGACTAGGACGTTCAAACATAGCCGTTTGTTTTTCGACCACACCACTATTCATCACATAATAACATAGCGGCTTGTCATCCGCATTTTCACCAGGAACGAAATCTTCTTCGGCCTCAGAGATCTCAGACCCCACGTCATACTCATCGGGTAGGACCGACACGATGCCATAATTCAGCACGAAATCTTCGCCATAGGTGTCGTCGTACATGTCCTCGTCAAAATCTCTATCAGGTGATGGGTCATACTCGTCATCCGACTGAGGGGAATATTTTGGCTCCTCTTCATCGGACTGAGGAGTATATTCTAGTTCCTTTTTGCTTTCCACCAGCGAAGTACATTGTGAGCTTTGGGTCGACACCACCCCTTTCTCTCCCGATGTTTCCACGGTTACAGCCATGGTCTGGTTTGTCACCACTCTATCTTTTTCTACCCATTTTCCTTTTGGGTGTTGGCGTTTTTGTCCAGACGTTCTGACAGACCTCACTTGTGAAGTCGCAGCCTCTCTCTCAGCCTTCTTATTTTGCTGATAGCGCCTCCACTGGGTTCTAGTCATGGGGTTTTTTCCTTTGTAGTTAGGGGATACCCTATATCTTGTTGGCTCGACTCTTTTGTCGACGACATTCGCCTCCTTTTCCAAATCTAAAGCCTTCCATTTTGGTCTTTTACTTCCTTTCTGGATGACTGGTGCCATCCATCTTTCCTGTGGGGTGTCTGACGGAGGCAAAAAAGTTTTTGGTCGCGCCTCTTGGAACAACTTTCGATACTCCTCATTTCGACGGGGAGCCCCACCCTTGTCAAACATAAACCTTGGGACAGATGGCTTGTTCTCTGGCCCCATTTCTCTCTTGCTTGCCTCATACCTCTCAGCAACTTTCTTATCGAACACAGCGTTGCACCTAGGGCATAATGCGGCCTTCGACCCACTTATCCTACACTTCTCCTGAAAATCTTCTAAACTTTCGCCAGCCTGGGGATACACTGCTTCGAGTTTGTCCTCGACTTTCTTGTTGGAACATTCAGTAGTTTCGACCATCATGCACTCCACCACCTCAGCCATGGGTTTCTTGTCAAGACCTTCAGTAGCCTCGACCATCATACATTCGTACACTTCTGAGTACAAAGCTTCTTCGACCTTCTGTAACACCCCCAATCTATACCCCCAAGCTATTAAAGCAGTAAAAGAAAATTCAAAATTTTATCAGAGTATAATTAAAAACACGGCATAGACAGGGATCATCACATTACAATGAAACAAAACATAACATACAACACCTGCCCATTAAAGATATGCAACAGTGGGGTAGCAATCAACAGAGGAACTTAGTTCCTTACACCCACATTTCAGATTTTAGAATAAAAGCGGAAAATCTAAAACCGAATATCATATATATATATATCACCTGAAAAGTTTGTCATACATCAAGTTATACATGCACACGCCAAAAGATATATATACATAATACACAATAACAACAAACGGCCTCCCTAACTACCCGGTGTCACATATCAGAGCCGACCGACAAAAGAATGAAGACACAAAGCTTCACTAAAAGACCACCAGCAACTCTAATCTGCAATGCCTCATAGAGCATTATAAAACAGCAGAAGGGTGAGAAAAACAATCATAATACAGTTGCATACAATTATATATAAACACAAAAATGCACAAGTATAGTATTCTCACCACAAATGCACCACAATTGAATAAAACACAATAACGTACAAGTATCAGGTATTTATCACCACTGCACACCAATCATACACAACGCACTCATCATCAACACAATTATACATATTCCATTTCATTAATCACATTCACAATTAACATACACAATTAATCCATGATTATGCAAATGCACAGGGACCGACACAACGACTCTATGCATATGCCATGCGGTACCGACTCCAAATATTTCTCATCACCAGTTCACTCAGGAACTATTGGAACCATCGCTCGTTACATCACTGTAACTCCCCGTCGGGCCTACGATGTTCACCCGTCGCTTGCAATCCTCTTTGTATAAGGCTCACGACGTTTATGGATCCCTTGCAGTCCTCTTGGTATAAGGCTCACGATCCGATCACTTGCAGTCCTCCTTGCATAAGGCTCACGATCGTCTATAACCATCGTTTTCAGTCCCCTTTGCATAGGGCTCACGATGTTATAGCAGATTCTCTCAGGAATCAAACCGTCACTCAGGACGTCACAACAATGCATTTCATGATGCTTGGCATACAATGACTCATGACATTTAATATGCACACACATAAATGCATTCATCTGTATCAACAAAATCACACTTTGCACTTATACCCAAAATAATGCATTTAATTACCATACGACCACAAATCATCACAACACATATATATTTCAACTCATCAATTTCATTCACCATTCAACAATATGAATTATCTCATCATCCCTATTCATGCATTGGAAACCAATTCAAACAATGCATTTCAAACCATAAAGGCCACCAATTAACACACATTGAATTTCACACAAGCATTGCATTTCATCATAACCCACAACAACATACATAATCGCATACATTTGTAATTCACTTCAACAAATTATTTTGCCATAAGGCCAAAAAAATTACAACAACTTATCACATGCTTCAACATTATATAAACCACATAAAAGCTCAATGTTATACCACAATAGCACAACACACGGTAAAACATCAATCGCACGCATTTAACGCGATAAACACCCGACAACCCGACTATTTTTCAAAAAACACAAATTAATTAAATCATATTTTACCATCCAAACCATTTTTAATAGAAATAATATTTTATAAGCTTTCCAACGCTTCGAACGGGGGTCAAAACGGACTTACGGATCAAAAGTTACGATCGAAACAATTTTGAAAAAAAAAAACCTACAGCAGGGCTGACACGGCCCCCGTGTTGTGGGACACGGCCCGTGTCACCCAAAATCCCAAATTCCACTTTTTTTCACGTTTCCACCCTCCATAGTCAGTGGTCTGACACGGCCCCGTGTTGTGTGACACGGGCCGTGTCAGGGCCCAGAAAATTGCAATTTTATCGTCGAAAGCCTTCCGGACCTCCGATTTAGATTCCGTAAAAAGCCCCGGTCTCAGAATTCAATGTACAACAATATTTTCACCATAAAAGAGCCATCCAACACATTTTCCATTTTTGAAATATTTTGAAACATAGTTTTATCAATTTCACCCGATTCCAACTCGATCAAAATCACTCGAAAAACACGCCAACAACCATTCACCGATTAAATATCAACCTATTCCAATATTACCAGACATATTCAACCACCTTTACTCGATCACAACAACAATTTGTACAAAAATATCGATATATATCAAAAACGCAAAAGTTACAAATTCAACTCAATTCAATCAAACGATCACGCTAAAACACGACCCAACATCACTCGACTCTACTACGCGATTTATTCCGACTTTCGTCCGTGAAAACACCGATTTCTAACCATTTTTCTCATTTCGACCTATAATTGGACAACCAACAATATTTCCACACAAACATACATAATCATACACAAATATAGTATAATCGAGTTTCACACCCTTACCCGATAAATTCGCGTTTGAAAAGTCGGTTGAATCGGTTCCTAAATCCCCAAGTTTTTCCTCTTTTTCTTCTTCTCTTTCTCTTCTCTTCTTTTCTTCTCCTCTTTCTCTCTATTTTTCTGTTTTTTCTCTCTTTTCTCTCTATCTTACCACTTTTCTATTTTAAACAAAAAATCAAAATATCTAACCACCCAAAAGACCAAAATACCCCTACACTCAAATTTCTCGCAAACGTTCCCAAAACGCGACAAAATATATTCACGATGAAAAATAACATATTTCCAAATAAAAGTCAGAAATAAAATAATATAATAATAGAATAATAATAAAATAATAAAAAACGACTCAATTAAATAAAACAATCAAAACTGGGGCGTTACAACTCTCCCCCACTTGGAAATTTTCGTCCTCGAAAATATCACCGATACCAACAACATTAGACCAACCAAAGCACACCACCTTGCTAACAGTAGCAACAAAGACTACAAGACGCAAAGTCCATCCAATACACTTCCTACTGTGTTCTCTCCCACACTAAACACAAGCTTCTGAACTACTCAAATAAATCCAACTCTCTGACCTTCAAAACAGACATGCATAAAGATTTTCGACTTACACATCAGGCACAACATCAGCCTTTCCCCAAGGATAACCCCAGCCAACTTCAGAGCCTCTTATGTTAACACCGCATCTACTTCCGATGATAACAAATATAATCCGTCACATAAAGTCGATCAAAGTCTCAACTCAAACCAATCACCACTCTTATCAAACATTCCAACATACGTAATTATAATCAAACTCAATCAACCCATTCCAGTTACCTAATCCTGAAAGTGAACACTTATTCTCAATCGCCACTCTACACCACTGTCCGTACTCCATACACAAATTCTACTCTTGACAATCCAAATTCCAACCTATTGCAACAACCAACCAAAAAGAACTCTCAAATATTACATCCACCCCTAAGGGTTTTCCTCAAGATTTCCGTAGTCTCAATACCATCAAAGAATTTCAAATCGTTTGCAACTCGTCACAAGTCAAAACTCAAGCTATGCAAGACCCAACCGCAAGTTCCCATACCACTCACTGGTTAACACGCAACCTTCTACTATCATCTTATTCCTTCCCAACCATGATGGACCTCTCCAAGTCAACACACTAATGTTTTATCCAAAAACACAATTAAAACCCATGCATCACTGACGTCCTATCACTGTGACCTTCCTGCCAATTTCCAGAATACTGTCACCATAAACAAGGCCAACATCTATTCTCATCTCCTAAGAGTGTCCTACTCACTTAGCAGATTTAACCTCGACTAGTCACCTTCATCCAATTTAAGTTCACACTCTATTCTCTGAGAACACCCCTAGTAATACCCAATCATTATCCCTCAGAGACATTCCAACTTAATCGACATACACATACCTCTAATCCGTCTCATCTTCTGATATAAGAATCCTCATTGACTCAACAAAACAATCTGTAACCACCTCCTTACATTTCTAGTACTCCATTCCGCACCACTATCAAAGTCGAAAAGACACGTCCATTCCATCCAACATAATTCCCGTCTGCTATCAACAAGAGATTAAGGGTGATCAGTTCCTCAATTTGTCAATAGACAGCCGACAACCATGATGGAGCATAAACCGTCTTTACCAAACAATAATAGCATTCCTTCTAGAACCGGGAACCACATTGACCAAACCACACTTACAATTCACAACACACTGAACCAGCGCTCTACACCTGAAGCAACATGGAGAAGTACCAGCTCCTCCCCCACTTATCTCATTCTAATCCTTCCAACTGTAAACACCCAAAATCCTTCACAAATCCTTTATCATAAATGGTCAAAGAACAATCAAACAAACCCAAGAAGTAATTACCGCCCCTAAGCAGAAGTATCAATAACCATCTCACCACCCCAAAAAGACAACAACAAATTCAAACTCTACGCGCACTCATACGAAATAAACGAATGAGTCGCTCCAGTACCAATAATAGCAAAAATAAAGGAGTACTATTTATAAAACAAGTACCTTTAGCCAAACGATCCGCACTAGTAGTCCCCTCTCCTGCTAATGCAACAACCTTCCTACCAGCCTGAGCTTTCTTCGGTTTCGGACACTTCGTACTAATATGACCTATTTCACCACAGTTAAAGCACTTAACCACATTCTTTCTCTTGCACTCAACTGCTACATGTCCTGAACCTCCACAATCAGAACACTTCCTCACATCGTTCTTACATTCAAACTGACGATGTCCCAATTCACCACACCTAAAACATCTCGGAGACTTAGACATATCACTTCCACTTGGCCTTTTCTCAAAATTCTCCCTCGGTTTACCCTCATCAGTTGGTGTGCCATAAGGACCACTATGAAACTGTTGCTTTCCTTTCTTGTCATTCACACTCTTATAGTGAGTAGCACGCGTCTTACAATCCTCTTCGTAAATCCTACAACTGTCCACCAATTCAGAAAACCTTCTAATCCTCTGATAACCGATTACCCGTTTAATCTCCGGACGCAATCCGTTCTCATACTTCACACACTTAGAAAACTCAGCAGTCGCTTCATCATAATGAGGATAGAACTGCACCAGCTCAACAAACTTAGCAGCATAGTCAACAACGGACATATTGCCTTGTTTCAACTCCAAGAACTCAATCTTTTTCTTTTCCTTCACACCTTCAGGATAATACTTCCTCCGAAACTCTCGGCTAAATAATTCCCAAGTAACCTCCGCATCATCCTCTCCCAACACTTGGCGCAAACTAACCCACCAATCAGCTGCTTCTTCCTCCAGCATGTGAGTACCCCCGTCTCACCTTATTCTCTTCAGCACAATCCATTACATGGAAGATTCTTTCAACCTCCTCAAGCCAAAATTGTGCACCATCAGGATCATATCTTCCCTTGAAGATAGGTGGTTCGTTCTTCCTGAACTCATCATTACCCGTAACATTCGGTACACCCTGCACAGCCCGAGCCATATTCTGTTCATTTCCAATAACAACAACTATGGTTAAACAAACAACTCGCCGAACCACAAAGACCAACAAGGACTGACACAAACTGACACGGACTGGCTCTGATACCACTTAATGTAACACCCCCAATCTATACCCACAAGCTATTAAAGCAGTAAAAGAAAATTCAAAATTTTATCAGAGTATAATTAAAAACACGGCATAGACAGGGAGCATCACATTACAATGAAACAAAACATAACATACAACACCTGCCCATTAAAGATATGCAATAGTGGGGTAGCAATTAACAGAGGAACTTAGTTCCTTACACCCACATTTCAGATTTTAGAATAAAAGCGGAAAATCTAAAACCGAATATCATATATATATATATATATATATATATATATATATATATATATATATATATATATATATATATATATATATATATATATATCACTTGAAAAGTTTGTTATACATCAAGTTATACATGCACACGCCAAAAGATATATATACATAATACACAATAACAACAAACGACCTCCCTAACTACCCGGTGTCACATATCAGAGCCGACCGACAAAAGAATGAAGACGCAAAGCTTCACTAAAAGACCACCAGCAACTCTAATCTGCAATGCCTCATAGAGCATTATAAAACAGCAGAAGGGTGAGAAAAACAATCATAATACAGTTGCATACAATTATATATAAACACAAAAATGCACAAGTATAGTATTCTCACCACAAATGCACCACAATTGAATAAAACACAATAACGTACAAGTATCAGGTATTTATCACCACTGCACACCAATCATACACAACGCACTCATCATCAACACAATTATACATATTCCATTTCATTAATCACATTCACAATTAACATACACAATTAATCCATGATTATGCAAATGCACAGGGACCGACACAACGACTCTATGCATATGCCATGCGGGTACCGACTCCAAATATTTCTCATCACCAGTTCACTCAGGAACTATTGGAACCATCGCTCGTTACATCACTGTAACTCCCCGTCGGGCATACGATGTTCACCCGTCGCTTGCAGTCCTCTTTGTATAAGGCTCACGACGTTTATGGATCCCTTTCAGTCCTCTTGGTATAAGGCTCACGATCCGATCGCTTGCAGTCCTCCTTGCATAAGGCTCACGATCGTCTATAACCACCGTTTTCAGTCCCCTTTGCATAGGGCTCACGATGTTATAGCAGATTCTCTCAGGAATCAAACCGTCACTCAGGACGTCACAACAATGCATTTCATGATGCTTGGCATACAATGACTCATGCCATTTAATATGCACACACATAAATGCATTCATCTGTATCAACAAAATCACACTTTGCACTTATGCCCAAAATAATGCATTTAATTACCATACGGCCACAAATCATCACAACATATATATATTTCAACTCATCAATTTCATTCACCATTCAAAAATATGAATTATCTCATCATCCCTATTCATGCATTGGAAACCAATTCAAACAATGCGTTTCAAACCATAAAGGCCACCAATTAACACACATTGAATTTCACACAAGCATTGCATTTCATCATAACCCACAACAACATACATAATCGCATACATTTGTAATTCACTTCAACAAATTATTTTGCCATAAGGCCACAAAAATTACAACAACTTATCACATGCTTCAACATCATAGAAACCACATAAAATCTCAATTTTATACCACAATAGCACAACACACGGTAAAACATCAATCGCACGCATTTAACGCGATAAACACCCGACAACCCGATTACTTTTCAAAAAACACAAATTAATTAAATTATATTTTACCATCCAAACCATTTTTAATAGAAAGAATATTTTATAAGCTTTCCAACGCTTCGAACGGGGGTCAAAACGGACTTACGGATCAAAAGTTACGATCGAAACAATTTTGAAAAAAAAAAAACCTACAGCAGGGCTGACACGGCCCCGGTGTTGTGGGACACGGCCCGTGTCACCCAAAATCCCAAAATCCACCTTTTTTTCACGTTTCCACCCTCCATAGTCAGTGGTCTGACACGGCCCCCGTGTTGTGTGACACGGGCCGTGTCAGGGCCCAGAAAATTGTAATTTTATCGTCGAAAGCCTTCCGGACCTCCGATTTCGATTCCGTAAAAAGCCCCGGTCTCAGAATTCAATGTACAACAATATTTTCACCATCAAAGAGCCATCCAACAAATTTTCCATTTTTGAAATATTTTGAAACATAGTTTTATCAATTTCACCCGATTCCAACTCGATCAAAATCACTCGAAAAACACGCCAACAACCATTCACCGATTAAATATCAACCTATTCCAATATTACCAGACATATTCAATCACCTTTACTCGATCACAACAACAATTTGTACAAAAATATCGATATATATCAAAAACGCAAAAGTTACAAATTCAACTCAATTCAATCAAACGATCACGCTAAAACACGACCCAACATCACTCGACTCTACTACGCGATTTATTCCGACTTTCGTCCGTGAAAACACCGATTTCTAACCATTTTTCTCATTTCGACCTATAATTGGACAACCAACAATATTTCCACACAAACATACATAATCATACACAAATATAGTATAATCGAGTTTCGCACCCTTACCCGATAAATTCGCGTTTGAAAAGTCGGTTGAATCGGTTCCTAAATCCCCAAGTTTTTCCTCTTTTTCTTCTTCTCTTTCTCTTCTCTTCTTTTCTTCTCCTCTTTCTCTCTATTTTTCTGTTTTTTCTCTCTTTTCTCTCTATCTTACCACTTTTCTATTTTAAACAAAAAATCAAAATATCTAACCACCCAAAAGACCAAAATACCCCTACACTCAAATTTCTCGCAAACGTTCCCAAAACGCGACAAAATATATTCACGATGAAAAATAACATATTTCCAAATAAAAGTCAGAAATAAAATAATATAATAATAGAATAATAATAAAATAATAAAAAACGACTCAATTAAATAAAACAATCAAAACTGGGGCGTTACACCTTCAGTAGGTCGGTGTCAACCTGCATCTTCGGCTTCTCGCCAAATTGGAGTCGACCCTCCTTCAAAGCCTTCTGCACCAAATCCCTGAAAAGAATACATTAAGCTATTTTATGACCAAGGAAATTATGAAATTTACAAAATCCCCTCTTTTTCTTTTGTTCTAGAGGAGGGTCTTTTAAACCAGGAGGAATAATTATTTGACCATCTTTAACCAGTAAATCAAATATTTCGCATTTGGAAACTTCAAAAGTATAAGTTTTAGCGATGTATTTATCTGTTTTTTCGGTTTCGGCGGGGTTTTTCCCGTTTGACGGTTTCAACAATTTGCAGGTGTAGGGAGGTCCTGGCTTAAGTTCAGCCACGTGGATCTCACTTTCCTCGACGAATTCTTCATCGTCGGACGAATATTCGTCAGCATCCACATAGGACACTTTTTCTTTTTTACGATATCTGTTAGACTGGGCTTTCTCAGCTTTTAATCGTTCGACCTGGCGAACCCTATCAGCCAGTTGCGCCATATCTCTAAGATATTGCGTGTCTAACTTCTTTCTGATCGAATAATCTATGCCGCCGGCGACCATTTCGACTAATTCGTGCTCAGGGACTTAAGTAAAGCACCATGCTTTCAAAAGTCTAAACCTGTTCAAGTACTGGTCTACTGACTCTGTGGCCTTGCGTTTGGCGCTTGCCAACTCTTTCAGACTTATTTTCGACTGTCCCATATAAAATTGTTCGTGAAACAGCCTCTCCAATTGTGCCCACGTATGGATGGACTGAGGGGGGCAACGTGGTAAACCACGTAAATGTGTTTTTCGTGAGGGAACTTGGGAAATATTTCATTTTTAAGTCCTCATTGTTTGCTATGTCGCCCGCTTTGGTTTGATACCTAGCGACGTGTTCGACAGTGGACTCCTCAGTCTCACCAGCGAACTTGGTGAACTTTGGCACCTTCCAACCCCTGGGTAACTCTGTTTGTAATATGAAATCTAGTAATGGGGACGTGTATGTTGGCCGCCGAAGGCCTGGGTTTGCCCCATATACCTACCATGATACGTTCGACTATGGCCTCCAAGTTGTGTTCCCTAGCCAAGGCGTCTTGTCGCACCTGTTGGACGACAAAATACGGATCTTGGATCCTATGGACAATCACGGGAGGCCTTTGGATCCTCCTAGGAATCTCTTCGAACTCACGGGGTTGTTCAATAGTTTCGTCGAAGACCTCATCCTGACGAATGGGCGTCTCCGGTCGAGGCGGTGGGGTCTGTCGACCCTGAGGCCTAGGAGCGCCTAGAAAGTCACCTATACGTGTCATTTGAGTTGCCAACTGTTGGTAACTCTGCCTTGACTCTTGTATCAGTGGTCTCAATATTGTACCCATCTGTTGAGTCAACATATGGACCATCTCATGATTACTCCCATCCATCTGTTGCCTCATGACCGTGACAGGACTAGAGGTAAATGTTGGGATGGATTGAGAGAAGAAACCAGGGGATCGAACCATCTGGTTCGACAAATGTCCTGCCTCCTGATACGGTGAAAACACTGGGGACGAACTTTCCCTAAACAAAGGGCCGGTAGAGTGCAAACTAGACATGAACTCCGTCAGCATCCCATAGGGTCAAGGTATAGGCATGGTGATACTGGGCATATACTGCCCTGTAGTCCCTGCCATTGTTGGCTTCGGGTCCTGTCGACGTGACGTCGCGGTTGGCCCACTAGGGGTAGTCGACACCGCTGACACGGTACCAGACCCAACATCAGTTGTTTGTGTTCCAAACGTACTTTCAGTCGAAGACGGCTCGTCGTTCGAACGTGGTATTACCATCTACCACTACGCAAAAACATACACTCAATTCACACGGGTCCCACCAGGTGTGCCAATTTGTTCGTCGACGCGAACAAACGCTGGCCTTCCGTCGCAGGTTTACTCGCGGGATCGGCCACACAAATCCCAGAACAAGGAATTGGAATCGTATGTCTGTGGTGTCTTTCAGTTTCGTGCTACTTTGGTAAAAGCTGTAAAGTTTGAATGGTCGAAAAGGTTCAGAGCAAAGCGAAAAGGAAGGAAAGGCAAAACAAAAAGCAAAAAAGGACAATAACTTAAATTCTGAAAGTAAATTGCATTAAGTAAAGTTGGACGCAATTGTACATTTTCGCGGGATTGAACTCGTTTCTCTCTATGCTTGGTACTTTGAGTGTTTTCCCTTTACAATGTGAAAAACTACGACCCCTAAAAATGGAAAATACAATGCCTTATATAGGCCTAAAGAATAACTATTCATCTGCCTAGATTCTCCCTGGCGCTGACACGTGGCGCCCCACTCTCTTTTCAACTTCCCATATTCTTGGAACTTACAAATTTTCCCGCCCAAGCACTTATCTTTGAATTTGGGACTTATCCTTCGCCTTACTTCCCTCCGACGCCGTGGCTTGTCACCATCTCTCCGACACATCATTCTGGCTTGTGTTGGACCGACACCTTGAGAAACCCTTAGCGTCGACGGGCCATGGAATTTCTTCTTGTTTTTCACCTCTGGTCGAAATCACTTGTCAACAGAATGGTATAAAGCCTGATTTGTTGCTCAAGAATTTTCACAAAGACCTAAAATTTATCTTGATGAAACATATCCACCTGTAGTGGATGCAATTCAATTTTTGATATTTAATTAGGTTTGTAGCACATGAAGGAATTTGCACATGATGGATGTTGTAACAGTTTATCTATATGGTTCACTTGATAGTAAAATTTACATGAAACTCCCTTAAGGGTTCAATTTACTAGATACACACAAATCTGAATCTTGAGAAAGCTACTCCATAAGATTGAACAAGTTCTTTATGGGCTAAAACAATCAGGACGAATGTGGTATAATCGTCTCAGTGAATATTTGCTTAGAGAGGGACATACAAATAACTCCATTTGTCCTTGTATTTTTATAAAAAGATCAAGAAAGAAATTTCCAATAATAGCTGTCTATGTGGATGACATAAATATTATTGGAACTCCTGAAGAGCTTCCAAAAGCTATGAATTGTTTAAAGAAAGAGTTTGTGATGGAGAACCTAGGAAAGACCAAATTATGTCTAGGTTTGCAAATTGAACATTTGGACAAAGGAATATTTGTACATCAAGAAGGCTATATAGAAAAGGTGTTAAAACGTTTCTATATGGACAAATGTCACCCGTTGTCTACTCCGATGGTTGTTAGATCATTAGATGTGGAGAAAGATCCTTTCAGACCTCGAGAAAAGGATGAAGAATTGCTTGGTCCCGAAGTACCATATCTCAGTGCAATTGGAGTACTAATGTATCTTGCTAATTATACACGTCCTGATATATCATTTGCCGTCAATTTATTAGCAAGATATAGTTCTTCACCTACACGAAGACATTGAAACAGAGTCAAACATATACTCCGTTACCTTAGAGGTACAATAGACATGGGTTTGTTTTATATCAAAGTATCCAGATTTGAATTAACAGGTTATGCAGATGCAGGTTACTTGTCAGACCCTCATAATGGTAGATCACAAACAGGTTATTTGTTTACATGTGGGGGTACAACTATTTCATGGAGATCAGTCAAACAAACCATATTAGCAACATCATCTAATCATGCAGAACTTTTAGCACTACATGAGGCAAGTCGAGAATGTGTTTGGTTGAGATCCTTAATCCAACACATACAAAATACTTGTGGTTTGTCTTCAGGAAAAATATATACGACGACCATATATGAAGATAATACTGCATGCATCACTCAATTGAAAGATGGTTACATTAAAGAAGACCGAACAAAACATATCTCTCCAAAGTTCTTTTTCACTCATGATCTTCAGAAGAACGATGATATAAACACCCAACAAATTCGTCCATGTGACAATCTTGCAGACCTTTTCACAAAGTCACTCCCAAGTAGTACTTTTAATAAACTAGTTCAAAAGATTGGTCTTCATCATTGAAGAAATAATCGTTCAACTGAGGGGGAAAAATAAATTTGTTTTAAAAGGATATTGTACTCTTTTTCCTTCACTAGATTTTTTTCCACTGAGTTTTTTCTAGTAAGGTTTTAACGTGACATATCCAAAACAAACATCCAAGAGGGAGTGTTATGAATAATTGGATGATTTATCTTCCAATAACTTCTTTCCTTATTTAATCAATTTGTATTTATTATAATGTTTATATGATGTCCTATAAGTAGGACCAATCTCATTATATACGATAGACTAATGAAATAATACATAATCATTCTAATCTTTCTCTCTTCTATTTTATATTCCTTCTCCTTATTTTATAACAAAAATTATATTTTATTCTTTTTTAAATGTCATTTTTTCTAATTTTTTATTTTTTTGAATTCATTGGTGTAATTGGACATGTAAGCTGAATATTCTTCTCTTAAATAGTAGGCAATATCTATATGGATGGATAAACCGATCTAATCAAATGATTGGGTCTTTAAAAAAAATTACAATATTTTTTCAAGTCATATAATTAAAAAAAAATACAATATTTATAAATTTCAAAATTTAATATATTATAATTTTTACAAATTCATTTTCAAATTTAAATGTTAAATACAGTTATCGTCACATAATATAAAATACAAATTTAAATAAATTGAATAATATAATTAAAAATATTTTATAAATTTAATTTCAATGAAAAAAATTGTTTCAAATAATTCAAATAAATTTTGATTGAATTATTTATATTTATATTTATATATTTTTATTAAATTTATAAAAAACAACAACGTTTTGTTAAGAAAAATAAAGTATTTAATCCATTGGATTTCCAAAACCAAAATACTTGTTTAAAAAAACAAATATTTAACCGGGTATTCAATAGCATATCTGATTTAAATCAGATCAATGACCTTTGTGGGTCCCAATTCTTTCAGTTTGACCACCAATTCGATTTAGCTTTTAGAACACAAATTTATACGCAAAGTTTGATACTGTTTTGATTATTATAAAAATATTAAAACATTGATTTGAGGATTTTATTGATTTTAACCGATTTTAATTTGATTTTTACTATTTTAATAACATATCCGATTCAATAATCAAATCCAGACCAATTATTCATGTGATTCCTAAATCATTCAATTTGACTAATCTATACCCAAAGTTCGTACTATTTTGATTAAAAAAAATTGTGGATTTAATACTAATAGTTAATGAACTCTTAACATACTTCTGTAACATTCCTATAAAGAGTACGCTTTTTTTTATATCACGAAAGTATTACATTCTCTTAGAAAAAAATAAAACTGCCATTGAATCTTAAATGATTGTTTAATACGGGGCCCTTCACCTTTCATCATTAGTAGAGACATGTCATGTAGACTACATGATGTAGTAGTGTAGTACTATTAGTGGAGTACTTTTCAACTATACTTATTTAAATATTTTTATTTTTCACACCTATCTTATCTTTTAAATTGACTTAATTTTAAAATATAAAAGCAAAATCGATAACAAAAACAAAAACAAAAACAAAAACACCAACGCGTTATTTGAAATTAAGTGACTACAAACAAGAATAATTGGTGAAGACTGAAGACAATTTTGTATTTGTAGTGACAGTATTCTAGAAGGTAGGTAACATGTGTGAATCATCGCCATGGTGGAAAGCCATGTTTCCAATTATATACGCAATCGAAATCTTGTTGTTTTCACATTTGAACATATCCTATTACTCCTATTAATATGCATCTCAATAACAAGTAGTAGTACCTATTGAAGTGATTAATTTATTATATTTAAGGTCGTACAGTACATCTTTGGATATCGGTTGCTAAACTATTATTTTAAGCTGACTTGTATTATGAATGAATCTAACTCCAAATTATACGCGTGGGCGGTGGTTGTTGAATATGGGTCGTTTTGGTTCATATTGGTTGGTCCGTATGTCAATTGATCGAATTGGATTGCTAGAGATTTATTTGTTTATACTCCCTCTAGACTTTAATATAACGAAAAAATTATTTTTTAAAATTCATTAAAGAATCAATATATTCAGATATATTAATTCCTTAATTAATTTAAAAAAAAATCATTTTTTTAATATTAGAGATCAGAGATAGTATTTAACAACTCTAAATATGTATAATGAATTATTTATTTATACATACATAAATACACAATGAAATCATTAAAAAATGTCATTTTTTGATTTAATACATGTTTTTGTCATTTAATTTAAGTTAATGTTCTGTTTAATTTTTTAACTAAAAAATATTACAAATTAGTCCATTAACTTCACTTTTGTTACCTTATTTTGTCCCTTCCTTCAATTTCTGAAAGAAAAAAAAACGTTAAATTCTGGTAACGTGATATGACAGCAAGACCATTGATACAAATCTAAGTCAGCATATGTAGTTAAAAATTGATATACTGTTTAAATTGCGGGGGGTTTTGTTTTAACCCCCGAAAACAAAACCCTCCCAGTTTAAACAGTGTATAACTTTTTAACTACATATATTAACTTAGATTTGTACCAATGGCCTTATTGTCACGCCACGCACCAAAACTTAATATTTTTTTTGGCAAAATTTGACAGAATGGACCAAATAAGGTAACAGAAGTGAAGTTAAGGGACTACCTTGTAATATTTTTTAGTTAAGGGACTAAAACGAAACATTAAATTAAGTTAAGAGACTTGGTAATTAATTATGCAATTTTTTGCTTTTTTATTTTTCATTATCTTTTTAAACGCATCTGATTTCAGTTTGACTTCACTTCCGTAAAACTTTTCGATATTGTTCATTTCAATCACTTTTCCAAAAACACGTCGTTCCTTTCTATGAGATGTGTAATTCACTTTTCTGCATGTGGTTACTGATAGTTCAGTAAGTTGTTATTGATAGTTAAACATGTGGTTACTGATAATTATGTATGTGGTTAATGTTAGTTATGCATGTGGTTAATGGAAGTTGTGCATGTGGTTATTAACCAGAAGTTAGTTATTTGGTAAAATGATCATATATAAAAGATGTAACACATGTTTGTAAACTTTTAATACCCTTAATTCCATTCCAATAATATACTATACTCTCTCTCTCTCTCTCTCTCTCTCTTACACACACTGTCATACCCCAAATTTTATCCTTAGATCCATTGATCTTTTGCATATCATCTTAGATCAATCATATTGCATAACTAACCCAATTTATCAGCTGGAATGAACTTGTGGATTTATAGGCGAATCAGTCAAACTAAAAGTAGATCCCGATTTATTTCAAAATTTGACGGAACGTTATATTTTTCTGAGTCGTTTATTTCACGCTTATCATTTTGGTGCATTCATTTTAGTCCTTCGAACACTTCCGAATTTTATTCTGTTTATTTCCTTTTTTTGTCAAAATTTTCAAAATAAATAAATGGAATTATTTAAATTTTCGTTTAGCTTTTATTTGCTCTATATTTGAATTTATTCTCATTTTATTGAATTAAAACTTCATCTTTTTATCATTTTAAATATTCAAGAGCAAGATGTGTTTGTTTGTTTTAATTGAAGCCATTGGATCAATTTGATCAACAACTCACAATCAATTCACACCAAACACATGGATCTCAATCCTCAAATTTTCATATTAACCAATCAGAAAATAAAAGAAAATTAAGAAATAAAAAGAATTAGAAAAGAGAGGGAAGTTTGGCGCCTCACCAATCTGAACTCTTTCTTTTTCCGCCAACATCACCTTGATAAGACAACTATAAAAAAAGACTTTTGGAGCCGGACACAGGGAGAACGAATGGGAGGGAGACATAAGGACACAAAATACCATCAATCTTCATAGCCTCACGTTAACTTCCTCTTCAACATTACTTTCCACTCACAACATACAACCATCGAAACCACTCTCATCTCATTCTTCCTCCCTCTGATTTCTTTTTTTTTCTCGCAAACACCGTTCGTCGTGAATAACCTCATACATTCTTTTTCTCCGCCATATCCATCAATGATTCATAACTGCAAAACCAACACAACAAACCACGTCTCCGTCTCGGTTTTCGACATTGGTTTCGATTTCTTTGTGTCGTACAAGCTACGTGTAATGGATATGGATTTCGTTTGGATTCCGGCAGCACTGTTCATTATGTGTTTGTTTTGTTAACAATCGGTTTTGATTCCAAGCGTGTTCGTGGATAATGGCCTCCATACCAATATCTTTGGGATGAGCAACTCGGCTGCAACCTTTGCATCTCTGTTTCGAAACATTCGTAGTAGATATAACCTTTGTTTTGTCCTCTTAGCAGCATCACCACAACAATAGGTTCGGCGGCATCACACTTCAACAACAATAATTCGATTTCGCGACACACCTTGACTTTACTCAACCTCACGTAACGAAATCATCTCGTTGAAGCTCATTTGGTAATGTTTCAAAATTCTGCTTAATGTTGATATTATAGATGTATGATTAAGATGTGTTTTCGTTGGTTTTGTTTTGTATTCGAACATTGTTAGATTTCTGTATTTTTGTATGAACTGGAGTTACAGATCATTCATGTGTGAGTTCGAGATGTATGTTGCTGCTTGTTTTTATGTTAATATACATACTGCTGTGATTGAGGTTTGTGTCTTTGTTTCGATGGCAAGATTTCGGTTTGAATATTGCAATACCTCAGCTAATCTAACTTTGTGAATGATACTATTCTATTGCTGCCTGTATTTACGGTGCTTTAATCATATGTGTTGCAACGAATACGTTCCTAGTTTAGATTTCCTGATTGTGGCATTTGTGTTGTTGTTCATGATGCATCAGCTTTACGATTATTGTTGATAACCAGTTTTGGATCTTCGTTTCACTTTTGGTAATTTTCGAACTCAAGTTGTTGTTCTTATTGGGCTTTCTCCTCCTTCACACAATCACTGACCTCTATCCACCACTATCCAAATCGAGTATTCTTCTCTCCGCTCGCTAGTGACTTCAACTCTCTGTTGATAAACTCACGGCGTTTGATCTGATGTTCTGATATTGATAAATAAACACACTGAGTCTTGAAGATTTCCTCATTGCCATCATGTGCTTTTGATTTCATTTTCCTGTTTGTTCTTGCCAGTTGTTTACAGGTGTGGTGATGCCGATTTCAGTATTGCAAATTGTTTCGACAAGCTGGTGGTTGAATCCGTCTCCAACGACCTGACTACACCGCCATCAAAAACGACTTCCAACGCAACCTTTCATCAACCCCATTCAACCTTCAATCTCCAGGACCTCTATAAACCAAACTGCAACTTAACTTTAAACAACACCATTCACGAAGCCAAAATCGAGAAGAACAAAGAGAAGCCATCCGCGAGAGAGAAAGAAATCATGAGACGAGCGGGGTAGAGTTCGAATGTGAATCGTGAGAAAACTGAGCCATATCTTCTTATGTTTGAGCCTGTAGCCCTGTTTTTGTTTTCATTCAGAGAAAGGTCGTTTGACCTGGTTTTGTTTTGAAAAGGGAAAAACAATTATGTCGTTGGAAGATGGTTGTGAAATGGCTGCCACTAGGTTTTTTTGTTTCATTTGCATTGCCTTGTTAAGAGTGGATTCGGGTCTGGGTTGACCTGCCTAACCCGAACTGGGTTCCCTTGGGCCTTTTCCCTCTTAGCCCAGTCTTTTTTTTTATCATAGTTTGTTTGAAATAAAACCAATTTCTTTTTTTTTAGTTAGTTTTAAAGAAAATAAATATTTTAAAATGTTTTAAATTCTTAGTAAAATATGTCTTTTTATCACTATGTTTTTTATGAAAAGTAAAAAATGTGAATAATTATTTGATAAAGATAATTTTCAAACATTTAAGATTAGGCTACTTTCAAATCTTTTTCAAAATCAGATCAAGCAATTCTTTTCGTAAAAATAAGAAAGAAGATGACCGTTAGAATCTAGCATTCTAGCGGAAGCCTCGAGCAAATGGTCTCAAGTCTTGCACTTTGGGGTAGCCATTACTTATTCTTTCACTCCTCAAAACATCTAATTTTAATTCGGACGAATAAAAGCCGTCAAGATCTAGCATCTTGGCACAACTCCTCGAACAATTGATTTTTCATCAAACGTTCATTGTCCATTAAACAACTTCAATATCAACTTGGACAAATAAGGGTCGTTAAGATATAGCATCTTGACATAACCTTTTGGGACGATTGATTATCATCAAAAGCTCGTTGTCCTAAAAACAATCTTAATCATAACTTGGATAAACAAGAGCTGTCAGGATCTAGCATCTTGGCATAACTCTTCGAACCATTGATTTTCATCAAATGTTCATCATCCATCAAACATTTTTCATTATCAACTTGAATGAATAAGAGTCGTTAAAGTCTAGCACTCTAGCATAACTCTTTGAGCATTTTCTCAAATGTTCGCCAATCACTTAACATACCTCAACCAATAATCTGTAGTAATCAGAACTACAGACGCTCTGATTTCTCATTCTTCAATGAGAATACGTAGGCACAAGGATCTTAATTCTTGGCGAGCCACCTTTCACTTTTTTGTTTTGCCACCTCTTACCTTTGTCAATCGTCATTTCAAGAATCCATCCTTCTTTAAGGATGTCAATACTTCAAAGTACATCACATCTTTTTTCGAAATAAACTTGAAAGAAAAGGATTGTTAGAATCTAGCATTCTAGCACAACCCTTTGAAAGATTGGTCTCAGGTCTTGCACATTGAGGTAGCCAATCATTTCTTTCTTTCATTCTTAAAACACTTAATAACAATTTGGACTAAGAGATGTTAGAGTCTAGCACTCTAGCACAACTCTTTGAACCATTGATCTTTATCAATGTTCACTGTCTAACAAACATTTTTCTCAAACTAATCTTGAATGATAGAGAGTGTTAGAGTTTAATACTTTAGCATAAACTCTTTGACCATTTGATAATCATCATTCTTAAAATACATCCAATCGTACCCAAAACTCCATTTTTTATGGACAGATCTTGATTTTCATCAAGAAACCAAAACATCTTCAACCCTTGACCTCAAAGTCATAAAATACCCACTTTTCCCTTTGGCCTCATAGCCATTCAATCCCATCATAACTTAGAATTTGAGAGTTCTTTAACTCTATGTGAGTATCATGATCATGAATACTCATTCCCCTTGGAACTTTGACCATAGTCAATGGTTCCTTACCTTAGTTAGGTGAACTACGATTACTCTGATTCCATCCTCATAAGGATACGTAGGCACGAGACTCCGAAGTCTTGGCGAGCACCCTAGTAATAAAATCTCTTTAGGTCATCTCTCCTTTAACAATAATCATTTACCTTCCTTTCCCATTAATTAGAAGATTAGATACAAACCTTAAGCTAACACTCATTTAACCTTAATTAAACGGTTCCCGTTGAGTACAACGGACGTGAGGGGTGCTAATACCTTCCCCTTGCGTAACTGACTCCCGAATTCAGACAATGGTTGCGATGACCATATTCTTATCCTTTCTTTTTAGGGGGTTTATTCGATATTTTCCTTTTCCTTCTATAGAATAAATAAAGATCGGTGGCGACTCTGTTAAGTCCATCCCGCGGGCGTGCGATTGTGCTTCGCGAGGTCGTTCTCATTTTTTGAGGTACGACAGATGGCGACTCTGCTGGGGAATGAATTTTCCCTAAGCGAGTCAAGCCTAGTTTAGTTAGGTTTTCATATGTGTGTTTAGCTTTTGTTCGTTTCTCTTTCTTCTTTGATTATATGATTTATTGCTCTTGCTTTATTACTTTTTCATATATATATCTCTGTATATTCCTGCGTAGGTTTTGGGTATCTAATATCTTGAATAAAGCTCTACACCCGAGTTTTGGAAAAAGCAGAGAGAAAACATAAGGTTAGATTTGGCAGTTAGTAGTGTTAGACTACGAGGGCAAGCTCCTTGTAGCAACTAACACGAAGGCTCCTCTAGAGTAGACCTGTTTGTAGATCTCGTTATAAAACAGCTAGCCTATTGCATAACGCTGATTCATGAATGGTCCATGACTCTAGGTTCCCCATTTAGAACCAGTTCTATTTCGGTGGTTGCGTAATATTGGACTTCAAGGACATCTCCTTGCTCCAACCAATATGAAAACCCCAATCAGAAGGGACCTTTTCATCACTCTCATTGTAAAATGGCTAGCCCATTGCATAACGTTGATACGACTAAGGTCCGTGAATCTGAAACCTTTACCAAAAACCTAGAAACTATCATGTAAGTGGGTTTAAGGGTAAATTGTCGTAGAACCGTCTTTTAAGAGGCCTACCAATTAGGGAGTTAAGAGGTGTTTTCCCTATTCCAACCTTTACTATGCATTCACGAGACCTCTAAACCTAGGACTTGTGTGCTTCATTGTATGTACATATGCCTGTGTTTTTGTGTTTGCGCATTGCATACATCTCATTGCATCTATTATTGGTTTCAAGGAATTCAGAATTTCATTTCCTTTTCAAAAGATCAACATAACTTGGATCATAAAAATAAAAACTTCTTCAGTTTTTCCACAAAATTTTTTACAACTTGCCTTTGAGTTACTTGAAACCACTTGGTTTGTATTTGCATTCCATGCGCATCTCATTTGCATTTCTCTGTCTTGAAGCTCTTCCTCTATGTCTGAAGGATACCTAGCATCCACTCAGGACCAATGGCAATGATGAATGAAATTCTGAAGAACCAGGAAGATCTGAAAGAGGAGATCACAATCCTCAAATTCCAGATGAATTGGGTTCTGGAAACCTTGCAAGCTCTGATGAAGAAGGAAGCACACGCTCACCCCGTCACTCCCGAAGAGGTTGGCAGTTCATCACCTCTTGTAGTTCCTGTAACTCAAGGACCTCCTCGGTATCAAAGGTTAGACCACCGTCAACCGCGTCAGCACGCTCGACAAAGGCCAGGAAAGCCAGAGAGGAATACCGTACAGTCAATTCCTGCCAGATTTACTTAAGGGTGGATTGATCGTACCAAAGGAGATAGAGCCGTTACCTTTTCCATACCCACCAGGCTTTGACGCCAATGCTCGATGTGACTACCATGTTGGGGCGCAGGGGCATTCGACTGAAGGTTGTAAGGTGCTCAGGAGTAAAGTTCAGGATCTGTTAGACTCTGAGAAGTTCTCGTTCACGCCTCAAGGCATTCAAGTCAACAATCCTTTGCCATCTCCTGTGGTTTTCCCATGCCAAGGATCTGCCTTTGAGGAAACTTCGTACCAGCCAGTATCTGATCTTGGTCTTGCACCAGAGTATCATAGTCATCAAGTGTCTACCAAAAGGGTGTTCCAGCCTCCTACAGTTATTTCTCTTCGAGGTTTTCAAGACCAAAACAAGAGAAAGTATCATGTTAACCACTAGCCCATTCCGGTGCCATTGAGCAAACTCTTCCCACTATTGATGCAAAACAAGTTGGTAACTCCCCGACTTCTCAATCCTGTGCCAGGACCTTGGCACAATCCTAACCTAAATTGTGAATTCCACAAGGGAGCCGAAGGGCATGACTTGGATGGTTGCCGAGCCTTAGAATATACTGTGCGAGGGCTGATCTATGACAATGAACTGATCCTTAAAGAAGATCGCCCGGAGATTGAATGCCAATTCCATACTGGGACAATGGGGCACCCCATTGAAGAGTGCAAAGAGTTCGAAACGAAACTGCTAAGTCTGCTAAAGATGCCTCAAGAGGGTGGGTCAGATGCCAATGCCTCGACTTCTGAAACAAAAGGCAAAAGACTTGCGAAGCCTCTCACGGTTCTATATCACAAAGAACCAGTGATCGATGGTAAAGGTATTCTCCCGCTTGGGCCCGGAAACTGAAATCTTCTGAAATCAATTTGCCGAAGCTGGCTGTGTTTTGTTTGTTTCAATATTTTTAATCATTTTCACTTTGAATTTATATTTACTTATAAGCTTAGTGTATTTTCAAATTGGTGAGATTAATGAAATGTTTGTGCACCTTTTGATTAAATCCATTCGTTTCACTCATTTACTGTTATTTTCATAAAAGCAAAAAAATATATCTTGTTCCACTCCCTTTATCAAACTGTTTGTTTAAGCAAAGATTGGAGAGGATGATGAAAATATTATCCATAATTGTTGTGGTATGCTTTCAATTAAACCTTGCCGATGATGTAAGGCATTGTTTTAATTCCCAAACACTGGATAAATAAGGAAGATAATCCCTCGTTAACCCTTCGAACCTAGAAGTAGGAGTTTTCTTTCCTTACACAAAAAACCCTTAAATCTCAACCTTGGGGTGGGTAGTTCTCAGTTTTACTTGGTTATGCATTCTAATGCAAGCGCCTCATACAAGACACCAGTCAGCACTCTCAAATCAAGTGAATAAGCGTTGTACAAGTTGTTCCCAAAGCGACAAATAAGGAAGGATCGTCGAGAAATCCTTAATCGAAGTATAAGCCGAGTCCCTTTCAAGGCAAAAGCCATGAAAGATGGGAAGCCCAAAACTTCGCCTTATAACAAGAAGGTTTGTACAACAAAGAAAAGAAGAGGTCTCAAAACCTCAACAAAAAAGAAGAGGTCTCAAAACCTCACCAAAGACAAGAAGAGGTCTCAAAACCTCAAACAAAGACAAAGAAGAGGTCTCAAAACCTCAACAATAAAAAAAGAGGTCTCATAAAGAAAAAGAAAAGGTCTCAAAACCTCAGCAATAAAGGGTAACCAAATGTTGTAAGGGAGTAGTGACTACGCAGGTGTCTGAATCATTATCAACTATCATCAATTCATTCCTAACCTAGAGGAACCTGAATGTATAGCTTGAGTTAGCGTAGGATTGGAGTTCATCACGAAGTTGGGGTGGGTACAAATAAACTTTGAGCCTTTATCCTTTGTTTCATGAACCGTGAACCAGGCCACGTTACAACCCTTAAAAGACCTAATTGAGGTAAGGTTGTTTTGAAAAGCATACTACAGCAAGGTTGAGTAACTTGACTCCTAATGATCTTTGCTAATTGCGTGTGGTGATCACTTCATCTGTCATTTCGTAATGACTTGATCCACTTTGTTTTTGATTATCTAATCATTCCACTGTGTGTGTTTTCATCAATAAAACTTTGTTTTCAAAAGCTTGCATGAATATCGCATTGAAATTGCTAATTTTTAATGAACAATGCTTGTTTGTAAGATAATTCAACATCAAAGGAATCCCAACAAATGCAGCCAGCTAGGGAATTTGATTTGATAAAGGACGCTCAGTCAGGGGCAACCAAGCGGAAGGATTCACCAATCCACAATTCCAAGAGCTACTAAATCAGAGGCGGAACTCTTCAAAAGTTCAGAATACTGGGGCAAGCCTTCTTGAGGTCATTTTATGACAAGTTTAGACTCCAACAGGGGCAAGTTTGTTCCCCAATTATTTCTACCGCAGTCTGAGGACTCGTATCGCAAATACCGTTAATTAGGGGCAATCAGGTCGAGATTCGGTAAATCTCTAAAGGGCCAATCAGTCTGGGGCATCTCTTTCACAGATCAACCAGTCTGAAGAACAAGTTCAAAGACTTTGTTGTGCAAATGCAGTTAATCTGAGGCAATTACGCCAAGATTCATGAATCTAAGAGTTTGAAGATATTGAGGCATTTCGTATGCCGATTCTTCTGTAAAATCCTCTTGATATTTTCTCCCAACATACCATGTAATCTGGGGCAGAGAAGATTTGAAGATTACCTGTTGCAAGAACTGTTGTTTATCATCATACAAGTCAAGATGCAGAATTACCTTGTTCTTGTGATATCCTTTGCCAGCTTCCCAGTAAGCTGTTACTTCGGTAGAGTTTGGCCAATCTCCATGGATCTTCTTCCTCCAGTAAGGAAATCAAGCTCGTGATGGCAATCCTAGTGAAGTCACGATGCTATACCTCAAGTGGAATACTCTTTTCACCAGTGAAGTAGATCTGATGATCCTACTTATTCATCCCCAGTAATGGTCCAATCTGATGAGTTTGGCTGGGTATCCTAGTCGAGATGTTTATTTTATCTCCAGTCTCATTTCCTTTTGTCTGTTCTGTCAGTATAAGCATAAGCATGGCATAAGCACTCATATGCATAAGCATCTTAGCATTTTTGCTTCCTTTTCTGGTGTTTACCTGTCTTTGATTCACTTTGGCATTTATCTCCCCAAGTGATTGGGTTCGTCTTTTCTCTCCAATAGAAAGTCAGCCCTAGGCATAAAGTGCCCATCTTTTCTGAATTCCCCACAGAGTTTGATTCTCGTGGATGATGATTGGTTCAGTTATCTTTTCCACATTTGGATAAGATAAATCCCCATTTGAGTTCATTCCTCAATTGGAGTCTTATTTGACTGTTTCTTTCTAGCTTGCTCCTAGATTGAACTTTGGTCCCTGGCAGGTGTGGTTTTCAAACCTATCTTTGAACGTGCATTTATTTTGCACTGTGTCTCACAGGAAGAATCTTTTACAAATCCTCATGGAAGACATAACTACTTCTCCAGCAGTGTTGTAATATCAACATCTCTTTGGAATTTATACCCAACAACAAGTAGCAATCTCTTGAAGAAGCTTGTTTTTCTATGGCGATAAGTGGCAGTCTCTTATGAGAAGCTTATCTATCTCTGGTACTAACCGACCTTTTTACAACCATAATTGGTATTCCCCAGGATGTCTAACCTGCAACCCCGGTACTAATCTATTTGATACTCAATCACCTCACTTGGATACCTAAAGTCCAGTAATCACTGGCATTGTTTACCCAGGTCAAATATGAACCTAAACTTCAGATTATATTGAACCTGTCGTTTAAAATCAGGTTATCGTGAACCTAAACTTCAGATTATCGTGAATCTGTTGTATGAAACCAGGTTATCGTGAACCTAAACTTCAGATTATCGTGAATCTGTCGTTTGAAATCAGGTTATCGTGAACCTAAACTTCAGATTATCATGAATCTGTTGTTTGAAACCAGGTTATCGTGAACCTAAACTTCAGATTATCGTGAATCTGTTTTTTAAAATCAGGTTATCGTGAACCTAAACCTCTGGTTATCGTGAACCAGTTGTTTATATCAGGTTATCGTGAACCTAAACTTCAGATTATCATGAATCTGTCGTTTGAAATCAGGTTATCGTGAACCTAAACCTCTGGTTATCATGAACCAGTTGTTTGAACCCAGGTCAAATATGAACCTAAACTTTAGATTATCGTGAATCTGTTGTTTGAACCCAAGTTATCGTGAACCCAAACTTCAGGTTATCATGAACCCGTTGTTTGAATCCATCATTTGAAACCTAAAACTTCTGGTTATCATGAACCAGTTGTTTGTATCAGGTTATCGTGAACCTAAACTTCGGGTTATCGTGAACCCGTTGTTTGAAATCAGGTTATCGTGAACCTAAACTTCGAGTTATCGTGAACTCGTTGTTTGAAACCCAGGTCGAATATGAACCTAAACCCGACCAAAATCCAGCTCATACTGGTAGTCAAAGTCCAACTCATATTGGCACACCCAAATCCAGCTCATACTGGTATTCTTCATAATCCAAATTGTTATTTTATCCAACTCAAATCAGTATCTCTTGACATATCACTTCTAAGTCTAATCCTTGTTGGCACTTTAATCTGGTTTCCAGCAGAAGTTTGGTCATTATCAATATCTCTTTGAAAGTCCTTGTGATAATCCTCATTTGGCACACTCAGAGTTTGTCTCTGTCTTTTCTGGCTTTTCTTGAAGATCCCGTTTGAACTCTTCATTATAAGAAATCCCCAGAAAACCTTTGTAGGATGTCTATCCTTTTATTTCAAATTGGTCCCCAATGGAGATCGTGTCTTCTTTCTGGTTTCATGCCCAGTAAGAGTAGGTCTTCATTTCCCCAGTGTCGTCTGGTCGCCTATGAACCTGTCGTCCATCTCCCTGGATATTTCCCCAGTGGAGAATACCTCTCTGGCTCTTATTTCCAGTGAGGACCTGGAGGGTTTCCCCCTTTATTTTTCTATCCCCAGTGTTTCCTCAGAGTCTCCCCATTGAGTCTCTGTTGTTGGTTAGCCCGTATCCCCAGTGAGTTTGCCTCATGGATACTTACCTTCATCCTTCCCTAGTGAGGCTCTCCTGTGTTTGTTTACTCTTTATCCTTGGTGTCTTGTTTGTCTGCATTTCTGTACTATCATGGCATTATATCATCATACTAGAAGTTCATGGCATGTCAGCCTCCTAGACTAATTTTGTCCATAGCATTGCATATCAGTGTATCTAAGGGCAAAATTTTCGGTTATCTATATTTAAATACCTTTCACCATGATTTCACGATGATTATCATCACTCGTGCCATCCGGTGAAGATATTTAAATAGGGGCGACTGTCATACCCCAAATTTTACCCTTAGATCCATTAATCTTTTGCATATCATCTTAGATCAATCATATTGCATAACTAACCCAATTTATCAGCTGGAATGAACTTGTGGATTTATAGGCGAATCAGTCAAACTAAAAGTAGATCCCGATTTATTTCAAAATTTGACCGAACGTTATATTTTTCCGAGTCATTTATTTCACGCTTATCATTTTGGTGCATTCATTTTAGTCCTTCGAACACTTCCGAATTTTATTCTGTTTATTTCCTTTTTTTTGTCAAAATTTTCAAAATAAATAAATGGAATTATTTAAATTTTCGTTTAGTTTTTATTTGCTCTATATTTGAATTTATTCTCATTTTATTGAATTAAAACTTCATCTTTTTATCATTTTAAATATTCAAGAGCAAGATGTGTTTGTTTGGTTTAATTGAAGCCATTGGATCAATTTGATCAACAACTCACAATCAATTCACATCAAACACATGGATCTCAATCCTCAAGTTTTCATATTAACCAATAAGAAAATAAAAGAAAATTAAGAAATAAAAAGAATTAGAAAAGAGAGGGAAGTTTGGCGCCCCACCAATCTGAACTCTTTCTTTTTCCGCCAACATCACCTTGATAAGACAACTATAAAAAAGGACTTTTGGAGCCGGACACAGGGAGAACGAATGAGAGGGAGACACAAGGACACAAAATACCATCAATCTTCACAGCCTCAAGTTAACTCCCTCTTCAACATTATTTTCCACTCACAACATACAACCATCGAAACCACTCTCATCTCATTCTTCCTCCCTCTGATTTCTTTTTTTTTTCTCGCAAACACCGTTCGTCGTGAATAACCTCATACCTTCTTTTTCTCCGCCATATCCATCAATGATTCATAACTGCAAAACCAACACAACAAACCATGTCTCCGTCTCGGTTTTCGACATTGGTTTCGATTTCTTTGTGTCGTACAAGCTACGTGTAATGGATATGGATTTCGTTTGGATTCCGGCAACACTGTTCATTATGTGTTTGTTTTGTTAACAATCAGTTTTGATTCCAAACGTGTTCGTGGATAATGGCCTCCATACCAATATCTTTGGGATGAGCAACTCGGCTGCAACCTTTGCATCTCTGTTTTGAAACATTCGTAGTAGATATAACCTTTGTTTTTTCCTCTTAGCAGCATCACCACAACAATAGGTTCGACGGCATCACACTTCAACAATAATAATTCGATTTCGCGACACACCTTGACTTTACTCAACCTCACGTAACGAAATCATCTCGTTGAAGCTCATTTGGTAATGTTTCAAAATTCTGCTTAATGTTGATATTATAGATGTATGATTGAGATGCGTTTTCGTTGGTTTTGTTTTGTATTCGAACATTGTTAGATTTCTGTATTTTTGTATGAACTGGAGTTACAGATCATTCATGTGTGAGTTCGAGATGTATGCTGCTGCATGTTAATATACATACTGCTGTGATTGAGGTTTGTGTCTTTGTTTCGATGGCAAGATTTCGGTTTGAATATTGCAATACCTCAGCTAATCTAACTTTGTGAATGATACTATTCTATTGCTGCCTGTATTTACGGTGCTTTAATCATATGTGTTGCAACGAATACGTTCCTAGTTTAGATTTCCTGATTGTGGCATTTGTGTTGTTGTTCATGATGCATCAGCTTTACGATTATTGTTGATAACCAGTTTTGGAACTTCGTTTCACTTTTGGTAATTTTCGAACTCAAGTTGCTGTTCTTATTGGGCTTTCTCCTCCTTCACACAATCACTGACCTTTATCCACCACCATCCAAATCGAGTATTCTTCTCTCCGCTCGCTAGTGACTTCAACTCTCTGTTGATAAACTCACGGCGTTTGATCTGATGTTTTGATATTGATAAATAAACACACCGAGTCTTGAAGATTTCCTCATTGCCATTATGTGCTTTTGATTTCATTTTCCTGTTTGTTCTTGCCAGTTGTTTACAGGTGTGGTGATGCCGATTTCAGTATTGCGAATTGTTTCGACAAGCTGGTGGTTGAATCCGTCTCCAACGACCTGACTACACCGCCATCAAAAACGACTTCCAACGCAACCTTTCATCAACCCCATTCAACCTTCAATCTTCAGGACCTCTATAAACCAAACTGCAACTAAACTTTAAACAACACCATTCACGAAGCCAAAATCGAGAAGAACAAAGAGAAGTCATCCGCGAGAGAGAAAGAAATCATGAGACGTGCGGGGTAGAGTTCGAAAGTGAATTGTGAGAAAACTGAGCCATATCTTCTTATGTTTGAGCCTGTAGCCCTGTTTTCGTTTTCATTCAGAGAAAGGTCATTTGACCTGGTTTTGTTTTGAAAAGGGAAAAACAATTATGTCGTTGGAAGATGGTTGTGAAACGGCTGCCACTAGGTTTTTTTGTTTCATTTGCATTGCCTTGTTAAGAGTGGATTCGGGTCTGGGTTGACCCGCCTAACCCGAACTGGGTTCCCTTGGGCCTTTTCCCTCTTAGCCCAGTCTTTTTTTTTTATCATAGTTTGTTTGAAATAAAACCAGTTTCTTTTTTTTAGTTAGTTTTAAAGAAAATAAATATTTTAAAATGTTTTAAATTCTTAGTAAAATATGTATTTTTATCACTATGTTTTTTATGAAAAGTAAAAAATGTGAAAATAATTATTTGATAAAGATAATTTTCAAACATTTAAGATTAGGCTACTTTCAAATCTTTTTCAAAATCAGATCAATAAATTCTTTTCGTAAAAATAAGAAAGAAGAGGACAGTTGGAATCTAGCATTCTAGCGGAAGCCTCAAGCGAATGGTCTCAAGTCTCGCACTTTGGGGTAGCCATTACTCATTCTTTCACTCCTTAAAACATCTAATTTTAATTCGGACGAATAAGAGCCGTCAAGATCTAGCATCTTGGCACAACTCCTCGAACAATTGATTTTTCATCAAACGTTCATTGTCCATCAAACAACTTCAATATCAACTTGGACAAATAAGGGCCGTTAAGATCTAGCATCTTGACATAACCTTTTGGGGCGATTGGTTATCGTAGAAAGCTCGTTGTCCTAAAAATAATCTTAATCATAACTTGGATGAACAAGAGCTGTCAGGGTCTAGCATCTTGGCATAACTCTTCGAACCATTGATTTTCATCAAATGTTCATCATCCATCAAACATTTTTCATTATTAACTTGAATGAATAAGAGCCGTTAGAGTCTAGCACTCTAGCATAACTCTTTGAGCATTTTCTCAAATGTTCGCCAATCACTTAACATACCTCAACCAACAATCTGTAGTAATCAGAACTACGGACGCTCTGATTTCTCATTCTTCAATGAGAATACGTAGGCACAAGGATCTTAATTCTTGGCGAGCCACCTTTCACTTTTTTGTTTTGCCACCTCTTACCTTTGTCAATCGTCATTTCAAGAATCCATCCTTCTTTAAGGATGCCAATACTTCAAAGTACATCACATCTTTTTTCGAAATAAACTTGAAAGAAAAGGATTGTTAGAATCTAGCATTCTAGCACAACCCTTTGAAAGATTGGTCTCAAGTCTTGCACATTGAGGTAGCCAATCATTTCTTTCTTTCATCCTTAAAACACTTAATAACAATTTGGACTAAGAGATGTTAGAGTCTAGCACTCTAGCACAACTCTTTGAACCATTGATCTTTATCAATGTTCACTGTCTAACAAACAATTTTCTCAAACTAATCTTGAATGATAGAGAGTGTTAGAGTTTAACACTTTAGCATAAACTCTTTGACCATTTGATGATCATCATTCGTAAAATACATCCAATCGTACCCAAAACTCCATTTTTATGGACAGATCTTGATTTTCATCAAGAAACCAAAACATCTTCAACCCTTGACCTCAAAGTCATAAAATACACACTTTTCCCTTTGGCCTCATAGCCATTCAATCCCATCATAACTTAGAATTAGAGAGTTCTTTAACTCTATGTGAGTATCATGATCATGAATACTCATTCCCCTTGGAACTTTGACCATAGTCAATGGTTCCTCACCTTAGTTAGGTGAACTACGATTGCTCTGATTCCATCCTCATAAGGATACGTAGGCACGAGTGTAACACCCCAAATCTACCCGGTAATTATAATAAAAATATCAGAGTATTTAAAAAAAATTTCAACACAACATGGGATGTCACATTTCAACTTAAAACAACAAACAACTTATATTTCATTTAAAAGTGATACATAGCATTCGGCAATCCCAACTTATAAATCAGCTAACAACTTTATTAAACCAAAACAACGTTCAATTTATAATTATTCGACAATTAGTAATAACAACAACCTAGAAACAACAACATAAACATTCCCCCCGAGTGCTACGTATCAGAGCAAGACCAACTCGAACTAACAACAACAAAAGGACTTCATAAAATTACTTCACTTCCACAGCTATTCTTCAGTACCTGCTCAATTACCCATAATAGGTAACATCATTAAAGAAGGGGTGAGATATCAACCAACATAAACAAGTATATGATAAACAATATATTAGATTAGAATCATACAAATTTCACCACTTTAGCGACAATTATACAATAATCAACAAACAACTCAAATCAATACAATTAGTAACGACAACAACATAAATCAACCAACACATCATCCAAACAGCTTATAATATACAACTTCACTTCTTCACGACTTAACAACAACAACCACAACTTTAACAATAATCCACAATCCCTCAACATACTTTATCGACTTATTACACATATCAACATTTACGACATAATCACTATAATCAACCTAATCAACATGAACCACTTTATCAACTTAAGCAACATGAACAACCTTATCAACTTAAGCAACATGAAAAACTTTATCAACTTAAACAACACGAACAACTTACTCGACCTCAATAACCACAATCAACACAAACAACATAAATAATGCGACACAGGATGCGACTCGACTATGCATATGCATGTCGTACCATTCGGAGTAGAACTCCCAACTTAAACATATGCCAGGTTATCGAGGCATTTCAACAAGGCCTAAGCCTTCAACGTGGTGCCATCAAGGCCAACTTAAACAGGTGCCATCAAGGCCAACATGGTGAGCATCAGCTCCAACTTAAAAATTGCCAATCCAGGCCAACGTGGTGTGAGCAACGGCTCCGACAAAAATGCAAATGCCATGATGCAACGACTCAACACAAAACGACAACCAACTCCGAGCAACATATAACAACCACATAACAAGTTTAATTCAACACGATTCAACTTTGGCCAAAGGCCTACGACTTATATACATCAACGTTGGTCATACGACCTACAACTTTAACATCAACATTGGTCCTTCGACCTATGACTTGGAAATGCCCACAAACCGGAACAAAACCATATAAGCAACGGTACAAGAAATCCACACATACAACACAAATTCAACATAATAAATCGACTAAAATCACCTACTAATTATTACTA
This sequence comes from Lathyrus tuberosus, assembly GCA_022829125.1. Taxonomy (NCBI): domain Eukaryota; kingdom Viridiplantae; phylum Streptophyta; class Magnoliopsida; order Fabales; family Fabaceae; genus Lathyrus; species Lathyrus tuberosus. Next base: position 3,041,633 of record JALAZF010000266.1, on the reverse strand, counting down.
GCTACCTCGACAATTTTCGTTAAATTCCGAACAACTAGTTTTACCGCGTAATTTCACCCGGTCGACTAAATTGGTACTGTTTTTACTACTATTACTGCTACCAATAATTTCCCAACTTGCTGTCATGAAACTGCTCATTTTCTGTCAAAACATGTTTCTGCTACTTGTTCTCATTTTCTGTTAAAAAAACTGCTACTACTATTTTTCTCAATTTTCTGTCAAAATTCTGGTATGAAAACTCCTAAAACCTGCTTCTGTCAAAACTTACTAATTTTCTGATTTTCTGTTGAAATCTGTTAACTCAGAAGTTCAGCTATATTCCTCACATATGCACCCAATTTCCTTCAACTGTATACTTACTGTTACTATTAATCCATCTCGTTCCATAGAATATGAACATTTACAAATTCTGCTTCTGATATTATATACCTAACACATTTCTTACAGTAAGGCTAATTTTCTGTATAAAACAAAACCACTAATACCCATTAAGAATGGGTGGCTTGCGCCACCCTGGCACTGAGGTCAAGTGGCTTGTGCCACATTCCAACAATTCATTTAGAAACCATGAAAATAATAACAGCATAAAAATTAAAGTGGATACTTCTTTAATATGGGTGGCTTACGCCACCCTTTAAGAAGCTTCATGGCTTGCGCCATTTCATGGTGGCTCTCGCCACTTACTATTTTTTTTCTAATCCTTATGGTGGCCTGCGCCATGCATTGATGTGACTCCCGCTACTTACTATTTCCTTTACTTTGGGTGGCCTGCGCCACCCCTATGTGTGGTGGGTGGTGGCCAGCGCCACCCCTAAAACTCAGTTTTTGTCCCAATTATTATTTTCCAGAAACAACACAATTCCCTGCGACATTTACCAATCAACCAGTAACAATTTCACAAAAATTCAATCAATTAACATTGTTATAGAATCAACCAATTCCACTGCAGTACCTACAAAATCCACCCAACAATAAAACTCGACAACTTCAACACAGAACAACAACATCACAACAATTCACAAAATCAATTATCATACGGCAGAGTCACAATTTGACAACATCTATATTAATTCCTCACAGCCAACAACATTTATAGAAATCAATGGAAACAATCATACAATTCTCAACCCTCATATCATTCATCACAACCCGGTTATAGAGATTGAACCCCACCCTTACCTTAGATTGATGGCCGCTCGAATCTCCGGTCGACTTTTCGACGGCAACTTCTCGTAACCGTTTCCTCCAATTTCCTCGTTCTCCCATTCTCCCACATTTTGTTCCTCTTTCTCCTCCCGACTAATACTCCGACTTAACGACTTAATTCTTCGAAACACAAAATTAACCGAACTAATAATTCGCGACCAACTACTTACTCCCGGCTTAATAGATTAATTCCGATTATCAACCAAATGGTCCAACAATTCAACTTAGTTAATTAAATAAGATAGTCCAATAGATAAATGATATTATTCTTAATATTATTCCTCCGATTTAACCGACTAAAATCCGACTTTAACTTAATAATCCCAATACACCTCTTGAAATAATACCGACAAATCCAACTACTCCGGTTAATTCTCAACTTCGTCTAAATCCAATAATTAAATCCTTCAATAATTTAATTAACTAATTAATTAAATTCAGGCGTTACAACTCTCCCCCACTTAGAATATTTTCGTCCTCGAAAATTTATCCGACACGACTATTCCAACAACTTAATTCTTCCGAGTAATCAAATCTCGTTCTCGCAAGGCAACTCCACATATAACACAAACAACGGTTCTTAACCTCAACGGCGACAACAACGCGAATACTACCCAAGTGATGCAATTGACAACTAACATCGCAACACAAGAAGTAGCCAACTTAAGAATTTACCGGTTTAAGAACCAGAACACAACAACATAAGAATACCAACTTAAACACAACATCAACGTAACCCAAATATCAACATCGGTACAATTCACGTCTGAACAACCGCAATACACTACGCGTTCGCTGCGCACTCTGATTACTCTCAAGGTACTAACTCTACTCTGTTGACCTCCAACTTCCAATCATCAAAATCGACATAATACCAAGGCTTTCGACTTAACTCTTCGGGATCTCCCCGTTAACACCACACATAAACTACAACTTTACTATCTTTTATCAACATAGTTCCCAAAATCACCTTAGGCGCATAACAACATTACCACAACATTTGACACCTGAGTCCACTTAAATTCAACAAGATAAATCATCTTTACCAACCAAAACTCCACTTTTACAAATCAACTTATAATTTAACTTCTTGATCTAACTGTAACTCAACTCTCACATTATCCAGTCTCAACTGAATTTTTTTTTTCATACTACTCATCAATCAAACACAGCTTCGTGCCGTCATCCTTAAATTCAACTAATATCCTAACACATGAACTTGTATCAGCAAAAACAAACAACCTTCAAGCACTTGGCTTGACTTCGACCAATTCAACGTACATACTATACTAGTTGGCACAACACATCTATCCATCAATTATGACTCTGTCTACTATCAACAATGGATTAAGGGTGACCAGTTCCTCAATTTGTCAATAGGCATCCGACAACCATAACGGTGAAATAAATCATCAGTACCCAACACAATAGCGTACTTCAACTTGTGCCCAAAGTCCGTAAGCATAATGCTCCGCCAACTTTCTAAGGCTTACCAATGCCACTCTTAGTTTCTTTAGTTTCAACTTCGTCAACGATACAAAAACGTTCAAAATCCATTACGCATCCTCTTATGCACGTTCATAGTACAACACGACTTTAAATATTTTTCCAACACCGAAATCGCTACAACATTGAGAACGATCCAATTCAGTCTGCTCCAATTACAACTTTCAACCAAGGTGAAAATTCTTAGCAACACAAATCAACATTCACATTTCTCTCAACATTACCTTTACTTAACATCATCGTCTTAACCATTCTCATTCAACATAAATTGCATCTCCAAGCATTCTCCGATACAGTCACATCTTACAAATACCAACATTTTATTCTTAATAATATTCCACACTTGTTTTCATCCTTCCAAATTTTTCAGCAAATGTCGCTCAACTTCAACCATATATATCTCCTTCAATACAGATCTCTCAATCACATAATCATATTTCAAAATGAAGAGAATTTTGTGTAGGTTTCAGAACTTCAAGAATCGCATAAATCCGACTTACAAGTAAAAAGTTATCAGCCACACAACGGGACTGGTTCAGAATTTCCGTATGCAGAATTTTCCAAAAATCAGCATCAGACCCGAATATTAAAACGCACTTTTCTCCCTCTTCACAAACTTCCTGAAGACAAATCGTATATGCAAACTGTAGGGAATTTCGTAAGCTTTCCAAAAAGTCCAGAACCGCTTCAATCGGAATCATGAGTAAAAAGTTATGCCTCTTTTACCGACAGCTGCTCCAAAATTGCAAAAATCAGAATTTGAGATTGATGAACATAAGTTCCATCTCTCTCCCGCTTGCTCCAAAATCTACCAACAATCCTTTCTTTTCATCCAACTCTAAAATTACTCGACTTTAACCTGACTATACTCAAGGCATATTAATCTACCGACTTGATCCATCAACTTATCATTTCCATTGGAATACTTCCTTATTCTCAATCAATTCCTCATGCATATTCCACACACTTCTCAAACTCGACCGATACAAATTCATGAGTCTAAACTCTCGCCGGTCCGCAACAACATCGCTTCAACAACATTTGCACCCTCGCTATCAACATCACCTTGAACCAACTTCTACATATCAACAACACGTCCGAGAGACAAGCTTCTCCCCCACTTAATCCAAACCAACACCTGCAGACAACGACCAGGAACTAACAAACAAGCACCTACAGTGTTTCCCACACATGTCGAGTACTAGGGAATAAACGGAATTAGACAACATTGGTCGGACGGACCGACTTGCTCTGATACCACTAATGTAACACCCCAAATCTACCTGGTAATTATAATAAAAATATCAGAGTATTTAAAAAAATTTTCAACACAACATGGGATGTCACATTTCAACTTAAAACAACAAACAACTTATATTTCATTTAAAAGTGATACATAGCATTCGGCAATCCCAACTTATAAATCAGCTAACAACTTTATTCAACCAAAACAACGTTCAATTTATAATTATTCAACAATTAGTAATAACAACAACCTAGAAACAACAACATAAACATTCCCCCCGAGTGCTACGTATCAGAGCAAGACCAACTCGAACTAACAACAACTAAAGGACTTCATAAAATTACTTCACTTCCACAGCTATTCTTCAGTACCTGCTCAATTACCCATAATAGGTAACATCATTGCAGAAGGGGTGAGATATCAACCAACATAAACAAGTATATGATAAACAATATATTAGATTAGAATCATACAAATTTCACCACTTCAGCGACAATTATACAATAATCAACAAACAACTCAAATCAATACAATTAGTAACGACAACAACATAAATCAACCAACACATCATCCTAACAGCTTATAATATACAACTTCACTTCTTCACGACTTAACAACAACAACCACAACTTTAACAATAATCCACAATCCCTCAACATACTTTATCGACTTATTACACATATCAACATTTACGACATAATCACTACAATCAACCTAATCAACCTGAACCACTTTATCAACTTAAGCAACATGAACAACCTTATCAACTTAAGCAACATGAACAAATTTATCAACTTAAACAACACGAACAACTTACTCGACCTCAATAACCACAATCAACACAAACAACATAAATAATGCGACACAGGATGCGACTCGACTATGCATATGCATGTCATACCATTCGGAGTAGAACTCCCAACTTACACATATGCCAGGTTATCAAGGCATTTCAACAAGGCATAAGCCTTCAACGTGGTGCCATCAAGGCCAACTTAAACAGGTGCCATCAAGGCCAACGTGGTGAGCATCAGCTCCAACTTAAAAATTGCCAATCCAGACCAACGTGGTGTGAGCAACGGCTTCGACAAAAATGCAAATGCCATGATGCAACGACTCAACACAAAACGACAACCAACTCCGAGCAACATATAACAACCACATAACAACTTTAATTCAACACGATTCAACTTTGGCCAAAGGCCTACGACTTATATACATCAACGTTGGTCATACGACCTACAACTTTAACATCAACATTGGTCCTTCGACCTACGACTTGAAAATGCCCACAAACCAGAACAAAACCACATAAGCAACGGTACAAGAAATCCACACATACAACACAAATTCAACATAATAAATCGACTAAAATCACCTACTAATTATTACTAGCTACCTCGACAATTTTCGTTAAATTCCGAACAACTAGTTTTACCGCGTAATTTCACCCGGTCGACTAAATCGGTACTGTTTTTACTACTATTACTGCTACCAATAATTTCCCAACTTGCTGTCATGAAACTGCTCATTTTCTGTCAAAACATGTTTCTGCTACTTGTTCTCATTTTCTGTTAAAAAAACTGCTACTACTATTTTTCTCAATTTTCTGTCAAAATTCTGGTATGAAAACTCCTAAAACCTGCTTCTGTCAAAACTTACTAATTTTCTGATTTTCTGTTGAAATCTGTTAACTCAGAAGTTCAGCTATATTCCTCACATATGCACCCAATTTCCTTCAACTGTATACTTACTGTTACTATTAATCCATCTCGTTCCATAGAATATGAACATTTACAAATTCTGCTTCTGATATTATATACCTAACACATTTCTTACAGTAAGGCTAATTTTCTGTATAAAACAAAACCACTAATACCCATTAAGAATGGGTGGCTTGCGCCACCCTGGCACTGAGGTCAAGTGGCTTGTGCCACATTCCAACAATTCATTTAGAAACCATGAAAATAATAACAGCATAAAAATTAAAGTGGATACTTCTTTAATATGGGTGGCTTACGCCACCCTTTAAGAAGCTTCATGGCTTGCGCCATTTCATGGTGGCTCTCGCCACTTACTATTTTTTTTCTAATCCTTATGGTGGCCTGCGCCATGCATTGATGTGACTCCCGCTACTTACTATTTCCTTTACTTTGGGTGGCCTGCGCCACCCCTATGTGTGGTGGGTGGTGGCCAGCGCCACCCCTAAAACTCAGTTTTTGTCCCAATTATTATTTTCCAGAAACAACACAATTCCCTGCGACATTTACCAATCAACCAGTAACAATTTCACAAAAATTCAATCAATTAACATTGTTATAGAATCAACCAATTCCACTGCAGTACCTACAAAATCCACCCAACAATAAAACTCGACAACTTCAACACAGAACAACAACATCACAACAATTCACAAAATCAATTATCATACGGCAGAGTCACAATTTGACAACATCTATATTAATTCCTCACAGCCAACAACATTTATAGAAATCAATGGAAACAATCATACAATTCTCAACCCTCATATCATTCATCACAACCCGGTTATAGAGATTGAACCCCACCCTTACCTTAGATTGATGGCCGCTCGAATCTCCGGTCGGCTTTTCGACGGCAACTTCTCGTAACCGTTTCCTCCAATTTCCTCGTTCTCCCATTCTCCCACATTTTGTTCCTCTTTCTCCTCCCGACTAATACTCCGACTTAACGACTTAATTCTTCGAAACACAAAATTAACCGAACTAATAATTCGCGACCAACTACTTACTCCCGGCTTAATAGATTAATTCCGATTATCAACCAAATGGTCCAACAATTCAACTTAGTTAATTAAATAAGATAGTCCAATAGATAAATGATATTATTCTTAATATTATTCCTCCGATTTAACCGACTAAAATCCGACTTTAACTTAATAATCCCAATACACCTCTTGAAATAATACCGACAAATCCAACTACTCCGGTTAATTCTCAACTTCGTCTAAATCCAATAATTAAATCCTTCAATAATTTAATTAACTAATTAATTAAATTCAGGCGTTACAACTCTCCCCCACTTAGAATATTTTCGTCCTCGAAAATTTATCCGACACGACTATTCCAACAACTTAATTCTTCCGAGTAATCAAATCTCGTTCTCGCAAGGCAACTCCACATATAACACAAACAACGGTTCTTAACCTCAACGACGACAACAACGCGAATACTACCCAAGTGATGCAATTGACAACTAACATCGCAACACAAGAAGTAGCCAACTTAAGAATTTACCGGTTTAAGAACCAGAACACAACAACATAAGAATACCAACTTAAACACAACATCAACGTAACCCAAATATCAACATCGGTACAATTCACGTCTGAACAACCGCAATACACTACGCGTTCGCTGCGCACTCTGATTACTCTCAAGGTACTAACTCTACTCTGTTGACCTCCAACTTCCAATCATCAAAATCGACATAATACCAAGGCTTTCGACTTAACTCTTCGGGATCTCCCCGTTAACACCACACATAAACTACAACTTTACTATCTTTTATCAACATAGTTCCCAAAATCACCTTAGGCGCATAACAACATTACCACAACATTTGACACCTGAGTCCACTTAAATTCAACAAGATAAATCATCTTTACCAACCAAAACTCCACTTTTACAAATCAACTTATAATTTAACTTCTTGATCTACCTGTAACTCAACTCTCACATTATCCAGTCTCAACTGAATTTTTTTTTTCATACTACTCATCAATCAAACACAGCTTCGTGCCGTCATCCTTAAATTCAACTAATATCCTAACACATGAACTTGTATCAGCAAAAACAAACAACCTTCAAGCACTTGGCTTGACTTCGACCAATTCAACGTACATACTATACTAGTTGGCACAACACATCTATCCATCAATTATGACTCTGTCTACTATCAACAATGGATTAAGGGTGACCAGTTCCTCAATTTGTCAATAGGCATCCGACAACCATAACGGTGAAATAAATCATCAGTACCCAACACAATAGCGTACTTCAACTTGTGCCCAAAGTCCGTAAGCATAATGCTCCGCCAACTTTCTAAGGCTTACCAATGCCACTCTTAGTTTCTTTAGTTTCAACTTCGTCAACGATACAAAAACGTTCAAAATCCATTACGCATCCTCTTATGCACGTTCATAGTACAACACGACTTTAAATATTTTTCCAACACCGAAATCGCTACAACATTGAGAACGATCCAATTCAGTCTGCTCCAATTACAACTTTCAACCAAGGTGAAAATTCTTAGCAACACAAATCAACATTCACATTTCTCTCAACATTACCTTTACTTAACATCATCGTCTTAACCATTCTCATTCAACATAAATTGCATCTCCAAGCATTCTCCGATACAGTCACATCTTACAAATACCAACATTTTATTCTTAATAATATTCCACACTTGTTTTCATCCTTCCAAATTTTTCAGCAAATGTCGCTCAACTTCAACCATATATATCTCCTTCAATACAGATCTCTCAATCACATAATCACATTTCAAAATGAAGAGAATTTTGTGTAGGTTTCAGAACTTCAAGAATCGCATAAATCCGACTTACAAGTAAAAAGTTATCAGCCACACAACGGGACTGGTTCAGAATTTCCGTATGCAGAATTTTCCAAAAATCAGCATCAGACCCGAATATTAAAACGCACTTTTCTCCCTCTTCACAAACTTCCTGAAGACAAATCGTATATGCAAACGGTAGGGAATTTCGTAAGCTTTCCAAAAAGTCCAGAACCGCTTCAATCGGAATCATGAGTAAAAAGTTATGCCTCTTTTACCGACAGCTGCTCCAAAATTGCAAAAATCAGAATTTGAGATTGATGAACATAAGTTCCATCTCTCTCCCGCTTGCTCCAAAATCTACCAACAATCCTTTCTTTTCATCCAACTCTAAAATTACTCGACTTTAACCTGACTATACTCAAGGCATATTAATCTACCGACTTGATCCATCAACTTATCATTTCCATTGGAATACTTCCTTATTCTCAATCAATTCCTCATGCATATTCCACACACTTCTCAAACTCGACCGATACAAATTCATGAGTCTAAACTCTCGCCGGTCCGCAACAACATCGCTTCAACAACATTTGCACCCTCGCTATCAACATCACCTTGAACCAACTTCTACATATCAACAACACGTCCGAGAGACAAGCTTCTCCCCCACTTAATCCAAACCAACACCTGCAGACAACGACCAGGAACTAACAAACAAGCACCTACAGTGTTTCCCACACATGTCGAGTACTAGGGAATAAACGGAATTAGACAACATTGGTCGGACGGACCGACTTGCTCTGATACCACTAATGTAACACCCCAAATCTACCTGGTAATTATAATAAAAATATCAGAGTATTTAAAAAAATTTTCAACACAACATGGGATGTCACATTTCAACTTAAAACAACAAACAACTTATATTTCATTTAAAAGTGATACATAGCATTCGGCAATCCCAACTTATAAATCAGCTAACAACTTTATTCAACCAAAACAACGTTCAATTTATAATTATTCAACAATTAGTAATAACAACAACCTAGAAACAACAACATAAACATTCCCCCCGAGTGCTACGTATCAGAGCAAGACCAACTCGAACTAACAACAACTAAAGGACTTCATGAAATTACTTCACTTCCACAGCTATTCTTCAGTACCTGCTCAATTACCCATAATAGGTAACATCATTGCAGAAGGGGTGAGATATCAACCAACATAAACAAGTATATGATAAACAATATATTAGATTAGAATCATACAAATTTCACCACTTCAGCGACAATTATACAATAATCAACAAACAACTCAAATCAATACAATTAGTAACGACAACAACATAAATCAACCAACACATCATCCTAACAGCTTATAATATACAACTTCACTTCTTCACGACTTAACAACAACAACCACAACTTTAACAATAATCCACAATCCCTCAACATACTTTATCGACTTATTACACATATCAACATTTACGACATAATCACTACAATCAACCTAATCAACCTGAACCACTTTATCAACTTAAGCAACATGAACAACCTTATCAACTTAAGCAACATGAACAAATTTATCAACTTAAACAACACGAACAACTTACTCGACCTCAATAACCACAATCAACACAAACAACATAAATAATGCGACACAGGATGCGACTCGACTATGCATATGCATGTCATACCATTCGGAGTAGAACTCCCAACTTACACATATGCCAGGTTATCAAGGCATTTCAACAAGGCATAAGCCTTCAACGTGGTGCCATCAAGGCCAACTTAAACAGGTGCCATCAAGGCCAACGTGGTGAGCATCAGCTCCAACTTAAAAATTGCCAATCCAGACCAACGTGGTGTGAGCAACGGCTTCGACAAAAATGCAAATGCCATGATGCAACGACTCAACACAAAACGACAACCAACTCCGAGCAACATATAACAACCACATAACAACTTTAATTCAACACGATTCAACTTTGGCCAAAGGCCTACGACTTATATACATCAACGTTGGTCATACGACCTACAACTTTAACATCAACATTGATCCTTCGACCTACGACTTGAAAATGCCTACAAACCAGAACAAAACCACATAAGCAACGGTACAAGAAATCCACACATACAACACAAATTCAACATAATAAATCGACTAAAATCACCTACTAATTATTACTAGCTACCTCGACAATTTTCGTTAAATTCCGAACAACTAGTTTTACCGCGTAATTTCACCCGGTCGACTAAATCGGTACTGTTTTTACTACTATTACTGCTACCAATAATTTCCCAACTTGCTGTCATGAAACTGCTCATTTTCTGTCAAAACATGTTTCTGCTACTTGTTCTCATTTTCTGTTAAAAAAACTGCTACTACTATTTTTCTCAATTTTCTGTCAAAATTCTGGTATGAAAACTCCTAAAACCTGCTTCTGTCAAAACTTACTAATTTTCTGATTTTCTGTTGAAATCTGTTAACTCAGAAGTTCAGCTATATTCCTCACATATGCACCCAATTTCCTTCAACTGTATACTTACTGTTACTATTAATCCATCTCGTTCCATAGAATATGAACATTTACAAATTCTGCTTCTGATATTATATACCTAACACATTTCTTACAGTAAGGCTAATTTTCTGTATAAAACAAAACCACTAATACCCATTAAGAATGGGTGGCTTGCGCCACCCTGGCACTGAGGTCAAGTGGCTTGTGCCACATTCCAACAATTCATTTAGAAACCATGAAAATAATAACAGCATAAAAATTAAAGTGGATACTTCTTTAATATGGGTGGCTTACGCCACCCTTTAAGAAGCTTCATGGCTTGCGCCATTTCATGGTGGCTCTCGCCACTTACTATTTTTTTTCTAATCCTTATGGTGGCCTGCGCCATGCATTGATGTGACTCCCGCTACTTACTATTTCCTTTACTTTGGGTGGCCTGCGCCACCCCTATGTGTGGTGGGTGGTGGCCAGCGCCACCCCTAAAACTCAGTTTTTGTCCCAATTATTATTTTCCAGAAACAACACAATTCCCTGCGACATTTACCAATCAACCAGTAACAATTTCACAAAAATTCAATCAATTAACATTGTTATAGAATCAACCAATTCCACTGCAGTACCTACAAAATCCACCCAACAATAAAACTCGACAACTTCAACACAGAACAACAACATCACAACAATTCACAAAATCAATTATCATACGGCAGAGTCACAATTTGACAACATCTATATTAATTCCTCACAGCCAACAACATTTATAGAAATCAATGGAAACAATCATACAATTCTCAACCCTCATATCATTCATCACAACCCGGTTATAGAGATTGAACCCCACCCTTACCTTAGATTGATGGCCGCTCGAATCTCCGGTCGGCTTTTCGACGGCAACTTCTCGTAACCGTTTCCTCCAATTTCCTCGTTCTCCCATTCTCCCACATTTTGTTCCTCTTTCTCCTCCCGACTAATACTCCGACTTAACGACTTAATTCTTCGAAACACAAAATTAACCGAACTAATAATTCGCGACCAACTACTTACTCCCGGCTTAATAGATTAATTCCGATTATCAACCAAATGGTCCAACAATTCAACTTAGTTAATTAAATAAGATAGTCCAATAGATAAATGATATTATTCTTAATATTATTCCTCCGATTTAACCGACTAAAATCCGACTTTAACTTAATAATCCCAATACACCTCTTGAAATAATACCGACAAATCCAACTACTCCGATTAATTCTCAACTTCGTCTAAATCCAATAATTAAATCCTTCAATAATTTAATTAACTAATTAATTAAATTCAGGCGTTACAACTCTCCCCCACTTAGAATATTTTCGTCCTCGAAAATTTATCCGACACGACTATTCCAACAACTTAATTCTTCCGAGTAATCAAATCTCGTTCTCGCAAGGCAACTCCACATATAACACAAACAACGGTTCTTAACCTCAACGGCGACAACAACGCGAATACTACCCAAGTGATGCAATTGACAACTAACATCGCAACACAAGAAGTAACCAACTTAAGAATTTACCGGTTTAAGAACCAGAACACAACAACATAAGAATACCAACTTAAACACAACATCAACGTAACCCAAATATCAACATCGGTACAATTCACGTCTGAACAACCGCAATACACTACGCGTTCGCTGCGCACTCTGATTACTCTCAAGGTACTAACTCTACTCTGTTGACCTCCAACTTCCAATCATCAAAATCGACATAATACCAAGGCTTTCGACTTAACTCTTCGGGATCTCCCCGTTAACACCACACATAAACTACAACTTTACTATCTTTTATCAACATAGTTCCCAAAATCACCTTAGGCGCATAACAACATTACCACAACATTTGACACCTGAGTCCACTTAAATTCAACAAGATAAATCATCTTTACCAACCAAAACTCCACTTTTACAAATCAACTTATAATTTAACTTCTTGATCTACCTGTAACTCAACTCTCACATTATCCAGTCTCAACTGAATTTTTTTTTTCATACTACTCATCAATCAAACACAGCTTCGTGCCGTCATCCTTAAATTCAACTAATATCCTAACACATGAACTTGTATCAGCAAAAACAAACAACCTTCAAGCACTTGGCTTGACTTCGACCAATTCAACGTACATACTATACTAGTTGGCACAACACATCTATCCATCAATTATGACTCTGTCTACTATCAACAATGGATTAAGGGTGACCAGTTCCTCAATTTGTCAATAGGCATCCGACAACCATAACGGTGAAATAAATCATCAGTACCCAACACAATAGCGTACTTCAACTTGTGCCCAAAGTCCGTAAGCATAATGCTCCGCCAACTTTCTAAGGCTTACCAATGCCACTCTTAGTTTCTTTAGTTTCAACTTCGTCAACGATACAAAAACGTTCAAAATCCATTACGCATCCTCTTATGCACGTTCATAGTACAACACGACTTTAAATATTTTTCCAACACCGAAATGCTACAACATTGAGAACGATCCAATTCAGTCTGCTCCAATTACAACTTTCAACCAAGGTGAAAATTCTTAGCAACACAAATCAACATTCACATTTCTCTCAACATTACCTTTACTTAACATCATCGTCTTAACCATTCTCATTCAACATAAATTGCATCTCCAAGCATTCTCCGATACAGTCACATCTTACAAATACCAACATTTTATTCTTAATAATATTCCACACTTGTTTTCATCCTTCCAAATTTTTCAGCAAATGTCGCTCAACTTCAACCATATATATCTCCTTCAATACAGATCTCTCAATCACAAAATCATATTCCAAAATGAAGAGAATTTTGTGTAGGTTTCAGAACTTCAAGAATCGCATAAATCCGACTTACAAGTAAAAAGTTATCAGCCACACAACGGGACTGATTCAGAATTTCCGTATGCAGAATTTTCCAAAAATCAGCATCAGACCCGAATATTAAAATGCACTTTTCTCCCTCTTCACAAACTTCCTGAAGACAAATCATATATGCAAACTGTAGGGAATTTCGTAAGCTTTCCAAAAAGTCCAGAACCGCTTCAATCGGAATCATGAGTAAAAAGTTATGCCTCTTTTACCGACAGCTGCTCCAAAATTGCAAAAATTAGAATTTGAGATTGATGAACATAAGTTCCATCTCTCTCCCGCTTGCTCCAAAATCTACCAACAATCCTTTCTTTTCATCCAACTCTAAAATTACTCGACTTTAACCTGACTATACTCAAGGCATATTAATCTATCGACTTGATCCATCAACTTATCATTTCCATTGGAATACTTCCTTATTCTTAATCAATTCCTCATCCATATTCCACACACTTCTCAAACTCGACCGATACAAATTCATGAGTCTAAACTCTCGCCGGTCCGCAACAACATCGCTTCAACAACATTTGCACCCTCGCTATTAACATCACCTTGAACCAACTTCTACATATCAACAACACGTCCGGGAGACAAGCTTCTCCCCCACTTAATCCAAACCAACACCTGCAGACAACAACCAGGAACTAACAAACAAGCACCGACAGTGTTTCCCACACATGTCGAGTACTAGGGAATAAACGAAATTAGACAACATTGGTCGGACGGACCGACCTGCTCTGATACCACTAATGTAACACCCCAAATCTACCCGGTAATTATAATAAAAATATTAGAGTATTTAAAAAAAATTTCAACACAACATGGGATGTCACATTTCAACTTAAAACAACAAACAACTTATATTTCATTTAAAAGTGATACATAGCATTCGGCAATCCCAACTTATAAATCAGCTAACAACTTTATTCAACCAAAACAACGTTCAATTTATAATTATTCGACAATTAGTAATAACAACAACCTAGAAACAGCAACATAAACATTCCCCCCGAGTGCTACGTATCAGAGCAAGACCAACTCGAACTAACAGTAACTAAAGGACTGCATAAAATTACTTCACTTCCACAGCTATTCTTCAGTACCTGCTCAATTACCCATAATAGGTAACATCATTACAGAAGGGGTGAGATATCAACCAACATAAACAAGTATATGATAAACAATATATTAGATTAGAATCATACAAATTTCACCACTTCAGCGACAATTATACAATAATCAACAAACAACTCAAATCAATACAATTAGTAACGACAACAACATAAATCAACCAACACATAATCCTAACAGCTTATAATATACAACTTCACTTCTTCACGACTTAACAACAACAACCACAACTTTAACAATAATCCACAATCCCTCAACATACTTTATCGACTTATTACACATATTAACATTTACGACATAATCACTACAATCAACCTAATCAACATGAACCACTTTATCAACTTAAGCAACATGAACAACCTTATCAACTTAAGCAACATGAACAACTTTATCAACTTAAACAACACGAACAACTTACTCGACCTCAACAACCACAATCAACACAAACAACATAAATAATGCGACACAGGATGCGACTCGACTATGCATATGCATGTGGTACCATTCAGAGTAGAACTCTCAACTTAAACATATGCCAGGTTATCGAGGCATTTCAACAAGGCATAAGCCTTCAACGTGGTGCCATCAAGGTCAACTTAAATAGGTGCCATCAAGGCTAACGTGGTGAGCATCAGCTCCAACTTAAAAATTGCCAATCCAGGCCAACGTGGTGTGAGCAACGGCTCCGACAAAAATGCAAATGCCATGATGCAACGACTCAACACAAAATGACAACCAACTCCGAGCAACATATAACAACCACATAACAACTTTAATTCAACACGATTCAACTTTGGCCAAAGGTCTACGACTTATATACATCAACGTTGGTCATACGACCTACAACTTTAACATCAACAATGGTCCTTCGACCTACGACTTGAAAATGCCCACAAACCGGAACAAAACCATATAAGCAACAGTACAAGAAATCCACACATACAACACAAATTCAACATAATAAATCGACTAAAATCACCTACTAATTATTACTAGCTACCTCGACAATTTTCGTTAAATTCCGAACAACTAGTTTTACCGCGTAATTTCACCCGGTCGACTAAATCGGTACTGTTTTTACTACTATTACTGCTACCAATAATTTCCCAACTTGCTGTCATGAAACTGCTCATTTTCTGTCAAAACATGTTTCTGCTACTTGTTCTCATTTTCTGTTAAAAAAACTGCTACTACTATTTTTCTCAATTTTCTGTCAAAATTCTGGTATAAAAACTCCTAAAACCTACTTCTGTCAAAACTTACTAATTTTCTGATTTTCTGTTGAAATTTGTTAACTCAGAAGTTCAGCTATTTTTCTCACATATGCACCCAATTTCCTTCAACTGTATACTTACTGTTACTATTAATCCATCTCGTTCCATAGAATATGAAAATTTCCAAATTCTGCTTCTGATATTATATACCTAACACATTTCTTACAGTAAGGCTAATTTTCTGTATAAAACAAAACCACTAATACCCATTAAGAATGGGTGGCTTGCGCCACCCTGGCACTGAGGTCAAGTGGCTTGTGCCACATTCCAACAATTCATTTAGAAACCATGAAAATAATAACAGCATAAAAATTAAAGTGGATACTTCTTTAATATGGGTGGCTTACGCCACCCTTTAAGAAGCTTCATGGCTTGCGCCATTTCATGGTGGCTCTCGCCACTTACTATTTTTTTTCTAATCCTTATGGTGGCCTGCGCCATGCATTGATGTGGCTCCCGCCACTTACTATTTCCTTTACTTTGGGTGGCCTGCGCCACCCCTAGGTGTGGTGGGTGGTGGCCAGCGCCACCCCTAAAACTCAGTTTTTGTCCCAATTATTATTTTCCAGAAACAACACAATTCCCTGCGACATTTACCAATCAACCAGTAACAATTTCACAAAAATTCAATCAATTAACATTGTTATAGAATCAACCAATTCCACTGCAGTACCTACAAAATCCACCCAACAATAAAACTCGACAACTTCAACACAGAACAACAACATCACAACAATTCACAAAATCAATTATCATACGGCAGAGTCACAATTTGACAACATCTATATTAATTCCTCACAGCCAACAACATTTATAGAAATCAATGGAAACAATCATACAATTCTCAACCCTCATATCATTCATCACAACCCGGTTATAGAGATTGAACCCCACCCTTACCTTAGATTAATGGCCGCTCGAATCTCCGGTCGGCTTTTCGACGACAACTTCTCGTAACCGTTTCCTCCAATTTCCTCGTTCTCCCATTCTCCCATTCTCCCACGTTCTGTTCCTCTTTCTCCTCCTGACTAATACTCCGACTTAACGACTTAATTCTTCGAAACACAAAATTAACCGAACTAATAATTCGCGACCAACTACTTACTCCCGGCTTAATAGATTAATTCCGATTATCAACCAAATGGTCCAACAATTCAACTTAGTTAATTAAATAAGATAGTCCAATAGATAAATGATATTATTCTTAATATTATTCCTCCGATTTAACCGACTAAAATCCGACTTTAACTTAATAATCCCAATACACCTCTTGAAATAATACCGACAAATCCAACTACTCCGATTAATTCTCAACTTCGTCTAAATCCAATAATTAAATCCTTCAATAATTTAATTAACTAATTAATTAAATTCAGGCATTACAACGAGACTCCGAAGTCTTGGCGAGCACCCTAGTAATAAAATCTCTTTAGGTCATCTCTCCTTTAACAATAATCATTTACCTTCCTTTCCCATTAAGTAGAAGATTAGAGACAAACCTTAAGCTAACACTCATTTAACCTTAATTAAACGGTTCCCGTTGAGTACAACGGACGTGAGGGGTGCTAATATCTTCCCTTTGCGTAACCGACTCCCGAATTCAGACAATGGTTGCGATGACCATATTCTTATCCTTTCTTTTTAGGGGTTTTATTCGATATTTTCCCTTTCCTTCTATGGAATAAATAAAGATCGGTGGCGACTCTGTTAAGTCCATCCCGCGGGCGTGCGATTGCGCTTCGCGAGGTCGTTCTCATTTTTCGAGGTACGACACACACACACACACACATACACTAATTCTTTCATTTATCATTATTTGCCAATTAACTTGAGACGCAAGTTACCCAACTAGTTAGTATTTAGAATACTGATTCGATCTTCTACATCAATGGCAAACAAGAGTACAACCTCCAACCAATTCCCAACCAATCTAACAGTTTTCAAGGGAGAAAACTATGATAGATGGTGTGCGCAGATGAAAGTAATATTCAAATTTCAAGATGTGCTTAAAATCGTGAATGATGGCTTCTTGGAACTAGATGTGAATGCTTCTGAGGCGCAAAGAGCAACTCGCCATGAAATGAGCAAGAAAGATAGGAAATAGTTGTTCTTAATCCACCAGTGTTTGAATTCGAATATCTTTGAGAAGATTATCGAGCAAGAAATAGCTAAGGAGGCTTGGGACAATCCCAAGAAGTTGTATGGTGGAGATGAGAAATTAAAGAAAGTGAAGTTGCAATCTTTGAGAAAACAATATGAGAATTTACAGATGGATGATGATTAAACTATTACCGGTTTCTTTAGAAAGATGGTTGCTTTGACAAATCATATGAAATCCTGTGTAGAAAAGATCTCTAAACTGTAGAAAGTGGAGAAGGCGTTGAAAGTTATTTCTGCCAAGTTTGATAACATTAGTATAGCCATTGAGGAGTCCAAATATTTGTCAGGGATGAATCTTAAAGAATTTCCAAGTGTGGTCATGGTTTAAGCCAAGTGTGGGTTGGGTCATCTTAAGATTTTTGGTTCACGGTGCTTTAGTCATGTTCTTGAACAACTTAGAAGAAAGTTGGATGATAGAAGCCAATTTATGGTTTTGGTTAGGTGTCATTCAACAGGTGCCTACAAGTTGTTCTCGCCAACTGAGAACAAGGTGGTGATCAACAAAGATGTGGAGTTTGATGAAAGCAAAGGTTGGAATTGGCTAAAAATTCCAGAAAATCTAGTGCAAGAAGGTGAAAGTTCAAGCCACATAAAAACTACTCTACATGATGAGGAACAAGTTGCACCACTTGAGCCTGCACAAACTCAAGGAGTGAGATGATCAAGCAGGACCAAAATTTCATCAGTCAAGATGAATGATTATGAGAGATTTCCATATCAAGCAATTAGGGAGAATGGTGAACTGATTGAAGAAGCAACGATGGCTGAGTCAGAAGTAATTAATCATGTGAAATCTTTGCAGGATAAGAATTGGAAATATACAATGGTTGACGAGCTCAAGGCCATTGAGAAAAATCACATAAGGGAATTGGTTGAGAACTTAGGCAAGAAAGCAATTGACGTAAGGTGGATTTACAAACTGAAGTTGAACCAGATGGTGAAATTGCCAAGTACAAAGCAAGGTTTGTTGCAAAAGGCTTTCTTCAAAGACCTGGAGGAGACTTCAATAAAGTTTATGAACATGTGGCTAGGCTTGAAACAATCAGACTGGTTATGGCCATAGAAGCTTACAAAGGTTGAAAGATGCACCCATGAAGTTTGCATTCCTCAATGGACCTTTAGAAGAAGAATTTTATGTGAAGCAACCACTAGGTTTTTAAGTAAAAGGGAAAGAGAAGATGGTGTACAGGTTGAGAAATTTTTTGTATGGATTGAAGCAAGCACCCAGAGCTTGGAAGAAGATGATTGATAGCTTCTTAGCCAAGTTAATTTTCAACAAATGTGTAACGCCCCAGATTGCTTTCAAGATTACTAACTGACCCACAAACTAACACGGGTCTTTTCAGCATGCATTGTCCCCGCTTACACGCTTTTCGGGAAACTTCTTAGAAGGTAACTTATCCTAATACTACTCCAAGTCAATCACGCTTAACTATGGACTTCTTATTTGTTAGGCTATCCAAAAAAAGATGCATCTTGTTGGTATAAGTAGTACCAATCAATTCTTATAAGTCTTCCTTCAACCATACAGACCCATATTGTATATCCTTAGGATCCCCTCATTCCGATGTGAATTCGGGAGACCATTTCTCGCCCTTTTTTGCATCGGGTGTTACAATTACTCCTCGCCTTCTTCAACCTCGGTGTTACATGCCCACTAGATTCCGCCTGGTTCATCCCCGAACCACATCGTACTGGGAGATATCTGCTCTGATACCATTTGTAACACCCCAAACTGCTCTCAGGATTACCGACTGGCCCCATAAATTAACACGGATATTTTCAGTATGCTTTGTCATAGCTCACATGCTTTTTAGGAAACTCCCCATAAGGTCACCCATTAAATATTACTCCAAGTCAAGTACGTTTAACTATAGAGTTCTTATTTGTTAGGCTACTGAAAAGAATATACATCTTGTTGGTATAAGTAGTACCAATCAATCCTTATAAGCCTTCCTTCAACCATGCAATCTCATAGCTGCACAACCTCAAGATCCTCTCATTCTTATGTGAATTCGGGCGACCACTCCCTGCCTTCTTTAGCCTTGGGTGTTACAACCACTCCCTGCCCCTTTTGACCTCGGGTGTTACAAAATGCACATCAAAGAATGGTGTCTATGTCAAAGGCACAAATGAACAAGACCAAATCATTTTATGTCTTTATGTAGATGATTTGTTGGTTGCATGTTCAAATTAAAAAGAATTGACAAGGTAAGAATTGACAAGGTTCAAGGGAAGCATGAATAATTGGTTTGAAATGTCATATCTATGAAATTTGGCATATTTTCTAGGAATGGATTTTGTGAACACCAAACAAGGAACTTTCTTGCATCAGAAGAAATATCCAGAAGACATCTTAAATTTTTTTTAAGATGAGCACCTGCAACCCTGCTATCACACAAATGAAAACCAATATCAAATTAAGGAAGGAATATGATGAAGAGCTAGTTGACAACATATTGTACAAGCAGATTATTGGATTATTGAGGTATCTTTGCAATACAAGGTCAAATATTTAGAATATTATGCGATTGGTTAATAGATTCATGGAGAAATCAAGGCTATGTCATCTACTTGAAATAAAGAGAATTATAAGGTACATTAAAGGCACAGCAGGTCATGAAGTTTTCATGCCTCATCAACAAAGCACCAAAACTGAAGTTAGGGTGTATGGTTACTCAATTTCTAACTAAAGTGGTGATCAAGATGATACAAAAAAAATACAGTTGGCTACCTGTTCATTCTTGAATCACCATCAATATCTTAGAGCTCAAAGAAGCAAAGAATTGTGTCTTTATCTTCTTGTGAAGTAGAGTATGTTGTACCCTCCTATGCTGCATGTCAAGCATTTTGGTTGGAAATTATACTTGAGGAATAAAATGTAAATGATTATGTGCAAATCAAGTTGTTACTTGATATTCAATCAACAATTGACTTGGCAAATCATCCTATGAGACATGGTAGGAGTGAACACATAGAAATGAGGTATCACTTTCTAAGAGATCAAGTGAGCAAGGGAATATTAAGCATTGAACAATGCAAAACTGAGTTGCAATTAGATAATATTTTGAAAAAACCTCTCAAGAAAGCTAGATTTGAAGGTCTTAAGAGGTCAATACGAATGAGAAGTTTAGAGAAATTGAATTAGGAAGGGTATTATATGTGTAGTTCAGTTTTCTACATGTGGTTATTGATAGTTAAATATGTGGTTAGTGATAGTTCGACATGTGGTTACTGATAGTTCAGTAAGTGGATACTGATAATTTTGCATGTGGTTACTAATATTTTAGTAACTAGTTACTGATAGTTCAGTAACTGGTTACTGATAGTTTATCACATGGTTACTAATAATTATGTATGTGGTTAATGCTAGTTATGAATATGGTTAATGCTAGTTATGATTGTGGTTACTAACTAGAAGTTAGTTAGTTAGTAGTATAATCATACATAAAGGATCTAACACGTGTTTGTATAATTTTAATACATTTAATTCCATTCTAATAATATATTATTCATCTCTCTCAACCACTCTATAATTCTCTCTTTTATCATCATTTGTCATGTAACTTGAGACACAACTTACCCAACACTTTTGGCCTAATACTTGAGAGATTTTGTATATTTTGGTCTCTCTTTGGGTCAGGTCCAACCCCTGGCATGAAGTAGTCTGCCCCAACTTGACTCATTCACAGGAAAGAGCTAGAGAGAATCGTTATTAATGGGCCAGAGTGAATGGGTCGACCCATAGTATTATACACCTTATCTCTAATTAATATCATCTATATATACATGCAGGATCTTAGAGCTGTTAAATAACCTTTAAGGGTTGACATCAGACAATGATACATGTGATTCAATTCCCTTTATTACTTTTAGCTAGACAGGGATAACTAGATGTAATCAAGAAAATACCTTCTGTTGGTTAGAAATAAAATCATATGTTCCCTGATTGAATCCTTCAGGATCTTGCAGAAAAAGATCCAAGAACCAATCATATGGGTCTTTAGTAGCAGCTTCAACAAGAACATATTCAATTGGAAATATCTTATCGTCTCCATCCCTTCACTGCAAGAAATGTTAAATCCAGCCACGTGATTTAGTGAAGTGAAAAACATGTGGCTAAAATTAGGAGTTTGCGACACGTTTATCACGTCACTAACATATTTAACATTAAAATAATACGTTCCAGGATAGAATGTGGGTTAAAAGATTTTTATTTAAAAAAAACGTTGTGACGTGAAAATCACGTCGCAACATTTAAATTTAAATAAAAAAATAAAAAGGTTAATGGCGTATAGAAGAAGGAAGTTTGAAATTTTCAAAATTTTGCTTGTGAAGTGATATTCACGTCGCAAGCTTTTAGAGGGAAAAATTGTCTGACGGTGAAATGATGGGGTACAGAGTGTGCTGGTTGGGACTGACAAAAGTTTTGACCGTTGCAATGTTGCGACGTATTTTTCACTTCGTAATGTTGCGACGTGATTTCCACTTTGCAAATTGAAAATTTAAAATATGAACGTTGGGTGTTGCGACGTGAATCTCACTTCGCAAGGTTGCGACATGAATCTCACTTTGCAAGGTTGCGACGTGAAATTCACGTTACTAGCTTGGGCAATTAAATATCCACATGAATTTCATTTCACCATTGGTTGTTGCGACGTGAATTTCATTTCGCAAGGTTGCGACGTGAAATTCACGTCGCTAGCTTGGGTTATTTAATGCAACATGCAACTCATTCCCATACCACTTATTATCTGCATTTTCTTATCCTTTCTCCACTGTTTCTCTTTCTCTTTCTATTTGCAAAATCCTTTCTCTTTCTCTTTTTCCTTCTTCTTCTTCTAATCTTCTCTTCCTCTTTACAACACCCAATCAATTTTTTCATCTCCATACTTAACTTAAAGATAATATTGGTTCTCTGATGGTCTTCCTCTTTTTCATTCATTTTCCAAAACTACATACTGTTATTTTAATATATCTGAAATATTTTTTTTTTTCAATTTTTTTCTGTCAAATGTTAAAAGATTTGAAGGAGATTTTATGAACAAGAAATTGAAGATATAATATTGAAACAAGAAGATTGAAGGAGATTGAAGAAGAGGTATTTTTGTCTTTTATTTTTTTTTCTAGATTTTATATACTTTTGAGTTGTTGTTTATTGTGATATATACAGTGGCGGGGCCAGGACCCTGAATCAGGGGGTACAAAATATTTTATTAAACTTTTTATATTTAATCATGAATCCGTTTGTTTCAGCTTTTTTAGAAATGATATTTATAGTGTAACATATTTTTGTAGAAAAAAATTTACAAAGATTTTTTTTAAAAAAAAAGCTTCAAACGAAAAAATTGCTTTAAATAGTTATTTTTAAAATGTTATTTTAGATATTTCATCCTCTTGAATATCAAATTTTTTTTAAAAAAAATCACTTAAGTTTAAAGCTATTTCAAATAGTTTTTCATAAAAACTATTTTTGAGATACATTTTTTTTAAAATTGTTATTTCGACTATGTTTTAAATTTCAATAATATATATTTATGTCATAGAATATCAAAATTAGTCTTTCAATTTATAAAAAACAGATTTACAAATATAAAAGAAAAAATTCATTTTTTAAAACCTATAACAAACGGCCCCATATACACTCGACATGTCCTTATATGTTTATCTTATTATAAATCATGATCAACAAATTTTTATAATATTTAAATTGAAATAAAATATATTAGTAAAAATAATTTATATATTATCATTGTAAACTAATTACTTTAATAAAAATGAAATACTTGACAATTATTATTAAATTATGATTATAGTATAAATTTATATCATAGGAATGCTAATTAGATGGTGATATAAACATGTTTTATAATGATAATATTATACATATATTAAAATAATGATATTAAAATTGTAAAATTTAAATGTATATACTTAAATAAATTTTAAAAGACTTTAATTAAGGTATGCGGCCTTTGTATAAAATTTTATAAAGTTAAAATAACAATAATTAATGTGCATGAGTTAAATTTTCATGATTAAAATAACAAT
This sequence comes from Lathyrus tuberosus, assembly GCA_022829125.1. NCBI lineage: Eukaryota > Viridiplantae > Streptophyta > Magnoliopsida > Fabales > Fabaceae > Lathyrus > Lathyrus tuberosus. The sequence continues at coordinate 3,017,088 of JALAZF010000266.1, read as the reverse complement.
AATTAAAAGAATTTTATGTTTTTCAAACTAACAAAAAAATTATATTTATTAATGTATAATATACAGTATATGAACAAGAAAAATGTGTATGCTGGTAAACCAAATTTGAAAAGTGAATGAATAATATAAAATGATGTGTAAAATAAAAGCTGAATCAAAGAGGTTTTTATTTATTAAGGGTGGTTGTTTTCCTGCGTGTGTCAGTATATGTGGTTTAAATGCGCTCATGTCACAATGGTCTGGTGGGGTGCAAAGTCATTAACCATAATAATTAATAAATTTCAGGGGGTTCAATCAACACTTCACTGATTAATATATTGATTAAAAATCAAAATTTATGAATAACACATACAATTTTTTAAATGTCAGGGGGTGCAGTTGCATCTCCTCAGTGTACTGTGGCTCCGCCCCTAGATATATATGAATGAAAAACAAAAAAATGTTTGTTCTTTGTATTTGTTGGTATATATTCTTTCATTTTTAATAATTAAAACAAAAAAATGTATTATTTTTTTAATATATTATGTAAAATGAAAATATATGATTTTTTTATTAAAAAGAATTATATTTATTTATATATAAATAGAATAATATTTTTATTAAACAGAATAAATAATTTTATTATATATTATATATTTATTTTAAAACTTAATATATAATATATTATTAGATTAATTGGAATACACTGTCAGTGTAAAACTACTTTACACCATCATCCAATTAAAATGAATCATTTTGACAAATAAGAAGAGAAAAATATGGAAAAAGTAGTTATTAAAATAATTTAATTATAATTTATTTATTTTAATTTTTAATTTCATAATTATGTGTCAAAATGATTCATGGTGTAAAGTAGTTTTACACTGACAGTGTATTCCAATTAATCTCATATATTATATATTTATTAAAAACAGATTTTATATATTTTTTGAAATAGAATATAAAAAAACAGAATATATAATATTTATTAAAAAACAAAATATAAAAAAAAGATTATATATTTATTTAAAAACAGAAAATGTTATATATTATATATTTATTAAAAACAGATTTTATTAAAATAGAATATAAAAAAAAAAAACAGAATATATAATATTTATTAAAAAAACAGAATATAAAAAAACATAATATATAAAAATAACAGAATATTTATAAAAAAACAGCTTATATTATTCCAATTTTTAAATTTTTAATATATATATATATTTTTTTTTGAAATAAAAGAAAATTTTATATTCCAAAAACTTGCAGTAAAGTACATCAATAGTTCAAATTGGATTCAATGAGAATCAAATCCAAAACGAAAACAAACAAAAGGTAACCTATATCATTAGCATAGCTAATGGCTTCCTATATTTATTAATCATCCATATTTAAAATATGTCGTATTGTCTATAATATTCCGTATCGTACTATGTTGCTCCTCCGTAAACGTGAATTTTTAATATTTATTATATTTTAATTCTTATATATTTATTAAAAATAGAATATATAAATTTATATGTAGTATTTATTTTATTTTAGTATTTATTATAGTTTAGATTTTGAAAGAGTTTTGGTATGTAGTATTTATTTTATTTTAGTTTTTGAAAGTGTTTTGTAAGATATTATTAATTTTATTTTAATTTTTATTATAGTTATATTTTTGGTATTTTAAATTATATTTATTTATTATTCAATTTAATATATTAATTATCAATTTAATATATATTAATCAATTAATATAATTATAATATATATTAATTATTAAATATAAATTAAAATTTAAATATATTTATTAATTAAAACATAAAAAGGTTTTTAATTTAAAAAATAATAATAAAAATAAGTTGTGAAGTGAAATTCACGTCACTAAGTTGTGAAGTGAAATTCACGTCGCAACTTTGTGAAGTGTCACTTCACAAAGTTGCCACGTGAATTTCACTTCACAACTTAGTGACGTGAAATTCACGTCGGAACACATTTAATGGGCTTCTGCGCCTTCTGCTACTACAGAACCAGGACTGACATGTGTGCAGAATGTTGTGAAGTGAAATTCACGTGGCAAAGTTGCGACGTAAATTTCACGTGGCAAAAAAGTTGCCACACAGCCTCCTGCGACGTGAACGGTCACGTCGCAAAAACTGTGTTGTGAAGTGAATTTCAATGTTGTGACGTGAAATTCACGTGGCAAACAACAGTTTTTTTTGTAGTGCTTCCAACTAATGACATTAATTGACCTCCCCTTTTTAAAAACAAGCATCCAAACCAATCAGATGACTACATGTCTTTGTAAATCCTACCTTGCAAGCCTCTAAGAAAATATATATCCTTTCAAACACATGGTTACCATTGGTATTAGCACACTGTATAACAACATTACTATTAGGGTTTGATTGCAACAATTGTTTCATAACTTCTCAAATGGGTGGAGTGATCAATCCCATCTCCTTGAACCAATTCCTTTGCCTTCCTTTTGGCCCATATGTCTGATCATGTGATAATTGAAGGGATTTAAGAGGGGTTTTTCAAACTTTTTGATCCTCTTAGTGGAATAATCCCAAAAAATGGGTTTTGATTAAATCATTAATCACGAATCAAACTCACTAAAATAAGAATTCAAGAATTACCTCTTGAAGCGTGCTTTATCTTTGATCATGAACAACGGAAGATACTAGCGTCTCTATGTAGTCCACGCGAGTGAAAAGTTGAAGGTGGTGTTAGTCATTTTCTGAGAATGATAAAATTGACAATTAGGATTGCAAGGGAAAAAACTTTTCTATTTATAAAGAGCTACTAAAACTCAAATGCTCTTTATTTTTGGACTTTTCCAAATAAGCTCAATCTTATTTAATTAAATAAATATTATTTATGTTTAATATAATTATTTTGAAAAAATAAAATAAAATATTAATCAAATTAAATCATATTTAATTTAATCAACCGTCAATTCTAATTTATTTAATTAAATCATATTTAATAAAATAAATGATATATGTGCTAATGTATTAAACAATTTAAATACTATTAACACATAATTTAATTAAACCTTATTTAATTTAATCGCCCATTCCATTATTACTACTCTATGCATGTGACCCTGTAGGTTCTCGTAACGTTGGCAATAATATTAAATTACTTATTTAATATTATAAATAGTGAGTGTTATCTAGCAACACATCACTGCAACCCAAGTGACGAGAATGTCGTATGATCTGACATAACATTTATGTGATAATGATCATGTGTAGAATTACCCTTTTGTCCTTCTATCTATATTGAACACAAGACATAAATGTGTCACCCTTGTATAGTCTAATATTTTATTTCTCGATCCCCAAGTATACTTGATAATAACAAATAAACCTAATATCTCATATCGACCTATTTGAGCATGAACATGCATTTTACAGTCATACTCTATCAAGAGGCCCACATATATTACTCTTGTATGTGTAGGAGGGAGGTCACTCATGTCCCTCGGCATAATTTGTAAAGTATCCATCAACCATATTTATGATCATCGTGTTACAGACAACGTTTGATTGACAATAAAGTACTCAACTCCACATCTAGGGTCCATAGTACTTTCAGGTCGAAGGGTGATATACACCACTATCATTATGAGAATAACTTATGTATTATTCTCATGGTGGGTGCATCTAGTATAAATATACCTCATAATATTTATACATACGTGAAGACTTGATATCTCATATACCTAACCTGTGAGATACAACCATCAGTCTACTAACATAATAGTCTTTATTCATTACCGTGTCTTATTTGATAATAAAGCTTGACCATGGATACTTTAAGAATAAAATCCTTATGTTTAATGAGATCTCACGATTGAGTCACACTTAATGGATCACTAAACTGACTAATTATTCTAAGGTCTTTATTATGTCATATACAAATAACATAATAAATACAATGCTTAATAAGTATATGTGTTAAAAAACAATATATATCAAGGTCATGATACAAAAACATGTACAACAAATAATGATTGGCTATTAGGACTTACTCCAACAATAATTTCACTCTCCATCTCTCAATGGATTCAACTATGAGACTTGATGATTTAATGTAAGGACATTATCTAAGGATATTTGAAAACATTTTTGTAATCACTCAGTTTTTGTATTCATGTTGTGTGCAGTCCTTCAGCATGTATGCTCATTAATAAAATTCACTATTTTCCAATACTGATGTCGAATCCTTTTGCTAAATCTCATATAAAACTTACAACCAACCATACATTGAATCACCATCCTTTTTGAATCATTTTCTTAATGAACACCTTTTTTTCATGCCATAGTCCTTGATAGCATCCCTTATTACCTCCTTGTTAGTAAACATTATCCCTAAATGAAATCCCATTCCCTTACCACTCTTATAAGTAGGAAACCTCACTCTCTCTTCATCATCATCACTCCTAGGAGAGGTTTACAAATGATCATAATCTTCACATTCTTCTTGACCCATATTACCTTGTTTTTTTCTCTTTGTTGCCACTGTGAACCTCACCTAGGGTCTCAAGGGTTAGTACTTTAGTCCAATCCATCTCCTCAAAATCTTCAATAAATTGAATCTCATTATCCTCGTAACTATCATCATTGGCAACATAATCCTCATCAAGTCCTTATTTAACATTTTCATTATTGCCACCAATAATAGGTCTTTGATGATCTTCAACATGTTCACTATTTCCATCAACATTAGGACTTTCATGTTCTTCAACATGTTCATTATTGCCACCAATAGTACAACTTTGGTGTTCTTCAACATGTTCACTATTGCCACAAGCAGTAGGACTTTGATGTTCTTCAACATGTTCACTATTGACATCAATATTATGTTGGGTGAGACTATGGACACAAAGAAGTATAAACGGGGGGAGGGAGGGGGGGGGGGGGGGGGGTCAAAAAACCTTCTCCCTATAAGACAATTTCAAAAATATTTTAGGTCCCATAAATGAAATCAAATATTTTAAGAAGCGCGAAAGCAAAGCACAAAACTGGAAAGCTAGGAAGCATTTCAATGAATTAAACCAAATGAAATTATACATGATATAACTAAAAACTTGATTGCTTCTAATGCAAGTAAATCACAAGACAACCAAAGTCACTTTAAATAAAGCGATTTAAAAATAGTTTACATATATGTTCATTCAAGATATAATTGTGTCTAATCCGATAAGATTGATGCATCAGAGACCTAAGCTTATACATTAAAAATATATAAGCAAAGTCTAACCTATATGACATACAGTAGATGCAATAATGAACTAATGCAATAGCAATATTACTAGATACTAGAAATTAAAACGAGATAAGGGAAAAAGAAATGATACATAGAGATATATACTGGTTTGGCATTTGTCCTCGCTTTCCCTACTCCACTCTTCAATGGTGTTAATTAACCACTAGAAAATAATCACGACTTTCCATTATTTTAATAGGTTTGATACAAGCATTTTAATTACAACAAACTATCACACGATAATTCCCTCTATTGATGCAGACACTCAAACTGCTAAAAAAAACAAGACCACTAAAGATCTTGATTTAATTACCTTGTTATTCACAATAACCTTCTCCAAGTATTCGTGTGTGGAAATCCACCTAATCTCACTGATTTCTTGTCTAAGCGATTGCCATTAAAGATGGAAACAACTATATATATATCAAAGATGGAAAGATTGGGTTTTGTGATGTCATGATTTGAGTTTTTACACACTTGTTACATTCACCAAAGAAACAACTATATATATCAAAGATGGAAAGATTGGGTTTTTTGATGTCATGATTTGAGTCGAAAGAAAATCATGATTCAAATCAAATTAGATTCCTGATTTGAGTCAATGAAAGCGGAGCCCAAATATGACTTCTTTCAGACATATGATTGGACTCATGGATAACACTTTATTCAAGTCAAAAGAGTCAGTGACTCGAATCAGGTTTGTTTTATGATTTGAATCAAGCAATCCATAAGCAAATCCCAAATTTTCACAAGTTCGAATCAAACACTCAAAATCTTGATTTTAATAGTTCTAACTTATGATTCAAGCCAAGTTTGATGAAATGAAAAAAAGGATAACTTGCTAGGCTCAAAAAGAGACATTATCAAGGAATCAAACTCTCTAAATATATTGAATACTGAGGGATCTTAATGGTACAATTTGCTAAATAACCGAAGCGATTATAATAGAGTTTGAATGCGAATAAAATACAAACACGCGAATATTAAATGGTAAGCAAATTACAAATACGCAAACAAACTCTAAAAACGATACTCAAATTAGTAAAAAACATAAAATAAAATAAAAAGTAAACGATACCATACGATAACGTGATTGCACTTTCACATTATGAATATTCATTTCTTCATCACTAACAATATTTGCATTTCTAACACTAGTGCATTATACATCATCATCATCATCAAAGTTGGTACCTATCTCACTTGAATCCATAATTTCTGGGTTGTCTATTTTGCTCAACATATACATTTATTACCTCAAACCCTATGACATATTTACCAAATTACAAAACATCATAATCATTATTCAAGGCTATAAGACCACGAGAAAAACTATACTATAGGGTTTTAATACCATATACACCTTATATCCTTATAACCCTCAATTTTAATTAAACTCTCCAACTCCATGCATGACATGTAATCTACATCCCAACTCCAATTCATCATAGATAATTCCCATTCAACATACCATTTTACAGGTTCCTCGACTAATCATCCTCTATGGAGCATCCTTAACCTAATCTTACGACTCTAGATGACCTGAGAATTAATCGAAATATAACTTGTATAAATTATCATGAAAGGGGACCACAACATAATAAAGCAGACAACAAAACATTTGGAACCACATGTTAACATTAAAAAAATGAAGGTAGACCACAACAAACGAAATAAACAAAAAAATAAGTGGGCCCATGAAGACTTTACAAAGAGGACAAAAACATAACTTACATGGTATTTGACTTCTTCATTTTTATCCTATTGAGAACGTCCTTTCGCCATCTTCACAATAATGAACGCTTTGAATCCTAGAAAAATAAATGTTGCAGTTTGATTCAGCTTGATTAAGCGAACAACTTGATTGTGCTTGGTTTTAATTCAATTAAGATTCACGTTTGTTTCTCGATTGCAAGTTTGGTTCAATTGAATGAGGAGAAAAAGAGATTAGGGTTAAGTATAGAAACTTAGTTGATTGAGAACACTCTTTGTTTCTTGGCTTTTAATATTTTTTATTTCAAATCTCATTAAAAAATCATTTTTAATATTGTCTTATTAAGCTTGTATTAAAAAATAGTTTGTAATTAAAAATGTAAATTATTTCAATTAAAAACTAACAAACACTAACATGACGTCACTGTTATAGTGTCATATCATAAATAAGAAGGCCACATGTGCAAAAGTGAAGGGGGGAACAAAAATATCTCAAGAAAAATAAAGTATAAGAACTAAAAGGCTGAATTTTAAAATGGAGGATTCAAAAAGTTAAAATCACATGTGCAAAAGTGAAGGGGGAACAAAAATATCTCAAGAAAAATAAAGTATAAGAACCAAAAGGCTGCCTTTTAAAATGGAGGATTCAAAAAGTTAAAATCACATAAATAGAGAGATAAAAAATGCATTTAAATCATTTTTTTTTACTCTTTGATTTTTTTCTCACTATATTTTTATAGGATTTTTTTCTCTTAATTCTACATCTTTTTGGGGTGGTGAATTTCTGTATAAATTAAACGCAAAAACATAAGTGTAGGGATAAAAAGAGAGAAATTAAAGGTTAGGGTTTTATTTAGCTTTAATTTATTTTTCGGTGTTGTTAGTTCTTTTTATTAAAGAAAAGAAGATTTTGTTGGACTATATATGATGAGCAAGAATGAGTTTATTTGGACATGTAAGATGAATTTTCTTCTCTTAAATAGGCAATACTTATAAGTAAAGTTCAGTTTGGAACTGTTTTGAATATAAAAGAATCTCTAGATTTGGTAATTGTGAGATTTTAACTTGTTACCCCCTAAATTATACTTGACACCCCCATACTTTCATATTTCCAAAACTGTCACTGGCTGAAAATTGGTCCAAATTTCTGTTCAAAATTTCCATTAGGCTTAATGAAATTTTCAGTACAGACCAAAATTTCCGGTAGTATATTCTAAGTTTCCAGTATACCGGAAATTTCATAATTTTTCAGTAAGTTTTAGTAAGTTCCAGAAATTTGAAATTTACATGTTAATACCAGAAATTTCAACCTAAGTGAAATTTTCGGTAGTGTTATTTATTTGATTTTTTAGACGTTCAAGATTTTGTCGGCAATTTTGGATGGTTGTGATTGCACCGACAGTTTTGTGTGGCCCAGAGTAAATGCAAAGTTGTATAAATATGGGGTCACATGTTGTTTGATAAAAACATCTCAAAAAATGCATCTTCCTCAATTTTTGATTAAGGCAAAAGTGTACTTCAAAGGAGCTTCACCTTATGTAGAGTCTTGACTTACGGATGACACCATATCTCTTGCCGGCCTGACATCCAAGTTGAATGAATTGTTGCCTGATTCCAAAAACAGAAAGGTGAGAAATATCGAGTTTTGAGAAGATTGGATTGATAATGACAAGATGGTGAAATACAACCTTTTTTAGTTGAAGACCGACGAAGATGTGAAGGAAATGTGGAGATCATTTCTTTGTAGGATAACACAGGGGCCGATCAAGTTAGATGTTAAACTTTCAAGATCAGTTGACGACGTAAGGGAGATGCTGAAACGTCCAGAATCATCTGGTAGTGTTTAGGTGTTTCTTATTTATTAATCATCTGGTAGTGTTTAGGTTTTTCTTAAGTTATATTTAATTTATGTTTAAGTTATGTAATCCATTATTAAATGTTAGTTAATGTTGATGTTGCATCAATGGAAGATAAAATATATTAACAAATAAAGAGTTATGATGAAGATGTCTGAATAATATACAAATGATACAAATAATACATAATATACCAAATCCATGATATACAAAATATGTTTAAATAGCCCCCCCGCGAGTTATGTGTGCAGGCAGTGCAGCCTGAGATAGTCCAATATAAACCTCTCCACCTGGTTTACAAAACCCATGAGGTTATCCATAATAACTACAATCATCTGGAGGTGCTGCTGGTCATCGAAATTAGCTAGAAGAGGCGACAATGACAGATCATCAATAGGTACCTTAACATCAGAAGGCCCAAAATCAGTTGTAGGTGGGGTGATGCAAGAGTGTGATACAGTGAGGTACCACTTTAAGTAACCATCCTCACACTGCGAGGGGTGTTGAACAATGACTGCTCGATCTCTAATGGCACGACCAGAGTTGATGAAGTTACTCTAAAACCACCAATCAATACTCGCAGATGGTATATCTGGAATTGGTCTTGGAATACTCTGAACATAATCATATAGTTGCAGACACCTCTCAAGCAAGTGTCTAGCAACTATGGTCTCCCACCACATATAACCTGAATATAATGACAAGTCCTCAAACTCACGGTGGACTCTATGATCAGTGTATGGTTTCCAGATGACATCATCTATAGTCAGTGGATCGATCCAACAACACCACTGGGATGTGCATGCCTGGCCTTCCATCTCTTTGCTCGTGGGGACCCCACTGGGCAATGCCGCACTCTATTGTCACAGATGGTGGGGAAATGCTCGTATATCCAACATTGATATCAAAACACAGACACAATAAATAATAAATAAGAAATGTTATTCGTAACAATTAAATAAGAAATTAACAAAAAATAAAAATTTCAAGTATACTTGAAACATACTCAAATAGCCAACAAGTTGTTTGGTCTCAAAGACCGTTGCCGCTCTAAAGGCTGTATATAGAAGGGTCAACACAGAACACCCCTAAGACCAACTAGTTTCCTCGAGGCTACTAAAGAGGCATACGTACCAGACATTAATATAAACACCAGACTTGTTCGCAAAGAGAGTACATGTTACTATATATAGCATGTACGCCCTAGCAGCAACCTCATAACTCCCAGCAGCTACAAGTTAATCATATGTCTTCTGAAGCCAAAACATACGAAAGTGTGCACCCTTGTTGACGCTAAACTCTTCCTGCAAAACTGCCTCAAACACTTACAAATCTCGTGCAATAATCTAACATGCAAGTGACATGCTAAGTATGAGAACCGTCTAAAATCTGCCGCCGATGGGGAGATGGAACAATAAGGAGACATCATCCAGAGTGATAATTATCTCCTCAAACGGAATATGAAATAAAGATGTCTCCTTGTGCCATCTCTCAATAAAAGCACTAAGTAGTGGAGCGTCAAGCATGGTGAGGGAGCAGTGGGCAAAATCAAGCAGCTGGAACTCCTGTATAATCTGACTGACCTGCTCAAGCATCAGAATCTTCGGGAAGTCCTTCATCTTCGACTCGTGCGATGTCACCTTCAGTGTGAGACGCTTCTGTGATAAACAAATATATAAAAAAATAGCATTTAGCTTTCATGGCACAATAATAAACAAATTAGAGTTAAACATAAAAGACATATACCTCTCCTTGCCATAGTCGTAATGCCACATGGTCAGCATACTCAGTAGGCACTGACCGGTCAATGGGTCCTCCATGGAATCCTCCATCAGCGTGCACAGAGGGCTCGGTCGAAGGAGTTGTAACCTCCGTGTTAGCAGAAACAGATGGGACCGAATCAGCTACAACAACATCTGGCTGGACCACCCGAGCAACATCCTCCAAACTTGCCTCCCCAACCACCAGATCGACAACTGAATCTGCAACCTCCTCAATAACCATATTAGCAACAACAGCATCTGGCACCACCTCATATCTAGGCTGATCTACTTGTCGTACCAGTCGGCGTCGAGTGCAAAGAGGTGCCTAAAACTGACCTTGCTCAGCCAACCGCTTCTGGTGTTAACTGGTTGGGGCCACTCGTCCAACATGTATCTAGGAAGACTTAACCTTAGCACCCCTGGCAACCCTACCCTAGTCTGCCGCTCGATCAACATCTCTCCCTGCAATAGTGACGTCTATGCCTTTGTATTTCACTACAAAAGAAGGAAAAATAAAAAAATTGTAGCGACTACCGGAAATTTCATAATTTTCGATATAAAATCCCATTGATTATACTAGATATTTCAGAATTTTCGGTATAAAATCCCATGGAATATACTAGAAATTTCAGAATTTCCGATACAAAACCAGGTTTTTATAACTATAAAAAATTATGAAATTTTCGGTATATTCCATGAGATTTTATATAGGAAATTTTGGAATTTCCGGTAAATGTTTAATGAAAACACTAGAAATTTTGAAATTTTTGATACAAAATACCAGAAATTTTGAAAAAATTGGTATAAATACTCACTATTTTTGAAATTTCTGATACTTGCTCCAAATTTCCAGCATCGCCCCAGCAATTTCAAAATCTCGCCTCTGCATGACAAATTTTGAATTTTTTAAAAATAATTGTACAAGGACAGTGTCGTCTTTTTATACGTGAAGGGTGTCAAATGCTAGTTAATAAACTCTTTAACATATACTACTAGTAATTTTTGGGCATAATTAGTCACTGGGTCCCTTAACTTTGAGCGAAGTTTCGCTTTGGTCCCCGAACTAAAAAACGTTACATAATGATCCTTTAACTTAAGTTCCGTTAAACCATTTGGTCCCTTCCGTTAGTTTGTGTCAAAAAAACGTTAGCATTGTGTGAGCTGACATGCCAAGTAAGCAAATTTTTAATTCCACATCAGCACATGGTTATATTACGTTACATAGGGTTCCATTTGCAGCTTCAGTTTTCTTCCATTTGCAGCTTCAGTCGTCTTCCATATTTTCAACTTCTTCCATTTTCTTCTTCAAATCAGGGTTAAATTCTCTTCTTCCATGTGTCTTCTTCCATCTTCCATTTTCTTCTTCAAATTAGGGAATTAGGGTTCAATGTCAAAGATTGCAAGCAATGCCTCAACTTCAAACAATCAAAGCTATGGTACATCTGGATCTGTGATTCGTAGAAACAAGAGAATCGAGTGCTTTTGCCAAGATGAAAGTGTTCTTAGAATAGTGAATGATGTGAACAGTGTCAACAAGAAGAGAAAATTCAGGGGTTCTAGAAATTACAGAAATCACATTGAAAAGGGTTGTAATTTCTTCAAGTGGTTAGGTGATGAGTTTGTTGATGAAAGGGATTTGAAGCTTGAAAGACAAAAGAAAAAAATTAACAAATTGAAGAATGAAGTTATCTACACTAAAGGGTGGCTGAAAATGTCCATTGTGGTTGGGATTGTAAGCTTAGGGTTGAACCTTGTGTTTGTAACAATGTATTTCAATTAGTTTTAGGGTAGTTCAAAGTTATGTTTTCACATTTTCAATGTTTTGTTAAGTTTGTTTAATGAATAATGTATTGTTATGTTGGTTCAATGAATAATGTCTGTGCGTTTTTCAACATAACTATATGTGCTACATTACTGGTACAATTTTGTGAGACCTAACTGGTACAAATTTGTCTCAATATTCAACCTGTAAAAAATGCAGCCCAAGGACTAATATTTATGGAAACAAATAGTAATATAACTTGGCATTATAAGCCATTCCAACTTTCATTAACAGATTCAAAGTTTGATACGTAACTGGTTCAATAACAAAAGGCCATTATAAGGCATTAATATGACATTCCAAAATGAGGTACATCTACAAAACAGATGGGCCGTTGTAAATTGGACAAAATGTGCCTTATATAATGACATTCCAAAATGTGCCTTACAAAAACAAAACAGCCAGGCCATTAAAAGGCATTACAAAATGACATTACAAAGTCTTAGCAGACATAATAATAATGATCAAGGTTGGCTTGAAACAGGCTTGCCACCTTTATGACGTTTTTTTAGTTTTGGATGGTGGCTGACTTGTAACAATAGGTGGTAGTGGTTGACTTGTAACAGCTTGTGGTGGTGGCTGAATTGTAACAACTTATGGTGGTGGCTGACTTATAACAATAGGTGGTGGTGGTTGACTTGTAACAGCTTGTGGTGGCGGCTGACTTGTTGCTTCTTGTACCTGACTTGAATCAACTGTTGTTGGTGGCTGTGTTATTGCTTCTTGTACCTGACTTGGAGGAGCTTGTGGTTGTGGTAGTTTACAAGTGCCCTTGTTGTGACCATCCTTGTGGCAACGACTACACTTGATACTATGTCTTGCCCTCTTCATGTGTGTCTCATCCCTCACCATTTCTCCAGCTTCCCTATTCCTTTTTTTCTTTGGCATTCCAGGCTACCTCTTTATTGGTGGTGGCTGAAGATCAACAACACTAGTCTTTGCCCACAAGGCTTTCCCATTAAGTGGATATATAACAGGTGCATAGCAAGCAGCATATTGTTCCTTCTTATAACATTCAGGCACAAATTCATCAATCTCTAAATGTTGATCCTTCATGCAAGACATTGCATGACAACAAGGAAGTCCAGTCAACATCCATATTCTACATGAGCATTCTTTCTTGTAAAGGTTGACAACATATTTTTCTCCATTGAGTGAAGTATGCCTTACCTCATAGTCATATTCATTTGCACGCCTGTAAACAAGTAGCCTTTTAATGTTAGTCTATGTACACAATTAGCCATTTGAAAGTAATATTCAACAAATCAACCATGTTACCTCACAATCTAATTATTGGTTTTCTGTGACTCCCTTTCCATCCTCTTCTTGATGTTAGGTAGTATGATGCCATCGTATTTGGTAATCTTTTTCCTATTGGATTCTCATATCTGCATTAGATATACTCTAATTTCTTCAAGCATTGTCACAATGGGCTTGGATTTAGCAGCTACAAACACAGAATTGAACGCCTCTGACATATTGTTAACCAAAGTGTCACAACCTGAACTTGACTGAAACCTTGATTTGCTCCAGAATCTTAGTGGAATTTTGATGAGATGTTTGAAGGCCTCTTCATTAACTCCCTTGATTTCAAACATTATTTTCTCCCAAGCATTTACATAACTTGCACATGCAGCCCTCCACATCAATTCCTTTAATTTCAGGCCAGGGAACTTCTTCTTGAAGTTGCTATATAAATGTCTGCAATATAAAGTAAGTGTAAACCAAGTAGGTCATGCAAGTAATTCAGAAAAACTAAGTATGTCATATGCAACAAGTAAGTAAACATAATACCTAACACAAAATCTCTGGTCAACATTACCAAGTAATTCATCAAGAGCTGGCAGTAAATCATGCATTCATAATTAAGCAAGTCTGTTGGTGAAAATAAAACAATTGGCTAACAGTTAAAATTCAAGGTAAGAGGTTAAAACCTTTTGTTGATCACTAATGAAGGTATAGGTTCTTCACAACCTGACTCCTCCCAAATCAGGTATCAATAATTCTAGAAACCAACTCCATGAGTATTTAGTTTCACCCCTAACAACAACATATACAATTGGTAGCATTTTGGTCATTTGGGTCCCTCCCAATAGTAGCTAGTATTTGTCCTCCATAGTATCCCTTTAAGAAACAACCATCTAATCCTATAATAGGTCTACACTTAAAAAAACTGTCCTTTCAACCTTTGAGAGATCAAAAAACTGTCATTTCCCCTTTCCTTTCCCCTTACCTTTCCCCTTACCTTTCCCATTGCCTTTTCCCTTCTTCTTACTTGTTGTATTCACTCCATCCTCATCAATTGCTATCTCTCCATCAATACCTATATCATTCTCTGAGTCTTCAAAATTAACATTCAAAACACTGTCATCACTTCCATCTTCTGGCACATCTCCTTGGTTACAGATAACTACCTCATCTTGTTCTTGGTTATAGTTCAGTCCTTCATTGTTTTCATCTACTTCAACATTCATCCCTACACCCACATTCTCCTCAATTTCAGGGGTGGTCCCCACATCATCCATACTGTTACAGTTTGTCTCCTCTTGACCCACATTCTCCTCCATTTCATAGTTGGTCCCCACATGACCCACATTTTCCTCAATTCCAACATTTTCCTCAACTTCATCAATTGTTGTCCCCTCTTCCACCACATCTTCACCAAGTATGGTCCCACCTTCATTACTTCCCCTTTCATGTACTTCACCAACCACATATTCAGCCATTGTGGTCCCATCTAGATTATTAACCATATCAGGCCCTTCAGCAAACATATCTTCACCCAATATGCTCATATCTGGCAATGAGAGTATGGGCTCTTCAATAACATCAGGTTCAGATACAGGATGTGTAACATACAAATGGCATTCCCCAGTTAACACTACAATTGTTCTCATCCTATCAGTCCCCTTATCATTTTCTAACTGAACTATATCATTAGCAAACATGTCATCATAATACCAAAACCTATCTATAGTAGGGTAACCTAACTCTCTTAACTTGTCCAATATTTCAAAGTAACTCCAATAATCAGGATTAACATCCTATATCTCCTCTAACCCTACATAATCCGACTTGGTAAAATTTATAAACTCCCTAGAAAACTCACTAGAATGATGAACAACACACTTAAACCTACTCTCCATGACCTAATCAGCCTACATATAGTATCAGAAGTACTAAGTAAGTTAGGTATAGAAGAAAGTCAACATTTTTAGTAACCTATTTATGCAAGTTCGTACCCTAGGGTTTTATTTTTTGCAGGCGATTGAAGAACGAAGTTCTTCTTCAATGGAAGGTTGTTGTCAACAATGTCGCTATCGTCGTCTTCAATGAACTTCGTCTTCAAAGAAGTGTTGTTGTAAACAGTACTAGTGCAAAAAGAAGAATATAATTTTAAAATTTACACCCATTATACTAAAAGTAGGTGTAAATAAAAAACACGGTGGCAATTTTGTAAATAAAGTGTCATTTTAAGTATTAGCACGTGACAATAGACACCCTATTTTTTAAAAACGGGTGTAAATAAGAAACTCGGTGACAATTTTGTAAATGAAGTTTCATTTTAAGTATTAGCATGTGACAATAGACACCCTATTTTTTAAAAACGGGTGTAAATAAGAAACAAGATGACAATTTTATAAATAAAGTGTCATTTTAAATATTAGCACGTGACAATATATACCCAATTTTTTAAAAACAGGTGTAAATTCAAAATATTATTATAATTAAATCTCTATTACTCCCGTTAAATTTAAAATAAATGTAAATTTTGATAGATTAAAAAAAGTGCTTTCTTAAATATTAGACTTCTAAAAAATTTTTTTAATCAAATTAAAAAAAATAAAAAGAACTTTTATTAAAATAAAATAATAAAATATCCTTTCCAAAATATTTTGTATCTATTAAAAACACTCTCTTAATCAAAATAAAAGTAAAAAAAATATATTTTGGCTAACAGGTAAAAACTGGTCTAATATAATTTTATTTATTTTTGTAAAATACATACATTCGTAAGATGTTTTCTTAGTAAAATAAATTTATTTGTTTTAAAAAAGTTTCACAAAAATAAAACAAAAGGGTCAAAATTTGTTCAGAACCCTAGTAAGTTAAAAAGATCTTTAATTTCCTCTTTTCCCATTTGCAGTTGCGCCTTTTTTCAGCCTCTCGTTCAATTGCTTGTAATGTGTCCTCCCCTGCAGCTACAAAACTAACAGGACAAGGATGAGATATGATATAATCAGAATTGAGAATATGGGTAGCGGTGAAATGGGAGTTGTAGAGAGTGACGGTGCTTCATTACAATCAATCAGAAGAGTACCCTACTTTTACGAACCAACAATCGACGATTACTACTATGGTCAAGACCACCCAATGAAACCCCACCAAATACGCATGGCTCATAACCTCGTCATCCACTATGCACATCACAGTCGTATGCAAATCAATCGGCCTTTCCTCACCAGTCCCAAAAACATCCTCCGTTTTCACGCTGACGACTACGTCAACTTCCTTTCCTCCGTTTCACCCGAGATTTTTTCTGAGAATTCTCACTCTCATTATCATCAGCTTAAGTAGTTTAATTTTTTATGGTCTTTTTCCGTTCTGCCATGCCTCTGCTGGGAGATCCATTGGTTCTGCTGTTAAACTTAATCATGATGATTCAATTAATCATTCAATTCCAACTCACACGAATGTTGCCTCATCGCCCACCGAATCATGTCTCATCCTCCTTCAGATTTTCCCTCAAGAGAAATGTATGCTCTCTATCTCTCTTGTAATTGAAACTTAGGGTTTTTCCCTCTGTTTTTGACAGTCTCTGTTTGATCAATGAATGATTAATGAAGGAACTATGTCTTAGAAATAGAGTGACTCGTCATTCTTATTTTAGAATAAGGGTTGAGTTTCTGATTTTGACGTCCCTTTTATATATATATATATATATATATATATATATATATATATATATATATATTTTTTTTTTTTTTTTTTTTTTTTTTGGATTTAAAGGCTAACTTGTTATTCTATTGTGACAATGCTCTAATTTGCTACTTGTTTGTTTCGAAATTGAATCTATTCATCATTGTATGGATAAATCTTGAATGTTATAGGGGTTTTTAAAGAAACTTTTTCTACATTTGAAATTGATTGTATGGTGGTACGATTTATACTTAATGACAGAGTTTGCTTCTTGAGAATTTTGGATCTAATAATAATGTATACCTAATTATAGAATTTTCTTATTAGTGTATACTTTAACTGACAAGGATTGAGTTTTATATACTTTGATATTATTTTGTATGTGCTTTTCATTTTTGAAAATAACAGGTAAAATAATGTGTTTGCGCCTCAACATATGCCATTAAAAGGGGTCAGGTTAGTTGGTGTACTATGTTTAGCATAGAATGGTCATAGGAAGGTGGATATGTTTAATTTAGTGGTCAAATGATATTAGCAGACAACTATGGGAAGTTATTTTACTAATGTTATAGTTTCTATTGCTCTTATTTTATTTGTATTAGATCCAGTTTTTTTCTAGGATTTTATTGTGAAGATGCTTAACCATTTTCTGTTATATGTTATGGTGTCTTTCTAGATACTTAACATTGTCTTGTTTCTTTTATGTTTAACATATTCACTAAAACTTGTTACAGACTATAAATGATTATTTTTCTTTCTTTTGTTGTTACTTCTATTATATCTTAATTTAAAGGAAAATAATGATGTTAGATCATACATGTCTAATGTGGATAACAAACTAGAGAAATAAATTAGTGCAAGCGTAGATTTCAAGTCCTCACTGGAGATATCGACTCAGGCATTCTTACAGCCAAAACTCACTGGCGTGATTATCATTCTCAGGTTAACTCTCTATTGCTATGGCAATTCATCTTTTTGTTTATGTTTTCTGTATTTTGTTTTAAGGTGCAAAATTTAATCTTATGATTTGTTGTGTTGGACACTTGGATTAACTATTTTATAGTGACAGCAATGATGATGTTGTTTTTGGTGGTCTTGTAGGTGAAAGAATTACCAGCCTATCTAGCAGTAGCTTCAAACACCTCCGGTTCAACTCCAAAAGAGTTGTTTGAAGATCTTGCCGAAGAGCTAGAGAAACAAGTGAGTATGCTCAAGTGTATTATTTATGGTTGGTGTTGAATGATCCAACTAGCCTTTTATTCTTTCTCCCTTACGATTATTTTTCAAAATATTTTTTGTTCTTTTAGGTGCTCTAGGGAATAACTTAAATTTCAATTTACTGTAAAGGCAAGATAAAGAGCCATTAAATGTCATACTTTCAATTTTATTTTCTCTTACGATAAATCACCAGGCATTGAATGACTTTAGTTATAAGCTATCCCACAAGGATCTATAGCAACCTAAATAAATTTAAGCTATCTCACATCAATAAAAAAACAATTTGGGTACTAATGATAAATTCCATTATACATATCTTACTATGTTGCGACAATATTATTCCTTGGCTCATGAGCTGGACAACTTCTACATCTATGCATCCAGATAAACTTTGAAAATAAGTGTTCTCATAAAAACTCAATCTTCCTTCTTATTTAATATTACAGTATCAAGAAGAAAAGAGCCAGATAAAAGATGCAGTGAAGTTGGCAAAGGTATGAGGGATTGATCCTTTGTGGTTTTTGTTTAATAATCCTTTTCTGACAAATGCGATGTTATCTTACTTCCCAGATCACGATGTCGACAACCTGGACTTTTGAAGACTTCAAATCAGCTTTATCAGAACACATTAACTCTCCACCTGTATCTGATAACAATTTTAAGGTAGGTACACGAGTGACATATACACACAACCATGAATACTGAATTTTTTTACATCATGGTTAATAATTGTCTATAATAATTGTCTATGATAATAATTTGTGGAACAAATGGCAGGAAACTGGAGCATGCCTTTATAGTGATCACTGCCAATTTGCTCATGGTATTGGGGAGCTTCGCTCGGTGATCCGCCACCCACGCTACAAAACCGAGGTCTGTAGGATGGTCTTTGTTGGGGTTGTTTGTCCCTATGGCCATAGAAGTCATTTCCGTCATGCACTTACTGAGCAAGAGAAAGCTATATCACAATCTACGCCAAGATCAAGGAAGCTGGAAAGACAAGTAGTCTTAGGGAGTTGTTTGTTTGATTCAAAACATATACAACAGTACATAATAATATTCTTGATTATCAATTGAAGTCTAGAGCATGATTCTTGACATTTTGATTTTTGAACTTTACATACATACGTCTATATTGGTCCCAACACAGCGAACAAGTACTATGTGAAATAATACATTTTTTTTGGATAGTTTTGTAATGATACTCCTTCGAAAGTATTTAAAAGGTGTAAATTATATTTAAAAAGGGTGTAAATTAGCATGTATTTACACCCGGTTTTTATAAAAATATGGTGTAACTAAGAAAGTATTTACATCGGATTTTTATTAAAATAGGGTGTAACTAAGAACTTATTTACACCCGATTTTTATTAAAATAGGGTGTAACTAAGAACTTATTTACACTCGATTTTTATAAAAATAAGATGTAATTAAGAACGTATTTACACCCGATTTTTATTAAAATAGGGTGTAACTAAGAATGTATTTACACCTGATTTTTATTAAAAAAGGGTGTAACATAACATGTATTTACACCCGTTTTAAACGGGTGTAAATGCGTTAGACATTTCTCACCCGATGAATATACACCCGTTTTTTGTTAAATTTAAATGGGTGTAAATTAAATAAAAAACGGGTGTAAATTAACCTTTTTGTACTAGTGAGCTGCTATCGTCCTCTCTGAACCTGAGCTTTCATCCAACAATGTAAGTATGCCCTAATACGTTTCATCTTCTTCAAATAGATGTTAAGTGTAATATAAATTCCACCTCATCCATTAAAATAAATACAGAAATTCCACCTCAGCCATTTAAAGTCCAGCAATGCATATTTTAACGTTTTTCCAACAAAAACTAACAGAAATGACTAATATATGTAACAGAGTATAAGTTAGTGGACCATAATGTAACGATATGACTATCGAAAATTTCATAATTTCCGGTATAAAATCCCAGGAATATATCAGAAATATCAGAATTTCCGGTATAAAATCCCATGGAATATACTAGAAATTTCAGAATTTCCGGTACAAAACCAAGTTTTTATAACTATCGAAAATTATGAAATTTCCGGTATATTCTATGGGATTTTATACAGGAAATTTTGGAATTTCCGATAAATATTTAATGAAAACACCAGAAATTTTGAAAAATTTGGTATAAATACTCACTATTTTTGAAATTTCTGATACTTGCTCCAAATTTCCAGCACCCCCCAGCAATTTCAAATTCTCGCCTCTGCATGATAAATTTCGAATTTTTTAAAAATAATTGTACAAGGACAGTGTCGTCTTTTCGTACGCGATAGAGGTGTCAGGTCTAAGTGGAAGGGTGTCAAATGCTAGTTAATAAACTCTTAACATATACTACTAGTAATTTTTGTTACATTTTATAAAGAGTAAGCTTCTTTTATTTTTATTATGAAAGTACTCTTTCCGATTCTTTTTATAAGAAACACTTTACTTTTTTAAATTTATTAAATAATTAATATATCTGGTATATATTATAGACTATATATATTAATTATTTAATAAATCTATAAAAGTAAAGTGTATTTTATAAAAAGGACCAGAAAGATGATTAGGTTTTGTTAAAAAAAGAGATCTGCCATCTGATCTTAAATGATTGTTTAACGCGGGCCCTTCACCTCTCATCATTAGTAGAGACATGTAGTTGTATATGTCAAACATGGCGTCCTTAGACCATCTCCATCGCACGTTACTTTGATGGTGTCCGTCAGCTGAAATAGAAAAGCAAGTTAATGTGTATCGCCATGTCATTCTTCATTGCATTGTAATGCAACACTAGTTCAACGGTTCTTTTATTAAAATATAATATAATTTCTAACCGTTGAAACACAAGGGCTCTTTCTATTTATTTATTTTAAATAATTTATTTGGTTATAAATAGAAGCAAATAATATTCAAATTTTGTCTCATAAGTTTATTTCATTCTCACAATTTTATCATTTTACTCATAGTATTTTAAATTTTACTTTCACAATTTCATCTTTTAACCTTCAATTGATCATATATTTTACCCAATTTCTCATCTTCTTACTTCAAATTATTATTGTTAAGGTCAAATGAACCCTAATTAATATAATTCTCAACAATCTATGTTCCATCTCATGCAAAATTATCAAAATCCAAATCCTCAAAATTATCAATTTCCCTCACCTCCAACAAACTCTACCGTATTTTTTCCGTTGCCAAACAACCCAAATATGTATTAATATATTAACTAAAGTGGTGGGACCCAATATGAGTTCTTTAGAGTTGCACCATTGGAATAAAAATTGAATGAGTTATTTGAAGATGATGTGTCTTGATGGATCCCACAAAGAATCAAAAAGTGGGTTGCACCATTGGAGATGCTCTATGAGTTACTATCTCTGTCCCAAATTATAAGTCACTTTGCAAAAAGTATTTGTCCCAAATTATAAGTCACTTTACCATCCCAATACAACATTAATGACATTTTTTCTAATATACCCTTAACTATTTATTTCTCTTTCTTCTTTTGATTCAATTATTTTCTCTTTCCTCTGTAATTAATAAAAGACAATAGTGTAAAGTGATACATAATTTTTTTTTCCATACAATAATGATTAATTTTCTTAAACTGTGTGAAATACACAAAACGTCTTATAATTTGGGACGGCGGGAGTAATTTGTTATAGTAACATTTTCACTCTAAGAGTTATATTAGTGGAGTACTTTTTTATTATAGTAACATTTTCACTCTTGTCTAGAAAAGTTAATTTAACATAAAATTTTACCATAAAATTTGACAACAAGTAGTAGTAATACTTACCATAATTACACACTGAATAATATATTTATCATAATATTTTTTTAAAATAAAAAATATATTTTTATTAAAAATAAATAAGTACTGTATAACAAAATATAAAATATTATTAATCAATTTTACTATTTCGTTAATCATACAAATTATTTATTTTACCTATAATTTATGTAATTTTTTTATTTTATAAATCAATACAATACATAATATTAACTATTTATTTTGTATAATATACTATTGTCAATTTGCAAATCTGAAATATAAATGATTTATACTTTGTATTTTGTTGGTAATTATTTAAGTAATGAAAATGATTATTAAATTATATATAAAATAAATAAATGAAAATATATAAAATAAATAATTAATAACATATATTTTTGTAATTACTCCCTCCGTTCCACAATAAGTGACCAGTTGACTTTTCACACAAATTAAGAAAAAGAGAATAAATGAAGGAGAGAGAATGATATTTTTACTAAAGTACCCTTGTAATATATTGGGAATGATGAAAGTAATATTAATTAGAGGGTAAAATAGGAAAAGTTGTATTGAAAATTAAAATGGATCATATATTTTGGGACACCATTTTATTTCAAATGACTCACTCATTGTAGGACGGAGGGAGTATAAAGTAATAAAATTGATTAATGATTAATGGAAATATCTTATATTCATATGAAAAAAGAGTTATATATTTTTTAAATTTATTTTTATTATAAAAAATTGTAAAAGTTATTAATATTTTTGTAATTATAAAGTAATAAAATTGATTAATGATTAATGGAAATATCTTATTTTCATATGTAAAAAGAGTTATATATTTTTTAAATTTATTTTTATTATAAAAAATTGTAAAAGAAAAACATTATTTATTGTATAAATACTGATTGATATCAAATTTTAGAGTAAAAAATTGTGTCACCGAAGGATTCCTTAATAATTATAGGTAAACTCATAATTGGATTGAGTTTCTATTTTTGTTTTGATTATATGATTATGCTTGAAAAATTCTCTTTTAGATTGAGTTTTCTCTTAGTACTGGAGTATTTCCGAGTGTAGTTCCTTGAAAAAAAAAACCTCTTCACACTTAGAGCATCTTTAACGGTGCAACTTATTTTTAGGTTTTTTTGTAGGATACATCAAGACATATCATCTTCAAACAACTCATCTAATTTTTTTTTCAATGGTGCAACACTATAGAATCTATATTAGGTCCTACCATTTTTACTTTAATGTATTAATGTTCTGCATTCATTGGCTACTATCACCTATTGTTAGAATATTAAATATTATTTTAATAAATTATACCGTTGCATTGGAATGCAACGTTTGCTTACCTGGCAAACCACTAACAACACTTTTTTGTTGACAGCTGGCGGACTTATGCAAAGCAACTACCGCTGGAGATGGTCTTACTATCTCTTCTTGTAAGTACAATTTAATTTTAGAATATAGGTGACATGTGTGAATCATTGCCATGGTTCTCCATAGTCCATGACAAGACACTGCAGAACGCCGGCGTGTTCTTTCGGTCAACCGGAAAGCTACGTTTCCAATTCTATACGCTATCAAAATCTTGTTGTTTTCACATTAGAACAACCATCACAAACACGCATCTCAACAACAACCTATTGAGGCAATTATTAGAGTTTTTTCGAAGTGATTTTTTTTTAAAAGCAAAAAGAATTTATTGATACTAAGGCATAAGACATGCCAATACAATCAGATACAACAAGGACCAAAACAAGTCTCTAAATAGTGTCACCACACCTAAAAACCTGCTAAAGAAACGGATACAAATAACCACCAAAACACACTACACCAAGCTAGCAGACGGCCATTGCATAAACTAGCACCAAACACTGACTTTAAAACACACAGCACTAAACTATTACTCTCTCTCTCTCTGTTCCTTTTTAAGTACTCCTTCCGTTCTACAATGAGTGATCAAACACACTATTTCACACATATTAAAAAAAATGTAAAAAATACTCCTTTCGTCCCAAATTATAAGACGCTTTGGGCTTTTCACACAAATTAAGAAACTTAATTATTATTTTATGGGAAAGACAAATTATATATAACTTTACAGTAATGCTCCTCATAATTATATAGGAGAGAGAAATTAAAAGAGTTGAAAGAATAAATAATAATAAATATTTGAGGGTATATTGGAGAAGATGTCATTTATATTGCATTGGGAATGTAAGATGACTTATAATTTGGGACAAATTTTTTTGACAAAGTGACTTATAATTTGGGATGGAGGGAGTAAGAGAGAGAATAATTATTTTACTATAGTACCTCTATTCATGTATTGAAAATGATGAAAGTTTAATTAATTAGAGGGTAAAATTGAAAAAAGTGTATTGGAAATTGAAATGAATCATTCATCTTGAAACACTATTTTATTCCAAATGGGTCACTTATTTTGGGACGGAGGGAGTATCATTTTTAGAATAATTTTTTGTTTTTTTTTAAATTTTCATTTGTAAAGTTTAAGATAGTACTCCCTCCGTCCCACAATGAATGACCCATTTGAAATAAATTTGTGTCCCAAAATGTATGACCCATTTCAATTTTCAATGCAACTTTTCCTATTTTACCTTCTAATTAATATTACTTTTATCATTCCCAATACATTACAAGGATACTTTAGTAAAAATATCATTTTCTCTCATTCATTTATTCTCTTTTTCTTAATTTGTGTGAAAAGTCATCTGGGTCACTCATTATGGGACGGAGGGAGTATTTATTACACTTTTGTTAAAATTACCCTAAGTAATTATTACAGAGAGAAAAAAAGTAAGAGGAATGTAATAAATAATTACTCCTTCCGTCCCACAATGAGTGATCCAGTTGACTTTTCACACAAATTAAGAAAAAAAGAATAAAGAATAAATGAAGGAGAGAGAATGATATTTTTACTAAAGTACCCCTATAATGTATTGGGAATGATGAAAGTAATACTATCTTTGTTCCAAATTATAAGTCATTTTGCAAAAAATATTTGTCCCAAATTATAAGTCACTTTAGAATTCCAAAACAACATTAATATTTTTTTCCTAATATACCCTTTGTTATTTATTTCTCTTTCTTCTTCTTATTCCTTTAGTCCGCTTTTCAATATAATTAATGAAGGACAATTTTGTAAAGTTATAGATCATTTTAATTTTTCATAAAGTAATAATTGTATTTCTTAAACTGTGTGAAATACTCAAAACGTCTTATAATTTGGGACGGATGAAGTATTAATTAGAGGGTAAAATAAAAAAAGTTGTATTGGAAATTGAAATGAATTATATATTTTGAGACACCATTTTATACCAAATATAATTCACTTATTGTGGAACGGAGGGAGTAAGAGTATTATAAGTAAGAGGAAAATTATTGTTTAAAAAGTAATTATAATAATTAATTTTTTTGGTATATATAAAAAATAAAAAAATAACACTTAAAAAAACTGAGAGAGTAAATAAAACTTCACTGAATTTAAAACAAAAACTCCAGCCGCCACACCTAACACCATGATACCATAAAAGACACACTACACCTTTAAATCACAAATAGGGGCGGAGCCACAATACACTGAGGAGATGCAACTGCACCCCCAGACATTTAAAAAATTGTATGTGTTATTCATAAATTTTGATTTTTAATCAATATATTAATCAGTGAAGTGCTGATTGAACCCTTTGAAATTTATTAATTATTCATGGTTAATGACTTTGCACCCCACCAGACCAGTGTGACATGAGCGCATTTAAACCACATATACTGACACACGCAGGAAAAGAACCACCCTTAATAAATAAAAACCTCTTTGATTCAGCATTTATTCTACACATCATTTTATATTATTCATTCACTTTTCAAATTTGGTTTACCAGCATACACATTTTTCTTGTTCATATACTGTATATTATTCATTAATAAATATAATTTTTTTGTTAGTTTGAAAAACATAAAATTCTTTTAATTATTGTTATTTTAATCATGAAAATTTAGCTCATGCACATTAATTATTGTTATTTTAACTTTATAAAATTTTATACAATGGCCGCATACCTTAATTAAAGTCTTTTAAAATTTATTTAATTATATACATTTAAATTTTACAATTTTAATATCATTATTTTAATATATGTATAATATTATCATTATAAAACAGGTTTATATCGCCATCTAATTAGCATTCCTATGATATAAATTTATACTATAATCATAATTTAATAATAATTGTCAAGTATTTTATTTTTATTAAAGTAATTAGTTTACAATGATAATATATAAATTATTTTTACTAATATATTTTATTTCAATTTAAATATTATAAAAATTTGTTGATCATGATTTATAATAAGATAAACATATAAGGACATGTCGAGTGTATATGGGGCCGATTGTTTTAGGTTTTAAAAAATGAATTTTTTCTTTTATATTTGTAAATCTGTTTTTTATAAATTGAAAGACTAATTTTGATATTCTATGATATAAATATATATTATTGAAATTTAAAACATAGTCGAAATAACAATTTAAAAAAAAATGTATCTCAAAAATAGTTTTTATGAAAAACTATTTGAAATAGCTTTAAACTTAAGTGATTTTTTTTAAAAAATTTTTGATATTCAAGAGGATGAAATATCTAAAATAACATTTTAAAAATAACAATTTAAAGCAATTTTTTCATTTGAAGCTTTTTTAAAAAAAAAAATCTTTGTAAATTTTTTTTTACAAAAATATGTTACACTATAAATATCATTTCTAAAAAACTGAAACAA
This sequence comes from Lathyrus tuberosus, assembly GCA_022829125.1. Classification (NCBI taxonomy): domain Eukaryota; kingdom Viridiplantae; phylum Streptophyta; class Magnoliopsida; order Fabales; family Fabaceae; genus Lathyrus; species Lathyrus tuberosus. The sequence continues at coordinate 2,989,953 of JALAZF010000266.1, read as the reverse complement.
ACGGATTTATGATTAAATATAAAAAGTTTAATAAAATATTTTGTACCTCCTGATTCAGGGTCCTGGCTCCGCCACTGATCACAAATACCAATACGGAACCTTGTCGGACAAGATCTCCCGACGAAAGCCATAAACTAACTGATAAAGAGCAATCCTGAAACTCATGGGCAACCAGGGCCCCCTGATACTGAAAAATGCCAAGGACCGCATAACACTGACCAAGAAAAAATCAGGACGCCATCACATGCCCAAGAAAAAACTGATTCAGGTACTGAAATCCATCACCATGTGCACAACAAAACAACACCACGAATCCCCAGCAGCATCACCAACAACATACAGACACAATAGGCTGCTAATGCGCTGTAACCGAAAACCTCAGCACCATGATGGCATTACACGCTACAAACCACTAAGCAAACTCCCACACAGCAGAGATATAAAGCAGCATATAGCTAGGCAAAAAGAATAATGCACATGCACAAAGAATCTTGCCAAACACCTACTGCAAACAAAACATACCATAGATAGCACACAAAGGCCTATTTTTTCTGTTTATTATTTTAAGAATTAACGTCTCACGATACATCATTGTATCCGTTGCTAAACTATTTTTTCTGTTTTAAAATAAATGTATTTTAAAAATTTTATATGGATTAAAAAATGCGATAATATTATCATAAGACATTGTATTTTTATTAAATTAGTTTTATTAATATATTGAAAGAAATGTAAAGTGATAATTAAATGACATAAATGAAAAAAAAATACTTCATCCGTTTCAAAATGACCGTCGTTTAAGATTTTTACACATAGATTAAAGAATGTAATGATATTGTCATAAGATATTGTACTTTTACTAAATTAATCTTATTAATAAATTGAAAATAGTGTACAAAGTAATAATTATATGATATAATTGGAAAAATAACAATTGTTACTACATTGAAAAGTGAGAACGACAGTCAAATTGAAACAAATTTTTTACCTTAAAACGACAGTCATTTTAAAACGGAGGGAGTATTATCTTTGTCCTAAATTATAAGTTATTTTACAAAAAATATTTGTTATAAATTATAAGTCATTTTAGAATTCCAATAAAACACTAATAACTTTTTTTCTAATATATCCTCTATCATTTATTATTTTTTCTTCTTTTCATTATTTAAATTTAGTCTTCTAATGTAATTAATACACCCTCCGGTCACTATTATAAACAACAAAAATCTTTTTAGATTAATTGAATAAATGATGTATCTGAACATTATTATATATCATATACATCAATTATTCAATGAACCTAAAAAAATTTGTGTTGCTTATAATAGTGACCAGAGGGTGTAAATAATATTTTTGTAAAGTTATAGATCATTTCACTTTCCCATACAACAATCATTACATTTCTTAATTCGTGTGAAATATACAAAACGTCTAATAATTTGGGAAGGGTGGAGTAATCATTTATACATTGAAAAGTGAAAATAATACTCATTTTAAAATATTTTTTTCTGTAAAACGATAGTCATTTTAAAATGGAGGATGTATTATTTTAAGCTGACTTATATTATGGATTAATCTAACTACCAAGCTACACACATGGTGGTGGTACTTGTATATGGACTGTTTTGATTCATATTGATTGACCAATATTTTAATTGTTCGAATTGGGTTGACTAGAGATTTCTTTTCTTATATTTCACCACTCTAACATGTAGGGTGTGTTTGATTATAAAGAGAATAAAAAGAGAGAAATAGATAAGAGAGAATATGAGAAGAGAGAAATACAAAAGATTTGAACTATTATTTGGGAGAAAGATAAAAGAGAAGTTGAATGATTTTATGATTTGATAAAAAAACTCGATTTCAACTTGACTTCTCTTCCATACAAATCTTTAATATTGTATATTTCAATCTTTTTCCCTAAAGCACCTCGTCTCTTTCGGCATCATACTTGAGAAATTTTGTATATTATGGTATCTCTTTGGGTCGGGTTCGAACTCGAACATGAAGTAGTTTGCCCCAAATTAATTCATTCATAGAAAAAAGCTAGACCGAACCAATATTAATGGATCAGAGTGAATGGGTCGACTTAGAGTTTACACCTCATCTCTATTTAATCATATGTGTGTGTGCGTGTGTGAGCGTGTGTGTGTGTGTGTGTGTGTGATTTTAGAGCCATTAAATAGCCTTTAAGGACCGACCTCGGACAAGAAGGCATGTGATTGATTGTCTTTACTACTTTCAACCAGACAGGAAAATATGGGTTATAATGAATAATAAATTAATCATAAACGAATCCTAGCAATGAATGTCATATATAAATCTATAAACACCAAAGGAAATATTTTCCATAGCCTTCATATTTAGATAACACTGCAACTCTTACTGGCCTAGCATGAGTAAAGTTATCAAATTAGTGTAACATACATGTACACTTGGCGTCCACTGCAAGGTCTAGTAAAACTCTTATAAGTAAAGTTATAAAAATCATACAATCGTATACAATTATTAACCTCTTTGTGAGAACAAGATTTGGTTCTGCAATATTATCTCTAAGTTTTGATGATATCAAATGAGTATTTCTGCATGAACAATTTTGTATAACTAATGTTTGTTATTTGTGAGAACTTAACAAACAGGTTATGCTTCCGTAAATTAGCGCGAACACAATTCTTAAAGGAAAATACTCCGCCTATACACTTGAAAAGCAGAACTCATTTTAAGCTAATATGAAGTTCACAAGACTCTGATACAAAAGGAAAAGAGAACGAGTTTTTAAGATCTGAAGACAAAGGTTCTGATTGAACGAAGTCCAGATGCTGAAGACTTATGCTCTCTGATCAAGGTTCCAAAGACCTAACCCCAGTCTCTACTCATGCTTCAACCAGATACTATCAGAAGCCTCTGAAGATATGAAGACAACGCACCAAGCGAACAAGATTCTGAAGACCAAGTGCTGAAGACTCTGAAGGCGCTGCTCTGAGGATTCGAAGACTTGATAATCTTAAGAACCAAGCTTTGTTTTTCCTTCTTACTCATGCTCGTAAAAAGCCTCTAATGTTGAGAAGCCAATAAGACAAAGCTACATAGTACAGCTGTACCATAATACAATGTGAAAATATCTAGGTAACAGTGCAACGGTACAAACGAAGATATTCTGACAAAACAGGACGCGCAGCACGTAAAAGTTTTTATCTGTCCTCACGCTTCTAGCCACCAACCTAGTTATCTATCATGATTACACTTCAACGGCTCTTTTTTACACGGCTATAAAAGGAAGCAAAAGACTTGAAGAAAGGAACACACGAACGAACTGCAAAAATACTTTCCAACTGAAATCTTTCTTAAGTCATTCTGGTCGAAACTGGTTTACATATTTCAGCTTGTATAAGAAGCATTTTTCTATAAACGTAACTTATTCAAACTTAGGTTTGTGTTCCTTAAGAAAGACCGTGTGGTTGTATTTCTTGAGAAGTCTAGGACGTGTTGTCTTAGAGGTTGTTCCTTGAGTAAGACCTGTGAGGTTGTATTACTTGAGAAGTCTAAAACTTGAGAGTTTTAGAGGTTGTGTTAGTCACCAGGATTTTGGCTAGTGCATTGTACTGATTTGATTGAATAGTGGATTAAGACCTCGTTGAGAGAGGCAAAATCACCTTGACGGGTGGACTAGATTAACTTGAGTATTTCTCAAGTGAACTAGTATAAACATAACGTGTTCATCTCTTTGTTCTCAACAAAAGTCATTATTGTTAAAAGAAATAGTCTTATAAAAGGAATTTATTTTAAAGAAACAATTTTATTTTGAAAAACCAATTCAAACCCCCCTTTCTTGTGTTTTTCACACCTTCAATTGGCATCAGAGCTCTGGTTCTGAGGTGATAAAAAGGTTGAATTTTTATCAAGCACTTAACAGTGTTCAGTACCAATCCGAGTGTGAAAAACAATGGCTACACCAACTCCTGAGTCAAGTGTCATTGTGAATGAAAGAGACTCTTATACTGCAAAACCTCTTATCTTTGATGGGGAAAATTTTGACTATTGGAAAGATAGAATTAAAAGTTACTTTTTGTGGTTTGACTTAGATCTATGGGATTTGATAGTTGATGGCTACAGTCACCCTGTAGATTCTGCAGGCAAAAAGATTGAAAAAAGTGCATTTACAGACATACAAAGAAAAAATTACAAGAATCATCACAAAGCAAGAACTATTCTGTTAAATGCAATTTCATATACAGAATATGAAAAAATTACAAACAGAGAAACTGCAAAGTCTATTTTTGACTCTCTTCGTATGACTCACGAAGGCAACGCTCAAGTCAAGGAGACGAAGGCTCTTGCACTAATTCAAAAATATGAGGTCTTCAAAATGGAAGACGATGAATATGTGGAAACCATGTTCTCAAGGTTTCAAATGCTTGTTGCAGGACTCAGAGTTCTGGATAAAGGATATTTTACTGCTGATCATGTCAAGAAAATTACCAGAAGTCTGCCTGTTAAATGGAGACCAATGGTGACTGCTTTGAAACTGGCAAAGGATTTGAATAGTATAAGTTTTGAGGAGCTTATCAGTTCTTTAAGAAGTCATGAGATAGAGCTTCAAGGAGATGAACCTCAGAAGAAAAATAAATCCATTGCCCTAAAGGCTAAGTCCGAGAAGAAAAAGGCGTATCAGGCAGAAGAAGAAGTGGAAGAATCTGAAGAAGATTCAGATGAAGATGATATATCTCTCACATCAAGGAAAATAAGTCAATTATGAAAATACAGAAAGAATAAGTTCAGAGGACCAAGAAGAAGATCTGAATCTACATATGGTCAAAGGAGAAATTATGGAAGAGATGTTACGTGTTTTGAATGCAAGGAACCTGGACATATAAAAAATGATTGTCCAAAATTTAAGAAAGAGGAGAGACCTAAGAAAGCCAAAAAGGGTCTTATGGCAACCTGGGATGTTTCAGAATCTGAGGATGATCTAGATGGAGAACGTGTTAACATGGAATTCATGGCAGAAACCAACGATGTTTTATCAGAAGAAGATCTATCAGACTCTGACGACGAAAGAGAGGTACTTTCTTCCCTATCCCGTTCTGAACTTGAAATAGGATTATCTAAACTTATGGAAAGATATCAAATCCTTCTAAGAAAACACAAAATTCTGAAAAAGACGTTTTTGGTTCCTCCAGAAGATCTTACTAAAAGCAAACAAACCATCACTGAATTAAATAAAAAATTATTTGCCTTGGAAAAATCAAATGCTGTTTTAAAAAATAAAGTCTCTAAGTTAGAAGAAGAAATCACTTCCAACATAACTAACACTAATGAAGTAGTCAAATATGATAAAGCCTTTCAACACTTCCTTGCTAAAAGCATAGATAGAAGTAAAATAGCTTCAATGATCTATGGAGTCAGCAGGAATGGCAATAGAGGTCTGAGATACTCAGGACCATCACAACCATTTGATGAGACCAAGAGTATCAAGATAATACCTATGTCTAAACATTTTGTGCCCTCTGGCACTATCATGAAATGTTCTGAACAAAAAGGTTCAAAATCTATTACTACACAAACACAGACACTAAAGAAAACTCCTAAAAATAAACACTATGCACAAATTCCACACTATTACTCTAATGTAAGGAAGTCCAAAGGTGTCAGAACCTCTAGAAAAGCTAATGTGAAAGGACCCACAAAATGGGTACCTAAGAATAAGATAATTTATGTTGCACACATCCTTAATGGCACCATTGAAACACCAGTTATGGTATCTAGACAGTGGACGCTCGCGACACATGACGGGAGAAAGGCATATGTTCCAAGATTTGAAACTTAAGCCCGGAGGTGTTGTCGGTTTCGGAGGAAATCAGAAAGGAAGAATCATTGGCTCCGGAACTGTTGGAAATGGTAAGTTTTCCTCCATTAATAATTTTCTATTAGTTGAAGGTTTAATGCATAATCTATTGTCAATTAGTCAGCTCAGTGACAATGGTTATGATTTAATTTTCAATTAAACGTCCTGTAAGGCTGTTAGTCAAAAGGATGGATCTGTCTTGTTTAATGGAAAGAGGAAGAACAATACTTACAAACTTAAATGATCATATTTAAAACATCAAAATGTAAAATGTCTTCTTTCTGTAAATGAAGAGCAATGGGTCTGGCACAGACGTCTTGGTCATGTCAGCTTGAGAAGAATATCTCAGTTGAACAAACTAGGACTTGTCAGAGGCTTGCCAAATCTGAAGTATTCTTCAGATGCTCTTTGTGATGTCAGAAAGGCAAGTTTTCAAAAATTTCTTTCAAAGCAAAGAATATTGTTTCCACTTCTAGACCGTTGGAACTTCTTCACATTGATATTTTTGGACCAGTGAAAACTGCCTTCATCAATGGTAAGAAATACGGACTAGTCATCATTGATGATTACAGTCGTTGGACATGGGTGAAATTCTTAAAACACAAGGATGAGTCACATTCCGTGTTTGCTTCCTTCTACACTCAAGTACAAAATGAGAAAAATTGTAAAATAGTTAAAGTCAGAAGTGATCATGGTGGAGAATTTGAAAACAAGAATTTTGAAGAACTTTTTGATTCACATGGAATATATCATGATTTTTCCTGTCCTAGAACTCCACAACAAAATGGAGTTGTAGAAAGAAAGAATAGAACTTTACAAGAAATGACTCGTACTATGATCCAAGAGGCTGACATGGCTAAGTACTTTTGGGCAGAAGCAATTAACACAACATGTTATATTCAAAATAGAATCTCTATTAGACCTATCTTGAATAAAACTCCTTATAAATTGTGGAAGAATAAGATTCCCAATATTTCCTACTTTCATCCGTTTGGATGTACTTGTTTTATATTAAACACTAAAGAGAATCTTAGCAAGTTTGATTCCAAAGCACAGAAGTGTCTGCTATTAGGATACTCTGAAAGCTCAAAAGGCTACAGAGTTTATAACACAGAATCAAGGATTGTGGAAGAATTAATTCATGTTAGATTCAATGACAAGCCTGACTCTGAAAAAGTCAGAGCTAGTTGAAAAGCTTGCAGATTTGGAAATTAGCTTCTCAGAACCTAAAGAAAAGGCAGATGAAGTTAAAGACCAGCAAGATCCTACGCCGGATACCACTGATGTAACTTCGAATACTCCACATCAAAAGAAAAGAAGAATGTCTACTTCTCATCCTGAGGAACTAATTCTGGGTAGCAAGGATGCTCCAATCAGAACTAGATCAGCCTTCAGACCATCAGAAAAACACTCTTGGGATTAGTGTCACTAATCGAACCAGCCACAGTTGAAGAAGCTCTTATGGACAAGGACTGGGTTCTGGCCATGGAAGAAGAACTTAGTCAATTCTCAAAGAATGATGTTTGGGATTTAGTTCCAAAACCTAAGAATGGTCATGTAATTGGAACCAAGTGGGTATTCAGGAGCAAGCTAAATGAGAAGGGAGAAGTCATCAGAAACAAGGCACGACTTGTTGCTCAAGGATACAATCAACAAGAAGGAATTGATTACAACGAAACCTTTGCTCCGGTCGCTAGACTTGAAGCAATACGATTACTAATTTCCTTTTCAGTAAATCATAACATCACCTTATATCAGATGGATGTTAAGAGTGCACTCTTAAATGGCTATATATCAGTCAAACAGCCACCTGGTTTTGAAATTTCAGAAAAATCAAATTTTGTTTTTAAACTCAAAAAGTCTCTCTATGGTTTAAAGCAAGCTCCCAAAGCTTGGTACGATAGATTGAGCAAATTTCTTTTAGAAAACAATTTCACCAGAGGAAAGGTTGACACAACTCTCTTCTGTAAAACATATAAGAATGATATTCTTATAGTTCAAATCTATGTTGATGATATTATTTTTGGTTCTGCTAACTCTTCCTTATGCGAAGAATTTTCAAAGTTAATGTAAGCAGAATTCGAAATGAGTCTGATGGGTGAGCTAAAGTTCTTTATGGGAATACAAATTGATCAGAAACCAGAGGCCACTTACATTTATCAAAGTAAGTACACAAAAGAAATTCTGAAGAAATTCAACATTATGGATTGTAATGTAGCTAAAACACCAATGCATCCAACATGTATCATGGGAAAAGAAGAAACAGGAGTTAAGGTTTGTCAGAAGCTTTATCGAGGTATGATAGGCTCTCTCTTGTATCTAACTGCTTCTAGACCTGATATATTATTCAGTGTACACTTATGTGCTATATTTCAATCAGATCCAAGAGAATCTCATTTAACTGCTGTTAAACGAATTCTAAGGTATCAGAAAGGAACAACAAATCTTGGCTTGATGTATGAGAAAACATCAGAGTACACTCTTTCTGGTTACTGTGATGCAGACTATGCTGGAGACAGATTAGAAAGAAAGAGCACATCCGGTAACTGTCAGTTCCTAGGGAACAACTTAATCTCATGGTCAAGCAAGAAACAATCCATAATTGCTCTCTCTACAGCAGAAGCAGAATACATATCTGCTTCATTATGCAGTACTCAGATGTTATGGATGAAAAATCAGCTGGAAGACTATCAGATATACGAGAGTAACATTCCTATCTTCTGTGATAATACTGCTGCTATTTGTTTAAGTAAAAATCCAATTTTACATTCTAGGGCTAAACACATTGAAATAAAACACCATTTTATCAGAGACTATGTTCAGAAGGGAACCTTAATGTTAAAATTTATTGATACAGACCATCAATGGGCTGATATTTTTACAAAACCCCTGGCTGAAGATTGTTTTCAAATTATTTTAAAGCATCTGAAAATGAACTACTGTCCATAGTGAAAGCATTTCAGAACCAAATGTGTTTAGTCAGAGTAAATAAGCATTTTTAAATCATCAGAACCACTTTTGTGAAACTTGTCTCAATCCTGACGTGTCATTTGATTAGCAAATAATTTTTGCATATGGTTAGATTATATCTAAATCACTATATTTATTCAAATCAAACGAACAGTAATTTTCTTGGGATTGACTTAAAATCATAATTGTGTTCATTTCGCAACCCCTAATACCTGATCCCAACTTTTCGAATTAAAAAAATTCCTCTTCACTTCCACTTCCACATTCTACGAACTCTAAAAACCCTAATCGATTCTCTCTCTCTCTCTCTCTCTCTCTCTCTCTCTCTATCTCTTTCTCTCTCTCTCTCTCTCTCTCTCTCTCTCTCTCTCTCTACCGTTCATCGATGTCAATCTTCAACTATAATCACGATGACGTCGATTAAAAAAGAAACCGTCAAGTTTTCCAAAGAAATGGAAACATCATCAAAGAAGTTATTGTCCCTCTCATCAGTAGTGCCGTCCACTATTTCAACAATGTCTACAACAGTTACTCCGTCTTCGTCACAGTCTTCTCAGATAGATAAAGATCATGTAACCCAAAGAGAAGCCATTGTTACCTGTAATCTTGAGAATCTATTCGTACTCAAGGAACTGCATGTAGATTTCAAGAATCTTGCCGAAAATGGGTTTAATCTGTTCAATGAGGTAGAAGCTCAAGGTTGGAATAATTTCTTTGATAGGCTTTAAGGTCCAGTTTTTGAAGCACTCGTAAAAGATTTCTGGAGACAAGCTGTCTGTGATAAACTTCATGTCGTCTCTTATGTCTTGGGAAGAAAAATTGTCATCACCGAAAGATCAATTGCTGAACTTTATAAACAGGAATTTCTGAAGAACAAGAGAGTCTATGGAAGGGTCAATAAATCTCCGTTTGTGAAAAAGGTCATCAACCCAACCATCTACACCAACCATCAACCAGATAAAACAGAGTACAGAAGAGAAGACCTGCATGTAAACCTGAAAATCTGGCACAAAATCATTCTCGGTTGCATTAATCCAAGACCCTCATCATATGCTGTAGATTACTTCAACGCTAACCAGAAGTATATGTTATATTATTTGTTCACCAAGGAAAGAATGTGCTTACCTTCCATCTTATTTTACTATCTGAGAGATATGGTGAAGAAGACAAGAACAATAGGTGGATCAAAAAGTGATATACCTAAGTACATTCCTTTTGGAAGAATGCTTTCAGACATATTCTATGAAAGTGGTATAGTGGAGACTCTAGTTACAGAAGTTTAACACACAGAAGATCTAACTGCAACACTTGGAGAATCAGTCAACGCCACAACACTTAAGCACATAAGAATAATTAATAAAGTAACAGTGGAACCTTTTTCTATCTTTGAGGACTTAATCAAACACAGGATCACAGTACCAGATTATCCTGCCTATTATAGAAGCGACCTCATTGAAGAAGTTGTTGCATTTGTAGATGCAATGAAGGCACGAGGATATGATGTATCTGAGGTCAAGAATGAATAAGTTGAACTTGACAAAGAAGAGTGGGAGAAAACTAAGGAGGCTGATGAATCTGCTCCTGAACCAACTCTTGCAGAGTCCCTCAGAAGAAAAAGAAAGCAAGCTACTGTTAATTCTGAGCCTCAGAAAAGGAAGAAGAATAAAACAAAATCCAAGACTACTACTCTAACCTCGTATTAGAGAAAAATAGTAAGTCTGATTCAGCTCTATCTGTTTCTAGAGTTGAATCAGTTTCTATTCCATCTTCATAACAAACTATCTCAATTCCCACTTCACATCCACCAGTCAGTTTCAAGCCACCATCTTGTTCAAATCCACCACCACCAATATCTACTCCTGTAACTCCACAAATTTCCTCTCAATCAATCAGTACACCTATCCAATCCGTAGCAATTCCTACATACACTTCATCAACTATCACCACAATCATCCAACTAGATATGTGTGTCTCACCGATGTCGTATGCTTTTCATCAGAAAACCATTACTGAATCCTCAATTCAACATTCTGATCCACCATCTCCAACTTTTGAACCTCTTATGGTTTCATTTAGCCCAAAAGTGTCATCTCCTGCTGATCAACAAATCAATGAACATCCTCCTACTGAGATCGTTTCATCTCAACAAGCACCACCCAAAACCAACCCTGCTGAACCTGATCTTACTTTGGTCATCTATAATGTACCACCTTCAACATCTTTTGAAGAATGCACAAGTCAATTTTGTGACAAGGCATTAAGAAAGTTTGCGAACCTAAGAGCAGAATTTAGCACAAGTACCAAGCCCTTGGAGTTTGAAAGTTTCTGTCAGATCTTCCAGAAATTGTTGGATTATGAACTTGCAAGAATTATAAGTTTCTCATACGCAACCATAATTGCTGGAATTCAGCTGACAAAAGACAGAGCAGAAGCTGAAGCGAGGATCAGGATACTCAAGTTTCTGGCTGCAAAACAAAAAGAAGCGGAAGCAAAAGCTGCTGAAGAAGCTAGACTTCTAGCAGAGAAGACTGCTGAAGAGGCCAGGATGGCACAAGAAGCTGAAGCCATGGAAAAGGCTGAACAAGATGCTGCAGTTGTTCCCACCTCTGATCCTGCTGTAAAACGTTTGGAAAACGCAGTTGAAGAAATCAGAGAAGAACACAGAAGTTCAGAGAAAACTTTGAGGAACAAAAGTCCATCATTTCCAATGTCCAAAGCATGCTTCAGAAGCTTTGCGACAAGATGTCCTCTGGAAGCAACTAAGTTCTAAGTCTCCTCTATTTTTAAAGTTTTTAAATCTTTGTTTTTCACCCTTGAACCACTAATCTTTTTGATCAATGACAAAAAGGGGGAGAAGTATTTGAATGTGATATTTTGATTCCATAGTCAATCCCTGAAAAACAACGCTGTTTACATGCTAGCAGATAAACTGTTATTTATATTAGATTATTTTTCTTTTTCAGGAATCCTGATCCAATTCAAACATCACTAAGTGAATCATTGAAGAATCAAGACTATGATGACTTCAGTATATGACATAATGAAATCAGGGGGAGCCCAAGCTCAGAAACTCATTAAGTCTAAGACTCAGGGGGAGTACTTCATATGAAGGATAAGTTATCTTTAGAATCTATTATTTTCCCTGCATTATATATATATATATATATATATATATATATATATATATATATATATATATGTATATATATGTATATATCAAAATTGTGTCATCAAAATACAAAGTTTTGTCATCATCAAAAAGGGGGAGATTGTGAGAATAAGATTTGGTTATGCAATATTATCTCTAAGTTTTGATGATATCAAATGAGTATTTCTACATGAACAATTTTGTACAACTAATGTTTGTTATTTGTGAGAACTTAACAAACAGGTTATGCTTCCGTAAATTGGCGCGGACACAATGCTTAAAGGAAAATACTCCGCCTATACACTTGAAAAGCATAACTCATTTTAAGCTAATATGAAGTTCAAAAGACTCTGATACAAAAGGAAAAGAGAATGAGTTTTGAAGATCTGAAGACAACGGTTCTGATTGAACGAAGTCCAGATGCTGAAGACTTATGCTCTCTGATCAAGGTTCTGAAGACCTAACCCCAGTCTCTACTCATGCTTCAACTAGATACTATCAGAAGCCTCTGAAGATATGAAGACAATGCACCAAGCGAACAAGGTTCTGAAGACCAAGTGCTGAAGACTCTGAAGGCGCTGCTCTGAGGATTCGAAGACTTGATAATCTTAAGAACCAAGCTATGTTTTCCCTTCTTACTCATGCTCGTAAAAAGTATCTGATGTTGAGAAGCTAAGAAGACAAAGCTACATAGTACAGCTGTACCTCAATACAATGTGAAAATATCTTGGTAACAGTGCAACGGTACAAACGAAGATATTCAGACAAAATAGGACGCGCAGCACGCAAAAGTTTTTATCTGTCCTCACGCTTCTAGCCGCCAGCCTAGTTGGCTATCATGATTACACTTCAACGGCTCTTTTTTACACGGCTATAAAAGGAAGCAAAAGACTTGAAGAATGGAACACACGAAGGAACTGCAAAAATACTTTCCAACTGAAATCTTTCTTAAGTCATTCTGGTCGAAACTGGTTTACATATTTCAGCTTGTATAAGAAGCATCTCTTTGTTCTCAACAAAAGTCATTATTGTTAAAAGAAAGAGTCTTATAAAAGGAATTTATTTTAAAGAAACAATTTTATTTTGAAAAACCAATTCAAACCCCCCTTTCTTGTGTTTTTCACACCTTCAATTGGCATCAGAGCTCCGGTTCTGAGGTGATAAAAAGGTTGAATTTTTATCAAGCACTTAACAGTGTTTAGTACCGATCCAAGTGTGAAAAACAATGGCTACACCAACTCCTGAGTCAAGTGTCATTGTGAATGAAAGAGACTCTTATACTGGAAAACCTCTTATCTTTGATGGGGAAAAATTTGACTATTGGAAAGATAGAATTGAAAGTTACTTTTTGTGGTTTGACTTAGATCTATGGGATTTGATAGTTGATGGCTACAGTCACCCTGTAGATTCTGCAGGCAAAAAGATTGAAAGAAGTGCATTTACAGATATACAAAGAAAAAAATACAAGAATCATCACAAAGCAAAAACTATTCTGTTAAATTCAATTTCATATACAGAATATGAAAAAATTACAAATAGAGAAACTGCAAAGTCTATTTTTGACTTTCTTCATATGACCCACGAAGGCAACGCTCAAGTCAAGGAGACGAAGGCTCTTGCACTAATTTAAAAATATAAGGTCTTCAAAATGGAAGACGATGAATATGTGGAAACCATGTTCTCAAGGTTTCAAATGCTTGTTGCAGGACTCAGAGTTCTGGATACAGGATATTCTACTGCTGCTCATGTCAAGAAAATTATCAGAAGTCTGCCTGTCAAATGGAGACCAATGGTGACTGCTTTGAAACTGGCAAAGGATTTGAATAGTATAAGTCTTGAGGAGCTTATCAGTTCTTTAAGAAGTCATGAGATAGAGCTTCAAGGAGATGAACCTCAGAAGAAAAATAAATCCATTGCCCTAAAGGCCAAGTCCGAGAAGAAAAAGGCGTATCAGGCGGAAGAAGAAGTGGAAGAATCTGAAGAAGATTCAGATGAAGATGATATATCTCTCATATAAAGGAAAATAAGTCAATTATGGAAATACAGAAAGAATAAGTTCAGAGGACCAAGAAGAAGATCTGAATCTACATATGGTCAAAGGAGAAATTATGGAAGAGATGTTACGTGTTTTGAATGCAAGGAACCTGGACATATATAAAATGATTGTCCAAAATTTAAGAAAGAGGAGAGACCTAAGAAAGCCAAAAAGGGTCTTATGGCAACCTGGGATGAATCAGAATCTGAGGATGATCTAGATGGAGAACGTGTTAACATGGCATTCAAGGCAGAGACCAATGGTGTTTTATCAGAAGAAGATCTATCAGACTCTGACGACGAAAGAGAGGTACTTTCTTCCCTATCCCGTTCTGAACTTGAAATAGGATTATCTGAACTTATGGAAAGATATCAAATCCTTCTAAGAAAACACAAAACGGGTTTAAAACGGGTCGAGGATGGGGCAAAACGGGTTTTGCCTGCGAGCTTTTTGTTAAAAAAACATATTTTTACTTGGAATAAAAACAATATTAGCATGGTCTATAGTAGACCTACTTTTAAAACAACCCTCATTTTCAAACCCTAATATTCATTTTTCACATAAGCACAAACACATCATTTTGAAGACATTAACTGGTCTCTGCTTCGTTTTTCATCCTCACTCCTAATAGGAAAAATCTTTATTGCAAAACATAGAGACTACATTCTTTTTCTCTTTTATATTACTCGTTGTCATTGGAGTCGGTTTCTAAAGCTTTAAGGTAAGTTTTGCACAAAAGAGTTTGTTTCTCATTATGATAATAAAGTTTTAATTTATATTTTGTTCTATTTAAGTTCTCATTTCATTTATTTATTTGAAACTAAAATACTCAACTAAGTGCTTATTATTTGTCTTGATAATTATTAAATAATGAAGTTTTGAATACACTTGGATTATTGTATTTTTTAGATGCTTCCATTGATAAAGATATTGATTTTGATGTTGTTGATATTCATAATTATTAAATAGTGGGTGACGATGAAGAGAGAGATGGTGAAAGGTTCCATCTAATGGCTACGATATCAACTGAAGCTTCATATGTTCACGACATAGATGATGATTGATGAAGTGTTTGTCATGGAGCCTTTAAGATTGATTTTTTGTTGTTGGTTCTTGGTTGTCTTTGTTTAGCTTGTGCTAGTTTGGTTTGTTGATTAGTGTCCCTAGAAGTCCTTAACTAGGTTGTGCTTGTTGATTTTTTGAATCAAATGGATTATTTTGGGATTTTAATGTGTTTGCTTTAAGTTTTTGGTATTATAGTTACGTTGTTTTGTTTATGTTGAAAAATATGACATTTACATTAAGACTGGTTAAAGTTTTATTATGTGTTGTTACAATATGTCGGCCTATTCGTTAATGATTAACAATTTTGAAAATTGTGTAGTAAATCAAATTGTAAGTAAAAAAATTGGCGGACCGGCCCGCCAACTCGTTAGTAAATGGGGCGGGCTTGACTTTTGAGCTCGAAATCCTAATTTGGCCCACCCCGCCACGCTTTTAGAAGGGCTTAAATGGGGCAAGCCTAAACGTGGCGGGCCGCCCGCTTTATCACCCTTAGCCATAGCGGAGATGCTCGCCACTATGGAAGAATTATGTTTATAGACTGAGACATGGCAAGATAATGTGCGCGATCTAAATCAATAACTACAACCTATAATTGACTATAAAAAAGGACCCTGTGGATCCCCAACCCTCATTGATAAATATTTGGGACACATATGTCCCAGACAACTTTAAACCAACTCCCCTTGTGGTGTTCGAAAACAAAAGTGAACCTCATTAGCATATTATTGCTATCAACTCGCAAATGGAAATCATTGGATCTATTAATTCCCTAAAACGAAAACTGATATAGGGAAAGCTGAAAGAAGCAGTCCCTGATGGTATATAAGCCTTTCAAGGTTCTCCATAACCACTTACCAGAACCTGACAAAGAATATGATCCAACACTTCTCGGCTAGCAAGCACAAAAATGTCCCTACCCCGAGCCCTTTCAATGTTCGTCAAGGTAATTATGAAACCTTGAGAGAATATTTGGCACGCTTCAACGGAGAAACCATCAAGGTAACCCATCCAAACCAAGATATGTTCATAGGTGCCTTTCAAAATGGCTTAAAGGCGAAACATTTCAATGTCTTTAGCGTATAAACAAAAAATTTTTATGGAAGAAATAATGGCTAGGGTAAAATGCTACATCAAGGAGAAGAAATTAATGTTAAAAAATGGACAATGTATGCAAAGGAATAGAGTGGTAAGTCAGAATTATCTGGACACAAGAAAATTCAAGATATGATATCGGTCTGTGAAAATTTTGTTTTCAAGACTTTTGAAATCTCCTTGAGCACTTTATTCCATCAAATAATAGGAAATAATAGATTCTAGAAGATGTTTACCACACCAAAATTATTTTAGAGCCTCGTGCTCCTAGAGGAAATTCCATGAGAAATAATTTAAGCAAGTGGTGTAAGTACCACAAGATCCAGGGTCATTGTAACACCCCATATAATATAAATCTAGAATAATATCATACATAATGTTTATTGATACTGATACAACATAAGTTCCTAACGACATCATTTATATATACATGTCCAAACTATATATTATCTCATATGGCACATGATACATACAAGTGCCTAAAAAAATGCTAAGATTTATAAAGCGGAAACTATCTTGAAACATCAAATTCTTTGAAACTTCTTCGCACTTATTTACCTTTATCTTTATCCCGCCTTTGTTTACATGAAAATTCAACGATATAATGGGATGGGATAATAATCTCAGTGGATTCTCCTATCTTATGGTACAACTCAGCTCTAAAAGGTTATTATACCATACTCTAACTCAAATCACTCAACTTTATCCCAAGTTTATACATTCACACGATAGAATAAGATCTTGAGCATGTAGAGGATTTCCGCTTTGTATGGAAACATATGCACTTGGGTCAATATAACCCAATAAATCACTACTCGGGAATGTAAACGTCTAGGACTATGGACACGGGTCACTGATCTTTATCACGTCGGAAAACTTTCACTTGCATATCCTACTTTTGGGAAATGAGACATGAGTCATAGACTTCCCACAATAATCAAAATAATTTCCCTGGCAAGCACCTCTTACATGGGTCGAGAGACAGGTCACGATATCCATTATTCAGAATACTTTCCCTGGAAAACACATCTTACATGGGTCAAGACACGAGTCATGGTATCCATTTCAAATTATTATTGTTTCCTAGTTATTACTATACATAAGTCTCAAACTCGGGACAAGCACAAAAAAGGGTTATTCCCAAATATGTTATTATTCACCAATATCACTACGTGATTATACTCATCAATCACCAAGTGATTATTCTCATTAATCACATTATCATAACATATTTCCATACAAAGCTCATTTGTTCACAATTAGACTCTCGTCCCCATCCATGCCATTTGGGCATTCTCGTAGATGGAATGATTAATCTCAAGTGACTACTTGCTCATGGGTACACATCGAGGTATCTATCACGTTTGAGTATCACCACCTAAGTTATTTATCATAACCTAGACATCTTTGTTAATATTATTCACCTAGATGTGATCCTAGGTTTAATCTCACTCATCATCATAGTATTGGATCAAATACTTTTATTCAATACAGACATGTCATAATATAAGTCACAAAGCATACATGATAGTATAACATCATCAATCAAGTAATTTTTGGTATTCACATACATTTTTTCTTCACTAGACGGTGGATTGTAAAACTAGCTCTCCAACATATCCGATCGCATCTCATTTCGAGTTATGAAACTCAAGTTGTGATGAAAATAGTGTTTCGAACACAATCTGCCTTCTTGAGTCTAATCAAGTGTAGATAATGATTCGAATCAATTCAGACAATGGCTGCCCAGAAGGGGTTGATTAGAATTAGGAATCATAGTGTATATCTCTGATTCGAATCAAATCACTCAGACTTTCATTTTTGTAAAATTCTACTTCCCGATTCGAATAAAGTGTATTCCTTGATTCAAATCAAATACGACATAAGGTTTTTTTTGAAGAATTTTACTCTTTGATTCGAATCATGTTGATTCCTTGATTCAAATCAAATCTGGAAGAGCTGAATTTTTCTGTTTTCTTCTTAAAAAACTCAGCTTTAAACCCATATTCTTCAAAAGAAAGCATATGGATAGATGTTAAGGTTTGTTTACATGATTCGATAGTATTTTTACATGCAGGATTTAATTATAGTATTTGTATATATAGTTACTAGTACATACTTATTGATGTAATTATAGTCAACTTTTGAGTTTACTGATGATGATAAATTGAAGAAAAAGTGGATCACTTATGCTTGTGAGCATTGGAGAGACTTTAAGCCACAACACACGCGTGATTACATTAGGAAATCTAAGCCTGGTTTTGAGCATCCAAATGTGAAATATAATTTTATTGACAAGAAGGTTAGAGAAAAGTTTGTTAAGTCTCGTAGTTCTGCTGATTTCTTGGTTAGTAGCAATCTTATGTTCTGAATAATAATTTTATACTTATGTTTTATAGACACGACCATGAAAATTAAAATATTCACTATGTTTATAATAGGCTAAAAGTTAATCAGGAAAGTTAAACAAGGAAAAACCAAATACCCCCTCCCCCCCCAGACTGTCTTGTGGGGGTTACATGAAACATAGGGAGTTATTGATTAATGAAAAATAAATAAAAAATGGGAGATGAGGATTCCATGAGTTGTGATTGCAACCCATATCCACCATCAGGACATGAAAAATGGAAGAGGGTTTGAATAAGACCAACTGGAGATTTCACTTCAGGAACCTTGCGTGCAGTCGCTGAGAAAATTGTAAGTAGATTTTTTGTCAATCAGAATATTAAATGTAGGATTTGTTGTGTGTAATTTAAATTGCTTTTGTAATTTTTGTGAAATGATGTCGTCAAGAACTAACCAAAAAAATGAGAAAAAGATTGAGTTTCTTGAACAAACACAAGAAACCCTTTTAGGTTTTACAAAAGATAGAGAAAAAGGAAGAAGAATAATAAGAATTGGTTAAAACTCTTTTTGTATTTCCTTTCTAACTAAGGATTCAAAGATTACAAGTGAATACCAATAATTAACCTCTCTCAACAACCTGAGAGAAATAGTTTATTTATAGACTACTAAGCCAACTTAGGCTACAAGCTAACTTAACAATTGGGCTTACAAGAAAGGCTCAATTCGACATGCAAACTTAAACACAAAGCTAATATATTTCGATAACATGCTTAAAATTTTTTGACTCCAGCATGCACAACCCTTCTCGAATAATGAAACCACCCTTGTCGACACTAGAGTTCAAACCAAATACCACAAATCTCCACCTTAGAACAAACTATACTCTAACAAGGGAACAAACTAGTTTTCATCATGCAGCTTTATCAACTGCATACAGCGGAAAGACTTGCTACACGATAATGTCTTGGTGATCATATTAGCAGCATTATCATCAGTCAAAACCTTCAGCTCTTGGACTTCTCCATGCTTGATTATCTCTCTAATGAAGTGCAGCCTCACGTCGATGTGTTTGGTTCGCTCATGATATGCTGAATTCTTCGACAAGTGTATTGCACTTTGACTATCACATTTAACAGTGATAAATCGACCTTGAAGTTTCAATTCCTTAGCAAAACCTTCAAGCTACAATGCTTCTTTCACAGCCTCAGTGAGGGCAATATATTTTGCTTTAATGGTTGATAAGGCAACAACCTTATGAAGTGTCTTTTTCCAACTAATTGTTTTGCCGAATATAGTGAACACATATCCAGAAATAGATTTTTTTGGAATCCATACAACCTACAAAATCAGAGTCGACAAATCCTTCGATTTTGACGTCGCTATCATCAGCACAGACTTCACCGTAAATCAGGACTCTGCTTAGAGACTCATTAATGTACCTAAGAATCCACTTTAATGCTTGCTAGTGCGCCTTCCCAGGAGTGGCCATATACCTGCTTACAAGGCTCAATCCGTACGCTATGTTTGGCCTCGTACACACCATAGCATACAACAAAGAACCTATTATACTAGTATATGGAATGTTATTCATATAGGCTCTTTCGACTTCAGTACTGGGACTTTAAGTCAAACTCAGCTTGTAGTGAGGATTAGTCACTGTTAGAATAGGCTTTGAATTCGACATACTAAACTTGTCGAGAATCTTATTCGGGTATGCCTCTTGAGATAAGCCTAATCTTGAATACTTTCTATCTCTCTGGATGTCCATCCTAAGAATTCTATAGGCAGATCCTAAATCCTTCATGTTGAACTCCTTATCGAGTTCAGTCTTCACCTTCATAACATCTTTGACACTATTGCTTGCTATGAGGATGCCATCCACATAAAGCAATAAAATAACAAGTGAATTTCCAGGTCAAAATCTGAAGTAAACATAGTGGTCAAACTAGCTCCTTGTGAAACCAATGTGTGCCATGAACTTGTCGAATCTCCTATTCCAATGTCGAGGAGATTGTTTCAGGCCATACAAAGACCTATTCAGCTTGCACACATGATCCTCCTTTCCCTTTTCTGCATACCCTTCAAGCTGCCTCATCAGGATTGTTTCATCTAAATCACCATATAGGAAGACAATCTTCACGTCCATCTGTTCAAGTTCTAGGTCAAACTTAGCCACCATAGCTAATAACATTCTAATGGATCTATGCTTTACAATAGGTGAGAACACATCATGAAGTCGATTACTTCTTTCTGAGTGAACCCCTAAGCAATCAACCAAGCTCAAGTGCACCCCATTTTCCACAATCCACCACCGGTTTATGATTTCCCCGAAGTGTCTGAAGAAGGGGACAAGCGTTATGAAAGGCTGAAAGAAAGTATGGAAACCATTCAAAGAAAGATGATAGCAATGGAAGGCAGTAACATCTTTAGTACCGACGCTAGAGATATGTGTTTGGTATCTGGTTTAGTGATTCCACCAAAGTTCAAGACTCCAAGCTTCGACCAGTATTCAGGCGCAACATGCCCAAAGTCGCACTTGATTATGTATTACAGAAGAATGGCAGCATATGTTGATAATGACAAACTAATGATCCATTGTTTTCAAGATAGCTTGAAAGGAGCCTCCGCTAAATGGTATATGGTTTTGGACCAATCCAGGATTCATAGTTTTCAAGATCTGTCAGATGCTTTTGTGAAACATTACAAGTACAACATGGATTTGACCCCTGACCATAGGAAGCCTTTAAGCATGTCTCAGAACAACTCAGAGTCCTTTAAAGAATATGCTCAACGTTGGAGGGAAACTACTTCCCAGTTGGAACCTCCATTGTCCGAGAAAGAACTAGCTGATTGGTTCGTAGACACTGTGAAGCCCGAGTTTTATGAAAGCATGATTGGTAGTGTTACTTCCAATTTTGCCGTTATTGTGGCTGTAAGTGTGAAAGTGGAAGCTGGTTTGAAGATTGGCAAGGTGATTAGTTCTTCAAACAATTCAAGCAGTAACAACAACAAGAAACCTCCCAGTAATTTCCATAAAAAGAAAGAAGGGGAGACAAATGCATTCATGACAGGCAAAAAGAAGAATTAAGTCTGGAAATAGCCAGTTTATCAACAACAATCTAACCCAGGTTTTGTTCAACAACCAATATACCCTGTGCAGTATGCCCCACAACCTTATGTGGCAGCTGTGACTTCAATTTTCAATCATCAAGCTCCAAATTATCAGCCTGCGCAGCCGGCGCCCGTTTATCAACAACAACCCAATTATCAACAAGCACCCAGTGTTCCATCTTACCAACAACAACAAAGTCCACCAACCCCTCAATCAAACGCTCCCTACCGAAGACCAGTGGCAAAACCTTCATTTCCCCCTATCCCAATAACTTACACAGAGCTTTACCCTTCTTTGGGCCAACAGGTTTGATCACCACTAGACCCTTGGGCCCACCTATAAAAAAGTCAATGCAATTTCATAACCCTAATTGCCCGCTGTGCATTCCACCAAGGCGTTGCTGGTCATGACTTAGAAGGATACCTAGCGTTGAAATATATTGTGAAGGGCTTAATAGAGAAGAAGATTCTGTCCTTTGGGGATAATCAGCCAAATGTGAAGAGCAACCCATTGCCTACACATGGGGCTGTAAATGCTATCGAAGATGGAAGTGACGTGGTGTTGATTATGGATGCGTCTAAGGTTAGGACTCCTGTTAGGACTTTTCATTCAAAATTGTTCAAAGCTGGTTTGGTAAAAGTTTGCTATAATGACTTTGAAGACTGGGATGCCAGTGTCAGAGGATGCAATTTGGTTCAAGATGACATTCAAGGTTTAATTAATGAAGGTTTTCTGCAAGTAATCAGTAAAGTGAAGAAAGATGAAGTTGCGGTAATTGAGCTCGTATTCAATTTACCAGAATCAAGAGAGAAGGTGCCCATCTTTAATGTGCCGAAGCTAGGTTCTGTGGTCCCTATTTTCAATAAACCAAAGCCAGTGTTCAACACATCAGAGCCTGTGGTTGCCTCTACTAATCAACCGAGGTCGATAATCATTCGACAAATTGTTCCTTTTCGTTTCAGAGATTCTAAGGTTGTGCTGTGGAAATATGAAGCTACTGTGATTGACAAAGAGTCTGGAATTGTGGTTCCAAGAAAAGAGGTGGGAACTACTAATGAAGAAGTAACTAGTATAGCTGGGCCTGGAAAGATGACACGAAGTGGTTGAATTTATACTCCCCTCTTCAAAGGGACCACGCCCAAAGAAACTGTTGCTACTATGCCTGCCAAGGACAAGGAAAAGGAAGTGGTTACGAGTGATGAAGATGCTGAATTTCTAAGGATCATTAAAAGAAATGACTACAAGGTGGTGGATCAGCTTCACCAGAATCCCTCTAAAATCTCAATCTTGTCTCTATTAATGAGCTCACCTGCCCACCGAGCTGCTTTACAGAAGTTATTGGCCCATGCCCATGTTGCTCAAGATTTCACTACCGACCTGTTTGACGGTATAATTGCAAATATCACTGCTTGTAACACCCTTAGCTTTAGCAAGGAGGAATTACCTAGAGAAGGTCAAAACCATAATCTTGCTTTACATGTATTCGTGAAATATCAAGAAGACACTTTGGCAAGAGTCCTCGTGGACACTGGCTCCTCTCTAAATGTTTTACCTAAGAGGATGCTTGAAAAGTTGGCTTACAAAGGGGTTGAAATGAAACCTACTTCCTCGATTGTCAAAGCTTTTGATGGCTCACAAAGATATATAATGGGTGAAGTTGAGCTACCACTCGTAATTGGCCCGCATGTTTTCAACATCATATTACAAGTGTTGGACATTAATCCCGCCTACAGCTGCCTACTTGGAAGGTCATGGATCCACGAAGCTGGTGCTCTAACTTCAACATTACACCAAAAGATAAAGTTCGTGATTGATGATAAGCTGGTTATCATACATGGTGAAGAGGACTTGATGGTCAGTAATTTGTCTTTCTTCCGCTACATAGAGGCTAGTGAGGACGCTTTGGAAACTTCTTTCCAAGCTCTTGAAATAGACAATGTTGTTATGTTAGACATTGAGGAACCGGTGGTCCCGAGTAATCCATCTTTTGTTTCATTCAAGAGTATCGAGTCTTCCATGAAAGAAGGTGTTCCCGCAGGTTGGGGCAAGGTTATTGAAGTGCAAGAAAGGAAGAAGTATCAAGGGTTGGGTTACAAACCAACTCGTGATAAAAACATCTGCTTCTACAACAATGCGACCAAAGACAATCCAGGAAGTGTTTGTCAGCAAAGGATATCAGGTCAATGCCATGATAGATGACAAGGAAGATGAGGATGTCAGCCACTTGGTGTTTCAGTGTGACGCTGCACTAGATAATTGGGAAGCTATTGAGATCCCTATGTTGTTCCCTGCGCCAGAGTAATATGTTTGTTTTGTTGTCTGTTTTCAATTCCATAGCTGTGCCCAAGGCTATCAGACTATTTTGTATGGGCCACCGCTTTAAACTTTTATTAATCAATGAAGATGTTTTGGTAAACCCTTTTGTTTTCATTTACCGTTTTTGCTTTTAAGGGAAAATGGCATTCTTTTTCAAAAATACCAAAAATATTTCTTCTAGCATTTTGTGCATTTTAATAAAATAAGTCCCTCCACCATGAAGAATGATCCACAAACCTGTTGTATTCGATGACCCTACTTTCACTATTGACTTTGACTCACCCATCTACCAAGCCGAAGATGAGGAGGAGGAAGACTATGAAGTCCCAAATGAGTTGATAAAAATGTGCAACTACGAGTACACAGATCTTCAGCCACACGAGGAACAAGTTGACATCATCAATCTTGGTACCGATGAGGACAAGAAGGAAGTCAAGATTGGGGCAACGCTAGAGGCAGGGATCAGACGACGGTTGGTAAAGCTTCTTGAAGAGTATGTGGATGTGTTTGCGTGGTCCTATCAGGACATGCTTGGTTCGGATACATACATAGTAGTTCATAAACTACCACTCAAGCCTGAGTGCTCGCCAGTGAAATAGAAACTTCGAAGAAGTAGGTCTGACATGGCTCTCAAGTTCAGGGATGAGGTCAAACGGCAACTCGACGTAGGATTTCTGGCAGTCTCAAAATACCCTGAGTGGGTAGCTAACATTGTGCCCGTGATGAAAAAGAATGGAAAAGTGCAAATGTGTATGGATTATAGGGATCTTAACAAGGCAAGTCCAAAGGATGATTTCCCTCTGCCGCATATCGACACTCTCGTGGATAATATAACCCGTTTTGCAGTTTTCTCCTTTATGAATGGTTTCTCCGGTTACAACCAGATTAGAATGGATCCTGCCGACATGGACAAGACCACGTTCATCACTCCTTGGGGAACTTATTGCTACAAGGTCATGCCCTTTGGTTTGAAAAATGCAGGGGCAACGTATCAAAGATCTATGGTGACTCTTTTCCACGATATGATGCATAAAGAGATTGAGGTGAATGTTGATGATATGATTGCTAAATCCCAGAGTGAGGAGGACCATTTGGATCACCTTCTGAAACTGTTCAAAAGACTTCGAAAATATTAATTGAGGTTGAACCCTGCCAAATGTACCTTCGGTGTCGGATCAGGAAAGTTGCTCGATTTTATCGTTAGTCAACGAGGAATTGAGGTAGACCCTAACAAATTGCGAGCTATCCAAGAGATGCCAGCTCCACAAACTGAGTCTCAAGTAAGAGGTTTTCTTGGTCATTTGAATTACATCTCCAGGTTTATCTCCAATATGACTCCCACTTGTGAGCCGATCTTCAAGCTACTTTGCAAAGACCAAACTGTAGAGTGGAACTCTGACTGCCAGCAGGCTTTTGACAAAATCAAGGGTTATTTGCAAAAACCATCAATGTTGGTCCCACCTATTCCAGGGAAACCCCTCTTCATGTATCTGACTGTATTAGAAGGATCAATGGGCTTTGTTTTGGGCCAACATGATGAATCTGGGCGTAAAGAGCATGCTATTTACTACTTAATCAAGAAGTTTACTGATTGCAAAAGTCGATATTCACTTTTGAAAAATACTTGTTGTGCTTTAGCGTGGGCCGCCAGGCGTTTGAGGCAATATCTGATATGTCATACTACTTTATTGATCTCAAAAATGGACCCAATAAAGTATATCTTTGAAAAGCCTGCTCAAACTGGAAGGCTTGCCCGTTGGCACATGCTCTTATCAGAGTATGATATTCAATACGTCACTCAGAAGTCTATCAAAGGGAGTGTCTTATCAGATTATCTCGCAGATCAGTCTGTGGAAGACTATGAGCCTCTCAAGTTTGATTTTCCAGACGAGGATATTATGTTGGTGAAGAAAGATTATGAAGAGCCATGTCTAGAGGAAGGTCCTAAACCTGGTTCCCGATAGAAGATGATGTTTGACGGTTCTTCTAACTACAGTGGGCATGGTGTAGGTGCGGTGTTGATGAACCCTGATGGTGGTTATACCCCATTTACACTAATATTATATTTTGAGTGCACGAACAACATTGCTGGATATGAAGCGTGCATTTTAGGGTTGGAAGCGGCTATTGATCTCAGAATCAAGATTTTAGAGGTCAGTGGAGATTCTGCTCTGGTTATTTATCAAGTCAAAGGTAAATGGGAAACTAGAGACGAGAAGTTGATCCCGTACCGTGCTTATATTGTGGAGATGATCCAATACTTTGATGATATCACTTTCCGTCATGTTCCGCGATCAGAAAACCACATAGATGATGATTTAGCCATGTTAGCTTCAATGTGGAAGGTCAAATTTGTTAATGAAGCGCCACTGATTAGAATTAAGCGCAAGACTAAACCAGCCTACTGCCAGTTGGTTGAAGAAGATGTGGATGGGAAACCGTGGTTTCATGACATCAAGAATTATCTGAAGAACCAAGAATATCCTGCTAATGCTTAAACTATTGACAAGAAAACTTTGAGGAGGTTGTCGTTCAAGTTTTTCCTCAGTAATGATGAGCTATACAAAAGGAATCATGATATGGTTTTACTAAGATGTGTTGACAAACGAGAAGTAGACCTGTTAATTTAATACATTCACGAAGGAGCATTTGGCACTCATGCCAATAGGCATGCCATGTCTAAGAAGATCTTGAGGGCTAGATATTATTGGTTAACTATGGAGACTGATTACATCCAATATACCAAAAAATGCCACAAATGCCAAATTTATGCTGACAAGGTGCATGTACCTCCAACATTGTTGAATGTGTTGTCATCACCTTGGCCGTTCTCTATGTGGGGCATTGACATGATTGGGGCAATTGAGCCAAAAGCTTCTAATGGTCATCGGTTCATCTTAGTGGCTATTGACTACTTCACAAAGTAGGTTGAGGCTGCCTCGTACACCAACGTGACCAAGCAAGTGGTTGCCCGTTTCATCAAGAACCAAATCATCTGTCGTTATGGAATTCCAAACAGGATCATAACAGATAATGGAAAAAATTTGAACAACAAGACAATGAAGGAGTTGTGTGATAGCTTCAAGATTGAACATCATAATTCTTAACCTTACCGTCCCAAGATGAATGGAGCTGTCAAGCTGTTAACAAAAATATCAAAAAGATCCTGTAGAAAATGGTCAAAACTTATAAGGATTGGCATGAGATGTTACCATTTGCCTTGCATGGGTATAGAACTTCGGTTCGGACGTTGACAGGGGCAACCCCCTTTTCTTTGGTGTATGGGATGAATGATATTCTTCCCATTGAAGTAGAGATACCATCTTTGAGAATTCTGATGGAGACCAAGCTTGATGAAGCAGAGTGAGTCCAAGAAAGATATGATCAGCTGAACCTCATCGATGAGAAACGTCTAGTTGCGATATGTCATAGTCATCTATATCAGAAGAGGATGAAAAGAGCATTTGATAAGAAGGTCCGCGTTCGTGAATTCTGCGAAGGAGAACTCGTACTCAAAAAGATCTTACCATCTCATAGGGATGTACGTGGAAAATGGGCGCCAAATTATGAAGGCCCATTTGTGGTAAAGACTGTATTCTCAGGAGGTTCCCTAATT
The DNA here is from genome assembly GCA_022829125.1 of Lathyrus tuberosus. Lineage (NCBI taxonomy): Eukaryota > Viridiplantae > Streptophyta > Magnoliopsida > Fabales > Fabaceae > Lathyrus > Lathyrus tuberosus. The sequence continues at coordinate 2,962,408 of JALAZF010000266.1, read as the reverse complement.
CTTACGACGATGGATGGTGAATAACTCTCACACCCTGTAAATGCTGACACAGTAAGAAAATATTACGCCTAAAGAGCCCGCTAAGCCGAAAACCAGAAATGGTGACTTAGGCAAGAAAAGGGTATCCCAGTGGTTCATAACCTATGAAGGAGACTCATGCAAAAGTTAGGGATTAAATAAATAAAAAAAGAAAGAGGTCACTAGGTTGAAAACCCGAAAGGGCGGCCTAGGCAAAAATGAGTGTCCCGGTGGATTGAAAACCCGAAAGGGCGATCCAGGCAAAAGTTAGGGACAAAAGGCGTTTCACTGTGTCAAAAGGGTTGTCACCAATACCAAGGAATTCAAGTAAGAAGTTCACGCTTATTCGCTCTCATCAGTGGCAAGGCTTTGGAGGATTCTTAGTCATTAGGGATAGTAGTGGTTATTGAATACAATGTAACCTTTCTCTTATTACCATTTCCTGATTTAATGTTCCATGGAACTTCGCCATTTGTAAGTTGCCATTCTAATAAAATCAGATTTTGGACCATTCATTGTTTGATATTTATAATTTCTCTACTCTTTTCTTGTTATGCAAAACTTCATTTATTATTAATAATGGTTTTGAAAGCGGAAATTTTTTTGAAATAAAAACAAATCTTTTGTGAAAACACAATGAAAACATAATCTACTTTGGCTCTTGGGACGATTTAGCAAAATCACATGCTCCCCTAGTGGTTCTTGTTGTGACGAAAGCCCTGTTAAACCATCTGGCATGTAATTCCCCAATGAAGCAAGTTTAGCTGGTGATGCCTCTTGGATTTAACACTTCAGTAGTAACTGATTACCATGATACAAAGGACTTCTCCCCAGTATCCTCCACAGGTGTTTGTTGAATGTGGAAAGTCTTTACCTCCTCAGGTGAAAGAAGAATTTTTTTCCTATTAGACCCTTGAGCAAATGTTCTCTTCAGATTTAGTGTGGCTCGTTGAAGTGGATATGTTATCCATTTCCCCATTTCCCCAGTCTCTTTACCTCTCATCAGAGTTGACTCTTGCATGTCATTGAGCATTCGCATCATACCATATCATATGTATTTTAGCATTTGGTGTGTTTTCTTTTGGGTCTTTACCTCTTTTACCTTAACCTGTTCATTGTAGGGGTCTCTTTGGAGTTCGTGGATTGTTATCCGTGTGCCGTTCATACCCGGTTATCTCTAGCATGCGTCAAATTTGATTATTATCCATATTCCCCAAGAAGCTTAGTCATCACTATGCAACCCCGATAATGTTCCATTTGTTGTTTAACCTCTGTCATCAGACCAATCATTATTGGTATTTGTAAAGTCCAGTGTTTAATGGCATGTTTTAATATCGATCATCATCGGTATTGTTAAAGTCCAGTGTTTACTGGCAGGTTTTAAACCCAATCATTATTGGTATTGTAAAGTCCAGTATTTACTGGCATTGTTCCAAAAATCGATCATTATCGGTATCGTATAAGCCCAGTTTTCGCTGGTGTATTTTGAAAAAAATCCAATAATTATTGGTATTGTAAAGTCCAGTGTTTACTGGCATGTTTTTAAATCCAATCATAATTAGTCAGTCTTAACCGTGTTTTCTGTTTCAAACCCAATCTTTATTGGTACCCAAGTCCGATAATTACTGACTGCGCTTCAAATCCAATCATAATTGGTCAGTCTCAACTGTATGTCTTTCTATTTCAAATCCAATCATAATTGGTCAGTCTTAACTATATTTTCTGTTGTAATCCCATCATTATTGGTATCTCAAGTCCAGTAATTACTGGTATTGTTTCAAATATCGATCATTATCGGTATCGTATAAGTCCAGTGTTCACTGGCATGTTTTCCATCCAATCATTATTGGTATTCAAGTCCAGTGATTACTGGCGTGATTTTCAAAAGTCCAATCATTATTGACATCTTATAATCTTATCCCCAGCAGAGGTTTGGTGATTACCAATATCCCTGTAAAAGTCCCGTGTGTATTGGCATTTGTTAAAGGTCTGATCATTATCAGTATCCTAAGTCCAGTGATTACTGGCATGTCTTCTAAGTCCAATCATTATTGGCATCTTAAGATTACTCATCACCAATATCCTTTGAAAGTCCTTATGATTATCATCATTTGGTGCATGCAGTGTTTGTGTTTGTCTCTGTCTTTTCTGGTTTTTCTTGAAGATCCCATTTGAACTCTTCAACATAAGAAATCCCCAGAAAATCTATTTGTAGGATGTTCATCCTTTTTTTTCAAATTGATCCCCAGTGGAGATCATATTTTCTTTCTGGTTTCATCCCTAGTAAAGAGTTTGTCTACCCTTTTTTGCTATCCCCGAGGTCGTCCGGTCACATCTGAACCTGTCATTCGTCTCCCTGGATCATTCCCCAGTGGAGAACACCTGGCCGAATTCCACCTCCAGTGAGGATCTTGGGAGTTCCCCATAGTTTATTTTCTAATCCCCATTGACTTCTTAGTCATTCCCCAACAAGTCTCATTTATGGGTGTTTAGCCTTTGTCCCTTTTTATGTCTTATTTTGTTTGCATTTTGCACCATCATGCCATCATATCATCATATTAGAAGTTCATGGCATGTTAGCATTTTGCATTTTTCTACCTGTATTTTGCATAACATTGCATCTAAGTGAAAACTTTTCGGTTTGCTATATTTAAATACCCTTCACCTTGATTTCACGAGGATTATTGTAACGCCCAAATATTTAACTATTTATTTAATTGGATATTTATTTAATTGTTGTGAATTATTCGGTGGATTTTGGTGTTGCGGCGAATTAAGTCGGAATTATTAAGTTGGTAAGTCGTAGAAATATTATTAGAAATAATATTATAGTCGCGGAATAATATCCGTAGTAATATTATCGTAGTTGGAGTGTGTTCGATTAAGTGGGCTTAGATTCGGGTCGGAATTAGTAATTTAAGGGGTGAATGTTTAGGCCCATTAGATACTATATTAGAATATTACTATTTTAATAAAATAAGAGAAATAGAAAATATAGTGAAGTTTTTGGATATCAGTTAGAGGAGAAAAAATTGAGAACGTGAGAGAAGAAGAAGTTGCGAGAGAGAAACCGCTGCCAGTGACGAATTTCCAGAACCCGATCGATCGTCAAGCTGCCTTCAATCCAAGGTAAGGGTGGGTTCGATTATTATAACTGGGTTATGATGATTGATATGTAGGGTTGGGGCTATATGGATTTCTACTATCTGTTTTGAACTTGTGGTGTTGATCCTGATAAACTTATAGTGACCTTTGGCGAAATCGTGTTGAATATAAATTGTGTACATTACTGTTGTTGATATTGTGTTGCTTGGGATTTAATAGTTGGTGTATGGTGTGATTGGGTTATTGAATCGAGGCATGCATTTTTTTTAGAAAGTGAAGTAATCTGGGTAGAAAAAAAAATATAGCAGGTATGAATGTATGAAGGAGGCTGGGACGGGCGTCCTATGTCTTGAAAAGAAATATATATATATATATATATATATATATATATATATATATATATATATATATATATATATATATATATATATATATGCTTGAGGCGAGGGCCTCCAATGAAGGGGGTGGGCGCCTCCAATGAAGGGGGTGGGCGCCTCCTAATGGGATTGGTTTTTGGTTTTACTTGAGTAGCGGTATTAGTAACTCACTTTAAATCCCTACACTGTAACTAAATACTTTCCAACTAAATCCATTAAATAACCAATTTCTTTTATTTAATATAATGTATTTCTAACCATACCTTATTAAATCAAGTGGTTGGTATTAGTTTATTAGCATAAAGATAATATGATAATTATTACCTAGCAGAAACTTAACATGAACTCTAACTAAGTAGCAGTGGTGAATTTTGACAGAAAACTGGAAAATGTAGTAGTAGCAGTGTTAACAGAAAATAGAACAAGTAGCAGGAGCAGAATTTTGGCAGAAGCTTGGAAATGATTTTAAGAAAATCGTAACAGAAAGTAGAATTTGGAAATAAACTGGCATTAAATGACAGAAGTTAAAATAGTGCTGTTTTAGTCGGTTTAGCCGGTTTAGGCGAAAAACTTAGTTGTCCGGAATTTAACAAAAATTGTCGGGGTAAGTCGGGTAATTTAGTAGATGACTTTTGCTGAATTGTTTTGTTGAAATAATGTCGAAAAAAGTCGAATTGCCGGTACAGCTGCGTTGTAATGTTGTTCTGGGTTACGGATGAATTGTAAGTTGTAGGCTTGATAAGCCAACGTTGATATAAGTTGTTTATGTCGAAAAAGTTGCTATGTTGTTAAGTTGATTATGTTGTGGATGTTGTTGAGTTGTTAATGTTGTCGAGTAGTGCATGTCATAAAACATACATTGCATTTTATGTCGGAGCGTTGCTCACACCACGTTGGCCTGGATTGGCATATGTTGAAAGTTGAAAGTTGAAGGCTTATGCCTTGATGCCTCGATAAACTGGAAATATTACGTTGGGAGTTTTACTCCGATGGTACCACATGCATAACATTGTCGAGTCTCATTAAAGTTGCATTCTCTTAAGTTGTTGTTGATTTCCGTTAGTTGTTATTGATTTGATTTTGTTTGTTGGTGGTTGATGTGAAGTGGTGAATGTTTGTATGATTCTTGCCTGTATATTATTTATCATACTCCGTTTATAATTTTCGGTAACTCACCCCTTCTGTTTGAATGTTGTCCCTATGTTGGCAACGTGCAGGTAACCAAGAAGAGTAGCCGGTTAACTTAGTTCGAGTCGGTGGTTGTCGCTCTGATACGTAGCACTCGGGGGGATGACGCATGTCTTTTATTTAGTTGTCTACATGCTGAATTTTAATAAAATTGCTAGAAAATACTTCGTTGTTTAATTTGAAGTTGTTTTTATGTTGAATAAGGATGCTACTAAGTTGTTAATGAATCCGCTGCGTTGTGTTTGCTTAAGTTGAATGAAGTCGAAGTTTATTGTTGGTTTAGGTTCCCTTGAATCGTTTATGTATCTTTCATGAATAACTATTATGTTGTGATTTTAAAGTTGAAAATGTGATATCCCGTTTTATGTCGAAAATTTTATAACTCTGATTTTAATATAACTATTGGGTAGAAATGGGGTGTTACATTAGTGGTATCAGAGCAGGTCGGTCCATCCGACCAAGTGTCGAGTCGTAGTTGTTTAACAATCGAGTATTGTTATTTGGTTCTAACTTTGGTTTATGTTGTAGTGATAATTTGAGATGGCTGGAAGGAACGATGCTGCAATGGCTGCTGCAATGCAAGCAATGGCTGAGGCTGTGCAGAATTTACCGAATGCTGGCGAGAATGATGGATCTCGTAGTCTGGCGACTTTTCAGAGAGAGAATCTGCCTACCTTCAAGGGAAAGTATGATCCTGATGGAGCATTGGACTGGTTGAAAGAGATTGAGAGAATCTTCCATGTGATGGACTGCACTCCAGCGCAGAAGGTTCGTTATGGGACTCATATGCTAGCAGTCGAAGCTGATGACTGGTGGCTAGAGACTCGTCAGAGGTTGGAGACTACAGGTGAAGTTATCACGTGGGATGTGTTCCGAAGAGAGTTTTTGAGAAAGTATTATCCAGAGGATGTCCGTGGTAAGAAGCAGATTGAGTTTCTTGAGCTGAAGCAAGGAACTATGTCGGTTACTGATTATGCTGCGAAATTTGTTGAGCTGGCTAAGTTTTATCCGTACTATACCGGTGATGATGCGGAGTTTTCTAAATGCATCAAATTTGAGAGCGGGTTGCGTTCTAAAATCAAGAAAGCTATTGGGTATCAGAAGATCCATGTCTTTTCTGATTTGGTTGATAGTTGCAGGATTTATGAAGAGGACAATAATGCTCACTACAAGATTGTTAGTGATAGAAGAGGCAAGCAACAACAGAACCGTGGTAAGCCCTATGATGCTCCAGCTGAAAAAGGTAAATAGAAAGCGACTGAAGGCAAGAAGACTAGTAGGGGAGATGCTCCTACTGGCATAACTTGCTTCAAGTGTGGAAAAGCTGGACATAAGAGTACTGTGTGTACTGCTGAGGCGAAGAGATGTTTCCGATGTGGTAAGATCGGACATGCAATATCTGATTGCAAGTACAAGGAGATGATCTGTTTTAATTGTGGTGAAGAGGGACATATTAGTAATCAGTGTCCGAAGCCAAAGAAAGCTCAGACCGGAAAAGTGTTCGCGTTAGTAGGGACTCAGACAGCTAATGAGGACAGACTCATCAGAGGTACATGTTTCACTAATAGTACTCCTTTAATTACTATTATTGATACTGGTGCTATGCATTGTTTTGTTTCTGCTGATTGTGTTCAAAGATTGGGTCTTAAGTTGTCTGCTATGAATGGAGAAATGGTCGTCGAGACTCCGGCTAAGGGATCGGTGACTACTTCTCTGGTGTGTTTAAAGTGTCCTTTATCGATCTTCGATAAAGACTTTTATGTTGATTTGGTTTGTTTGCCGCTGACCGGAATGGATGTAATCCTAGGTATGAACTGGTTAGAGTATAACTATGTTCATATAAATTGTTATCGTAAGTCGGTGAGGTTTTCCTCTCCGGAAGAGGAAGGGGTTGGATTGTTGTCTTTCAGAGAATTACAGCAATTGATGAAAGAAGAAGCTCAGATGTTTTCGTTGATGGCAACGTTGTCTATTGAGAGCAAAGCTAAGATTGAAGAATTGCAGGTGGTAAATGAATTTCCTGAAGTTTTCCCTGATGAAATTCCTGATGTGCCGCCAGAGAGAGAGAGGTTGAATTTGCAATTGATCTGGTACCTGGTACTAGACCTGTTTCGATGGCACCATACAGAATGTCGGCATCTGAGTTATCTGAATTAAAGAAGCAGTTGGAAGAGTTACTTGAGAAGAAGTTTATAAGACCAAGTGTATCGCCGTGGGGAGCTCCAGTGTTGTTAGTAAAGAAGAAAGACGGAAGTATGAGACTTTGTGTTGATTATAGACAGCTGAATAAAGTAACAATCAAGAACAAGTATCCACTCCCAAGAATAGATGATTTGATGGATCAATTGGTAGGTGCTCGCGTGTTTAGCAAGATTGATTTGAGATCGGGCTATCATCAGATTAAAGTGAAAGATGAGGATATTCCGAAGACGGCGTTCAGAACACGGTATGGACATTATGAGTATTCAGTGATGCCTTTCGGTGTTACTAATGTGCCAGGAGTATTCATGGAATACATGAACCGCATTTTTCATACTTATCTGGATCGTTTTGTGGTTGTATTCATTGATGATATTCTGATTTATTCTAAGTCAGAAGAAGAGCATAAGGAACATTTGAGGACAGTGTTGGAAGTTTTGAAAGATAAGCAGTTGTATGCGAAGCTGTCCAAGTGCGAGTTCTGGTTGAAAGAAGTTAGTTTTCTGGGTCATGTGATTTCAGGTAGTGGTATTGCCGTGGATCCTTCTAAAGTAGATGCTGTGTTGCAATGGGAAACTCCAAGGTCGGCTACTGAGATTAGAAGTTTTCTGGGACTAGCTGGTTATTATAGAAGGTTTATTGAAGGATTTTCTAAGTTGGCACTTCCGTTAACCAGATTGACTTGTAAGAGTAAAGCTTTTGTGTGGGATGTTCAGTGCGAAGAAAGTTTTACAGAATTGAAGAGGAGGTTGACGTCGGCTCCGGTTTTGACATTACCGAATCCAGAAGAACCGTTTGTGGTCTATTGTGATGCTTCGTTGATGGGTTTAGGAGGTGTGCTTATGCAGAATAATAAAGTAATTGCTTATGCGTCTCGACAGTTGAGAACTCATGAAAGGAATTATCCTACGCATGATTTGGAGCTTGCTGCAGTGGTTTTTGTGCTGAAAATTTGGAGGCACTATCTCTATGGCTCTAGATTTGAAGTTTATAGTGATCATAAGAGCTTAAAGTATTTGTTTGACCAGAAGGAGTTGAATATGAGGCAGCGACGGTGGTTAGAATTGCTGAAAGATTATGATTTCGGTTTAAATTATCATCCGGGCAAAGCTAATGTTGTGGCTGATGCTTTAAGCCGAAAGACCTTGCATATGTCAGCGATGATGATTAAGGAATTGGAATTAATTGAGCAGTTTCGAGATATGAGTTTGGTTTGCGAAGTGACACCGCAGAGTGTTATGCTGGGTATGTTGAAAATTAACAATGATTTTCTGGACAGTATTCGAGAGGCTCAGAAGCGGGATGTGAAACTAGTGGACATCATGAATAGTTATGGTCAATCGGATGAGAGTGACTATAAGATTGAGGCACGAGGTGTGTTGAGACTGCATGATCGAATTTGTATACCAGATTATGCAGATATGAAAAAGAATATTCTTGAAGAGGGTCATAGAAGTAATCTGAGTATTCATCCGGGAGCTACTAAGATGTATCAAGACTTGAAGAAGATATTTTGGTGGCCCGGAATGAAGGAAGATGTGGCACGATTTGTGTATGCATGCTTGACTTGTCAGAAGTCGAAAGTTGAGCATCAGAAACCTGCTGGGTTGATGCAACCATTAGAGATTCCAGAATGGAAATGGGATAGCATTTCTATGGACTTTGTGACAGGGTTGCCTATGACTTCAAGGGGACATGATTCAATTTGGGTGATTGTTGATAGGCTTACGAAGTCGGCTCATTTCCTACCTATTAACATCACCTATCCGATTGCGAAGTTGGCAGAGATTTATATCCGAGTGATTGTGAAGTTGCATGGTGTTCCTTTGTGTATTGTGTCGGATAGAGATCCGAGGTTCACGTCGGAGTTTTGGAAGAGCCTACAGGAGGCGTTGGGTTTTAAGTTGAGGTTGAGTTCGGCGTATCATCCTCAGACAGATGGTCAAACTGAGAGAACTATTCAGTCGTTGGAGGATTTATTGCGAGCATGTGTTCTCGAGCAGGGAGGTTCGTGGGACACTTATCTTCCATTGATCGAGTTCACTTATAATAATAGTCACCATTCTAGTATCGGAATGGCACCTTTTGAAGCGTTGTATGGTCGGAGGTGTAGAACTCCGTTGTGTTGGCATGAATCCGGTGAAAGTGTAGTACTTGGACCAGAATTAGTTCGAGAAACTACCGAGAAAGTAAAGTTGATCCGAGAGAAGATGAAAGCTTCTCAGAGTAGACAGAAAAGTTAACATGACAAGCGGAAGAAGGATTTGGAATTCCAAGCGGGCGTCATGTGTTTTTGAGAGTCACGCCTGTGACTGGTGTTGGGAGAGCTTTGAAGTCTAAGAAGCTCACTCCTCGTTTTATTGGTCCGTATCAGATTTTGGACAGAGTTGGGAAAGTTGCTTACCGAATGGCGTTACCGCCAAATCTTTCAAATTTGCATGATGTGTTTCATGTGTCGCAACTTCGGAAGTACATTTCAGATCCGTCTCATGTGGTTAATATGGATGATGTGCAAGTACGGGATAATCTCACGGTGGAGACGAAGCCTGTGCAAATCGCGGATCGTGAAGTGAAGACTTTGCGAGGGAAAGAGATCACGTTGATGAAAGTTGTCTGGTTGGGAGCTACCGGAGAAAGCATGACGTGGGAGCTGGAGAGCAAGATGCGAAACTCCTATCCCGAGCTGTTTGAATCAGGTAAATTTTTTAGGACGAAAATATTCTAAGTAGGGGAGAGTTGTAACGCCCAAATATTTAACTATTTATTTAATTGGATATTTATTTAATTGTTGTGAATTATTCGGTGGATTTTGGTGTTGCGGCGAATTAAGTCGGAATTATTAAGTTGGTAAGTCGTAGAAATATTATTAGAAATAATATTATAGTCGCGGAATAATATCCGTAGTAATATTATCGTAGTTGGAGTGTGTTCGATTAAGTGGGCTTAGATTCGGGTCGGAATTAGTAATTTAAGGGGTGAATGTTTAGGCCCATTAGATACTATATTAGAATATTACTATTTTAATAAAATAAGAGAAATAGAAAATATAGTGAAGTTTTTGGATATCAGTTAGAGGAGAAAAAATTGAGAACGTGAGAGAAGAAGAAGTTGCGAGAGAGAAACCGCTGCCGGTGACGAATTTCCGGAACCCGATCGATCGTCAAGCTGCCTTCAATCCAAGGTAAGGGTGGGTTCGATTATTATAACTGGGTTATGATGATTGATATGTAGGGTTGGGGCTATATGGATTTCTACTATCTGTTTTGAACTTGTGGTGTTGATCCTGATAAACTTATAGTGACCTTTGGCGAAATCGTGTTGAATATAAATTGTGTACATTACTGTTGTTGATATTGTGTTGCTTGGGATTTAATAGTTGGTGTATGGTGTGATTGGGTTATTGAATCGAGGCATGCATTTTTTTTAGAAAGTGAAGTAATCTGGGTAGAAAAAAAAATATAGCAGGTATGAATGTATGAAGGAGGCTGGGACGGGCGTCCTATGTCTTGAAAAGAAATATATATATATATATATATATATATATATATATATATATATATATATATATATATATATATATGCTTGAGGCGAGGGCCTCCAATGAAGGGGGTGGGCGCCTCCTAATGGGATTGGTTTTTGGTTTTACTTGAGTAGCAGTATTAGTAACTCACTTTAAATCCCTACACTGTAACTAAATACTTTCCAACTAAATCCATTAAATAACCACTTTCTTTTATTTAATATAATGTATTTCTAACCATACCTTATTAAATCAAGTGGTTGGTATTAGTTTATTAGCATAAAGATAATATGATAATTATTACCTAGCAGAAACTTAACATGAACTCTAACTAAGTAGCAGTGGTGAATTTTGACAGAAAACTGGAAAATGTAGTAATAGCAGTGTTAACAGAAAATAGAACAAGTAGCAGGAGCAGAATTTTGGCAGAAGCTTGGAAATGATTTTAAGAAAATCATAACAGAAAGTAGAATTTGGAAATAAACTGGCATTAAATGACAGAAGTTAAAATAGTGCTGTTTTAGTCGGTTTAGCCGGTTTAGGCGAAAAACTTAGTTGTCCGGAATTTAACGAAAATTGTCGGGGTAAGTCGGGTAATTTAGTAGATGACTTTTGCTAAATTGTTTTGTTGAAATAATGTCGAAAAAAGTCGAATTGCCGATACAGCTGCGTTGTAATGTTGTTCCGGGTTACGGATGAATTGTAAGTTGTAGGCTTGATAAGCCAACGTTGATATAAGTTGTTTATGTCAAAAAAGTTGCTATGTTGTTAAGTTGATTATGTTGTGGATGTTGTTGAGTTGTTAATGTTGTCGAGTAGTGCATGTCATAAAACATACATTGCATTTTATGTCGGAGCGTTGCTCACACCACGTTGGCCTGGATTGGCATATGTTGAAAGTTGAAAGTTGAAGGCTTATGCCTTGATGCCTCGATAAACTAGCAATATTACGTTGGGAGTTTTACTCCGATGGTACCACATGCATAACATTGTCGAGTCTCATTAAAGTTGCATTCTCTTAAGTTGTTGTTGATTTCCGTTAGTTGTTATTGATTTGATTTTGTTTGTTGGTGGTTGATGTGAAGTGGTGAATGTTTGTATGATTCTTGCCTGTATATTATTTATCATACTCCGTTTATAATTTTCGGTAACTCACCCCTTCTGTTTGAATGTTGTCCCTATGTTGGCAACGTGCAGGTAACCAAGAAGAGTAGTCGGTTAACTTAGTTCGAGTCGGTGGTTGTCGCTCTGATACGTAGCACTCGGGGGGATGACGCATGTCTTTTATTTAGTTGTCTACATGCTGAATTTTAATAAAATTGCTAGAAAATACTTCGTTGTTTAATTTGAAGTTGTTTTTATGTTGAATAAGGATGCTACTAAGTTGTTAATGAATCCGCTGCGTTGTGTTTGCTTAAGTTGAATGAAGTCGAAGTTTATTGTTGGTTTAGGTTCCCTTGAATCGTTTATGTATCTTTCATGAATAACTATTATGTTGTGATTTTAAAGTTGGAAATGTGATATCCCGTTTTATGTCAAAAATTTTATAACTCTGATTTTAATATAACTATTGGGTAGAAATGGGGTGTTACAATTATCATCACTCGTGCCATCCAATGAAGCTAATTAAATAGGGGAAACTGTTATACCCCAAATTTTGCCCTCTTAGATGTCATCATATCATTTGCATTTGCATAATAAGTCAATCATCTTTGCATGACTAACCAATTCATTAGGTCTTGTGGTTTTTGTTTCTTTGTGAGAAATTAGAGTTTAGCACCATTAAAAGGATTGATCAATCAAGGATTTGGGGGAAGGATCAACCACACAAGCCCTCATACACCTCAAGGTTTCCCCAAGATGTATTTTGGTTTCACATAACTCATCCAAGGTTTTTTTAAGTGGATGTGAAGGATTTTGGACTCATTTGTTTAAAAAAGTCAACTGAGGCCCCATGAAGTCAACCTTTAAACTTTTGGTCAACCATTGGGCATTTCAAGTCATATTCCATGATCTCATGTGGTTGAGTCAAAAGAAATCAAATGAGAATGACAAAGTCAGGAGATGTTGAAAATTAGGGTTTTGAAGAATTTTTATAAGTAAGGAAAATCAAGTTTCTAGTCATCTTGCAAGAACCATATCTCATTCATCCTTAGGCCAAATGGAGCAAACTAATAATCATTTTAAAGAGGACCCTCCCTACTACAAAATTGTAGAAGGAATCAAGATCAAAGGATAAAAGGATTTGAAGTTATGATGAGTTAAACTTGGTAGAAGTCATGATTTAATTCCATACTTAGAAAATTTTCTAAGTACCAAAATTTAGCATGTTTCAACCATGTTCATGGCCAATTGTCTCAAGGTTGCAAGCTTAGTTTGATTCTGCCATTCAAATGAAAGTTGCAGATCACATTTTTAGCTTTCTTTTGGTAACAAGAATAGCTCAATAGCATGTCTAGAACTCAAGTTTGTAAGAACAAGAGTTGGTTCTGCATTAATACCTCCGAGTTTTAATGATATCAAACAAGTGTGTTTGTATGAACAATTTTATAAGTCTAATGTTTGTTATCTGTGAGAATCTAACAAACAGGTTCTGCTTCCGTTAAAAGGTGTGAATATGTTGTTAAAAGAAAATACTTCGCCTATGCGTTACACCTGATGTGCTATATGACATAAATTACTTCTGGAGAATCTGAAGATTGCAAGACTCTGATATAATATGTAAAGAGAACAAGCTCTGAAGATCTGAAGACTGAGGTTCTGATGAACGAAGTTCAGATGCTGAAGACTTATGCTCTCTAGATGAAGGTTCTGAAGACTCAACTATAGTCTCTATTCATGCTTCAACTAAATACCATCAGAAGCCTCTGAAGATATGATGACAACATTCTAAGTGAACAGGGTTCTGAAGATCAAGTGCTGAAGACTCCGAAAGCACAGCTCTGAGGACTCTAAGATTGAAGATCTTAAGAACCAAGCTATGTTTTCCCTTCTTACTCATGCTCGCAGAAGCCTCTGAAGCTAAGAAGATTAGAAGACTAAGCAACGAAGTTCAAACGAAGATATCTTGGTAACTGTGCAAAAGTTCAAAAGAAGATATCTTGGTAACAGTGCAAACAAAGATATACTGACAAGACAGGACGTAAAAGGTTTTATCTGTCCTAACGCATCTACTAAACCGCCGTCAATAGTCATGATTACATTACAACGACTATTTTTACTCGGCTATAAAAGGACTTGAAGACTCAAAGAATGATAATAACTTCACCGATTCAAATACGCTCTATTTGTTTTTATCATTCAAAAGTCATTTTCTGTGCTGTAAATTAGTTTACATATTCAGCTTGTGCTAGAAGCAATACTTGGTAAACAAAACCTCGTTCAAACTATTGTTTGAAGTTCCTTGAGAAAAACCGGGTAAGGTTAGATTTCTTGAGAAGTCTAGGACTAGCGAGAGTCTTAGAGGTTGTTCCTTAAGAGAGACCAGTGTGGTTAGATCTCTTGAGAAGTCTAGAACTTGAGAGTTTTAGAGGTTGTTGTTAGTCACCAGCAGTTTGGCTAGTGCATTGTATTAATATGATTAATTAGTGGATTAAAACCTTGATTGAGAGAGGCAAAATCACCTTGGCGGGTGGACTAGACTAACTTGAGGATTTCTCAAGTGAACTAGTATAAACATACTTTGTTATCTCTTTCCAGCTTCAATAAGATTATTTCTCCTAAGATAATAAATTAGTAAATGGAATTAATTTAGAGAAACGATTTTATTTTGAAACAAAAATTCAAACCCCCATTTCTTGTGTTTTTCACACCTTCAATTGGCATCAGAGCTCCGGTTCTGAGGTGATAAAAAGGTTGATTTTTTATCAAGCACTTAACAGTGTTCAGTACCGATCCAAGTGTGCAAAACAATGGCTGCACCTGAACTAAATGTTAACGCAAATGAAAGAGATTCTTATAGTGCAAAACCTCCTATCTTTGATGGGGAAAAATTTGACTATTGGAAAGACAGAATTGAAATTTACTTTCTGGCTTTTGACTTAGATCTATGGGACCTGGTAGTGGATGGCTACAGTTACCCTGTAGATTCTGAAGGCAAAAAGATTGACAAAAGTGCATTAACAGATGCTCAAAAAAAGATTTACAAGAATCATCACAGAGCAAGAACGATTCTATTAAATGCAATTTCATATACGGAATATGAAAAGATCACAAACAAAGAAACTGCAAAGTCTATTTTTGATTCTCTTTGAATGACTCATGAAGGCAACGCTTAAGTCAAAGAGACAAAGGCTCTTGCACTAATCCAGAAATATGAGGTCTTCAGAATGGAAGACGATGAATTTGTGGAAACTATGTTCTCAAGATTCTAGATGCTTGTTGCAGGACTCAAAGTTCTGGACAAAGGTTATTCTACTGTTGATCATGTCAAGAAGATTATCAGAAGTATGCCTGTCAAATGGAGACCAATGGTAACAACCTTGAAACTAGCAAAGGATTTGAACAAAATAAGCCTTGAGGAACTAATCAGTTCTTTAAGAAGTCATGAAATAGAACTTCAAGAAGATGAACCTCAGAAGAAAGGTAAATCCATTGCTCTAAAGGATAAGTCTGAGAAGAAAATGGCTTATCAAGTAGAGGAAGAATTGGAAGAATTAGAAGAAGATTCAGACGAAGATGATATATCTCTCATATCAAGAAAGATAAGCCAACTATGGAAATACAGAAAGAATAAGTTCAGAGGACCAAGAAGAAGATCTGAGTCTACACATGGTCAAAAGAAAACTTATGAAAGAGAAGTTACATGTTTTGAATGCAAGGAGCCTGGATATTTCTAGAATGATTGTCCAAAATTCAAGAAAGATGGAAGACCTAAGAAAGCTAAAAAGGGTCTTATGGCAACATGGGATGATTCAGAGTCAGAAGAAGATTCTGATGGAGAATATGCCCACTTGGCATTCATGGTTAAGACCAATACAAACGATGTCCTATCAGAAGGAGAACTATCAGACTCTGACGACGAAAGAGAGGTACTTTATTCCTTATCTCGTTCTGAACTTGAAATAGGACTATCTGAACTTATGGAAAGATATGAAATTCTTCTAAGGAAACACAAAACTCTGAAAAAGACTCTTGTGGTTCCTTTAGAAGACCTTACTAAAAGCAAGCAAACTATTTCTAAGTTAAATGAAAAATTATTTTTCTTAGAAAAATCAAATTCTGCTTTAAAAAGTAAAGTCTCTAAGTTAGAAGAAGAGATCACGTCTGACATAACTGACACTAATAAAGTGGTCAGATATGACAGAGCATTTCAACACTTCCTTGCTAAAAGCATAAATAGAAGTAAAATGGCTTCAATAATCTATGGAGTTAGCAGAAATGGAAGTAGAGGTCTTGGATATTCAGGACCATCACATCCATATGATAAAACCAAGAATATCAAACTAATACCTCTATCTAAACATTTTGTGCGTGCTAACACTAAACTAAAATGTCCAGAACCTGAAGGTTCTATGTCTGTCATATCACAAACACAGACACGGAAGAAAACTTCCAAACTCAAATATTATGCACAAATACCGCATTATTATCCTGCTGCTTGAAAATCCAAAGGTGTCAGTACCTCTGGAAAGACTAATGTGAAAGGACCCACAAAATGGGTACCTAAGAATAAGATAGTTTATGTTGCAGATATCCTTAATGGCGCCACTGAAACACCAGTCATGGTACCTGGACAGTGGATGCTCGCGACACATGACGGGAGAAAGGCATATGTTCCAAGATTTGAAACTTAAGCCTGGAGGTGTCGCCGGTTTCGGAGGTAACCAGAAGGGAAGAACCATTGGCTCTGGAACTGTTGGTAATGGTAAACTTCCTTCTATAAATAATGTTCTTTTAGTTGAAGGCCTAATGCATAATTTGTTGTCAATTAGCCAACTTAGTGACAATGGTTATGACGTTATTTTTAATCAAACATCGTGTAATGCTGTTAGTCAGAAAGATGGATCTATCCAGTTTAATGGTAAGAGGAAGAACAATACTTACAAAATTAAATTATCATACTTAAAACATCAAAATGTAAAGTGTCTTCTGTCTGTCAATGAATAGCAATGGGTCTGGCACATACGTCTAGGGCATATTAGCTTGAGAAGAATCTCTCAGCTAAATAAGTTAGGACTGGTCAGAGGATTGCAAAATCTGAAGTACTCTTCAGATGCTCGTTGTGAAGCATTTAAGAAAGGAAAGTTTTCAAAAACCTATTTTAAAGTAAAGAATATTGTTTCCACCTCTAGACCATTGGAACTTCTTCACATTGATCTATTTGGACCAGTGAAAACTGCTTCTATAAATGGTAAGAAATATGGACTAGTCATCGTTGATGATTACAGTCGTTGGACATGGGTAAAATTCTTAAGACACAAGGATGAGACACATTATGTGTTTGCTTCCTTCTGCACCCAAGTGTAAAACGAAAAGAATTGCAAAATCTTCAAGGTCAGAAGTGATCATGGTGGAGAATTTGAAAATAAAGATTTTGAAAAACTATTTGATTCGCATGGGATATCTCATGATTTTTCTTATCTTAGAACTCCATAACAAAATGGAGTTGTAGAAAGAAAGAACATAACTTTACAAGAAATGGCTCGCACCATGATCCAAGAAACTGACATGGCTAAGCACTTTTGGGCAGAGGCAGTCAACATAGCATGTTATATTCAAAATAGAATCTCCATAAGACCTATTTTTGAGTAAAACTCCCTATGAATTGTGGAAAAATAAAATTCCCAACATTTCTTATTTTCACCCTTTTGGATGTATTTGTTTTATGTTAAACACTAAAGAGAATATTGGCAAGTTTGATTCCAAAGCACAGAAGTGTCTGCTGTTAGGATACTCTGAACACTCAAGAGGCTACAGAGTGTATAACACAGAATCACGCATTATGGAAGAATTAATTCATGTCAGATTCGATGATAAGCTTGACCCTGAAAAGTCAAAGCTAGTTGAAAAGTTTGCAGATTTGGAAATCAGTTTTTTAGAACCTAAAGAAAAGGTAGAAGAAGTTAAAACTCCAGAAGTTCCTACTCACAATATCATCGATGTATCGTCTAATACTCCACAACAAAAGAAAAGGAGAATCTCAACTTCACACCCTGAAGAACTAATTCAGGGTAGCAAGGATGCTCCCATCAGAAACAGATCAATGTTCAAACCCTCTGAAGAAACGCTTCTGGGATTAGTATCGTTAATTGAGCCAACAACAGTTGATGAAGCTCTTATGGACAAGGACTGGGTTCTGGCAATGGAAGAAGAACTTAACCAGTTCTCAAAGAACAATGTATGGGATCTTGTCCCAAAACCTAAAGATGTCCATATAATTGGTGCTAAATGGGTTTTCAGAAACAAGCTCAATGAAAAAGGTGAGGTTGTCAAGAAAAAGGCACGACTTGTTGCACAAGGTTACAGTCAACAAGAAGGGATAGATTACAATGAAACCTTTGCTCCAATATCCAGACTAGAAGCTATATGCCTGTTAATTTCCTTTTCAGTTAATCATAACATTATCCTATATCAAATGGATGTTAAGAGTGCATTTTTGAATGGTTATATTTCGGAAGAAGTTTATGTCAAACAACCTCCTGGATTTGAAAACTCAGAAAAATTATATTTTGTTTTTAAACTTAAAAAATCTCTCTATGGTCTGAAACAAGCTCCCAGAGCTTGATACGATAAATTGAGCAATTTTCTCTTAGAAAATAACTTCACCATAGGCAAGGTTGACATCACTCTCTTCTGTAAATCATACAAAAATGATATACTCATAGTTTAGATTTATGTTGATGATATTATTTTTGGTTATGCTAATCCCTCTCTATGTGAAGAGTTTTCAAAGTTGATGCAAGCAGAGTTTGAAATGAGTCTTATGGGTGAGTTGAAGTTCTTTCTGGGAATTCAAATTGATCAGAAACTAGAAGCTACTTACATTCATCAAAGTAAGTACACTAAAGAACTTCTGAAGAAATTCAACATGTTAGATTGCAAGTTAGTAAAAACTCCAATGTACCCTACGTGCGTCATGGAGAAAGCAGAAACAAGTGGTAAAGTTTGTCAGAAGACCTATCGTGGTATGATAGGATCTCTTTTGTATTTAACTGCTTCTAGACCTGATATTTTATTTAGTGTTCATCTGTGTGCTAGATTTCAATCATATCCCAGAGAATCTCCTTTAACTGCTGTTAAAAGAATTCTAAGGTATCTGAAAGGAACTACTAACCTTGGCTTGATGTATGAGAAAACATCAGAGTACACTCTATATGGTTATTGTGATGCACACTATGCTGGAGACAGATTGGAAAGAAAAAGCACATCTGGAAACTGTCAGCTTCTAGGGAAAAATCTGATCTCATGGTCAAGCAAGATGCAATCTACAATTGCTCTCTCTACAACAGAAGCAGAGTACATTTCAGCTTCTCTATGCAGTACGCAGATGCTCTAGATGAAAAATCAGCTAGAAGATTATCAGATACATGAGAGTAACATCCCTATCTATTGTGATAATACTGCTGCTATATGTTTAAGTAAAAATCCAATCTTGCATTCTAGGGCTAAGCACATAGAAATTAAACATCACTTTATTAGAGACTATGTTCAGAAGGGAACTCTATGTTTAAAATTCATCGAAACAGACCATAAATGGGCTGACATTTTTACAAAACCCTTGACTGAAGATAGATTTCAATTTATTCTGACGCATCTGAAAATGGAATTCTGTCCAGAGTAAGATCGTATCAGAATCAGATGTGTTTAGTTAGAGTCTGAAGAAATAAAATTTTTATTTGTTTAATCTCAGTTATCAGAGGCTACTTCGGTCAGAGCTGTCTCTGATCAAGATGGAAACTCCTAAGTTATCCAGATTCTGAGAATATTAAAACGTGTCACTTGAATTAGAAAATGATTAACGCGTGTAACCTAGGTTATATCCAAATCATTACATCTATTTTAAAGTACATTATGAACAGTAATCTCTCTTAGGATTGATTTAAAATCATAATTGCATTCATTCTTTAACTCCCAATATTTTATTTTAACTTTTCAAATTTCAGAGACACTTTATAAATCTACTAACACTACCTCACATTCATTTCCACACCTTGAGAAACCCTAAAACCCCCAAATTGCTTCTTCCTTCATTGTTCTCAAAACCTTAAGAAACCCTAAAACCCCCAAACCTCACATTCTCTCTCTCACCTGCTCATTGTTCTCATCTCAATCAATCTCAAACTTCATCATGATGAATCACATTCAACAAGAAACTGTCAATTTCTTCAAAGAAACAAAAGCATCTTTGAATCCTTTGAAAGGGTCATATCTTCATCTGGTGCGCCTTCTACAACCATCACAACCACCGCAACTGTTGTTCCTACTTCATCATCTCTTCCTACGATTGACGAAAACCACGTAACGCAACGAAATCCCTCGGTTACATGTGTTGTTCATGCAGACGAACTAACAGTTCTCAAAGAACTAGATGTCGATTTTGACAAACTTCGTGATAATGGGTTTAACCTTCATGATCAACTAAACACTCAAGGATGGAAAATTTACTTTGACAGACTTAGAGGTTCCTCCTATGAAACCCTAGTAAAATATTTCTGGAGGCAGGCTGAAACTGACGATCTTCATGTTGTCTCCTTCGTTATGGAAAAGATGATTGTTATTATCAAGAAGTCAATCTCGGATCTGCTAGGAATGAAATTCTTGGAAGGAAAAAGAGTGTATGGGAAGATCAAAAAATCTGATTTTATCATCAACAAAGCAATTTTTGCAAACCATCAATATGGAAAAATAGAATATAAAAGCAAGGACTTGCATGATAATCTGAGAATCAGGCACAAGATTATTCTTGGGTGTATCAATCCAAGACCTTCAAAGAGTGCTGCAGATTTCTTCAATGCAAATCAGAAGTAAATGTTGTACTACATGCATAAAAATGAGAAAATGTGTCTACCATCCATCCTGTTTTACTATCTCAGGGATATGGTACGTAAAACAAGAACAACAGCCTCGCCTGAAAAGAAAATTGTAAATTACATTTCGTTAGAAAGATTGCTCTCTGATATCTTTATTGAAAGTGGTTTAGTGGATTATCTAGTTAAAGAAGCCAACTATACAGAATACTTGACTCTAAGCATAACATAAGCTTTCAATGCTGTGAATCTCAAGCATATGAAGATGATCAAGAATGTCGAAGTGAAACCTCTATATATCTCTCATGACACTGTGATCAAAAACCAAATTCTAGTAAAAAATTATCCTTTCTATCACAGAGGCGATAATATACGAACAATTCCTGCATTTGTTGCTTTGATGAGAGAAGAAGGACATGACATGTCTAACTTCAGGATTGAAGATGTTGCTCCTAAACCTCCATATATTGTTACCAGAAGCAAGAGAAAGCAGACTGAAGAGGATTCTGAGCTTAAGAGAAGGAAGAAGGAGGACAAGTCTGCATCTTCTAAAAGTACCACTCTGCACTCTCTTCTTCTTGAAGAATCTAGTAAGTCTGTTACCAATCCCTCTACTTCAATAAACGTTACTAAGACCATTACTGTATCATCATCATCTTCTACTGTCATTCCTACCTCTAATCTACAAATAGAGTTTAAACTACCACCTTTCTTGATTCCTCCTCCAACTACCACTATTCAATCACCTTCCATTCCATCAATCAGTACACCTATTTCATCTGAAGCCATTCCTACCTACACCTCGACAATAACCTCTCCAATCATTCAACCAAATGAACCAAGCCCTCTCTCTGATACTCTAGAAATTGTCACATCTGAACCTTTCACGGTTTCAGAAATCCTTGAGTTATCATCCCTTACTAATCAACCAACATCTGAACCTACTCATTGTGAGAATATTTTGTCTTAACTAGAACCTTCTGAAAATAACTCTGCTGAGCCTAACCTTGCTCTGGTCATCTATGACATACCCCTTCCAACAACCCTTGAAGAATGCATTGGTCAGTTTTGTAACAAGGCTATAAAGAAGGTGGAAAAATTAAGAGCAGAAGCAAGCACAAGTGCTAAACCTCTGGAGCTAGAGAATTCCTGGAAAACCTTTCAAATGTGGTTAGATTATGAATTTTCAAGAATTACAAGCTTTTCAGACGCCACTAAAACTGCTGGAGTTCAGTTGGCAGAAGAAAGAGCAGAAGCTGAAGAGTGGATAAGGGAATTCAAGATTTTGGCTGCGAAGCAGAAAGAAGCTGAAGAAAAGGCTACTGAAGAAGCTAGACTTCGTGCAGAAGAAGTAGCAAGGCTGGCAAAAGAAGCTAAAGCTATAGAAAAGGCTAAGCAAGATGCCTTAGTTGTTTCCTCTCCAGAACCTGATGTGGTGCGTTTGGAAAATGAATTAAAGAAATCAGAGGAGAACAACAGATTTTCAGAGAAAACTTTGCAGAACAGAAGGTTGTCAATACAAATGTTCAGAACCTGCTTCAAAAGATTTTGGACAAAATATCCTCTGGAATCTCCTAACCTTTTCCCAATTTCGTTTTAGTTATGTGCTTTTAGAATTTAGGACCTTGTTTTTAACCCTTTGTTCACGAAGCTTTTTGATTATGACAAAAAGGGGGAGAAGTTATGAATGCGAATTTTTTATTCTTATAGTCAATCTCTGAAGAACAAGCTGTTTACATTCTAACCAGTAAATTGCTATTGCTGTTAGATGTTTTTCCTTGTCTCTCTTTTCAGGAATTATGATCTGATTAAACATCGTAAAGTCGATAAAGAAGTAAAAAATCAGCAAATCAGAACTTTGATGACTCTGATAGTTCAAAGTCTTTGAGTTTTAACAAGAAACAAGGTTCTGAGATGACGTCCTGAGTTCGTGTCAAACTCTGAAGGATCAAAACTGAATCAAGACTATAAAGATTTCAGTGTCTGACCTCTTGGAATCAGGGGGAGTCCATCCCGTCAAAATAATTAATATTCATCCAGTCTGAGAATCAAGGGTAGTATCTCATGTGAAGGATAAGAATTCTTAACCTTCTTATTTCAATTACCCTTGTGTTATGTACAAAATTGTGTAATCAAAATACATAGTTTTGTCATCATAAAAAAGGGGGAGATTGTAAGAACAAGAGTTGGTTTTGCATTAATACCTCTGAGTTTTGATGATATCAAACAAGTATGTTTGTATGAATAATTTTATAAGTCTAATGTTTGTTATCTGTGAGAAATAACAAACAGGTTCTGCTTCTGTTAAAAGGTGTGAATATGTTGTTAAAAGAAAATACTTCGCCTATGCGTTACACCTGATGTGCTATATGACAGAAATTACTTCAAGAGAATCTAAAGATTGCAAGACTCTGATATAATATGTAAAGAGAACAAGCTCTGAAGATCTGAAGACTGAGGTTCTGATGAACGAAGTTCAGATGCTGAAGACTTACGCTCTCTAGATAAAGGTTCTGAAGACTCAACTATAGTCTCTATTCATGCGTCAACTAAATACCATCAGAAGCCTCTGAAGATATGATGACAACATTCTAAGCGAACAAGGTTCTGAAGATCAAGTGCTGAAGACTCCGAAAGCGCAACTCTGAGGACTCCAAGACTTGAAGATCTTAAGAACCAAGCTATGTTTTCCCTTCTTACTCATGCTCGCAGAAGCCTCTGAAGTTAAGAAGATTAGAAGACTAAGCAACGAAGTTCAAACGAAGATATCTAGGTAACTGTGCAAAAGTTCAAAAGAATATATCTTGGTAACAGTGCAAACAAAGATATACTGACAAGACAGGACGCAAAAGGTTTATCTGTCCTAACGCATCTACCAAACCGCCGTCAATAGTCATGATTACATTACAACGACTATTTTTACTCGGCTATAAAAGGACTTGAAGACTCAAAGAATGATAACAACTTCACCGATTCAAATACGCTCTATTTGCTATTATCATTCAAAAGTCATTTTCTGTGCTGTAAATTAGTTTACATATTCAACTTGTGCTAGAAGCAATACTTTGTAACAAAACCTATTTCAAACTATTGTTTGAAGTTCCTTGAGAAAAATCGGGTAAGGTTAGATTTCTTGAGAAGTCTAGGACTAGCGAGAGTCTTAGAGGTTGTTCCTTAAGAGAGACCAGTGTGGTTAGATCTCTTGAGAAGTCTAGAACTTGAGAGTTTTAGCGGTTGTTGTTAGTCACCAGCATTTTGGCTAGTGAATTGTATTAATCTGATTGATTAGTGGATTAAGACCTCAATTGAGAGAGGCAAAATCACCTTGGCGGGTGGACTAGACTAACTTGAGGATTTCTCAAGTGAACTAGTATAAACATTCTGTGTTATCTCTTTCCAGCTTCAATAAGATTATTACTCCTAAGATAATAAATTAGTAAAGGGAATTAATTTAGAGAAACGATTTTATTTTGAAAAACCAATTCAAACCCCCCTTTCTTGTGTTTTTCATACCTTCAAAGTTATGATGTCTTAAAGTTGAGGTCACAAAGTTGACAAAATATGTTCACAATTTGGTACCAACTTCATGGGGACTTTTCATGATGATGCAAGCCTTATTTCAAACTTCCTTGGACATGAAAATTGTTCTTTGTTCTTCAAGCTTTCCAAGCATATATAGAACTTCTACATTGGAATACTAGAGCTCAAGATATGACATCATCAACATAGGCATCAACACTTGACAAAACTTGCCCAAGTCGCATACAAGTGGCCATGATCAATGGTTTGGATCAGTTTTCTTGCTCTACTTTCATCATGATCTAAGCATAATCTCAAGGAGCTTTCCACATGAAACTTGTAGAGCTACATGCGCTCTTTCAAAAGTACTATAAACTCCACCATTTGAACCAAGGATCATGAAGTTATGTGATGTCAAAGTCAGCCCTGAACTTGTCATACCCCAAATTTTGACCACCAAGATTTCCCATCATTGTGAAGATCATTGCCACAATATGGATGTGCCATCATGCCTCATCAATCTCCTCAAGGATTGTTGAGCATTCACTACAACCAAGAATTATGGTTTTAAGCCCTCTCAGAGCACTTAGACAAATGATCAATCAAGAAATGACACGATATTCAATTTGTCTAACCTCTCAAACACCTATAAGAGATCAAGAGAACTCCCACATCAAGAATTAAGCACAAGGTTTCAACATTCCAAGTGGAGCAAGCCTCGAGATCGCCAATGTCACCAAATTAGGGTTTTGGTCGACCAAGGCCTCCAGATGAAAAATTTCCTCTGGGCATGAGCCAATATTTCAAAGCATAACCCAAGATACTCCAAGGGACCTCATGGACCCAATAATCAAGTCAATTTAGCCTCAGGGGATGCATTCATAAAAAATCAGGAATTAGGGTTTCTTGACCTAATTCACCCCTAAGTTGACTTTTAAGGCAAAACATGAGGCCAGACCTCAAGTCATGATTTGAGGGCCTCAAATACACCACATTGATCCATTTACAATAATGGATTAATCCAAGAAGCTTGATTCACAAGTTTCAATTTCATCTGGACCACAATTAGGGTTTTGAAGAAAAAGTCAACTGTACCTTTGACTTTTGACCAAGACATGCTCCCAAACCTGGGGAAATGATTCAAGACACCCTAAAACACCTATGGAATCCATCCTTAGGTTTGAATTGGGTCAAGGGCTTGATTTCACAAAGGATTGCACAGTTTGGATTTCATCCTATAAAAAGTCAACTGTGCACAAAATCAAGTTGGACTTTATGGAATTTTTCTTAAATATGGTTCCCCTAAGTAAAAAATAATGTTAATGTATGGTATTGATCATCATTCATTAATAAAAATAAAGAAAAATGAGGTTTCTTGCAAAAGGGGCAACCTTGAGAAAACAAAATTTTTCTAAGTTATGGAACAAATGTGGTTTTTACCCAACTTTGCAAGGTCATAACTCCTGAACCACAAGGCCTTTTTCTCCTATTCAAAGCTCAAATGAAAGTCCATCTGACACACTTTAAAAGTGTCAACTACAGGATATTCCAAATCCTCATGGATTTTGAGTTATGGATTGATCAAAATGGCAAAAATGAAGAAAATGGCACTTTTCCAACATTTAGTGAAAATCTGCCTAAGTTACCAGCCTTGGACACGAATGTTCATGAGGATTTTTCAATGGGATCCAAATAGTTTCAAAACAAACTATGATCACACATGTTTTTTTTATCATATGAGGGCTTTCTAAAAAGCATAAGATCCTTCCATAACTCAACATGAGCAAGGAGATATGATCCCCTCAAAATCACCATTTCCAAATGTCTTGTACAAGGCAGATTTTGGCATTTTGCTCGATTTGGCAAATTTGGACAACTCCAAGCCTTTTCATTCATTTTGACACATCAGAGGATAAAATCCAAGGGGAATGATCTGATCCCCAAGCCTCCCAAGTCCAAGAATCTACACATAGCTATAACAAACCTAAAAAGGCTAAAAAGTGCAAAAGACTCCAATTTTGTTTCCAAGCATTTAATGGGTGCATCAAGGTGGTATAGATTGAGACATTTCTAACTGAATGAGTTAATATTTAACTCTGAATCAAAGGACCATAGGCCTGTGCCCTAACCTCAAGTCAATGGCTAGAGGAGACTAAAAATTCCCTTGGATCAACATTGGCCAAAGGCCTGTACCAGCTGCCATTCACTATTGCTTGCAAAACAAACTTGACACACTATAAATAGAGCTCATTTGTGATCAGTATCAGTACACCAAAACACTACAACACTTGCTTTCCTTAAAATCTCTCTCATTAGGCCAAAATGCCTTCTTTTGCAAGTCATCTCTGAGTTTTTGAGTTAGAGAGCAATTCCACCACATCTCATGATCCAAACACATCCAATATGTCATATCTAAGCTGTTGAAACACTCACTTGTGATCTGAAGCATCAAAATCAGAAAGTCAACCTCCAAAACCTCAAACATTTCTGCATTTTTCAAGCCATGTCTTGATTCAGTCACTTCCAAAACCAAACCAGGCATCAAACACACTTCAAATATCATCCTCAAACTATCCTAATTGGTTTCCCTCATCTGAAACACCATTTGAGAGAGTTACCATCTTGGTCACTTTTGCCCCTTTTGCAAGAAAAGGCCTATACTTGTTACTAAGGATTCCAGCTGGTTTTGATTATCCTAAAAGCTTCTAAGGGATCAATCAAGAGTGTTCAAAGCATTGAATTACTTCTGGCACAAGGAACTTGGCAGATAGCACAAAAAGCTCCAAGAGGTAAGTGCATCATAACTTGAACTCTCTAAATCATGCATTGCTTTGAGGTCTATTGATCACAGAGCTCTTATACATATCATATGTGTTGTGTTTGAACCAATTTATCACGCTATTATTATCTGTACCATGAGATAGCATAGAACATGCAAATTTAGGCCTATTTTGAAATCACCATCGGATTTTAAAATGGAAACATTTTCTGAAAATTCCAAGGGCACCATTGGATTTCTCATGAAATTCTAGGTCAAATGCACCTAAAATTTGTCCAAATCCATGGAGAATTGAGAAAGTTAGAGGCTTCATGCAAATTGCCAAAACTAGGCCTTGCCTTGGGCAAGAGTCATGGTGCCTTGGCCAGGCCTAGAAACTGTGCACCCCATATATGTTCATGGGGTGGTTTTGATACACGAATGTATCACCACCCCAGTGGTAGTGCGCATGTGTGTTTGTTGTTAAGGTCGTGGGTTCAACACCCACCCAGACCATTTTGCCATTTTCTCATTTTTTGCTATTTTTCACATATTTTATGGTTTTTGTTAATTAATTCCAAAATTAATTTCTCTCTCAATTTTAATTATTTTTTATTGGATCTTTTTTTGAAAACTCCCAAAAATGTTAAAATATTTTATTCCATAAAAATTTCACAAAAATATTATTTATTTCATATATTTAGTATTTTTTGCAAAGAATTATGTTTTATTTGTTTTTAAACATTTAAAATATTTCTTTCTCTTGATTTTGCAAATTCAAATAATTTTCAAATTATTCTATGAATGAAACATGATTTTTAATACATTAATCCAAGGTCACAACTTGTTTTTTTACACATGTTTGATAATTTTGATCATTTTAATTGAAAATTTATTCAATTAAAATATATTTTAAAATCAAATTAGGGTTTTGATTATTTTCACCCTCACAAATTTTTTTTCAAACATATTGGGCCTCTTTGTAGAGTGTAAGTCCCATCCTTTTGTAAATAAAATAATTTGGGCCTCAGTCATTGTATAAGTCCCGACACGATTTTCAAAATAACGGTGCGATCGTTGTTTTCATCTAGGCCTCTCCTTGAGTTGTAAGCCCCATCTCTTGTACAAAAATAAACTTTTGGGCCTCTAATAGAGTTTAAGTCCCATCCCTTGTCACATAAAACCTTTTTGGGCCTCAGTCATTGTATAAGTCCCACTGTGTTTTCAAAAACCTCGGCGCGATCGCCGTTTTCAAACAAAAATCAATTAGGCCTACCCTTGTGTTGTAAGTCCCGTTTAATTTCTGTTTCAAAACACTTTTGGGCCTCTAATAGAGTGTAAGACCCATCCCTTGTAAATATAAAACCTTTTAGGGCCTCAGTCATTGTATAAGTCCCAGTACAATTTTCAAAACAACGATACGATTACTGTTTTTCATCTGGGCCCCCCCTTGAGTATAAGCCCCAACAATATTTTCAAAACTTTCTTTAATTTCTTGAACAACTAACCATACAGCTGTTACAATGGAAGCTTGCCTGCCTGTAAATTTTATCAGCTTTCTTTTACATACTTGCACACACACAGACACACACAGACACACACACACACATATATATATATATATATATATATATATATATGTGTGTGTGTGTGTATATATATATATATATATATATTTGTTTGTGCTGGAAGCTTGCTCGCCTGTAAGTCCTCCTACCCTCTTTTTACATACAGTATATATTTCATCTGTACATATATACATGTATATTATCTGCTTAGAGTTTTCCCCGACAATTAGGTCTAGAACTAGATAGAGCCAGTGGTCACTGTTTCAACACAGTCAAAACTAGTTCCCCATAGGAATTCCAGATACAGTCTTGCCACCTCTTGGGGTTATACAATATGGAACAAAGAGAAAGACATTATTCCCGGTGAAACTTTTCTCAGACTGTCACTATTAGAAAATTGTCAAAGAAATTCATTTCCCCAAAGAGGATTAATTCCCGGTGAAACCTCCCTTGAATTTCTTCAAACCCTAGAACTATTCATTAAAGAAAAGATTATTCCCGGTGAAACGTTTCTTGAACTCTTCTTAAGTTTGGACCTACAGGCTTACGAAAATCATCCCCGCCTCCTCTTGGGCTTTGTACAAGGACCCTCCGGCTTCTTAGAAGTTCTCATGCCTTCTCTTGGGCTTAATACAAGGACCCGAAGACCTCTTACAGGGATAGGACAGAACTTAGTCATCCTTTGTTAGAGCCGTCTTTCCGAAGAGTCAAAACCTTGGACACAGTTTAGGGTTGATTCTCATCCCTTAAAACACCTGCCTCCTCTTAGGCATCATACAAAGATAAACTTTTTCATACCAGTAGACTTGGATAATCTAATCTCCTCTTGGATCTCAAAGACATTCTCAAGTTCCCTACAAATACAGGAGAAACCCTGATCATTCGACTAATATCCAGTAGAGTTTAAAACCCTCACAGGATCTAAAACTCAATCTTTATCCTAAATTCCCCCAGCTAGGGTCATCTCATCATCAATACCATACTAGCCTATCAGAACCTCAAGGCATTTGATACCTCAACTATTCTGTAAACCCTCAGCAAGAGTTGATCCCCCGACTTGGACCTGCCTCTGAATCTAAATAATCCTCCGCAGAAGACACCCTCCTCTTAGGCTTTGTATAATGATTTTCCTCAACAGAGTTAACCTTTCTAGCACTCTCTTGTTGAGTCAAATAACCTTTCTAGCACTCTCTTGTTGAGTCAAATAACCATTTTAGCAATCTCTTGTTGAGTCAAATAACCTCAAAAACACTCTCTTGTTGAGTCAATCACTTTAAGGCACTCTCTTGTTGAGTAGACCCTTTTTAGCCTCCTCTTAGGCTTTGTATAATGATTTCTCCAGCTTGTTCAGCCTCAATGTTTGGCTTTGTACAAGACAGATAAACACTCTCTTGTTGAGTCAACCACCTTAAAAGCACTCTCTTGCTGAGTCAATCACTTTCAGCCTCCTTTTAGGCTTTATACAATGATCCTTCTTTTCCTCAGCAAAAGTCAGCCTCAATCTTGGGTTTTGTACAAGACACCATAAATATCCTTAGCTGAGTGAGTCAATCATCTTTTAGCCTCAAGCTTGGGCTTTGTACAAGACACCATATAAATCTCCATAAGCCGAGTTAATCCTGATTTCAGCATCAATATTGGGCTTTGTACAAGACAAATCATACTCACCAGCAGAGTCCATCTTCCTTTTCAGCCACAATCTTGGGCTTTGTACAAGACAAATAAAACCTCTCACCAGTAGGGTCAGTTTCCCCTTTTAGCTTCAATCTTGGGCTTTGTACGAGACACATACAAATATTCCCCAGTGGAATCAAAAAACCCTTTTAGCCTCAATCTAGGGCTTTGTACAAGACAGACAAAATATTTCCCCAGAAAAGTCAATTTTTAGCCTCCTCTTAGGCTTTCTATAATGATATCCCCCAAAGAGTCAATCCTCTCTTAGCCTCAATCTTGGGCTTTGTACAAGACAGATAAACGCTCTCTTGTTGAGTCAGTCTTTTCCAGCCTCCTCTTAGGCTTTAAGGACTTCCCCAGTGGAGTCAATCAATCTCTTAGCTTCAACCTTGGGCTTTGATCAAGGCACATAAAAATCAACATCCCCTCAGAGGAAATCAAAATCTCTTTGTAGGAAGACATTTCCCTGTATATCACACATCAAAACAGACATTCAAAATAAACCTTAATCCCAGATAACTGCTATAAGTGGCACACTTGTTGATTCAAAAATCCAAGCTGTAGTCCATCTCTTATCCTAGTAAAACACCCTTCTTTCATCTAATTGTTGTAAGTGGCAAGCCTCTGGATTATTTATATCCATGCCACAGTCCCTCTCTTAGCATGAAAGATTCCTAAGGAAAAATGGCATTGCTCTACACTGAGTTAAAGTTTTCTCCTTCTGGACGAATCCCCTATAAAAGAAATTATGGCATTGCTAGATTCACATATCCCAGTTAACATAAACCTACTTTATAATTAGTTACCCAACTACTGTGATAAACAGACGAGATGTCTCCCTTTAGAGATGGCAAATTCTATCTCAGTCAAACCTTTAGCTTCAATCTTGGGCTTTGAACAAGACACAAATACTCAACCTTTTAGCTTCAATATTGGGCTTTGAACAAGACACCAAAACATCTTTTTACTCCCATAGAATAAGAGGAACTACGATTGCTCTGATTTCCCTATTTTCTTTAACGGGAATACGTAGGCATAAGATTGCGAAATCTTAGCGAGCACACTAAACAAAAAACCTTAGGTCCAGTACCTTACCAAAAACACCGGCAAGTCCGACATCAACAAAAATACTCTTTCTCTCAGACATCCCCACAAAAAAGAAACTTTCCCATTTACAGACAAACACCAGAAAGTAGAAAGCAGTAAGGAAAATTGCTAAAAGCCCGTGGATAACCACATATAGGATGGGTAATTGACAACTCCCTATTGTATAACCTGACCCCGAACTCCCCAATCTCTTAAGCATTTCTTCAAGAAAACATTTGCGTGCAAGATTAGTTTTATATAGCTTACCTTTCCCTTCCAGCTTCACGGGATAAATAAGAAATCAGAAAGTAGCACCCAACTCCTACCATTCCGGTGAGGAGAAACCCATGGCGATAGGGTGGTCGCGTCACCGACAAAAATCGCACGCTACAGTAAAATGGCGACTCTGCTGGGGATTTCCATTAGGATCTGTCTTACCTTAGTCATCATTCGCCACCATTTTCCAACAGTAAAATGGTGACTCTTCTGGGGGCTTAAACTAGGACTAGGATTAGAATTCCTAAGAGGTCTAGGTTGTTAGCAATCATACTATATTATATGTATATACTGCTTTTCCTACTTGATATCCGTGTTTATTTTTCTGTCAATGGGAATGCGAGTGATGTCGCATGTGGAAAGTTTGAGAGAACCCTAAGATAGGTGATGGCATAGACGAGTGGTCTTACAGGGAGTGATTCTCGAATAAGCGATCATGGGAGACCATCAAATCAGATGAGGGCCCGTGTGGATACTATGTTGAACGACTAACGTCTTAAAAATAGACGCTATCCCTGTGCGACACCCGTGACCCTGAGGATTTAGTAGACATTAACCATGTGGCCATTTGGTAGTGCGGTAGCTATCGAAAGTAGTTGACACGCCATACTACACCTAATTTGAGATTACCCTAGGATGCTACAGCTCGCTCGGGTGAACCAGCTTGCTGTTGTTATCCCTAGGGGGTCAATGATTTTGCGAACCTTTAACCCATTATACAGGTACAAATTTACCAGAATACAACCTTTGGGGATGGGTAGAGCCATGATTCCATGCTCGTGACGTTGAACCCTTGAACCCATGTTTTTTCAATGTTTTTGTGTGCTGCATTCAGGCATTCATTTAAAAAACTCTTAAACAAAGAAAAAAAATCTTATTTTTTCTCCTTTCTTTCTCTTTCAAAATAAACTAAAACAATAATTGCAAATATCAGAGAGAAAGATTGCGTTATGCATTTCGGTAGAAGAAAGACACACGAGTACACCTTCAAGGCTCCGAAACTAGAGGATTTAAGAAGGTTGGCAATGATGATTACTAACCCTGATGCTTTCAGAGCTAAGCATTGAGGGTTGTTGTCTCTGTTAAGGGTCCACGTAGTTGAAGGAATCCTTTCTACGTTAATTCAGTTTTACGATCCAATTTATCACTGTTTCACATTCCCAGATTATTAACTAGCACCAACACTGGAGGAGTACTCTCACCTGACTGATTTACCCATCACTGACCAAGCTCCCTTTTCTGGATTGGAAGAAATTCCAAAAGCTCAAACCATTGCAAGAGCAATCTAGTTGGACGAGTCAGAAGTCAGGACTCACATGACCACTAAGGAAGGAATCCAGGGTTTATCAGCTAAATTCCTGACGGAGAAAGCCCTATACTTTTCCAGTATAGGAAACGTTACTGCTTTCGAAGATATCTTTGTTCTACTCACATATGGGTTATTCCTTTTTTCCAACATCGATAACTTCGTCAATATCAATGCCATTAAGATATTTCTGATTGGAAACCCCGTACCAAACTTGCTTGCAGATGCTTATCATTCTGTACACTTAAGGAATCTGTACAGTAGAGGAATGATCACATGCTGTGTACCCTTGCTTTACAAATGGTTCACTTCCCATTTACCCAAGTCTGCTGCATTTTGGGACCGTAAGAGTACTCTACGTTGGCCACATAGAATCATGTCTCTTACCAACTTTGACATAGATTGGTATGATAGGATTTTTGATGGGATAGAGATCATCGACAGTTGTGGAAATTTCCCTAATGTACCCATCATAGGAACTAAAGGAGGAATCAACTATCATCTAATTTTAAGATCGCCGTCAACTTGGGTACCCAATGAAGCATATCCCGCGTAATGTTCATATGGAAGGTCTTTTCTTCAAGGAAGGAGAAAATGACAGGGCACTAAAGAAGGAAATAGTGCATTCCTGGCAACATGTTCACAAGAAAGGAAAAAAGTCTCTAGGAAGACCAGACTGTATCTCCGTGGAACCTTATCTCCACTGGATACAAACTAGAGCCCTCAAGCTGAGGATGTCTTACCCTCGTCAAGAAGTTCTTCTGTTAAAGGAATCAGTCTTTTATTTTATGTCTGATACGGAAAAACTCTAGGTCGCTCTCAACAAAGTTCAACAGGAGAAAAGCTCTTGGAAAAATAAGTATCGAATCCTCAATGTGGAGTGTACCAAAATTTAGCAACTATTAAAAGAAAAGGATGCTCTGATTAGGATATTAGAGCAACATGTTGTGGAGAATCAAGAAGACCGAAGAAATTTGCTCGCTCCTTTCACTTGGAAAAAGACTGACAACCCGACAACGGCTGAAGAGCCCCGATCAAAGAAAAGGAAAATATCAGAACTAGCATCTGAGCTCTCTTCAGAGAGGACTCAGGATCCATGAACTTAGACATTTCCTTTTTACAGCACTTTGTAAAATACTGTATTTTCCCATTTCTGCAATCTTTCAAATTCAAGAAAAAATAGAGTCTCCCCACTGTATGATATTTGCAATCTATTTGTTGAAGTTTCTTTTTTATTAAAGCAAAAAAAAAAAATATATCATTACATATCATTCATCATTCTCATATAAACGCATTCTTCTTATCTTCGAATCTCACGTATATGTCACGATTCTAGAGTCAAACTGTCTCACTCGTACAATACTCGGGCCAATCGACATAAGAAAATGGACGATCTCGAGGAAGAGGACAAAGATCTGAGAGAAGAAATCGACGCTCTGAAGGAGGATCTGAAAAAACTTCACAGTGACATGCAATCTCTAGCAGCAGCTCAGAGAACACAACAAAGGATTGTGATCTCGGAGATCACATCTACACCCATCGTAGAGACATATGATCCTCGGTACAACATGCCTAAAGATCGTCCCTGGGGCATGCCACTCAACTTTGTCCCTGAAGGATACATCCTGCCGGTCACTAAAGACCCAGAAATTGCAGCAGGAACCACTGGGCCTGAAGGTTACAAACTTCGGGCAGCGATGACGCAAGAGTTATGACGGTAACTCCTGAAGGTTACAAACTTCGGGACAGGGAAGCACCAATAGTCACCGCAATAATGACTATACCACAACCGGTGGTACACACTATCCTGGAAGGATAGATTCCACAAGTAATTCCTGGTGGAAACAAAGACATGTACAAAAGGATGAATGAGTTCCAGGACCAATTCTTGGAGATGCAGAAGGAACTGCATGCCAGTCGCGGTCAGGATTTATTCAGAAAGGACGCCGCAGATCTCTGTCTAGTCCCTAATGTGAAAATACCGCACAAATTCAAGGTGCCTGGCTTTGAAAAATACAAAGGCAACACTTGCCCTCAAAGTCATTTGGTGATGTACGGTCGAAAAATGTCAACTCATACAGAAAATCAACAGCTATTGATCCATTATTTCCAAGACAGTTTAACTGGTGCCGCACTCAAAAGGTACATGGGTTTAAACCGCACCAAGATCAATACTTTCGGAGATCTTGGCGCTGCCTTCTTTCAACAGTATAAGTATAACTTGGACATGGCGCCAGACAGAGATCAATTCAAAGTAATGTCGCAGAAGGACAAGGAAACTTTCAAGGAATATGCTCAGTGATGGCGTGAAATTTCTGCCCAGATCTGTCCCCCTCTTGAGGAAAAAGAGATGACTAAGATCTTTTTGAAAACCTTGAGCTCATTCTATTACGGCCGAATGGTTTCCAGTGCGCCCAACGACTTCACTGAAATGGTGAACATGGGGGTATGCCTTGAAGAAGCAGTCCGAGAA
Source organism: Lathyrus tuberosus (assembly GCA_022829125.1). Lineage (NCBI taxonomy): Eukaryota > Viridiplantae > Streptophyta > Magnoliopsida > Fabales > Fabaceae > Lathyrus > Lathyrus tuberosus. Next base: position 2,927,373 of record JALAZF010000266.1, on the reverse strand, counting down.
GGACGATTGGTCAAAGATGCAGAGCCATCTAGCAGTACCAAAAGATACGGTGGTGCTTTCCCAAAGAAAAAAGAGCAAGATATTGGTAATATCTCTCTCGGAAAGCAAAGGAGAAGGTATCAACCAGTAGCAGCGGTAACTCCCGCTATCAACCCAACGCCGACTCCGGCTTATCAACCACAGGTTGCTCAGAGCCAAGCAAATCAACAATAGTATCAGCAAAGGACACCACATCCTCCTCAGTAGGCTCGTCTATAGTACAATTACAATCGTACTACACGACCACCAGGGTTTAACCCTATACCGATGTTGTACGCAGAACTGTTTCCACTATTACTGGTCAAGGGGCACGTCCAAACTAGGTCTCCTCTTACAATACCGAAAAATCCATCTTTTTGGTTCAAAGCGGATCAAACTTGTCCTTACCACCAAAGAGGACCGGGGAACAACATTGAGAACTGTCTCAGCTTCAAATCTGATGTACAAAAGCTTGTCAGGAACGAGGTTCTATCTTTCAAAGATCCTAATCCAAATGTTCAGACGAACCCGTTGCCTGAACATGAAAAGTCTGTCATAAATTTGATAGAGAAAGAGTGTTGTACCCCAAATTTTTCCCTTAGATTCGCTGATTCGTCTGCATAACACCTTAGGTCAATCTTCTGTGCATAACTAACCTCTTTATCTAGTTTTTTGTTTGTTTGTTTCATTTACAAAGGACAGGTACTGTTGTAGAAGATCCATGGTATTGAAGGTCGGGTTGTGTGGGTGTTTGTGGAGGTTCTCTGGTCTCTGTGAGTTTGTGCCGGACTTCCTGGTGTTTGTGTCCTCCTCATGTTTGTGATCGCTAGCCACTGTGATGTCAACTTTTCTCAAGATTTCTCAAAGACTCAAGGAGAGTTAGGGTTCTATCCATTTGGTTTCGGAGCATGGTTATTTGAAAAACGGGTTGGAACCCTGTGGCGTGTTGCATACAAGTCGTATCCCTATTTTCAAAGGGTTCCTCAAGGCTTGGTGCTTGTGTTTATCTAAAAGGTTTGTTTGATTATTGTCAACGTGCTTCATGTTGAGCATGAATTGAGATCTTAGTAGGAGGATGTCCTTTTGGCTTAATTAAAATTCAAGTGACAAGGTTTCTGAAGGGTATTAAACGCCGGGAACGTGGGGTGGTGAAGCTATGGTTATTGTGTGCTCAAACAACCAATGATGCCTAAGGATGTTTGGTACCTACCACGTCATGATAGGTCTTTAGAAAGAAGGAAGTTTTTCATGGTTATGATGCAAATCTTGGACGACATGAGTGTGAGTGTGATTTGTATAAAAGGTGATTTGCATTGATAGTTTTAAAATGCTGGTATTAAAACAATACAGGTGTTTGGGAACTTGGGTGATCTCGACCTTAATCACGATACCAAGACTTTGATTGACATTTTATGTTGCAGTGTCGTTTTTTAATTCAATGAAAGGAAGGCAGTATTGATGTTGCCACGTATAATGTTGTTACTGCTAGTGGGTGGTGCAGGATCAGTGGTATTATAACCTCATATTTGCACCGCTATGGTTCATCATATGCTGTTACATTTATTTACAAGAAGGACAAAGGGAACACACTGGTTGCCATTGATAGTTAGACGTACAAAGATACAATATTCGAAGAAAAAGCATTACATTGTGTTGCATACAAAGATAAAGCCAAGCCACGTTTTGAGGTCACCAAAGCCGTGGTTGTTATCTGCTCGGCTGGGTAAACAAGGACATGCTGTTATCTTCTTATTACCAAAGGAGGAATCTTATGTAGAATTCTTGCGGATAAGAATAATTCCACTTCAAGAAAGAACATGCTCCGACAATGCACCTGATGTTATACCCGAGATTCGTACTGCGGCAACCAAAGATCGTGATGTCATGGAGAAGGGAGTCAGGGCATTTGTTTCTTACATTCGTGCTTATAAAGAGCATCACTGCTCTTATATTCTAAGGTGGAAAGAACTTGAAATTGGCAAATTAGCCACAGGACATGGCTTATTGCAACTTCCTTTAGTGCCGGAGGTAAAACGCCATTCACTATCCACTGAGGGATTTGAACCTGTTAAAGATATCAATTTTGAGGACATTAAGTTTAGGGATAAATCAAGGGAGAAACAAAGGAAGAAAAATCTGCAAACAAAGAAGGAAAAGCCATTCTAAATCATCACCATTTCAGAACCATATTCAAACCATTCAATTCCAAGTTTCACATCAAACCAGGGTCCACAATTCAAACTCATACATATCATATGTCAAATTTACAAAGTTCAGAATGTGATACCTGTGTGTCAGTAGAGAATACCCGTGATTTCACTCCATCAAATCAGTACCTCCAAAACCTCACTATGGTCCCCAAGATAAAGCCAAACACTCATAAATTAGCTAAAGGCTCCAGCATTCTTTCAACACCCTTGACTTTACAGCCTGCACCAGCATGTCACATGAGGATTACTAAGCAAGTTGGAAAGTTAAGTGAATTGCTAATGTTCCTAAGCCGACACTTTCGACTTGATAATAATATGCGATTCACTTTTGCAATCTCTATATGCATTCAAACACGAATATTATAGTTGTTAGCTTGTTTTACGTAAAGAAAGCTATCGCAAGCTAAGTTTTGAAACCTTTCGAAATGGGGAGGAAAACGGGTTACCTTGATCCAAGAGCAGGTTTACGAGCTCACCGTCAGTACTGGCATGGTCCGAAATGTTTGCGTTTGGCCCTTCCTCCCAGTAGAACTGGAGACAACTTGCTGCCCTGCAAAGAAGACACACATGGAATTAGAGTGTCCTTCCACATATATGGACCCTGTGTTAAATCGGACGATAGATCTATGTCAAAGTCCACTGCAATTTGGAGTACGTACCAGACTATTTACTTGGGTTTATCAAGACAAATAAGGTATACAGTTTAGGATGTTTTGACGATACCTCAGAGTACAACTGTTTGAGAGAGATTACACACCTTGAAGGATTCCGAAACCAAGTAGTCTTGATCTTGATAATTGGAAAGGTGCTGACACTTTTCTAAGTTTCTTGGAAGGCCTCCTGGGGGAGCCTACACAACAAAAGGATTATAGTAGCAAACCAAGTTATAACGAGCTGCTAGCACATACACCTTCAGTGTGATACAGACGGCAATCATTAGCAAGTGGTATTCAAAAACTATGCAACTACAGGATTCACTTACAATGCAAAGCTCAAATGGCACGTTGTTGTTACTCAGTGAAGCCTCAAATCTTCATAGCAAACCTTCCCCAAAGCTGCAACCAAGCTCATGCCGTTCGCTTCCCAGTCGCCCCTGTTCAAAATTACGCGAGCACTCGTTAGTAAGATACCTTGCCACTTTTGATTTGATCTGAGATACAAGAGTAGGGTAGCTGTGTTTGACTTCTCCAAGGGGGAAGTGTCGTAATATTATCTGCAAAGGCAAAGAAAACACACGAGTTAATTTCACGTGTGAGCCGTGAACGCGTTAATTGGAAAGGATTCAAACAATTATCTTCCTAAGAAACATTACCAAATACGTCCATATGAATTTAAAACTTTCCTACGTGGCCTCAGAAATTGGATTTCGAATCAGGTATTTCATCATTTTCAAAAGTAAAGAATGGAGGGCAACATCGTAAAACGTCGCCAACAGCCAATTCTTTCCCATTTGGACTAAGCAAACCACAAGGAATCATATTCAATCACACACGTTCAAAACTTTCCAAAGGCATATCAAGACTTTCCAAACAAAGAACAATATCAAACTTTCCAAACTCTCTATTTTTGGTCTCAGAGTGTGTGGGAATCGGAAATCTTTTCATCTTTTCCAAAATCGGAAATTATGGGCAATATCCCAAAAAGGACACCGCCATCATAAAACTTTCTAAAAACGGATTGGGACAAGATTCAAAAGACGCAACATCAGAAATTACAAAGAGCGAAGTTTTCAAAAAGTTCCAACACAATCAAGCACAATAAATCAGAGTCATTAAATCGCCAAATCAATTCAGACGAGCAGCAAAACTTTCCAAACTTTGAAAACCAAATCAGATCGTCCGAAATAACACAAAATCAAATCAGCAAAGATTACGAGGATTGACATCAATGCAACATTAAAAAATTTCCCAAACCTTATCACTGGCCTTGGCTATAAAAGGGTGTTCACGCTATCGGGAGAAAGGGCAGACGAAAAAAATTAAAGAGAAAACCCATACGAGAAAGAGAGAAATCAAAAAATCATTTTTCCAAACCCAAAAAAAACAGAGATCAGAAGAACATCAAGTTCATCATCATCTCTCAAACTACGCCAACAGACGGAGCAAGCATCTAAATCGCAAGAGGCTATCGCACAGAGATAAACAACATAAAAAAGGGTAAAAAGAGAAGAAGTTCTTCCCTGACGGAGATTCGCGGAGACCTCGCCATCATCGCCGACCCCTTTTCCTTTTCGTTCTCGTTTTGCTTTAATTTCCAATATCTTGTAAATGTAATCCGCAAAGATGTAATGAGAATGATGGGGTATCGGGTATGATTGGGGCTAGGGTAGACTTAGGATTTGTGTTTGTTCTGTTTCGTTTGATCGATCGAGAGAGGAGATGTTGATCGAGATAAAGAGCGATAGGAATAACAGCGGCGTTTAGGGTTTCAAGCTTTTTCTTCCTTTTGAGAGAAGAGAGGATGACGAGAGAGAAGAGATAGAGAGGTGAGAGCTCGTACGCGTTTCATTTTCCTTTTCCTTTTTTTTTTGTTAATTAAAACCTTTTTTTTTAAACCATGTTTAAAATATTTTGTAACTAAAATAATTTCTTTTAATAATTACCGTTAAAACTTTTAATAATTAAATTAACAGAACTTTTTTTTCTTTTATAATGATTAAGTTTTTTTATAATAATAGTTAAGTTTTTTATAAGATAATTAATCTAAAACCATTTTTTTTATATATTGAAGTTCGACCTTTTTATAACACTTAATTCAAAACCTTTTATCAATAAACCTTAAAATCAACTTCTTTTCGTAATAAACCCTAAAATATAGCCTTTTTCTCAAGAAACTTTAAGATAAATCAACTCGTTAGATCCTACGTGAGTGAAACGCGTGTGTGTGTTATTTCATGATTGATATTTCTGCTTACTTTTGCTTACTGATTATGAATGCTTTATATGTCTAAAACCCTTTCAAAAATGACAAAAACTCTCGATCCAACGTCGAGCCAATTTTATACCTATGTAAGTCGAGTGCCTTTGGGCCTCGCATTCAACCTTATCGGTCACAATACACTTAAGCTAGCTCACACTTTGCTAGTATGCACAAATAAATCAGTTAGTTGGGTCCCTCGACATTCCAAAGGAAGGTTCCTTAATAATTGACTAAACCGTCATAGGACTAACCTTTAGAACCCTTGGCCATAGGATTCGGAGTCGCCGTACTCCACGTCTCGCCGTAGACACTTAGAATCTTAGCCTTAGGATCGGAGTCGCCGTACTCCAAGTAAATGCTCCGCCGCAAACATTTACAATCCTACCCCTCTTAAACCAACCTACAACTTTAGAGTCGCCGCACTCTATGTAAGGTCTTGCCCAAGACTTTACTTCCCCTTGGAACCTTGACCCCGTCAAGAAGTTCCTCTTTTTAGAACTACGCATACTCTGATTCTACTCCCGAGGATACGTAGGCGTAAGGTACGATACCTTATCGAGTATACTTAGATACTAACCCCTAGGGTTCAACCTTTAGCATAGCACCCTTAGCAAGCGAATGAGAGATAACATAAGTACTAACGAGAGGTTCCCGTAGAATACTACGGACGTTTAGGATGCTAATACCTTCCCTAGGCGTAACCAACCCCCGAACCTTAGATCTTTAGGTTTTTTTTCGCTTTTGAACCTTTCCTTTGGATAAATCAAAGACGGTGGTGAACATTTAAAGAAATGTGATCCTAGTTCATTAATAACTATGGTATCCAATTCTCACCGCAACAGAAATGACGACTTCACTGGGGAATCGTCGAGGGTTTCCCCTATCTTGTTTTTCTTATTGTTATCCTTCTTTATTTGCTTATTATCTGTTGTGCTGGGATACTTGTGTGGTGAGACAAAGTCCTACACCCGGACTAGAGTGACAATTATGATAGGAACGGTGAGAATTCAAGGATACTTTGAGGGAGTCGATTCCTGAAAAAGTTGAATTGAGACTTCACCACTCAGTCTAGGCCCTCTCGAATTTAATTTTGTCCAACGGGTCAATTCGTGAAGACGCTATTATTTCGAACTAAAGGCCATCGATACTGGGGACCGTAGTTACCTTTAACCCAACTTGGCCTATTAGGATGTAGTGCGGGGACTATGCGGGAGTCTATTTCTGCAATAGTCGCTACGCGATACTACACTCAGACGAGATTCTCTTGAGAATATTATTGACTACCAAGTGATCTGGAAAATCGATAATATCCGAAAGATGGATTGTAGACTCTGGGAACTTTTAGAATCCGTTCGGCAGGTACATTTGAAACCATAGTACATACCTTATGGGAGGGTAGACCCTTGGCTCCATGATGTGACCTTTCAAACCTAGGACTCATTTGCTTGTGTGTGCTTTGTGTTGTGTGCCCTGTGTGTTGCATACATTCATAAGCATCATATCATAAAGATTCATGGAACTTGACTATATTTATAACCTTTGTAGGGATACTATGGATACCGAAAGAAGGAACACAAAGAAGTACACTTTTCAGATTCCTAACTTGGATGATCTAAGGAGATTAGGAGCTTTGGTGAAAGATGAGGATAGTTTCAGAGGCAAATATGGAAGAGTCCTATATGTGATGAATACAAAGGTTGATGAAGGACTACTTTCTACCTTACTCCAGTTTTATGACCCGCTGTATCACTGCTTCACCTTTCCAGATTATCAGCTGATACCTACTCTCAGATAATTGGGTTACCTATTCTGGATAAGTATCCTTTCCCTATCTTCGCAAATAAACCTGCTGAAAGAGAAATCGCCAAGCATACCCGCCTGGATTTAGCTGACATTCAAGCCAATATGGTTTCAAAAGGAGGAACTTCGGGTTTTACTACGGATTTTCTGGTTGCCAAAGCCCGACATTATGCCACTCAACAGGATAAGAACGCTTTCGAAGCGGTTTTCGCTTTACTCATCTATGGTGTTTTCCTATTTCCAAGTTTCAAAAATTTTGTGGACCTCAATGCCATTAAAATTTTCTTGAAGAAGAATCCTGTACCGACCTTGTTAGCTGAAGCCTACTATTCTGTTCATTCAAGGAGCGCCCGTGGGAAGGGAATGATTACTTGTTGTGTCCCTCTATTGTACAAGTGGTTTATTTCGCACTTGCCCAAAGCACATGATTTTTGGGATATCAATAAGGGATGGTGGTCGCAAAAGATAATGTCTCTCACCCATTCTGACATCGACTGGTACAACTGTGTTTATGATAAGGTAGTCATCATAGACAGTTGTGGAAATTTCGGTAATGTACCTCTCCTCAGCATTAATGGATTAATCAGCTATAATCCGATCTTGGCCCACAGACAGTTAGGTTTCCCTCTGAAAGACAAGCCTGCCAGCGCCCATGTGGAAGCCATCTATTTTGAGGGAGAGAAATTAAGCAAGGAGTTAAGAGATCAGGTTTTGGACGCATGGGGTCAAAAGATCAAGAAGGACAAGAGTAGTTTAGGGAAACCTAATTGTGTCTCTTTAGAACCCTATCTCCAATGGGTCCGGAAAAGAGCTATCGAATGGAAGATGCCTTATAAGCGCCAAGATCCAATGGTCCTAAAAGAAAAGCCGATCTTGTACTTCTCATCTGACGTGGAAAGGTTGAAAATTTCTTTGGAGAAATCTCAACAAATGGAAGAGGCTTGGAAGAACAAGTACCAGATAGTTGTGGAGGAGAATGCAGAGCTTCAACAGCAACTCAAAGCAAAGGATGAAGAAATCACTTCTTACAAAAAGAGGAAAACACGAGAAGAGTTACCTTCCTCTAGCTCCCAATCAACACATCAGAATTCGGTCGTCAACAAGCTCATTTTGGAGAATAACCAGAAAGAAGCAGAAATCAGGAAACTCAAGACAAGGCTTTTTGGAGAATCTCCTTAGATCTTTCTTTATTAGCTTTTATTTAGCCTTTTCGTTACGAATCTGGAAAAGTGTGCTATTGCTTTATAATAAATTTTTGTTTTAATTTACGGTTTCAATATTTCGGTATCCCAGACGTTTTGTAACTGACTTTTATGATTTAATAAACGCGTTTTTTTATCCCACGATGATTATAAATAGTCGAGTTTCCATGAATCTTGTTGCATAGCATTTGCATTTTGCATTTCTCTCTATCAAGGAACTTGAAATCTTGTATTGCAGGCATTGTATGATGGATTACGGAAATAAGGGAGTTGTGCCGTACACCTTCGAAGCTTCGGATGTTAAACAACTAAGGGAACTAGGAGATCAGATCGAAGATCCCGGGGCGTTCGCTGAGAAGTATGGAAATATCCTTCCGTTGTTGCAGACTCGAGTAGCCGCTGGTTTATTGGAAACGCTGGTTCAACTTTACAGCTTGATCTACCATTGCTTCATTTTCCAGGATTTTCAACTGATGCCTACATTGGAGGAATACTTCGCCCTTATGGGTATTCCTGTCAAAGAGTCACCTCCGTTTTCAGGTGGAGAAGGAAGGCCCAGCCAGGAAGATATCGCAAGAGCGACCCGCATAAAGCTGTTAGAGATCCAAAATCATATGACGTTCAGAGGAGGAATTGATGGCTTACCGGCCCAATTCTTGTTCGAGAAGGCTCGTCATTTTGCTAGTGTAGGGAACACTGGAGCGTTCGAGCACACCTTCGCGTTGCTGGCCTACGGTTTGTTCTTGTTTCTGAATGTTGAAGACTTTGTCGACGTCCATGCCATAAGGATTTTTATGCTCAAAAATCCAGTTCCGACGTTGTTAGCCGATGCCTACCACGTTATTCACTCGAAGACCCTGAAGGGAGAAGGTCGAATTACCTGTTGCACCGCTATCCTCTATAGGTGGTTTATTTTTCACCTACCGAGGTCTACTGCTTTTTGGGACGTAAAAGATGGTTCAGAATGGCCTGTGAAGCTCATGGCTCTTACTCACTCGGATATCGTTTGGCATGACCCGACGTATGGAGGAATCCCCATGATTCACAGCTGTGGAGATTTTCCCAATGTACCTCTTCTTTGTACAAAGGGATGTATCAGCTATAATCCTGTACTCGCCCGTCGTCAGCTGGGGCACCCAATGGAAGAAATACCTGATCCTGAAAACCTGACCAGAATTTTCCTCTATCAAGGACAGGATCTTGGGTTGAAGACTAGAATTGTGTTTGCTTGGCGTTGCATCAATCGCCAAGGAATGATAGCGACAACAAATCCTGATTGCTCAGTTACCGAAGAATGTCTAGCATGGGCGCGTGAAAGGGCTCTGACCTTGAGGATGCCTTATCCCCGTCCCAAGCTTCCCGTGGTCCAATCAGATGAAGTTTCGAAGTTGAAGGCAGAAATAGAGAAGCTGACTCTAGACAAAGCAAGGATGCAGGACCAGATCGACATGCTGATGGAAGAACTCCATGGAAGACAAGGGGCATCATCCAGTGGATTAAGCTCCTAGTTCCTTTATGTTTATCTATGTAATAAAACTCTGGAGGTGTACCAGCTCTTGAAATTTTAATAAAATGTTTTATCTGCAATATCTACAATGAACGCAATACGATTTTAGTTCCTTGATAGTTGCATCGCATTCGCATTTCATATCGTCTGCATATGCATGTTTCGTCTTTTTTCTTATGTCCTGTTGTCTCTCTTCAGTTTCTGTCACCCCGAATCCTCTGTTCCGAGACGAGCTGTCAGGTCACTATTCAGAAAGGAAGATGAATAACTTGGAGCAAGAAAATCAGGAACTCCACAAGGAAATAACTACTCTGAAGAGCGGTTTTGAAAGGCTCTCTACCTTAGTTGAAACATTGGTAGCAAATCAATCTGCTTCCCAGACCCCGCTTCAAGGAACAGTGATTCCCAGGAACGCACCGACGCCCACTTCTGAGATTCCCGGCCTTAAAGAACAAACTGCTAAGACTGTGCAACAAGGAAATTATAAAGGATCTCGTAGCCAAGTTAAACAACATAAGGAACAATATTATCATTCTAACCAGAGACCCTCTCAGTATCAACAAGATCTTACACATCAACCTATGCAGCAGACACCCGTCTATCAACTTTTTGTTTATCCACCAGCTCCTGCTTATCAGCCAGCACAAACTCCGCAGAATCATCAACGAGTACTCAACGCTCCTAACAGAAGACCACATGAACCTCCAGCTTCCGCTATTCCGATAACTTATACTGAGTTGTACCCCTCCTTGGTGCGACAAGGTTTGGTTACTACCAGAGCTTTGGGTCCGCCTCCTAGCCCACTTCCACCTAGTTATGATCCCAATGCTCATTGCCTGTTTCATGAAGGGGCGCATGGCCATGATATAGAAAATTGTTATGCTTTTAAGGGTGTCGTGAAGAAGTTAATGAATCAGAAGATTCTGTCTTTTGGTGACTCTCAATCAGACATTAAGAAAGCTTGTACTGATATTACTCCTGCTACTCAAGCAACTTTGAATCAGGATCAAATTCGCAACCAATGGTGGGTTAGTCCAAAACGTCCTCTGAATCAGCAGTCATACCACCGTAGGTCGCGCCAACAGGCTGGACAGAGACCAAAGAGACAGAAGCATTACACTCCGCTACCATTGCCATATAGTCAGTTCTTGCCGGATTTAATCAAAGGTGGACTTATAGTGCCAAAGGAATTGAAGCCAGTACCTTTCCCATATCCACCAGGTTTTGACGTTAACGCCCGATGTGACTACCATGCTGGGGCACCGGGGCATTCAACCGACGACTGTAAAGTGCTACCGAGTAAGGTTCAGACCCTGCTCGACTCCCAGATGATCGCCTTCACGCCTCAAGGTGTTCAGATTCATACTCCTCCACCCAATCATGCAGGTTCATTAGTCACGGCTGCGAAAGAAATTGCTAAGAATGGAAGTGAAGATGTTTCTCAAGGAAATCTGACTTATCAACCACAATCTCGTCAGGTAATACAGCAGAGTCATGCTCCGAAACAGTTTGAACCAATCCCTTTGACCTACAGTCAGTTGTGGAAATATTTCTCTCGAAATTCGGTAATGGAACCTATAAAAGCTAAGCCTACGAAGTCCCTCTCTTCTAAAGACAATCTAAATGTCAAATGTGATTTACATGACGGAATAGTGAGGCATTCGACAGAAGGGTGCAGGGCCTTCCAGGAGAAGGTTCAAGAGATGATTGACAAGGAAGTGCTGATTTTCAAGGGAGGAAGTCCAGTTGTCCACGGAATTCCTTTGCGCTGATTGAGCATGGAGAACAAGAGAAGGCTTTCCCAAGATCATTCAAGTTGTTTCTTTTACTTGCATTTGTTTTCCTTCTTTGATTATTAAAGCATGTTTACATGTAAGAACTTGTTATTCTGAACGTTAATGCAATTTAAGGTTTGTTTTGAAGAAATCCATTCGCTTCGCTCATTTTTCAAAAAAATTGTTTACCATTTTATAAGGCCAATCCAACTGAATGGAGGATGATAAATTAAAATGCAATCTCTTCTGTTGTATGCTTTTGAACGAAAACCCTGCTAAGGATATAAGGCATTGTTTCAACACCGGAGATAACCTCTTGTCAACTCTCTTGAGCTTCGAAATCAAAACCTCATTTTTAACCTGGGGCAGGGTAACTCTCAATCAAAACGACCGAGTTTCCAAACCATCAAAATATGAGTGGGTACAAATAAATTTTGACCCTCAAACTTTCAAAATAACCTCAAAGAAAAGGGGTGGGTACAAACAAGCTTTGACCTTTATACCTTTTTGCTTCTCAAACCAAGTTACTACTTACAACTTGCAAAAGACCTTATTGAGGCAGAGTTCATTTCAAAAGCATACTCGAGGAGATAATGTTTCCTGACTCCTATGAGCCACGCTCAAAAGTTCGCATTGGCTTTATAAAAAGGAAAAATATCCTAACTGGTGATTCAGCCACAAGTTTGCGATATATTTTTTTCAATAAACTTCAAAACAAACATGAGGTAGTATTAGCAATTTCAGAATTTACACTTTCTGCATGTAAATATTGCTTAATATCACAGAAACCTTTTTGCAAACAGCCATATGAGATCCAATTTTTGATTGGAACTTTGTTGAAGATGGTTACTTCATTGTTATTGGAAGACCCAGTTGAGCTGGGGCAAGACGTTTCCTTCAATTTGTAATCTCCACAAATTGACTTACCCAAGGGGCAATTTTTAAAGACTCAGTACACCGAATACCGTTAATCTGAGCCAGTTACGTCGAGATTCTACAAATCTCTCAAGAGTTGGAAGACACCGGATTATTTTTGAACGCCGGATCTTCTGTAAAATCCTTTTGAGATGACTCCTTTTCAGAATCATGAAATCCAGGACAGTTGAGAATTGAAGACTTTTGCAACATTTCGTACTTGAAAATGGCGACTACCATGCAATTCATAACTTCACTGACTTCATAGCATTTCTCCGCCTAATTTCCCGAACATATTTTAATAGCATGATAACTCCCAGCAAGCTTTCATTCTAGGATGTCATGACGATTCCCCAGTGAATCATCATTTTAAACAATTATGATAGGGTCAGTACAGGAATGCAGCATCTGGTTGACCCGAGGATCCCCAGTGAACTTTCTTGGTCATCAATCTTCGTCAATAAAGCAGTGGATATTTATTTTATCCCCATTCAAAGTCGCTATGAATGCAGATTTGATCCGTGCCCAGTGGATCTTTCTCACCCGAATAATCAGATTCATCTTGACGGTCCTCTAAGTGAAGTCAGGATATTATATCCCCGAGTGGATTGCTATTTCCCCAGAGGAGTGGGAACCGTTGGTACCACCTTGGATTCCTATAGAGCTTGACAGACGTACCTTTCGTGCAGAGGATGGACGGGCTTCCTCATTGTTTTCTTTCACCTCTTGCTTTCTTCGCCTGTTTTGCCAGCATGAGCATAAGCATTGCATGGCATCTTTTGCATTCGCCTCCGTGCGTGTTTTCTTTTGTTTGCTTCTTGTCGCTGTATCTCGATCTTTGTTTGTGTTTGCGCCAGTTTTGGGGTTTGTCCGATCTCTCCAAGTAGAATCGTCAGCCTTAGGCAGAAAGTGCTAATCATTTCTAAGTTTCCCCACAGAGTTCAACCCTCGTGGATGATGGTTATTTCAGTTATCCTTTTCTTTACTTGGACAGGATAAAGTTGTCGTTTGAGTTCATTTCTCAATGACAGGTCTTGGTTGACCGCTTCATTCTAGTTTGATCCTAGATTGAACTTTGGTCTTTGACAACTCGCCTTCCAGGCACCTAGCAAAGTTTAAGCGTGCACCTACACCTCGTACGTTTTGAGTCGCTGTGCTCTATAATTTATTATTGTCTCACCTTGTTTTTGTTTCGAGCCGCCGAGCTCCTTGTTTTGCTTTTCTGTTTCGAGCCGCCGCGCTCCTTGTTTTTCCTTTTGGGGTCGAGCCGCCGCGCTCCTTGTTTTTCTTTTGGTGTCGAGCCGCCGCGCTCCTCGCTTTTCCTTTTGGTGTCGAGCCGCCGCGCTCCTTGTTTCCCTTTTGGGGTCGAGCCGCCGCGCTCCTTGTTTTTCTTTTTGGTGTCGAGCCGCCGCGCTCCTCGCTTTTCCTTTTGGTGTCGAGCCGCCGCGCTCCTTGTTTTTTCTTTTGGTCTCGAGCCGCCGTTCTCCTTGTTTTTCTTTTTGGTGCCGAGCCGCCGTGCTCCTTGTTTTCCTTTTGGTGTCGAGCCGCCGCGCTCCTTGTTTCCCTTTTGGTGTCGAGCCGCCGTGCTCCTTGTTTTTCTTTTTTGGTTTCGAGCCGCCGCGCTCCTTGTTTTTCTTTTCTGGTTTCGAGCCGCCGCGCTCCTTGTTTTTCTTTTCTGGTTCGAGCCGCCGCGCCCCTCGTTTTCCTTTTTGGTTTCGAGCCGCCGCGCTCCTTGTTTTGCTTTTTTGTTTCGAGCCGCCGCGCTCCTTGTTTCTTTCTTTTCTGGTTTTGAGCCGCCGCGCTCCATGTTATTTTTCTTAATGGTGTGTAAGTCCCGTGCGAAGATAAGTCACAAGGCATTTTTTCCCTACGAAGTCCATTTAATTGGCATACAGGATTTCTTTAATAACCCTGTTCTTTTCCTTGGTGGTTCCTGAAGATCCCGTGATCTCTTCATTTGAAGGAGTTTCCAGTTTTTGCTTGTTTTTGTTTGCATGATCCTACTGCCGTGTGGATCCTATCTTATCTTTTATATCTTAGATATCAGCTAGTCATGCTTAAACCTGCTGGGTCGTCGCCTTCAAAGCCCCCAGTGTTGTCTTCTTTTCCCCAGTGCGTCTGGTCGTCCCCAGTGAGTTCGTTGCTCTTGGTGTTCGCCTTCCGCTCTGTGTTTGCGTTTGTTTTCGTCTGCATCTTGCGTTTTTTCATCCCATCATTTTCATCATGCTAGAGTTCATGGCATGTCAGCATTAGGTCTAGTTTTGTCCATAGCATTGCATGATCATTGCATCTAAGGGCAAAATTTTCGGTTATCTATATTTAAATATCCCTCACCATGACCTAATGACGATTTTCATCGTTCATGTCATCCGGTGAATATATTTAAATAGGGGCAACTGTTGTACCCCAAATTTTTCCCTTAGATTCGCTGATTCGTCTGCATAACACCTTAGGTCAATCTTTCGTGCATAACTAACCTCTTTATCTAGTTTTTTGTTTGTTTGTTTTATTTACAAAGGACAGGTACTGTTGTAGAAGATCCATGGTATTGAAGGTTGGGTTGTGTGGGTGTTTGTGGAGGTTCTCTGGTCTCTGTGAGTTTGTGCCGGACTTCCTGGTGTTTGTGTCCTCCTCATGTTTGTGATCGCTAGCCACTGCGATGTCAACTTTTCTCAAGATTTCTCAAAGACTCAAGGAGAGTTAGGGTTCTATCCATTTGGTTTCGGAGCATGGTTATTTGAAAAACGGGTTGGAACCCTGTGGCGTGTTGCATACAAGTCGTATCCTTATTTTCAAAGGGTTCCTCAAGGCTTGATGCTTGTGTTTATCTAAAAGGTTTGTTTGATTATTGTCAACGTGCTTCATGTTGAGCATGAATTGAGATCTTAGTAGGAGGATGTCCTTTTGGTTTAATTAAAATTCAAGTGACAAGGTTTCTGAAGGGTATTAAACGCCGGGAACGTGGGGTGGCGAAGCTATGGTTATTGTGTGCTCAAACAACCAATGATGCCTAAGGATGTTTGGTACCTACCACGTCATGATAGGTATTTAGAAAGAAGGAAGTTTTTCATGGTTATGATGCAAATCTTGGACGACATGAGTGTGAGTGTGATTTGTATAAAAGGTGATTTGCATTGATAGTTTTAAAATGCCGGTATTAAAACAATACAGGTGTTTGGGAACTTGGGTGATCTCGACCTTAATCACGATACCAAGACTTTGATTGACCTTTTATGTTGCAGTGTCGTTTTTTAATTCAATGAAAGGAAGGCAGTATTGATGTTGCCACGTATAATGTTGTTGCTGCTAGTGGGTGGTGTAGGATCAGTGGTATTATAACCTCATATTTGCACCGCTATGGTTCATCATATGCTGTTACATTTATTTACAAGAAGGACAAAGGGAACACACTGGTTGCCATTGATAGTTAGACGTACAAAGATACAATATTCGAAGAAAAAGCATTACATTGTGTTGCATACAAAGATAAAGCCAAGCCATGTTTTGAGGTCACCAAAGCCGTGGTTGTTATCTGCTCGGCTGGGTAAACAAGGACATCCTGTTATCTTCTTATTACCAAAGGAGGAATCTTATGTAGAATTCTTGCGGATAAGAAGAATTCCACTTCAAGAAAGAACATGCTCCGACAATGCACCTGATGTTATACCCGAGATTCGTACTGCGGCAACCAAAGATCGTGATGTCATGGAGAAGGGAGTCAGGGCATTTATTTCTTACATTCGTGCTTATAAAGAGCATCACTGCTCTTATATTCTCAGGTGGAAAGAACTTGAAATTGGCAAATTAGCCACAGGACATGGCTTATTGCAACTTCCTTTAGTGCCAGAGGTAAAACGCCATTCACTATCCACTGAGGGATTTGAACCTGTTAAAGATATCAATTTTGAGGACATTAAGTTCAGGGATAAATCAAGGGAGAAACAAAGGAAGAAAAATCTGCAAACAAAGAAGGAAAAGCCATTCTAAATCATCACCATTTCAGAACCATATTCAAACCATTCAATTCCAAGTTTTACATCAAACCAGGGTCCACAATTCAAACTCATACATATCATATGTCAAATTTACAAAGTTCAGAATGTGATACCTGTGTATCAGTAGAGAATACCCGTGATTTCACTCCATCAAATCAGTACCTCCAAAACCTCACTATGGTCCCCAAGATAAAGCCAAACACTCATAAATTAGCTAAAGGCTCCAGCATTCTTTCAACACCCTTGACTTTACAGCCTGCACCAGCATGTCACATGAGGATTACTAAGCAAGTTGGAAAGTTAAGTGAATTGCTAATGTTCCTAAGCCGACACTTTCGACTTGATAATAATATGCGATTCACTTTTGCAATCTCTATATGCATTCAAACACGAATATTGTAGTTGTTAGCTTGTTTTACGTAAAGAAAGCTATCGCAAGCTAAGTTTTGAAACCTTTCGAAATGGGGACGAAAACGGGTTACCTTGATCCAAGAGCAGGTTTACGAGCTCACCGTCAGTACTGGCATGGTCCGAAATGTTTGCGTTTGGCCCTTCCTCCCAGTAGAACTGGAGACAACTTGCTGCCCTGCAAAGAAGACACACATGGAATTAGAGTGTCCTTCCACATATATGGACCCTGTGTTAAATCGGACGATAGATCTATGTCAAAGTCCACTGCAATTTGGAGTACGTACCAGACTATTTACTTGGGTTTATCAAGACAAATAAGGTATACAGTTTAGGATGTTTTGACGATACCTCAGAGTACAACTCTTTGAGAGAGATTACACACCTTGAAGGATTCCGAAACCAAGTAGTCTTGATATTGATAATTGGAAAGGTGCTGACACTTTTCTAAGTTTCTTGGAAGGCCTCCTGGGGGAACATACACAACAAAAGGATTATAGTAGCAAACCAAGTTATAACGAGTTGCTAGCACATACACCTTCAGTGTGATACAGACGGCAATCATTAGCAAGTGGTATTCAAAAACTATGCAACTACAGGATTCACTTACAATGCAAAGCTCAAATGGCACGTTGTTGTTACTCAGTGAAGCCTCAAATCTTCATAGCAAACCTTCCCCAAAGCTGCAACCAAGCTCATGCCGTTCGATTCCCAGTCGCCCCTGTTCAAAATTACGCGAGCACTTGTTAGTAAGATACCTTGCCACTTTTGATTTGATCTGAGATACAAGAGTAGGGTAGCTGTGTTTGACTTCTCCAAGGAGGAAGTGTCGTAATATTATCTGCAAAGGCCAAGAAAACACACGAGTTAATTTTACGTGTGAGCCGTGAACGCGTTAATTGGAAAGGATTCAAACATTTATCTTCCTAAGAAACATTACCAAATACGTCCATATGAATTTAAAACTTTCCTACGTGGCCTCAGAAATTGGATTTCGAATCAGGTATTTCATCATTTTCAAAAGTAAAGAATGGAGGGCAACATCGTAAAACGTCGCCAGCAGCCAATTCTTTCCCATTTGGACTAAGCAAACCACAAGGAATCATATTCAATCACGTACGTTCAAAACTTTCCAAAGGCATATCAAGACTTTCCAAACAAAGAACAATATCAAACTTTCCAAACTCTCTATTTTTGGCCTCAGAGTGTGTGGGAATCGGAAATCTTTTCATCTTTTCCAAAATCGGAAATTATGGGCAATATCCCAAAAAGGACACCGCCATCATAAAACTTTCTAAAAACGGATTGGGACAAGATTCAAAAGACGCAACATCAGAAATTACAAAGAGGGAAGTTTTCAAAAAGTTCCAACACAATCAAGCACAATAAATCAGAGTCATTAAATCGCCAAATCAATTCAGACGAGCAACAAAACTTTCCAAACTTTGAAAACCAAATCAGATCGTCCGAAATAACACAAAATCAAATCAGCAAAGATTATGAGGATTGACATCAATACAGCATTAAAAAATTTCCCAAACCTCATCACTGGCCTTGGCTATAAAAGGGTGTTCACGCTATCGGGTGAAAGGGCAGACGAAAAAAATTAGAGAGAAAACCCATACGAGAAAGTGAGAAATCACAAAATCATTTTTCCAAACCCAAAAAAAACAGAGATCATTTTTCCGACCCCTTTTCCTTTTCGTTCTCGTTTTGCTTTAATTTCCAATATCTTGTAAATGTAATCCGCAAAGATGTAATGAGAATGATGGGGTATCGGGTATGATTGGGGCTAGGGTAGACTTAGGATTTGTGTTTGTTCTATTTCGTTTGATCGATCGAGAGAGGAGATGTTGATCGAGAGAAAGAGCGATAGGAATAGCGGCGGCGTTTAGGGTTTCAAGCTTTTTCTTCCTTTTGAGAGAAGAGAGGATGACGAGAGAGAAGAGATAGAGAGGTGAGAGCTCGTACGCGTTTCATTTTCCTTTTCCTTTTTTTTGTTAATTAAAACCTTTTTTTTAAACCATGTTTAAAATCTTTTGTAACTAAAATAATTTCTTTTAATAATTACCGTTAAAACTTTTAATAATTAAATTAACAGAACTTTTTTTTCTTTTATAATGATTAAGTTTTTTTATAATAATAGTTAAGTTTTTTATAAGATAATTAATCTAAAACCATTTTTTTTATATATTGAAGTTCGACCTTTTTATAACACTTAATTCAAAATCTTTTATCAATAAACCTTAAAATCAACTTCTTTTCGTAATAAACCCTAGAATATAGCCTTTTTCTCAAGAAACTTTAAGATAAATCAACTCGTTAAATCCTACGTGAGTGAAACGCGTGTGTGTGTTATTTCATGATTGATATTTCTGCTTACTTTTGCTTACTGATTATGAATGCTTTATATGTCTAAAACCCTTTCAAAAATGACAAAAACTCTCGATCCAACGTCGAGCCAATTTTATACCTATGTAAGTCGAGTGCCTTTGGGCCTCGCATTCAACCTTATCGGTCACAATACACTTAAGCTAGCTCACACTTTGCTAGTATGCACAAATAAATCAGTTAGTTGGGTCCCTCGACATTCCAAAGGAAGGTTCCTTAATAATTGACTAAACCGTCATAGGACTAACCTTTAGAACCCTTGGCCATAGGATTCGGAGTCGCCGTACTCCACGTCTCGCCGTAGACACTTAGAATCTTAGCCTTAGGATCGGAGTCGCCGTACTCCAAGTAAATGCTCCGCCGCAAACATTTACAATCCTACCCCTCTTAAACCAACCTACAACTTTAGAGTCGCCGCACTCTATGTAAGGTCTTGCCCAAGACTTTACTTCCCCTTGGAACCTTGACCCCGTCAAGAAGTTCCTCTTTTTAGAACTACGCATACTCTGATTCTACTCCCGAGGATACGTAGGCGTAAGGTACGATACCTTATCGAGTATACTTAGATACTAACCCCTAGGGTTCAACCTTTAGCATAGCACCCTTAGCAAGCGAATGAGAGATAACATAAGTACTAACGAGGGGTTCCCGTAGAGTACTACAGACGTTTAGGATGCTAATACCTTCCCTAGGCGTAACCAACTCCCGAACCTTAGATCTTTAGGTTTTTTTTCGCTTTTGAACCTTTCCTTTGGATAAATCAAAGACGGTGGTGAACATTTAAAGAAATGTGATCCTAGTTCATTAATAACTATGGTATCCAATTCTCACCGCAACAAAGAGGTTAACCACAATTATCAAATTCATGATTTACTCCTATTAAGAACCAATCTGGTCAGGATGCATTGCATACAGAGCGGGTACGATCATGTACCGTCTCACAATTATCACCACTGTGAAATCTGCTCAAAGAATAATCAAGGATGTTCCGTAGTGCAATCAGATCTACAAGAACAAACGAATCTCGGATGGATTCAAGATCATCGAATCCGTGAGGTCAATATGGCTCACGCAAATCCCAACATTGTCCAGAACCACAACATTCTGGCAGTGAATGTCAACTTGGTGGCAATGGACTCAAGGCAAAGTCAACATCATGCCCTTTTGTACAAGAGGCCCTCCAGCGCCAGATGGATCTCGGACGGATTCAAGACTACCGTGAGAGAAATAACCATCAAGCCAATATGGTTCAGATCTCTGATATTCGCTTGATGAATACCAGTCTGGTAGAATTACACGCTAAGCAAGTCATACTCAGTTTTCTGGCTTCACATGATTATTAGGAGTGTAAAGTGTGTCGTAAAGACAACCAAGGATGTGCATTTGTCCAAAGAACACTTCAACACTTGTTGGACCACTGGTGGCTTCTAATCTACTTGGATGAAGCTACACAACAGATCAGTATGACTGACGCGAGTCTTGATAGGCATCAAAGTCAGGATGTTCGCTCGATGGAAACTGATCTAGTAAAGTTGCACTACATATAAAGCGGACGTGGCCAGGTGCCAGCACATAACTATGAGCGCTGTAGAGTTTGCTCAGAGAACAACCAAGGATGCTACCTTGTACGGTCAGCTCTTCATAATCAGTTGGATCGGAAGGAGATTCGACCATGTTCAAGTTCTGGTTCGATTAATGTAATGCAAGACTATCTTCCTGATCAAAGCAAAGACGTTGTCATAATCTCCGATCATAGGAGGACCAAAGACGTATGCTCCATAATCCCTCTACTCCATGAATCAAGAATCCCTCTTGATAGTAGAAAGATTCTCAACCTCGAACCAATTGAGGCTTCCTACAACGGTCATAGAAATCAAAAGGCTCTCGTGGTTATCTACTTGCCAGGCCCAATACCGCATGAATCAGATAAGGCTATCCCTTATAAGTACGGTGCAACAATAATTGAAAATAGAAAGGAAACTCAATTACCCTTCGTCGTAAACATTGCCGACATCAGTCGAGTAACACGGAGCGGTCAAATCTTCAACAGAGGAATTAAAGAACCCACAAAGGAGAAGGAACCTCAAACAGAAGTTCCCAATCAACCAGTCGGGCAATCCAGTAATCCCGACCTTTCGAAGAACAACGATGAGATGCTGAAGCTCATCCAGAAAAGCGAGTACAACATTGTGGACCAATTGTTGCAAACTCCATCTAGAATCTCTGTGCTATCTCTCTTGCTCAGTTTCAAAGCTCATAGGGAAGCCTTGCAGAAAGTCTTATAGCAAGCTTTCGTATAACAAGATGTGATGATAAAATAGTTTGACAACAACATTTCCAACATCACTTCCTGCAACAATTTAGGATTCAGTGATGAAGAACTGCCAGAAGAAGGCAAAAATCACAACATGGCGTTTAACATTGCAGTCAATTGCCAGGACGATGCTCTAGCCAGCGTACTGGTAAACACAGGATCAACTCTGAATGTTATGCCAAAATCAACTCTGATACAACTCTCATTTCAAGGATCTCCGATGAGAGGCAGCGAGGTCATCGTCAAAGCATTTGACGGATCCAGAAAAACAGTTATCGATGAAGTCAACCTTCCCATAACTATTGGTCCTCACACTTTCCAATTCACTTTCCAGGTCATGGACATCCGGGCAGCATACATCTGTTTATTAGGAAGACCTTGGATACACGAAGCTAGGGCAGTCAATTTGACACTTCACCAGAAGCTGAAGTTCGTCAAGAATGACAAGTTAGTCACAGTATGCGGAGAGCAGGCCTTAATCGTGAGCAACTTATTATCATTATCCAGTGTAGAACCAGAGGAGGTTGTTGGAACTCAGTTCCAAGCACTTTCGGTGAGCAATGAGAATCAATCAGAAAGAGGGACATCGATTTCCTTATACAAAGATGCTCTCGAAGTGATCAAGAGTAACAACGTAAAAGGATGGGGACATCTCGTAACTCCTATGGATAACAAGACAAAGAAAGGTCTTGGTTTTTCTTCAACCTGTACCCAGACTACTGCTAACGATGAAAGTTTTCATCCCATTCAGAACTTCTTCCACAGCGGAGGCTTCCTCCACCCAGTGCCTCAACAAGTACACACCATCAACGAGGGTGACTCCTCCAATACAGATGAAGAGTGGAAGTCCTATCTCAACGAGGACGATTATATGTCTCAGGGAGAGGCGCATACGCCATTTTGCTATCCCACGCAGAGTCCGAGATATATACCAAGATCAGGCGTCAGGATGATATACGGAGATTGTGATCCTGAGGGATGCAGTGCTCCGCCAAATTCATTAAAGGAGGACACTCTGATGAAAGTCAACTTCGACTATGACTATTTTGATCCCCTGGATGACTTGCTTATCTGGAAGCCGTGCCCAGAAGACTTGGGGAAAAAGAGTCAGCCCAACGATACTTATCAACTGAGCATCATTGAAAAGAATACCCGCGTCCCCACCAAATCTTGTGATTATTACTCAGGACATTCTAAAGATATCCAGCACAACGATGAATCTGCAAAGATTGCAGGACAAAAGTTCATCAACTATGCTAATCCCAAGGTCAACGTCATCGAGAAGGATGACTCCTCCACTCCCATAGAAATATGGGACACCTTAGGACAACCGAGTGGCAAGTACGACTTCTTGATCAAGTACACCGCTCCTAAAAGCTCTCGGATCAGGCTCGAAGACATCCAGTCAACTGGATGGGGAGATCCACCTGAAAATGAAAACACTGTGCAAGATACAACATAAGAGTTCGTTTACGACAACTCTGCTTGGGAGGAAGACTCCAATGATCCTGCTCCGCCAGAAATCAGCGTCATTTCTGAGGAAAAACCAAGAAATAAGGTACCGGACTTTGTGATTCACTGAGGAGTTCGTCGCCAATGGGTTGCTGTCGATGTCCCGAAAGTCATCCATAAGTCTAAGTAATTGCCATATTTGTTTTAACCTTTCACCCAGCCCCGGTGAAACATATGTTTTTATAGGGCTCACTTTTCTGTAAATATCCCTCTTCGCTTCGCCCAACGCGACAGAGTTTTGTTTTATAGGGTTGTAGTTTCAAGAATCAATTAAATCATAAATAAATAAACGTCGTTATGTAATTCCCGCATTCATTGTTGTTTTCACTTTTCATTTTTCAGAAAATGGTAATCCTAAAACAACTCAAAACAATAACGAGCATTTTTCAGAAAATACACTGCACACACTCTTGCATTCTCTCTATCTCTTCTAAAAAATAAATCATCACGTCATGCAGATTGCTTGTTTTTAACCCCGTTGAAACATACGATCCAATCCCTTATCCCAACTTTGAATTCCTGATATTTGAAGCTGAAGAAGAAGAGAACGCATAAATTCTAGAAGAGATCTCACGATTACTCAAACAAGAGGAAAGGTCCATTGAACCTCACAAAGAGCCGTTGGAAACGGTCAACTTGGGGTCAGAAGAAGAGAGAAAAAAAGTCAAGATTGGGGCACTGCTTAGTCCGACTGTTAAAGAAAGCTTGATAAAATTTCTCAAAGAGTTTCCAGATGTGTTTGCTTGGTCCTATCAGGACATGCTAGGGTTGGATACCAGCATCGTGGAACATTATTTACCGTTGAAATCAGAATGTCCACCGGTGAAACAAAGGTTGAGAAGGACTCACTCGGATATGGCTATCAAAATCAAAGAGGAAGTACAGAAATAGATTGACGCAGGTTTCCTCGCCACCTCAGAATATCCTCAATGGTTGGCCAACATAGTGCCAGTTCCGAAAAAGGACGAAAAAGTCAGAATGTGTGTAGACTACAGGGATCTGAACAAAGCAAGTCTAAAGGATGACTTTCCCTTACCGCACATCGACATGCTGGTTGACAACACATCAAAGTTCAAAGTCTTCTCCTTCATGGATGGATTCTCGGGCTATAATCAAATCAAAATGGCGCCGGAAGATATGGAGAAAACTTCATTCATCACCCCATGGGGAACCTTTTGTTACAAGGTAATGTCGTTCGGTTTGAAGAACGTCGGGGCAACATATCAAAGGGCCATGACTACTCTGTTCCAGGACATGATGCACAAAGAAATCGAAGTGTATGTCGATGATATGATTGCCAAATCTAGAACAGAAGAGGAGCATGTGACCCATTTGTCAAAGTTATTCGAGTGTTTGAGAAAGTAAAAACTCTGCTTGAATCCCAACAAATGCACGCTCGGTGTTCGCTCATGAAAGCTTTTAGGATTCATCGTCAGCCAGAAAGGAATTGAGGTTGATCCTGACAAGTTTAAGGCCATTCAAGAGATGCCTTCACGAAAGACTGAGAAACAAGTCCGAGGATTTCTGGGACGTCTGAATTACATCTCCAGATTTATATTCCTCATGACCGCGACATGCGCGCCAATCTTCAAACTACTAAAAAAGAATCAAAGATGTGTATGGACAGAAGATTGCCAAAAAGCCTTCGACAACATCAAGGAGTATCTGTTGAATCCACCAATCTTGTCACCTCTAGTGGAAGGAAGACCATTGATCATATACCTAACAGTCTTGGAAGACTAAATGGGTTGTGTACTTGGCCAACAAGAAGAAACCAAAAGAAAAGAGTCTGCCATCTATTATCTGAGCAAGAAGTTTACCGACAGTGAAACTCGGTATACTATGCTTGAGAAAACTTGCTGTGCTCTGGCTTGGGCAGCCACACGTCTTTGCCTGTACATGATTTGTCACACTACTTGGTTAATCTCCAAAATGGATCCGATCAAGTATGTCTTTGAAAAACCTGCTCTCACGGGAAGGATTGCCCGTTGGTAGATGTTGTTATCCGAATACAACATCAAGTACCATGATCAGAAAGCCGTCAAAGGAAGTATTTTAGCCGATCATTTGGCTCATCAACCAATTGACGATCAGGAATCAGTCGGATTTGAATTCCCAGATAAAGATGTCATGTATCTGAAATTGAAAGATTGTGATGAACCGCTACCCAGTGAAGGGCCAGAACCAGGTTCCCAATGGGGACTAATCTTCAATGGAGCCGTCAACAATTATGGAAATGGAATTGGGGCAATTATCGTAACACCTCAGGGTACCCACATTTCTTTCACTGCCAGACTAACATTCAAGTGCACAAACAAAGAGGCCGAATACGATGCTTGTATCATGGGTCTCAAAGAAACAATTGATTTAACGATTAAGAACTTAGACGTGTATGGAGACTTAGCCTTGGTTATCAATCAGATCAAAGGAGATTGGAACATATACCAATCAAGATTGATTCCTTACAAAGATTATGCGAGGAGGTTGTTACCATTCTTTAATAAAATCAAGTTTCATCACATCCCTCGTGAAGAGAATCACATGGCTGATGCACTAGCCATTCTCTCTTCCATGATTAGTGTAGGTCAATGGAACGATGTACCTAAGATTGACATAATGCGCCTTGAAAGGTCCGCTTACATCTTCACAATCGAAGTAATCATAGACGACAAACCTTGGTATCACGATATCAAATGCTTCCTTCAGAAACAAGAATACCCACCTGGGGCATCAAGAAAAGACCGGAAGACTCTCAGAAGACTGGCAGGCAACTTCTTCCTGAGTGGTGATACACTCTATAAGAGAAACTTCGACATGGTCTTGCTCCGATGCGTAGACAGACTAGAAGCAAACATGCTGATGAAAGAGATTCACGAAGGATCCTTTGGCACTCATGCCAATGGACACACAATGGTAAGAAAAATTCTGAGAGCAGGATCCTATTTGTTGAAAATGGAATTCGATTGCTACAAATACATGAGGAGATGTCACAAGTGTCAGATATACTCAGACAAAATCCTTTTACCACCAACACATATCAAAGTTCTCTCTTCCCCATGGCCTTTTTCTATATGGGGAATCGACATGATTGGCATGATCGAACCCAAGGCTTAAAACGGACATCGGTTCATCCTGGTAGCCATTGACTACTTCACCAAGTGGGTCGAAGCAGCGTCATACACCAATGTAACCCGACACGTGGTAGTACACTTTATCAAAAACAATCTCATCTGCCGTTATGGTGTTCCAAGCCAGATCATTACTGATAATGGATCCAACTTGAACAATAAGATGATGAAAGAGTTGTGCGCTGAGTTCAAGATCGAACACCATAACTCATCTCCCTACCGACCTAAGATGAACGGGGCGGTAGAAGCAGCTAACAAGAACATCAAGAAGATTGTTCAAAAGATGGTTGTAACCTACAAAGACTGGCACGAGATGCTACCATTTGCTCTTCACGGTTATCGCACATTTGTCCGCACTTCAACAGGGGCAACCCATTTCTCTCTAGTATATGGCATGGAGGCAGTGCTTCCCATAGAAGTAGAGATCCCATCAATTAGGGTATTGATGGAAGCTAAGCTAACAGAAGCTGAGTGGTGTCAAAGCAGACACGACGAATTAAATCTGGTCGAAGAAAAGTGAATAATGGCTATGTGCCACGGTCAGTTGTATCAGCAAAGAATGAAGAAAACGTTTGATAAAAAGGTCTGACCTCGTGTCTTCAGAAAAGGGGACATTGTGCTCAAGAAGATACAATCATTTCTCACTGATTCCCGGGGTAAATGGACTTCGAACTACAACGGACCCTATGTGGTCAAGAAAGCCTTCTTAGGCAGTTCCTTGAGACTCGCACCCATGGATGGAGAAGAATTTGCTTACCCCACGAATGTTGATGTAGTCAAGAAATACTTCGCCTAAATGAAATAGAAAAAACGTCTCGGTGGATTGAAAACCCGAAAGGGCGGTCCAGACAAAAATTAGAGACATAAGCAAAAATCATCCCGATGGATTGGAAATCTCAAAGTACAATCCAGGCAAAAGTTAGGGATTCATGGCAAGTAACTACGTCCGATGAGGTTAAATCCCCATCATTAACACTATTTGTCAAAAAACTTCCAGTCAAGGTCATCTTCGACAGAAGCTCGGGATATCCAGAATTCAAAATTGGTAGAAGGATAACAGTCGTTATGTTTCAATGTAGCCCTTTTCCCTTAAATTACCATTTTCTAAGCTTTGTAAACACTCTATGGGATCACGCGCTTGGCTGATTTCCATCCTATCAATAAAATTTGAGCCCTAGTGCTTTTATTTGCAATTCTCATTTGTTTTAGCTTTACAAAATGACATTTTAACATGATCAACGATTCTTGAAATAAAACAAAAATGAATTTACTTGTCAAAATTTTTCTGCTATTAAAATAAAGATGGCAATTCCTTTTGATTTTGAACATCAAAAAGAACATTGATAGCTTCTCCAGAGATGATTGAACCTCAGAGTGCAGAATCAAAGTACTCCTTCTAAACCAGTACACCAGAATGAAGGATCAACTATTTCAAATGTAATGTCCCATCTGATATCCCCGACAGAGTTCTTACCTCTTAAGACCGATTGACAATTCTTCCTCCCCACAGGGTTTACCTCTCCTAAGCA
Source organism: Lathyrus tuberosus (assembly GCA_022829125.1). Lineage (NCBI taxonomy): Eukaryota > Viridiplantae > Streptophyta > Magnoliopsida > Fabales > Fabaceae > Lathyrus > Lathyrus tuberosus. The sequence continues at coordinate 2,899,750 of JALAZF010000266.1, read as the reverse complement.
GGGTAAGATTGCTATTTTGAACCAGTGATACTTTTCATCCCTCGCCGTGGCCGAGTATCCAGTCGTGCTCATTCACTAGTCTGTATGTCGCGTCAGTTTTGTCAGCATAAACATACATACATCATGCATAATTGATTCACATTCATAATCATATTGCATTGCTATCACTCTCATCAGTCTTATCCCCAAGTGATAAAAGTCATCTCAATCGAGTTGTCAGTCCTTTCCTCGTTGGGAAATATAGCGTCTGAGAAATTTCTCCCCAGTTTATTTCTGGATTGGAGCCGGTCCTCGACCATTTTGATAACTTGAACCTCTGAAAGGCCGGAAAACATTCAACAAACGTCACTCTTCACCATTGAAGATGATAATTTTGCTTTCTCGGATTAAGGAAAACCCCGAGAGAAATCCTCTCAAGCAAAGACTCTCGGCAATACATCGGTTTTTCTCCTAATAAATTCGATGTTAACGAAGTCATCAGCACCTCCAAATTGGATCACATCACATGGCATTTCTCTGAAAAGATCTCGAAGAAAAGTATGATGTAATATCCCTCCCAGCGGAAAAACAGTCTCTCAAGAGACTCGTTTTCCCCAATAGAGTCGACAAATGGCATCTCCATCAGAGAAGTTTGCACACCTCTACAACTTAGACAAATGGGTATCCCCAATAAGTCTGACCTTCAAACTTTTTCCATCAAATGACATCTCCCCAGTAAAACTCGGCGAGAAGTTTGATAAAAACCGCTACACATAGCGTCCCTTGTCAAGGAAGAAACTCGACAAGAAGAAACGGAAACCAGTTCCTTGGCTAAAAACCAGGATCGAGGGGAAGTTTATTTATCAAGAAACTAAGACTAGTTCCATGGCTGAAGACCAGGATCGTGGGTAAGTTTATTCAAAAAAGAAACTGAGACTAGTTCTGTGGCTGAAGACCAGGATCGAGGGGAAGTTTACTTCAAAAACTAAGACCAGTTCCATGGCTGAAGACCAGGATCGAGGGGAAGTTTCACCCTTTTCTAAGTGTCATTGCTTAGTAAAAGAAGATGGATGAGCAAACTGTTTCCATTCATAACCACCATCAAAATTTCAGGTATTCCGATATTTAATCCTCTTGCACCCTGAATGTCTGAATACCTTCGCCATTCACACCTTCGGGTCCAAGAAGATTAAATAGGGGCATCTGTCATACCCTAAATTTTGACCACCAAGGTTTCCGATCATTGTGAAGAAAATTGCCATAATATGGATGTGCCATCATGCCTCATCAATCTCCTCAAGGAATGTTGAGCATTCACTACAACCAAGAATTAGGGTTTTAAGCCTTCTCAGAGCACTTAGACAAAGGATCAATCAAGAAATGGCATGATCTTCAACTTGTCTAACCTCTCAAACACCTATAAGAGATTAAGTGGACTCCTACATCAAGAATTAATCACAAAGTTGCAACATTCCAAGTGGATCTAGCCTCGATATCGCCAGTGTCACCAAATTAGGGTTTTGGTCGACCAAGGCCTCCAGATGAAAATTTCCCTTTGGGCATGAGTCAATGTTTCAAAGCATAACCCAAGATACTCTAAGGGACCTCATGGACCCAATCACCAAGTCAATTTAGCCTCAGGAGATGCATTCATAAAAAATCCGGAATTAGGGTTTCTTGACCTAATTCACCCCTAAGTTGACTTTTGAGGAAAATCATGAGCCTAGTCCTCAAGTCATGATTTAAGGGCCTCAAACACACCACTTTGATCCATTTACAACAATGGATTGATCCAAGAAGCTTGATTCACAAGTTTCAATTTCATCTGGACCACAGTTAGGGTTTTGAAGAAAAAGTCAACTGTACCTTTGATTTTGACCAAGACATGCTCCCAAACCTGGGGACATGATTCAAGACACCCTAAAACACCTATGGAATCCATCCATTAGGTTTGAATTGGGTCAAGGACTTGATTTCACAAAGGATCGCACAGTTTGGATTTCATCCGATAAAAAGTCAACTATGCACAAAATCAAGTTTGACTTTTTGGAATTTTTCACAAATATGGTTCCCCTAAGTCAAAAATAATGTTAATGTATGGTATTGATCATCATTAACTAAGAAAAATCAAGAAAAGTGAGGTTTCTTGCAAAAGGGACAACCTTGAGAAAACAAAATTTTTCTAAGTTATGGAACAAATGTGGTTTTTACCCAACTTTGCAAGGTCATAACTCCTAAACCACGAGGCCTTTTTCTCCCATTCAAAGCTCAAATGAAAGTCCATCTGACATACTTTAAAAGTGTCAACTACCCGAGATTCCAAATCCTCGTGGATTTTGAGTTATGGATTGATCAATGTGGCAAAAATGAAGAAAATGACACTTTTCCAACACTTAGTGAAAATCGACCTAAGTTACCAGCCTTGGACACCAATGTTCATGAGGATTTTTCAATGGGATCAAAATATTTTCAAAACAAACTATGATCACACATGTTTTTTATCATATGAGGGCTTTCTAAAAAGCACAAGAGCCTCCCATAACTCAACCTAAGCAAGGAGATATGATCCCCTCAAAATCACCATTTCCAAATGTCTTGTACAAGGCAGATTTTGGCATTTTGCAGGATTTGGAAAATTTGGACAACTCCAAGCCTTTTCATTCATTTTGACTCATCAGAGGATAAAATCCAAGGGGAATGATCTGATCCCCAAGCCTCCCAAGTCCAAGAATCTACACATAGCCATAACAAACCTAAAAAGGCTAAAAAGTGCAAAAGACTCCAATTTTGTTTCCAAGCATTTAATGGGTGCATCAAGGTGGCATGAACTGAGACATTTCTAACTGAATGAGTCAAGATTCAGCTCTGAATCAAAGGACCATAGGCCTGTGCCTTAACCTCAAGTCAATGGCTAGAGGAGACTAAAGATTCCCTTGGATCAACATTGGCTAAAGGCCTGTACCAGCTACCATTCACTATTGCTTGCAAAACAAACTTGACACACTATAAATAGAGCTCATTTATGATCAGTTTGAGTACACCAAAGTACTACAACACTTGCTTTCCTCAAAATCTCTCTCATTAGGCCAAAATGCCTTCTTTTGCAAGTCATCTCTAAGTTTTTGAGTTAGAGAGCAATTCCACCACAGCTCATGATCCAAACACATCAAATATGGCATATCTAAGCTGTTCAAACATTCACTTGTGATCTGAAATACCAAAATCAGAAAGTCAACCTCCAAAACCTCAAAATTTGACTTTTCTGCATTTTTCAAGCCATGTCTTGATTCAGTCACTTCCAAAACCAAATCAGGCCTCAAACACACTCCAAATATCATCCTCAAACTGTCTTAATTGGTTTCCCTCATCTGGAACACCATTTGAGAGAGTTACTATCTTGGTCACTTTTGCCCCTTTTGTAAGAAAAGGCCTATACTTGTTCATGAGGATTCTAGCTGGTTTTGATCATCCTAAAAGCTTCTAAGGGATCAATCAAGAGTGTTCAAAGCATTAAATTACTTCTGGCACAAGGAACTTGGCTGATAGCACAAGAAGCTCCAAGAGGTAAGTGCATCAGAACTTGAACTCTCTAAATCATGCACTGCTTTGAGGTCCATTGATCATGGACCTCTCATACATATCATATGTGTTGTGTTTGAACCAATTTATCATGCTATTATTGCATGTACCATGAGATAGCATAGAACATGCAAATTTAGGCCTATTTTGAAATCACTATCGGATTTTAAAATGGAAACATTTTCTGAAAATTCCAAGGGCACCATTGGATTCCTCATGAAATTTTAGGTCAGATGCACCTAAATTTTGTCCAAATCCATGGAGAAATGAGAAAGTTAGAGGCTTCATGCAAATTGCCAAAACTAGGCCTTGCCTTGGGCAAGGGCCAGGCCATGGCGCCTTGGCCAGGCCTAGAAACTTGGCACCCCATATATGTTCATGGGGGTGGTTTTGATACACGGATGTATCACCACCCCAGTGGTAGCGCACATGTGTGTTTTTTGTTAAGGTTGTGGGTTCAACACCCACCGAGACCATTTTGCATTTTCTCATTTTTTGCTATTTTTCACATATTTTATGGTTTTTGTTAATTAATTCCAAAATTAATTTCTCTCTCAATTTTATTTCATTTTTATTGGTTCTTTTTTTGAAAATTCCCAAAAATGTTAAAATATTTTATTCCACAAAAATTTCACAAAAATATTATTTATTTAATATATTTAGTATTTTTGCAAAGAATTATGTTTTATTTGTTCTTAAACATTTAAAAATATTTCTTTCTCTTGATTTTGCAAATTCAAATAATTTTCAAATTATTCTATGAATGAAACATGATTTTTCAAACATTAATCCAAGGTCACAACTTGTTTTTTCATACATGTTTGATAATTTTGATCATTTTAATTGAATTTTTATTCAATTAAAATATATTTTAAAATTAAATTAGGGTTTTGATTATTTTCACCCTCACAAATTTTTTTTCCAAACATATTGGGCCTCTTTGTAGAGTGTAAGTCCCATCCTTTTGTACATAAAATAATTTGGACCTCAGCCATTGTATAAGTCCCGACACGGTTTTCAAAATAACGGTGCGATCGTTGTTTTCATCTAGGCCTCTCCTTGAGTTGTAAGCCCCATCTCTTGTACAAAAATAAACTTTTGGGACTCTAATAGAGTTTAAGTCCCATCCCTTGCCACATAAAACCTTTTTGGGCCTCAGTCATTGTATAAGTCCCACTGTGTTTTCAAAAACCTCGGCGCGATCGCCGTTTTCAAACAAAAATCAATTAGGCCTACCCTTGTGTTGTAAATCCCATTTCATTTCTTTTTCAAAACACTTTTGCACCTCAAATAGAGTATAAGACCTATCCCTTGTAAATACAAAACCTTTTTGGGCCTCAATCATTGTATAAGTCCCAGTACAATTTTCAAAACAACACTACGATTACTGATTTTCATCTGGGCCTCTCTTTAAGTATAAGCCCCAACAATATTTTCAAAACAACTTCCCTTTTGATTTAGGTTCAAATTCATATTTGTTATCAAAACTTTCTTTAATGTCTTGAAAAACTAACCATACAGTTGTTACAATGGAAGCTTGCTCGCCTGTAAGTTTTATCAGCTTTCTTTAACAAACTGGCACACACACACACACACACACACACACATATATATATATATATATATATATATATATATATATATATATATATATAATTGTTTGTGCTGGAAGCTTGCTCACCTGTAAGTCCTCCTACCCTCTTTTTACATACAGTATATATTTCATCTGTACATATATACCTGTATATTATCTGCTTAGAGTTTTCCCCGAAAGTTAGGTCTAGAACTATATAGAGCCAGTGGTCACTCTTTCAACACAGTCAAAACTAGTTTTCCATAGGAATTCCAGATACAGTCTGACCTCCTCTTGGGCTTATACAATATGGAGCAAAGAGAAAGGCATTATTCCCGGTGAAACTTTTCTCAAACTGTCACTATTAGAAAATTATCAAAGAAATTCATTTCCCCAGAGAGGATTAATTCCCGGTGAAACCTCCCTTGAATTTCTTCAAACCCTAGAACTATTCACTAAAGAAAAGATTATTCTCGGTGAAACTTTTCTTGAACTCTTCTTAAGTTTGGACCCACAGGCTTCCTAAAAGCATCCCCGCCTCCTCTCGGGCTTTGTACAAGGACCCTCCGGTTCTTAGAAGTTCTCATGCCTTCTCTTGGGCTTAATACAAGGACCTGAAGACCTCTTACAGGGATAGGACAGAACTTAGTCATCCTTTGTTAGAGCCGTCTTTCCGAAGTGTCAAAACCTTGGACACAGTTTAGGGTGGATTCTCATCCCTTAAAACACCCGCCTCCTCTTAGGCATCATACAAAGATAAAATTTTTCATACCAGTAGACATTGACAGCCTAATCTCCTCTTGGATTTCAAAGACATTCTCAAAATCCCTACAAATACAGGAGAAACCCTGATCATTCGATCAATCTCCAGTAGAGTTTAAAACCCTCACAGGATCTAAAACTCAATCTTTATCCTAAATTCCCCCAGCTAGGGTTATCTCATCATCAATACCATACTAGCCTATCAAAACCTCAAGGCCTTTGATACCTCAACTCTTCTGTAAACCCTCAGCAAGAGTTGATCCCCTGACTTGGACCTGCCTCTGGATCTCAATAATCCTCAGCAGAAGACAACCTCCTCTTAGGAATTGTATAATGATTTTTCTCAGCAGAGTTAACCTTTATAGCACTCTCATGTTGAGTCAAATAACCTTTCTAGCACTCTCTTGTTGAGTAAAATAACCTTTTTAGCACTCTCTTGTTGAGTCAAATAATCTCAAAAGCACTCTCTTGTTGAGTCAATCACTTTAAGGCACTCTCTTGTTGAGTCGACTCTTTTTAGCCTTCTCTTAGGCTTTGTATAATGATTTCTCCAGCTTGTTCAGCCTCAATCTTGGGCTTTGTACAAGACAGATAAACACTCTCTTATTGAGTCAACCACCTTAAAAGCACTCTCTTGTTGAGTCAATCACTTTCAGCCTCCTTTTAGGCTTTATACAATGATCCTTCTTTTCCTCAGCAAAAGTCGACCTCAATCTTGGGCTTTGTACAAGACACCATAAATATCCTTAGCTGAGTGAGTCAATAATCTTTTAGCCTTAATCTTGGGCTTTGTACAAGACACCATATAAATCCCCCTAAGCCGAGTTAATCCTCTTTTCAGCCTCAATCTTGGGCTTTGTACAAGACAAATCATACTCTCCAGTAGAGTCAATCTTCCTTTTCAGCCACAATCTTGGGCTTTGTACAAGACAGATAAAACCTCTCACCAGAAGGGTCAGTTTCCCCTTTTAGCCTCAATCTTGGGCTTTGTTCGAGGCACATACAAATATTCCCCAGTGGAATCAAAAAACCCTTTTTGCCTCAATCTTGGGCTTTGTACTAGACAGACAAAATATTTCCCCAGAAAAGTCAACTTTTAGCCTCCTCTTAGGCTTTGTATAATGATATCCCCCAAAGAGTAAATCCTCTTTTAGCCTTAATCTTGGGCTTTGTACAAGACAAATGAACATTATCTTATTGAGTCAGTCTTTTCCAGCCTCCTCTTAGGCTTTAAGGACTTCCCCAGTGGAGTCAATCAATCTCTTAGCTTCAACCTTGGGCTTTGATCAAGGTACACAAAAATCAACATCCCCTCAGAGGAAATCAAAATTTCTCTGTAGGAAGACATTTCCTTGTATATCAAACATCAAAACAAACATTCAAAACAAACCTTAATCCCAGATAACTGCTATAAGTGGCACACTTGTTGATTCAAAAATCCAAGCTATAGTCCATCTCTTATCCTGGTAAAACACCCTTCTTTCATCTAATTGCTGTAAGTGGCAAGCCTCTGGATTATTAATATCCATGCCACTATCCCTCTCTTAGCATGAAAGATTCCTAAGGAAAAATGGCATTGCTCTACATTGAGTTAAAGTTTTCTCCTTCAGGACGAATCCCCTATAAAGGAAATTATGGCATTGTTGGATTCATATATCCCAGTTAAAGTAATCCTCCTTTATAATCAGTTACCCAACAACTGTGATAAACAAATGAGATGGCTCCCTTTAGAGATGACAAATTCTCTCTCAGTCAAACCTTTAGCTTCAATCTTGGGCTTTGAACAAGACATAAATACTCAACCTTTTAGCTTCAATCTTGGGCTTTGAACAAGACACCAAAACATCTTTTCCTCCCATAGAATAGGAGGAACTACGATTGCTCTGATTTCCTTGTTTTCTTTAACGGGAATACGTAGGCATAAGATTGCGAAATCTTAGCGAGCACACTAAACAAAAAACCTTAGGTCCAGTACCTTACCAAAAACATCGGCAAGCCCGACATCAACAAAATTACTCTTTCTCTCAGACATCCCCACAAAAAAGAAACTTTCTCATTTACAGGAAAACACCAGTAAGTATAAAGCAGTAAGGAAAATTACTAACAACCTGTGGATAACCACATATAGGACGCGTAATTGACAACTCCCCATTGTATAACCTGACCCTGAACTCCCCAATCTCTTAAGCATTTGTTCAAGAAAACATTTGCGTGCAAGGTTTGTTTTAGATAGCTTCCCTTTCCCTTCAAGCTTCACGGGATAAATAAGAAATCAGAAAGTAGCACCCAACTCCTACCATTGCGGTGTGGAGAAACCCATGGCGATAAGGTGGTCGCGTCACCGACAAAAATCGCACGCTACAGAACTATGTCCTTTCACCATGCCATGTTACCTTGCCAAGTCAGCCCAACTTTCACACCAAACTAGCCAAGTTTTCTCGGCATACGAGACATTGTTTCATGTGCACCTACCCTGCATTTTCTTAATCCCAAACTTTACCTCTTTTAGCTCTTACGTGACTGACCCACTAAAAGCATATTATGGCATAATATAAAGAAGGTGCAAGATAAAACCTTGTGCAGACCATTTCATAGACTTATTCAATGATCTAATCTACCTCATTCTGAACACAAACCAACAAGAACACATTCTCCCAACACCTGCCAGGAACAGCTCGAGCAACATCACCATCATGATCCATTTTTCAAGAATTTGACCAAACAAGTTCAAAGAGTTTTGGCTCCAAAAAGAGGTCTTTATTAAGTCCACAAGACTCTCAAAAAGGGGGGAGGCATTGGCAAGAGAGCAAGAGAGTTGAGGATCACCATTTTGTTATCATTGACCAAAAATCTTTTGAAATTCGAATCTCTTCATCCTTGAGGTCTCTAGTGCGCTCTTCATTTTCTAGATTGCTCTGAAGGTACAAGCAAGGGAAGGTTGGGACTTGTTAAGGGTTTGGAGGTTGAATAAGAGCTTATAGAGCTTCACTTCTGGTAACTTTTCTCATTCCCCATTCTTTGGTTTTTCACGTGTGTACAATTTAGTGTTTTCCATTTTTGAGATCTCTATGTCATTTAGAATAAGCCTGACCCTCTTTTGTGCTGATTTAGTTAGGTTTAAGTTTGTATGTTGTTCGTTCGTGTGTGATTTTGAAGGCCTTAGGGTCATTAAAAATGGTTTTTGAGTTTGGAATCGTGTTCTACATGGAATTTTGGGTAGGATAGTGTCCCTGGGGTTGAGTTCTATTGACGTTCATTGTCGTCTCCGGCCGGGTTCGCCGGAGAAGATAACTGGAAGTTGGGTTCCGATGGTTGACTAATGTTGGAGTTGGATGGCTGACTCACCTTTGACTTTGCTTACGTGAGGACACCGTGTCATGTGCTGGCAAGTGGTTTAAATGATACGGTGCGTTTCATTTTGGTTTTGTTGGTTCTTTTTTTCATTTTCTGAAACAAAGTTCTTTAGGCCTAGCATTTTATGCTCCTCGCACCCCCAATTTTTTGGCCCAGTAGTGTGTTGTATTTATTTTAGTTCATAGCAATTTACTCTTGCACCCCCACCAGCCCTTTGTTTTCTTTTCCTTTTATTTCTTTGTCTATTTTCTTTATGACTTTATTTTATTAATTTTAAATGATGTAAAAATCACACAAAAAATATTTTAGATACTTCACTGTCCTAACTAATTTTTGGTATTTTTTATTTATTTTTATCACACTATTCTTTATTTTATTTAAATAATTTAATATGGCATGTTTACCACTTTACCTTTGATTTAGGGTTAACCTTTTGGCTGATTTCCTGAAATTTTCTTGACCTAATTTTTTGCCGAGTTACTACACATGACGTAAAGAGTCTAAAATATTTTTGGTGGATGAAAATAACTTTGTTGTGATGACTTTTGGTTAGATTCTTATAGCCTCAATTCTTTTAGCACTACAAGCTTGTTGGTAACATTTGAGAGGGTTTTGACACCAATTTTGTTATGAGTTTTTGCACACATCTTCTTGACTGTTTTAACATAATTTTAGACCTTGAGTTGGATTTTATTTGGCCTTTTTCCTATTTTTGACTTGGACTTGAAGTTAGGGTTCATTTAGGGCTTGTTTTGGTGTGTATCTTAACCTAGGTTCTAAGTGTGGCTCTTTGAGTGGTTCCCTTGATGTCAAGAGGGGGAAATTTGAGTTGTACATCATTTATATGCTACTTCCCCATGTGAACCTTGAGTTGAAACTCAATGTTTGTTTCATTCTTTGCATATCCTTTTTGTCTAAGTTTGTAATAAATGTGCTTTTATTGCCTTGGTTTGTGTTTGATTTTGGTTCTTGACCACTTGAAAGTGTGGAATGTAATATGATATGCTTGCTGCCTATCTTGGTTACCACCTCATTTGAATCTTTTGGTTTCCCCACTTTGGTTATTATCATCCCTGCCTCTAATTTTCCTCCTCTCAACACTTGTTGTTACAAGTTGATTGTTCCTCTCCTTCCAAAGGAAAGCCTCTCTATTGACTTTAATGTCATAGATAGCTCATTATCCCTTGGCCTCATTAGAGCCACTTCTCCTTGACCTAGTTTAGGTTAGGACCCTTAACTTCTCATGTAAACACTATCATCATAGTTGCTTACTTCCCTCTTTGGCCTTATTAGAGCCATTTACCTTACAACTTAGAGATTAGGGTAGAGTTCTTAAACTCTATGTGATTCTCATCATAATGAGTGTTCACTTCCCTTTTGACTTTGTTCAAAGTCAATCTCTTAGACTATTCTTTCAACTTAGACTTAGAGAGCTCTTTAACTCTACATGAGTATCATACTCATTCCCCTTGGAACTTTGACCATAGTCAATGGTTCCTCACCCTTGTTGAGGTGAACTACAAAAGGTCTGATTCCATCCTTATTAGGATACGTAGGCACAAAATGCGATGTCTTGGCGAGCATTCTTAGTGTATATACCCCTAGGTATTTACCATTAGGTCTTTACCTTTAGCACCTTGGTCTTTACCATAGGTCTTTATCTTAACCTTAACACAGTTCCCTTAGCAAGTAAAATTTAACATAACACAAATACAAACAAGAGGTTCCTGTAGAGTACTACAGATGCTTAAGATGCTAACACCTTCCCTAGGTATAACCAACCCCCGAACCTTAGATCTCTTAGCTGTGTCTTTACATAGCGCAATTAGGGTTTTCTTCGATCTTTACCCTTTCCTTTGGATAAATCAAAGCACGGTGGTGAACTTCAAAGAGGTGTGATTCAAGTTAATTAATAGCTTGATATCCGATTCTCACTACAACAAGAGATGTTCTCCATGACAATGGTCATTTCATGTGGAGGATACAATGAGCTCACAGTGGGGTCGGTCAAGAGAAAGTTTGACCAACTCATCGACTGCAGTCCTGACCAGCTGTCCACGCACGAGAGAGTTCGGGGGCGTTCTCATCCAATCACGTTCTACCGCGAGGAGCTGCCTGGAGCCTCCCTGAACTCACACATCCCTTTTCTCATCAGGGCTAGGCTTGCTAGTACTGATGTTCGACGGATCCTGCTCGACCAGGGAAGTTCGGTGGACATCATGTACAATGGTTTATTTAGAGCCCTGAAGCTAGACCAGAAGAACCTGTCCCCCTATGTAAGATCCGATCTGCAACGATTCAATGGAGCTACCGCCAGACCTTGGGGGTACGTGGAACTTCCGGTGACGTTCGGGGAAGAGGAAGCATCCAAGTCGATCAAGACTCAATTTCTGGTAATCGATTGCCCGTCACTGTATCAATGCATCCTGGGGAGACCAACCCCCACGGAGCCAATTGTTGTCCCTTCAACTGTCCATCTCAAAATGAAGTACTACACAGAGAAGAGCCATGTCGCGACTCCGCACAGGGATATAGAGGCTACGCGGAGATGCTTTGAAGCAGATTCTCGGGGACAAAGTTCGATCAGTGCACCACCCAAGCCCACCAAACGGGCAAGGAAGGAATACCATCCCAGTGAAGAAAGTCAGCCTGACAAGAAGCCAGCTCTCCCAGTACACACAATCGACCTTGACAACCGGTTTTCTGAAGATGAGGAAGACGGGAACAAAGGCACCTCGCTAGTATCCAGCAGCTCCCCTGCGTCGACCATCATGCGTCCGGTACCTGACGGGGAGTTTGAGATCATCACCTTTGGAGGTAACCCCAACAGAGGGGTGAAGGTGGGCGTTGGGCTTCCCGACGAGGTAAAGCTGTAATTGAAGACGTGCCTCGAGGACAATGTGGATCTATTTGCTTGGAGTTCCGCGAACATGCCCGACCTTGACCCTGAGACTGCATGCCATCAACTAACCATCGACCCAGCTGCCCGAGGCGTCGCGTAGCGTATGCGAAATCAATCTGATGAGAAGGCACAGGCTGCCAAAAAACTTGTACAAGACCTCTTAGAGACAAAATATATCTCGGAGGCCAGGTATACCACCTGGCTGTCAAATATTGTACTTGTTAAGAAAATAGTGGAAAATGACGCATGTGCATTGGTTATACTGATCTTAATCGGGCTTGCCCGAAGGATGCTTATCCTCTGCCTAGCATAGATAAGCTCGTGGACAATTATGCAGGTTTCAAGCTCTTGTCCTTCATGGACGCCTACTCGGGATACAACCAAATTCCCATGGCCGAAAAGGACAAGAAGTACACCGCGTCGGGGAACTATTACTACAACGTAATGCCCTTCGGTCTAAAAAATATTGGGGCCACGTACCAGTGTATGACGAACAAGGTCTTTCGATCATAAATCAGAGACATGCTCGAAGTATACATGGACGATATAATCGTGAATTCCCGAGAAGAATCTGATCACACGGTCCACTTGCAAAAGATCTTCGACCAAGCGAGAAAATGTAAAATCAGTTTTAACCCAGAAAAATGCACCTTTGGCGTGCGGGTGGCTTCTACCTCACCGAGAGAGGGATAGAGGCCAACCTTGACAAATGTCAGGCATTCGCTGAATTCCCCATGCCAAGGTCGAAGAAATCCATACAGTCCCTCAACGGGATGCTCGCTTCACTTTCTCGCTTTGTAGCTATGTCTGCCCAGCACGCTCTGCCCTTCTTTAAACTTCTGTGGAAAGAAGCAACATTCGAATGGACAGGGGAATGTGAGCAGGCTCTAATCTACCTCAAGCGAGGCTTGTCTAAACGCCCCATTCTGTCACGACCAGATAACAGGGAGACGTTGTACCTGTACCTCTCCGTCACCAGCGAAGCCATTAGCGTCGCCCTCATTCGTGAAACTAACGACGGACAAAAACCCATATATTTCACGAGCAAGGCTTTGTAAGGGCTCGAAATCAGTTACCACTAAACTGAGAAGGTTTCCCTCGCCCTCATCAATGCAGTGAGGAGACTAAGGCATTACTTCCTGGCCCACATCATAGTGGTACGAACTGACCAACCCATAAGACAGCTGCTCAGCCGGCCAGACATGGGCGACAGAATGCTCAAATGGTCTTTGAAGCTATCAGAATTTGACATCCACTACGAAGGCAGGAAGGCCTTCAAGGTGCAAGTTCTGGCCGATTTTGTGGCGGAAATCACACCTGTAGCGTCCCCACCTAGCGGGGCACACAAATGGACCATCTTCGTCGATGGAGCATCGAGCTCCACGGGTAGTGGCGCAGGTATCATACTTGAAAACGAAAAGGGAATCCTGATTGAAGTACCTCTAGTCCTTTCTTTCCCCATATAAAACAATCAAGCCGAGTACGAGGCATTCCTCGCGGGATTAAGGCTGGCCGAAGAATTGGGTGCCAAGGAAATAAAGATCTTTACAGATTCCCAACTCGTGGCATCCCAGGTACGAGGAGAGTACCAAGCCAAAAATGACCACCGGGTCAAGTACTTGACGCTGGTAAAAGAAAGGATCGCTAAGTTCGACGCATGGGAAGTCCCACATATCCCTCGCGAGCAACACACCCGAGCAGATATCCTGTCAAAGCTGGCCAGCACCAGGAAAAAGGACGGCAATAAATCTGTCATACAGGAGGTACTCTCCCGCCCTAGTATTGAAAAGCCATCGGGGCTGCTCAACGTCCACGCCATTGGCGACAACAGCTGCTGGATGACTCTGGTGTACAAATACCTCACTCCAGGAGAACTGCCCGAGGATAGCAAAGAGGCCAGCGTGACCAAACGAAGGGAATGTGTAGCGAGCGATTTTTGTCGGTGACGTGACCACCTTATCGCTGGGTTTGGGTTTTCCTCCTCGAGGAGAAAGGGGGTGCTACTTTCTGATTTCTTATTTATCCCATGAAGCTGAAAGGGAAAGGGAAGCTATCTAAAACTAACCTTGCACGCGAATTTTTAACTGAACAAACGCTTAAATAGATTGGGGGTCCGGGGTCAGGTTATACAATGGGGAGTTATGAATTACCCATCCTATATGTGGTTATCCACAGGACATTAGCTTTAGGCTTCGCTTTATACTTGATGGTGTTTATCTGGTAATGGGTTGGGAAAGTTTCTTGGGAAATATGAGAGAATGAGTGAGTTTTTGTTTGATTTCGGGCTTGCCCGAGGTTTTTGGTAAGGTACTGGACCTAAGTTTTGATTGATATGAAGGTACTGGACCTAGAGTTTTGGATTAGTATGCTCACTAAGATTTCGCAATCTTATGCCTACGTATTCTCGTTTAAACAAAACAGGGAAATCAGAGCAATCGTAGTTCCTCCTATTCTAAGGGAGGAAAAAAGATAATGTTTTAGTGTCTTGTTCGAAGCCTAAGATTGAAGCTAAAAGGTTTATTTGTGTCTTGTTCAATGCCCAAGATTGAAGCTAAAAGGTTTGACTGAGAGAGATTTGTCATCTCTAAAGAGGTATTGTTGATTTTTGTATGCCTTGATCAAAGCCCAAGGTTGAAGCTAAGAGGTTGATGGACTCGACTGGGGAAATCCTTACCCAAAGCCTAAGAGGAGGATGGGTAAGACTAACTCAATAAGAGAGTGTATATATTGGTGTCTTGTACAAGGCCCAAGATTGAGGTAAAAAAGATACAGACTCTTTTGGGGATATCATTATAAAAAGCCTAAGAGGAGGCTGAAAGTTTAACTTTTTTGGGGAAAATATTCTATCTGTCTTGTACAAAGCCCAAGATTGAGGCTGAAAGGATTTTGAATCTGCCGGGGAGGTTTATATGTATCTTGTACAAAGCCCAAGATGGAGGCTGAAATGAGAAATTTAACTGACTCGGGTGAGGATATTTTAGGTGTCTTGTACAAAGCCCAAGACGAAGGGTAAAAGGATTTGACTCTGCTGGAGAGTATTATATGTCTTGTACAATACACGAGATTGATGCGGAAAAGAGTTTGACTCTGCTTAGGAATTGATCTCGCAAAGCCTAAAAGGCTCGGAGGAATTGACCTTGCTGGGGAAAATGTTTATCCCCAAGTTTAAGAGACGGAGATTTATGTCATGTACAAAGCCCAAGATTGAGGCTAAAAGGGTTTGACTCAACAAGAGAGTGCTTTTATCTGTCCTGTACAAAGCCTAAGATTGTGGCTAAAAGGGTTGACTCAACAAGAGAGTCTGGAAGTGATTGACTCAACAAGAGAGTCGGCGCGTTGATTGACTCAACAAGAGAGTCTGAAAAGGTGATTGACTCAACAAGAGAGTCTAAAATGGTTAGCTCCGCTGGGGAGAATCATTGTACGAAGCCCAAGAGGAGGCTAACTATGCTGAGGAAAGATCATTATACAAAGCCTATTATGAGGCTATCTTCTGCTGGGAATTATTGAGATCCCGAGGCAGGTCCAAGTGGGGAATCAACTCCTGCTGAGGATTACAGAAGAGTTGATAGATCAGAAACCTTGAGGTTCTGATTTGAGATAGTGTTATGATGATGATAAGCTAACCATGGCTTAGGATTTTTAGGAGAAAGACTGGGTTTTAGAACCCACTAGTTTAACTCTACTGGAGATTAATCCAGAATTCGGGGTTTCTTCCTATGTTTGTAGGGAACTTGAGAATGTCTTTGAGGCTCAAGAGGTAATTAGACAGTCTAAGTCTACTGGTGTGGAAGAGTTTTATCTTTTGTATGATGCCCAAGAGAAGGCAGGTGTTTTAAGGGATGAGAGTCAACCCTAAATTGGTCTGAGATTTGACACTGGAAAGACTGCTTTAGCAAAGGATGACTAAGTTCTGTCTTATACCTTTAAGAGGTCTTCAGAGTCCTTGTATTAAGCCCAAGAGAAGGAATGAGAACTTCTAAGAAGCCGGAGGGTCCTTGTATAAAGCCCAAGAGGAGGCGGGGATGCTTTTAGGAAGCCCGTGGGTCTCAAACCAAGAAAAGTTCAAGAAATGCTATTCACCGAGAATAGATCATTTAGTGAAAGTTCTGAGGCTTGAAGAAACTCAAGAGATGTTATTCACCGAGAATAGATCAACTCTGGGGAGAAGAATTTATTTGACAATTTCTAGAGGTGACAGCCTGAGAAAAGGTTCACGAAGAATATTGCCTTTCTCTTTGTTCCATATTGTTTAAGCCCAAGAGGAGGCAAGACCGCATCTGGAAATCCTATGGGGATCTAGTTTTGACTATATTAAAGAGTGACCAACATGGCTTTACCTAGTTCTAGACCTAGTTGCCGGGGAAAACTCTAAATAATTATACTAGTATGTATACAGTTGATATATGACAAGTATGTAAAAGGGTATGAAAGAAGACTTACAGTGCGCAGCTTCCCACAATACAGTTATATATATGAAAGTGAGTAAATGAAAGCTGTTAAAACTTATAAGTGAGCAAGCTTCCATGCTGTATTGTTAGTTGTTCAAAGAAATTAAAGAAAGTTTTGATAACAACTTATATATTGAATCTAAATCAAAAGGGAAGTTATTTTGAAAAGATTATTGGGGCTTATACTCAAGGAGAGGCCCAAGGTTTAACAGTGATCGCACCGTTGTTTTGAAAATCGCAGAGGGACTTATACAATGACTGAGGCCCACAGAGGTTTATTTACAAAAGGGTTGGTTCTTACAACTCAAGGAGAAGCCCAAGGATGTTTTGAAAAATAAAGATGGGACTTACAACACGAGGGGAGGCCCAGATGATTTGTTTTGAAATGACAATCACGCTGAGATTCTTTTAACGCAGAGGGACTTATACAATACCTGAGGCCCAAAAATGGTTTTTGGTTAAAAGAGGATTGGGTCTTACACTCTATTAGAGGCCCAAGGAGTTGGAAAATGAGTAAAGATGGGTCTTATAGCTCAAGGAGAAGCCCAGTTGATTTTGTTACAAAGGCGACGACCGCGCCGAACTTTTGAAAATATACAAAGGGACTTATACAATATATGAGGCCCAAAATGTTTTATTTACAAAGGGGTGGGACTTACACTATATCAAGAGGCCCATGAGTGTTTTGAAAAAGATTGATGAGGGTGAAATCAATCAAAACCCTAATTTTGTTAAAAATGGAATTAATTTTGAGTAAAAATTAATAAAATCATTGAAAACATGTAAGAAATGAGTTGTGATTTTGGGTCAATGTCTAAAAAATCATGTTTTTATCCACAAAATGATTGAAAACCATTCAAGTTTGGAAAATCAAGAGAAAGAAAATTTTTAAAATGTAAAAAAAAACAAATAAAAATGAATTCTTTGCAAAAATATCAAATATATGAAATAAATAATATTTTTGGGAAATTTTTGTAAAATAAAATATTTTAACATTTTTGTGAATTTTGAAAAAAAAGAATCAACTCAAAATCATTAAAATTCATAGAGAAATTAATTTTTGAATCAATTAAATAAAATCACAAAATTCAAGTATTTGAATATTTGAAAAAAGGCGCCAAGAACAAACAAGAACACGCGCGTGTTCTGAGTTTTTGCAGATTTGTGTTTTCTCCGTAATCTCACTGAATACTTGATGAAATCACACAATCCACATATCAATCTGCTCGTTTTCAACTCACGATCATGTCTATGGTCTTTAATTTCATTTATTTTAAGTATGGAATGATAAATCAAAGAGAAATCTCAAGAACCCTAATTTCTGCATGAAGACTGAGAAATTTCATACATGATTCGTACAAAGCTGTTCAGATCATCACAACTCATTTGTAGCACCTCCATACATGATTATGAAGATATGGCACCTAACAGCAATTTGATTTTTGAGTTGGAGGTGCTACAAATGAGTTGTGATGATCTGAACAACTTCCTTAGGTGCTATGGAGTGTGTCTGAATGCTTGAAGTGGATTAAATTGCGCTGGAACTTGATTTGGCATCTCAACTGCAAATCTGTCAAATGCTTGTGCAGATGGCTGGTGATTTTGAGAAATTGGTGTTCCAGATGTTATGTAAGAGTTTGGATCACTTCTATATGATATATGTGAGGTGTGTGGCTGATTGGTTTGGTTGGAATTGCTCCCAAACTGAAAACCTGATAGTGATTTGAGTTAGAAGGAAAATTTGGAATGAAAGAGGTGATTTTGAGGAAAGCATCAGTTTAGGTGCTTTGGTGTACTCAAACTGATCACAAATGAGGCCTATTTATAGTGGAGCAAGTTTGTTTTGCAATCAATAGTGAATGGCAACTGGTACAGGTCTGTGACCAATTGTGATCAAATGGAATCTCAAGTCTCCTCTAGCCATTGACTTGAGATTAGAGCACAGGCTTTGTAGCTTTGGTTCAGAGATAAACTTGGACTGAATTCAGTTGGAATAGGCTAAGTTCATGCCATCTTGGTGTATGCATTGAATGCTGGGAAACAAAATTGGATATTTGGCATCTTTGTAGCCTTTTAGGTTTGGCATGCTACTTGTAGATTCTTGGACTTTGGAGGCTTGGAGATCAGATAATTGTCATACCCCAAATTTTGACCACTAAGATTTCCCATCATTGGGCAAATCATCATCATAATATGAATGAACCATTATGCCTCATCAGTCTCCCCAAAGATGGGTGAGCATTCACTACTATAAAAAATTAGGGTTTCAAGCCCTCTCTGAGCCTTAGACAAATGACTAATCAAGAATTGACATTATCTTCAACTTGTCTAACCTCTCAAACATCCACAATGGATCAAGAGGACTCCCACAGCAAGAATCAAGCACAAGGTTGCAGCATTCTAAGTGGATCAAGCCTCAAGATCGCGAGTGTCACCAAATTAGGGTTTGGTCGACCAGGGCCACCAGATGCAAATTTTCCTCTGGGCATGAGCCAATGCTTCAAAGCATACCCTAATATACTCCATGGAACATCATGGACCCAATCATCAAGTCAATTTAGCCTCAGGGGATGCATTCATCAAAAATTCAGGAATTAGGGTTTCTTGACCTAATTCACCCCTAAGTTAACTTTTGGGACAAATCATGAGCCAAGATATCAAGACATGATTTGAGGGTCTCTAATACACCACATTGATCCATTTGCAACAATGGATTGGTCCAAGAAGTTTGATCAACAAGTTTCAAATTCATCAGAACCACAATTAGGGTTTTGAGGAAAAAGTCAACTGTACCTTTGACTTTTGACCCAGGCATGCTCCCAAACCTTGGGACATGATTCAATATACCCTATAACACCTATGAAATCAATCCATCAAGTTTTATTTAGGTCAAGGACTTAATTTCATAGAGGATCGCACAATTTGGAAATCATTTGACAAAAAGTCAACTGTGCACAAAAGTCAACTTTGACTTTTTGAGATTTTTCACAATTATGGTTCGTTGACCCTAAAATGATGTTAATAAGTGATTGGAATCATCATTCATCAAGAAAAATCAAGAAAAGTGGGATAACTTGTAAAAGGGGTAACCATAAAAAACTTAGAAATTTTCTAAATTATGGAACAAAGTGGCTAGGGTACCAACTTCCAAGGATCATAACTTGAGATCCAAGCAACCATTTGGGCTGATCCAAAGATGGATTTGTAGATCTCATGGCGTACTTTAAAAGTGTCAACTACACCTCATTCCAATTCCTCATGGATTTCAAGTTATGGAATGGCCAAAATCACAAAAAGTGAAAATGTCACTTTTTCCAACACTTAGTGAAATTTTCACTAAGTCAGAATCTGCCTTCACTTTTTCCAAATGTAGGGGCATTTTTCACTTAGATCCAAAAGGTATCAAAATAAACTATGATCACACATATGTTGTATCATATGAGAGCTTTCCAAAATGGCCAAGAACTCCATGAAACTCCACTTAAACCATGAGATATGACAATGACAATGTGCCTTGCTGCAAACTGTCATGACAAGGCAGATTTTTGCATTTTGCTCGATTTGAGCAAATTTTACAAATGACAAACAAGTTTATCCATCTGAACACCTCAGGGGGAGACCAAGGAGGGACAAACACTGATATATAACTCTCCCAAGTCTTTGGAACTAAAAATAGCATGCCAAACCTAAAAATGCCTAAAAAGGGGACAAGACTCCAATTTTGTTTTGGAGCATTCAATGGATGCACCAAGGTGGCATGGACTGAGCCCTTTCCAACTGAATTCAGTCAAGACTTATCCAAGAACTAGGGAACCAGCAGCCTATGCTCTAACCTCTAGTCAATGGCTAGAGGAGACTTGGATTCTCATTGATCAACATTAGCCAAACCTCTGCTGCAGTTACCATTCACTATTGCAGCCAAAACAAACTTGCTCTACTATAAATAGAGCTCATTTGTGATCAGTTTGAGTACACCAAATCCATCAAACAGATGCTTTCCTCAAAATCACATTCTCACTTCCAAATTTGCCTTCCAAAGCAAGTCACTATCGGGTTTTGAGTTTGAGAGCTATTCCAACCAAACCAATCACACACACACCTCATAAACATCATATAGGAGTGATCCAAACACTTAAACAACATCTGGAACACTAATTTCTCAGAATCATCAGCCATCTGCTCAAGGTTTTAACCAAGTTGCAGCTGGGATACCATCTTCAGTTCAAGCTTGTTTCAAACCATTCCAAGCACTCACACACATCACTTGGCACCTAGGGAATCTATCCACATCTTTGAACCTAGTTGTAACACCTCTAATACAAAACACGATCACCAGCTGCAAGAGGTGAGCATGAGCTCTTCTAACTCTATGATCCATGCATTTTTTGCTGCACAATAATTTGGCCATATATTCATAATCATGCATAGAGTGTTTCCCTCAATCAATTGCTTTGTTTGAATCGTGTATGATATTTCTGAGCCTTCATGTAAATTTTAGGGTTCTTGAGGTTTCTTTTTGATTTCTTATTCCATGCTTAAAATAAATGAAATTAAAGACCATAGACATGATCGTGAGGTGAAAACGAGTAGATTGATATGTGGATTGTGTGATTTCATCAAGTATTCAGTGAGATTGATGAGAAAACGCAAATCTGGGCAAAACAGAGCACGCGGGCAAGGCCAAGATGTTCTTGGCGCCCTTTTTCAAATATTTGAATTTTTGAATTTTTGTGATTTTATTTAATTGATTCAAAAATTAATTTCTCTCTGCGTTTTAATGATTTTGAGTTGATTCCTTTTTTAACAATTCACAAAAATGTTAAAATATATTATATTATCAAAAAATCCCAAAAATATTATTTATTTCATATATTTGATATGTTTGCAAAAAATTAATGTTTTATTTATTTTTAACATTTGAAATATTATTTCTCCCTTGATTTTCCAAACATTGATTTCCAATCATTTTGTGGATATAAACATGATTTTTCAAACATTAATCCAAGATCGCAATTTGTTTTTCACACATGTTTAACAATTTTGGTCATTTTAATTGAATTTTCATTCAATTATAATATATTTTGAAAACAAATTAGGGTTTTGATTAATTCAACCCTCATCAAACTTTTTTCAAACACTTTGGGCCCCTACTAGAGTGTAAGACCCAAGCCTCCTTGAAAACTAAAACATTTTTGGGCCTCAGTCATTGTATAAGACCCACTGCGTTTTCAAAAATCTAGCGCGCGATCGCCATTTCAAAACGGAAAAACTTTTGGGCCTACCCTCGTGTTATAAGTCCCATTTCCTTTATTTAAAACCTTTTGGCCTCTAATAGAGTGTAAGTCCCATTCCTTTTTGTACATAAACCATTTTGGGCCTCAGATATTGTATAAGTCCCGACACAATAAAAAATCTTGGCGCGATCGCCATTTTCAAACAAATAACCCTGGGCCTCTCCTTGAGTTGTAAGTCCCATCTCTTGTACAAAATTAACTCTATGGGCCTCTAATAGAGTGTAAGACCCAACACACTTTTAACCAAAACCTTTTTGCGCCTCAGATATTGTATAAGTCCCTCTGTGTTAAAAGAAAAAACCTCGGCACGATTGCCAGTTCAAAATAAAACCCTGGGCCTCTCCTTGAGCTGTAACCCCATCAATGGTACAAAAACACTTTGGGCCTCTAATAGAGTGTAAGACCCAACCCCCTTGTACATAAAAACTTTGTGGGCCTCACATATTGTATAAGTCCCTCTGTATAGTTTTCAAAACAGCGGTGTGATCATCGTTAAAACTTGGGCCTCTCCTTGAGCTGTAAGCCCCAACAAACTTTTCAAAGCACTTTCTCCTTTGATTTTGAATATAATATTGTTATCAAAGCTTTCTTTGTTGAACAACTAACAAAACAGCATGGAAGCTCTACAACGGGCAAGTGTTTATCCGCTTTCATTTATCGCTTTCATATGTATATAACTGTATTGTGTGGCTGCTTCACTGTAAGTCTTCTTTCACATCCTTTTTATATACTTGTCAAATATCAACTGTATAATACTAGTATAGGTATTTAGATTTTTCCCCGACAACTACGTCTAGCACTTGGTAAAGCCTTGTTGGTCACTCTTAAATACAAATAAAACTAGACCCCCATAGGATTCCAGATACAGTCTTCCTTTCTCTTGGGATTAAACAATATGGAACAAAGAGAAAGGCAGTATTCTCGGTGAACCTTTTCTAAGACTATCACTCTTAGAAATTGCCAAAGAAACTCTACTCCCCAGAGTTGATCTATTCTCAGTGAATAGCATCTCTTTAGTTTCTTCCAAATTCAAGAACCTTCCTGGCTTGATCTATTCTCTGTGAATAGCATGTCTTGAACTTCGCTTGGTTTGGGGACCCACAGGCTTCCTAAAAGCATCCCCGCCTCCTCTAAGGCGTTGTACAAGGACCCTTCGGCTTCTTAGAAGTACTCATGCCTTCTCTTGGGCTTAATACAAGGACCCTGACGACCTCTTAAAGGTATAAGACAGAACTTAGTCATCCTTTGCCAGAGCAGTCTTTCCAGCGTCAAAACTCCGGCCGTTGTGGGGTTGATACCCATCCCTTAATACCTGTGCCTCCTCTTGGGCATTATACAAAAGATAAAACTATAGACTTGGACAGTCTAAGACCCTTGAGTCTCAAAGACATTCTCATGTTCCCTTCAAACATAGGCAGAAACCCGGTCTCTCTCATGAGAGTTCCCTATACTTGGACTCGCTTCAGGATCTCCAGAATCCACGGCCGTAAGGTAGCCTCCTCTTGGGCTTTATATAATGACTCTCCCCAGCAGAGTTAACCTTTTTAGACTCTCTTGTTGAGTCAGTCTCCCCTTTAGCTTCCGTCTTGGGCTCCGTATAAGACACACAAAAAACACTCTCTAGTTGAGTATAAAAGACTGTATTGTTGAGTCAAGGCCCTTTTTAGCCTCCGTCTTAGGCTACGTATAAGACAGATAAAATCACTCTCTTGTTGAGTATAAAAGACTCTCTTGTTGATTCAATTCCCTTTTAGCCTCTATCTCGGGCTTTGTACGAGACAACAAAACACTCTCTTGTTGAGTATAAAAGACTCTCTTGTTGAGTCACTTCCCCTTTAGCCTCCATCTCGGGCTTCGTACGAGATACTAAATCACTCTCTTGTTGAGTATAAAAGACTCTCTTGTTGAGTCAAACTTTTTTAGCCTCCGTCTTAGGCTTCATATAAGACAGATAAAAGACTCTCTTGTTGAGTCAAAACCTTTTAGCCTCCGTCTTGAGCTTCGTACAAGACACATAAAAGCACTCTCATGTTGAGTCAGTTACTTGTTAGCACCCTCTTGTTGGGTCAATCGCCTCCTCTTAGGCTTTGTATAAAGAAAACCTCGGTTGAGTCAATTAACCTTTTGGCATCAAATATGTGCCTTGCTCACAGCATACAAACATCAACAACTCCTTTTTAGAGATGAGAAATTCTCTCTCATCCAGAACCCTTTAGCTTCACATCTTGGGCTTTGAACAAGATACAAATCACCTTTAGCTTCATGTCTTGGGCTTTGAACATGACACCAAAACGACATTTTTCCTCCCATGGAATAGGAGGAACTACGATATCTCTGATTTCCCTATTTCGTTAAACGGGAATACGTAGGCATAAGATTGCAAAATCTTAGCGAGCATACTAATCGAAAACCCAAAATACAGTATCTCCATCAAATCAACCCAAAAGCATCAAATCTAAACACATTACTAAAAGCCTCACAAATAGTCTAGTCATTGTGTTCTTAACAAAATTACCTAAGAGAGACCCGTAATCTCAATAGCATATGCAAACCAACAGTCACATGTTTAAACTCAGTATGCAAGCAGGGTTAATTAGAGACATCTATTTCCCTTCCTTAATTAGCTTCAACAGGATAAAAAATGAATCAAACTGTAGTACCCCAAAGCGATAGTGCTTCGCAACCACGCAAAAATTCGCACTACAGAAAGATGGCAACTTCACTGGGGACAACGAGATCTTGTTCTCTCCTATCTCTTAGGTAGAAAACCCTGAGTTCACAAAGTATCACAGAAATGGCGACTCTGCTGGGGAGTCATTGTCTGTATAGGATCATAAGACTAAAGGTCTAGGATGATTAAGACAAATATATATACTGCTTTTCCTAATTGATATCTGTGTTTATTTTTCTTCTAATGGGAATGCGTGTGATGCTGCATGTGGAAAGATTGATTATACACCTAAGATAGGTGATGGCAATACAAGTAATCTTACTGGGAGTGAATTCCAGCTAAGAGTCCCCGGTCGACCATCAAACTCAGTGGAGAATCCCTTTGCAGATACATTGCCTATACGACTTCGGTTGTTGAAAGTAGTGTGGTCGACTGGGTTATCTGAGAAGCTGAGGTTTTTAGTAGACTGAAACCATTTTGTAGTGCGGAAGCTATCGAAAATAGTTGTCACGCAATACTACCCTCATTTTAGATCACTCCAGGATACATTAGCTCGCTGGCGATCCGCTTGCTGTTGTTATCCCATGAGGGATCAATGATTTTGCGGACAGGTACAAAAAATCACCAGTATAAACCTCTGGGGGGGGGGGGGGGGTAGAGCCTTGACTTTATGACACCGACCCTTTGACCCCATGTTTTTTCTATGTTTTTGTGTGCTGCATTCATACATTCATTTAAAAAACATCAAAAAAGAAAATCTTCTCTTCTAGTCTCTCTCTTTTTCAAATTAAACTAAGATAATGATTGCAAATGTCAGATAAAGAGATTGCGTTATGGATTTCGGTAGAAGAAAAACTCACAAGTATACCTTCAAGGTTTCAAAGTTAGAGGATTTGAGAGGTTTGGCGAGGATGATCATCAACCCTGAGGCTTTCAGAGCCAAGTATCGAGGAGTGCTATCTCTGTTAAGGGTCCATGTAATTGAGGGAATCCTGTCCACACTAATTCAGTTCTACGATCCGGTCTATCACTGTTTCACATTCCCAGATTATCAGCTAGCACCAACACTGGAGGAGTATTCTCACCTGACTGATCTGCATATCACTGATCAAGCTCCCTTTTTTGGACTGGAAGAAATTCCAAAAGATCAAACCATTGCAAGAGCAATTTATTTGGACGAGTCAGAAGTCAGGACTCACATGACTACTAAGGGTGGCATCCAAGATTTGCCAGCCCAATTCTTATTAAAGAAAGCCCTGTACTTTTCCAGTATAGGGAACGTGGCTGCTTTCGAGAGCATCTTTGTTTTGCTCACCTACGAGTTATTTTTGTTTCCTAACATCGATAACTTTGTAGATATCAATGCCATTTAGATATGTCTGATTGGTAATCTTGTACCGACCTTACTCGCAGATGCGTATCATTCGGTACACTTAAGGAATTTATACAGCATATGAATGATCAGGTGCTATGTACCCTTGCTGTACAAATGGTTCATTTCCCATTTTCCCAAGTCTACTGCATTTTGGGATCAAGAGAATACTTTACGTTGGTCGTAGAGAATCATGTCTCTTACCAACTCTGACATCGATTGGTACAATCGAATCTATGACGGGATCAGAATCATTGATCGTTGTGGAAATTTCCCAAATGTACCCCTTATAGGAACTAAGGGAGGAATCAACTATCATTCGATGTTAGTCCGTCGTCAATTTGGATACCCAATGAGGCATGTCCCGCGGAGTGCTTATCTGGAAGATGTTTTCTTCAAGGAAGGAGAAAATGATAGGGCATTAAAGACAGAAATAGTGCATGCTTGGAAACACGTTCATAGGAATGGAAGAGAGTCTCTAGGGAAACCGGACTGTGTCTCGGTGGAGCCTTATCTCCACTGGGTACAAACTAGAGCTCTCAAGCTGAGGATGCCTTACCCTCATCAGGAAGTTCTTCTGTTAAGGGACTCTATCCTCTATTTCATGTCCGACACAGAAAAACTTCAAGTTACTCTCAACAATGTTCAATAGGAGAGGAGGTCTTGGAGGAACAAGTACCGTATTCTCAATGTAGAGTGTAAGAAACTACAACAGCTGTTGAAAGAAAAGGATGCTCTAATTGAGATTTTAGAGCAACATGCTGTAGAGAATCAGGATGACCAAAGGAACTTGCTCGCTCCTTTCACTTGGCAAAGGAATGACAACCCGACAACGGCTGAAGAGCCCCGCTCAAAGAAAAGGAAAGCACCGGAACCAGCACCTGAGTTCTCTTCAGAGAGGACTCAGGATCCATTAGTTTAGACATTTCCTTTTTCAGCACTTTGTAATCTACTGTATTTCCATTTCCGCAATCTTTGAATTCAATAAAACAGGGTTTCCCCACTGTTCGATATTTGCAATCTAATTGTCGAAGTTTACTTTGAATAAACAAAATAATAATTAATAAAATCATTGCATATCATTCATCATTCTCACATAAACGCACTCTTCTTCCATACGAATCTCACATTGGTGTCTCGGTTCTAGAGTCAAATTGTCTCATTCATATAATACTCGGGCCAATCGACAGAAAAATATGGATGATCTCGAGAAAGAGAATAGAGAGTTGAGAGAAGAGATCGACACTCTGAAAGAAGATCTGAGAAAGCTTCATAACAGCATGCAAGCTCTAGCAGAAGCTCAGATGCAACAACAACGGACTGTGATCTCAGAGACCACATCAACGCCCATAGTGGAGAAGTCTGATCCTAGGTACAAAATGCCGAAAGATCGTCCCAGGGGCATGCCACTCAAATATATCCCGGAAGGATATATCTCACCGATCATGGAAAATCTGGAAAACGCATCAGGAACCGCTGGGCCTGAAGGTTACAAACTTCGGGAAAACGAAGATGTCAGGGGCATGACAACAACTCCTGAAGGTTACAAACTTCGGGAGACACCAAGAGTCTCTGCCATGATAACTATACCACCGCCTGTGGTGCACACTGTCCCGGAAGGACAGATTCCACAGATACCTTCTGGTGGAAATGGAAGCATGTTCGACAGAATGAATGAGTTCCAGGAACTGTTCCTGGAGATGCATAAAGAGTTGCAAGCCATTAGAGGTCAGGACCTATTTGGAAAAGACGCCGCAGACCTTTGTTTGGTCCCCAATGTGAAAGTTCCGCACAAGTTCCAAGTGCACGATTTTGTAAAGTACAAGGGTAACTCTTGCCCTCAAAGCCATTTAGTAATGTACGATCGACGAATGTCAGCTCAGACAAAGAACCAGGAGCTACTGATTCACTACTTTCAGGATAGTTTAATCGGTGCCGCACTCAAATGGTACATGGGTTTAAACCGCACCAAGATCTCTACTTTTAGAGATCTTGGCGCTGCATTCGTTCAGCAGTAGAAGTATAACCTGGACATGGCACCAGACAGAGATTAACTCAGATTAATGTCAAAAAAGGACAAGGAAACCTTTAAAGAGTACGCTCAGAGATGGTGTGAAATCGCCGACCAGATTTGTCCACCTCTTGAGGAAAAAGAGATGACAAAGATCTTCTTGAAAACCTTGAGCTCATTTTACTACGACCGAATGGTTGCCAGTGCGCCCAGTGACTTCACCGAGATGGTGGGCATGGGAGTTCGTCTTGAGGAAGCCGTCCGAGAAGGATGTTTAGTTAAAGACGCTGGATCATCAAGTAATACAAAAAGATACGGTAGTGCTCTCCCTAAGAAAAAAGAGCAGGATATTGGGAATATCTCTCTCGGAAAGCAAAGGCGGCGTTACCAGCCAGTAGCAGTTGTAACTCCTGCTATTAACCCTTTGCCTGTTCCTACGTATCAATCTCAGGTTACGCCGAGCCAACCTAATCAACAGTAATATCAGCGAAGGACACAACAACCTCTTCAGCAGGCTCGTCCTCCGTACAACAACAACCGTATAACATGACCACCAGGGTTTGACCCTATACCAATGTTGTATGCAGAACTGCTTCTGTTACTACTGGTCAAGGGGCATGTCCAAACCAAGTCTCCTCTTACAGTACCGGAAAATCTGCCTTTTTGGTTCAAAGCGGATCAGACTTGTCCTTACCATCAAGGAGGACAAGGGCATAACATCGAAAATTGTGTCAGTTTTAAATCTGACGTACAAAAGCTTGTTAGGAGTGGGGTCTTGTCTTTCAAAGATACGAATCCAAATGTTCTCACGAACTCGTTGCCTCAACACGAGAAAGTTGCAGTCAATTTGATAGAGGGAGAGTATAATGATAACTATCAAATTCATGATGTACTCTTATTGAGGACCAATCTGGTCAAGATGCATCGCAGACAGAGCGGGTATGGCCATATACCACCTCATAATTATCACCAGTGTGATATCTGCTCTAAGGACAATCAAGGATGTTCTGTGGTGCAATCAGCTCTACAGGAACAATTAGATCTCGAATGGATCCAAGAGCACTGAATTCGTGGGGTCAACATGACTTGTACAAATTCCAACATCATTCAGAGCCATGACATCCATGCGATGAATGTCAACCTGGTGGCAATGCACTCAAGGCAAAGCCAATATCATGATCTGCCACGACACGATTATAATTCCTGTCTGATTTGCTCGGTAAATAATCAAGGATGCTCTTTTGTACAAGATGCCCTCCAGCGTCAGATGGATCTTGGGTGGATCCAGGACTACCATGATAAAAATCTTTATCAGATTAACATGATTCAAATCTTTGATATTCGCTTGATGAATACCAGCTTGGTGGAGTTACACGCTACACAAGTCCAGCTCGGTTTTCTGACTTCGCATAATTATCAGAACTGTAAAGGATGTTGTGAGAGTGACCAGGGATGTGCTCTCGTTCGAAGAACTTTAAAACACTTGTTAAACCACTGGTGGCTTCCAATCTATATGGACGAAGACACGCAACAAGTTAGTATGATTGATGGGAACCCTACTAGGCATCAAAGTCAGGATGCTCGACCAATGGAAACAGACCTAGTGAGGTTACACTATATTCAAAGCGGACGTGGCCAGGTGCCACCACATAACTATAAACGCTGTAGAGTCTGCTCGGAAAATAACCAAGGATGTTACCTCGTGCGAGCAGCCCTTCAAGGTCAGTTAGACCGCAAAGAGATTCACCCATACCCAACTTCGGGGTCTGTTGATTGGACGCCAGACTACTTTGCTGATCAAATCAAAGATGTGGTTGTAATCTCTGATCCTGAGAGGACCAAGGATGCTTGTACCATAATCCCTCTACTGGACGAATCAAAGGTTCTTAGCCAAAAACTGATTGAAATTACCTACGACAGTCAGAAAAATCAGAAGGCTCCTGTAGTTATCTATCTACAAGGACCGTTACCGTATGAAACAGCTAAGGCGATCCCTTACAAATACGGTGCAACAATAATTGAGAATGGAAAGGAAGTTCCATTACCCTCCGTCGTGAATATTGCAGACATCAATTGAGTAACACGGAGCAGTCGATCAGTCCATTCGGTCAGTCCAGTGATCCCGACCTTTCAAAAAACAATGATGAGATGTTGAAGCTCATCTAAAGGAGTGAATATAACATCGTTGATCAGCTGTTACAAACTCCTTCAAAGATCTATGTGCTATCACTTTTACTCAGTTCCGAAGCCCACAGAGAGGCTCTACAAAAAGTCTTGGAGCAGGCCTTTGTGGAACATGATGTGTCAATACGACAGTTTGATAGTATCATCTCTAACATCACTTCCTGCAACTACTTAGGATTCAGTGATGAGGATTTTCCATAAGAGGGCAAAATTCACAACATGGCGCTCAATATCACAGTCAACTGCCAGGACGATGCTTTAGCCAGCATACTGGTTGATACCGGATCAGCCATCAATGTTATGCCGAAGTCCACTCTAATGCGACTATCATTCAGAGAATCCCCGATGAGGGGCAGTGAGGTCATTGTCAAAGCCTTAGTCGGATCTCGGAAAGCAGTTATCGGCGAAGTCGTCCTTCCCATAAATACCGGTCCTCACACTTTCCTAATCACTTTCTAGGTCATTGCCGTCCGGGAAGCATACAGTTGTTTATTAGGAAGACCTTGGATACACCAGGATGGGGCAGTCACTTCGATGGTGCACTAGAAACTGAAGTTCGTCAAGAAAGATCAAGTCGTCACGGTCTGTGGAGAACAAGCCTTGCTCGTGAGTAACTTGTCATTATCTACTTGTGTAGAACCCGAGGAGGTTGTTGGAACTCTGTTCCAAACACTTTCAGTGAGCAGCGAGAATCAATCAGAGAAAGGAACCTCGATTTCCTCATACAGAGATGCTCTCGAAGTGATAAAAAATAACATTACAAAAGGATGGGGATAACTTGTCATTCCTACCGATAACAAAACAAAGAAGGGTCTTGGTTTTTCTGCAACCTGTACCCAGACAACTGCTAACGATGAAAGTCTTCATCCCATTTAGGACTTCTTCCACAGTGGAGGTTTCCTTCACCCAATATCTCAATAAGTTCATTCCATCAACGAGGAAGATCCCTTTGATACAGATGAGGAGTGGAAGTCTTGTCTTAACGAGGACGGTTATATGTCTTAGGAAGAGGTGCCTATGCCATTTTGCTATCCCGCACAGAGTCCGAGATTTATACCCAGGTCAGATGTTAGAACAATATACGGAGATTGTGATCCTGAAGGATGTCGTGCTCCACCAAACTCATTAGAGGAGGACACTCTGATGAAAGACAACTTTGACCACTACTATTATGGCCCAATGGATGGTTTGCCTATCTGCCAGCAGTACCCAGGAAACTCAGGGCAAGAAAATTAGCCGAACAATGAAAATCAGCTGAGCATCATTGAACAGAATACCTGTGTCCCTACCATGTCATGGGAACAACACTCAGGTCATTCAGAAAATATCAAGTACAAAGATGAATTGGAAAAGCTTGCCGGACTAGAATTCATCAACTATGCTTTTCCTGAGGTCAACGTCATCGAAAGGGATGATTTCTCCAGTTCCACAGAAGTGTGGAACACCTTAGGACAACCAAGTGGAAAATACGACTATATGGTCAAGTACACTGCTCCTGAGAGCTCTCGTATCAGGCTCGAAGACATCCAGCCAACTGGATGGGGAGATTTACCTGAGAGCACGAATACTATGCAAAATACAAATGAGGAATCCTCCTACGACAACTCTGCCTGGGAGACAGATTCCAATGATCCTGCTCCTCCAGAAATCAGCGTTATTTCTGAAGACAAATCAAGGAAGGTACCAGACTTTGTGATTCACCGAGGAGTTCGCCGCCAATGGGTTGTCGTCGATGTTCTGAAGATTGTTCATAAGTCAAAGTAATTGCCATCTTTAACCTTTCACCCTGCCCAGGTGAAACGAATTTTTTGATAGGGCTCACTTTCTGTAATTATCCCTGTTCGCTTTGCCCAAAGCGACAGAGTTATGTTTTATAGGGCTGTAGTTTCAAGAATCGACTTTTTCATAAATAAAATAACGTCGTTCTGTAATTTCCACATTTATTGTTTTTTCTCTTTTTGCTTTTTCAGAAAATGGTAATCCTAAAAAACAATTCAAATAATAAAAATAAGCAGTTATCAGAAAAAACACTGCACACACTCTTGCATTCTCTCTATCTCTTCTAAAAAAACAATCATCACGTCATCCAGATTGCTTCTTTTAAACCCCGTTGAAACATACGATCCGATGCCTTCTCCCAACTTTGAATTCCCGGTAGTTGGGGCTGAAGAAGAAGTTGACAACGAAATTCCAGAAGTGATATCCCGACTACTCAAACAGGACGAAAGGTCCATCGAACCTTATAAAGAGCCGTTGGAAATGGTAAACTTGGGTTCGGAAAGAGAGAGAAAAGAGGTCAGGATTGGGGCATTGCTTAGTCCAACTACCAAAGAGGGTTTGATAAAGCTTCTCAAAGAGTTTCCCGATGTATTCGCTTGGTCCTATCAGGACATGCCAGGGTTGGATACCAGCATCGTGGAACATCATCTACCGTTAAGGTCAGAATGTCCGCCAATAAAACAAAGGTTGAGACGGACTCACCCGGACATGGCCATCAAAATCAAGAAGGAAGTACAGAAATAGATTGACGCGGGTTTCCTCGCCACATCAAAATATCCTCAATGGTTAGCCAACATAGTACCCGTTCCAAAAAAGGACGGAAAGGTTTGAATGTGTGTGGACTACAGAGATCTGAACAAGGCCAGTCCCAAGGACGGTTTTCCCTTACCACACATTGACTTGCTAGTAGACAGTACATCAAAGTTCAAAGTTTTCTCCTTCATGGATGGATTCTCGGGCTATAATCAGATAAAAATGGCGCCGGAGGATATGGAGAAAACTTCATTTATTACCCTATGGGATACCTTTTGTTACAAGGTAATGCCGTTCGGTTTGAAGAACGTTGGGGCAACCTATCAAAGGGCTATGACTGCTCTGTTTCATGACATGATACACAAGGAAATCGAGGTATATGTCGATGATATGATTGCTAAATCTAAAACAGAAGAGGAGCATGTGACCCACCTGTCAAAACTATTCGAGCGGTTGAGAAAGTACAAACCCTGCTTGAATCCTAATAAGTGCACATTCGGTGTCCGCTCAGGGAAACTCTAAGGGTTCATCGTCATCCATAAAGGAATTAAGGTTGATCCTGACAAGGTCAA
This sequence comes from Lathyrus tuberosus, assembly GCA_022829125.1. Lineage (NCBI taxonomy): Eukaryota > Viridiplantae > Streptophyta > Magnoliopsida > Fabales > Fabaceae > Lathyrus > Lathyrus tuberosus. The sequence goes on along the minus strand of JALAZF010000266.1, from coordinate 2,866,514 downwards.
GGCCATTCAAGAAATGCCTTCTCCGAAAACTGAAAAACAAGTCAGAGGATTCCTGGGACGTTTAAACTACATTTCCCGATTCATATTCCTCATGAACACGACGTGCGCGCCGATTTTCAAATTACTAAAAAAAAACCATGACTGCGTTTAGACAGAAGTCTGTCAAATCGCCTTCGACAGTATCAAGGAGTATCTGTTGAATCCATCGATTCGATCACCTTCAGTGGAAGGAAGACCACTGATCATATACTTAACAGTCTTGGAAGACTCTATAGGCTGTGTACTTGGCCAACAAGACAAAACCAAAAGGAAAGAGTCTGCCATCTACTATCTGAGCAAGAAATTCAGCGACTGCGAGATTTGGTATACTATGCTTGAGAAAACTTATTGTTCTCTGGCTTGGGAAGCCAAACGTCTTCGCCAGTACATGATTCGTCACACTACTTGGTTGGTCTCCGAAATGAATCCAATCAAGTATATATTTGAAAAACCTGCTCTCACAGGAAGAATCACCCGTTGGCAGATGTTATTATCAGAAATACGACATCGAATACCACACTCATAAAGCTGTCAAAGGGAGTATTTTAGCCGATCATTTGGCTCATCAACCGATTGATGATCAGGAATCAATCGGGTTTGACTTCCCAGACGAAGATGTCATGTATTTAAAGATGAAAGATTGCGATGAACCACTACCCAGTGAAAGGCCAGAATCAGGTTCCCAATGGGGACTTATCTTTGACGGAGCCGTCAATCATGATGGAAATGGAATTGGGGCAATCATCATAACACCTCAGGGTACCTACATTCCTTTCACTGCCAGACTTACGTTCACGTGCACGAACAACGAGGCTGAATACGAAGCTTGTATCATGGGTCTCGAGGAAGCGATCGACTTAAGGATCCAAAACTTGGATGTATATGGCGACTCAGCCCTAGTTATCAATCAGATCAAAGGAGATTGAAACACATACCAATCAGGACTGATTCCTTACAAAGATTACGCAAGAAGGTTGTTACTTTCTTCAACATAATCAAGTTTCATCACATCCCTCGTGATGAGAATCACATGGCTGATGCATTAGCCACTCTCTCTTCCTTGATTAGTATGGGTCAATGGAACGACCTACCTAAGATCGATATAATGCGCCTTGGAAGGGCCGCTTACATCTTCACGATTGAAGCAGTCATAGACGACAAACCTTGGTATCACGATATCAAATGCTTCCTTCAGAAATAAGAGTACCCAACTGGGGCACTAAGGAAGGACAGAAAGACCCTCAGAAGGCGGGCTGGCAGTTTCTTTCTGAGCGGTGATACACTCTATAAGAGGAACTTTGACATGGTCTTGCTCTGATGCGTAGACAGACCAGAAGCATAAATGCTGATAAAAGAAATTCACGAAGGATCCTTTGGCACTCATGCCAATGGAAACACAATGGCGAGAAAAATTCTAAGAGCAGGGTACTATTGGTTGACCATGGAATCCGACTGCTACAAGTACATGAGGAGTTGTCACAAGTGTCAGATATACTCCGAAAAAATCCATGTACCGCCAACGCATCTTAAAGTTCTCTCTTCCCCATGGCCTTTTTCTATATGGGGAATTGACATGATTGGCATGATTGAACCCAAGGCTTCGAACGGACATCGGTTCATTCTGGTAGCCATTGATTACTTCACAAAGTGGGTCGAAGCAGCATCATACGTCAATGTAACCCGACAAGTGGTGGTCCGCTTTATCAAAAACAATCTCATATGCAGTTATGGTGTTCCGAGCCAGATCATTATTGATAACATATCCAATTTGAATAATAAGATGATGAAAGAGTTTTGCGCAGAGTTCAAGATCGAACACCATAACTCATCTCCCTACCGACCCAAGATGAACGGGGCGGTAGAAGCGGCTAACAAGAACAACAAGAAGATCGTTCAAAAGATGGTTGTAACCTATAAAGACTGGCACGAAATGCTACCCTTTTCTCTTCACGGTTATTGCACATCTGTCCGCACTTCACAGGGGTAACCCCTTTCTCTCTAGTATATGGCAGGGAAGCAGTGCTCCCCATATAAGTAGAAATCCCATCAATCCGGGTATTGATGGAAGCTGAGCTAATAGAGGCTGAATGGTGTCAAAGTCGGCATGACGAACTGAATCTGATTGAAGAAAAACGAATAACGGCTCTATGACATGGTCAGTTGTATTAACATAGAATGAAGAAGGCGTTTGAAAAAAAGGTCTGGCCCCGTGTCTTCAGGAAAGGAGACCTCGTACTAAAAAAGATACAATCATTTCTCACTGATTCCCGGTGCAAATGGTCTCCAAATTATGACGGCCCCTATGTGGTCAAGAAAGCTTTCTCAGGCGGCGCCTTGAGACTTGCGACCATGGATAGAGAGGAATTTGCCTACCCTACAAATGTTGATGTAGTCAAGAAATACTTTGCCTAAATAAAAAAAAATGTCTCGGTGGATTGAAAACCCGAAAGGGCGGTCCAGGCAAAAATTAAAGACAGAATAAAAAATCATTCCGGTGGATTGGAAATCCCAAAGTACAATCCAGGCAAAAGTTAGGGATTAATGGCAAGTAACTACGTCCAACAGGGGAAAATCCCCCAGCAGCGGTTACACCATCCATCAGAAAACTCCAGTCAAGGTCATCTTCGACTGAAGCTCAGGATGCCCACAATTCAAAGTTGGTAGAAGGATAGTGGTCGTTATGTTTCAATGTAGCCCTTCTCCCTTAAATTACCATTTTCTAACTTTGTAAATACTCTATGGAATCACGCGCTTGGCTGATTTCCATCCTATCAATAAAATTTGAGCCCTTGTGCTTTTGTTTGCAATTCTTTTTTGTTTTAGCTTTACAGAACGACATTTTTAACATGATTAACGATTCTTGAAACGAAACAAAAATGAATCTTACTTGTTCAAACTTTTCTGCTTTTAAAATAAAGAGGGCAATTTCTTTTGACTGTTGAACATCGAAAGAACATCGATCGCTTCTCCAGAAGTAAGCGAACTTCAAAGTGCAGAATCAAAGTACTTCTTCTAAACCAGCACGCCTGAATAAAGGATCAGCTGTGTCAGATGCGAATGTTCGGTCTGACACCCCCCGACATAGTTCTTACCTCCTAAGCCCGACCAACGGTTGTTCCCCGCAGAGACTATTTCTCCTAAGCAAGGCAGAATTGCTATCGTGAACCAATGATACTATACATCCCCCACTGTAGCCGAGTATCCAGTCGTGTTCATCTACTGGTCTGTATGTCGTGTCACTTTTGTCAGCATAAACATACATACATCATGCACTATTGATTTACATTCATATTCATATTGCATCACTATCTCTTTAGTCGGTCTTATCCCCTAGTGATAACAGTCCTCTCAATTGAGTTGTCAGTTCTTTCCTCGTCAGGAAATGTTGCATCTGAACTATCTCTCTCCTCCAGTTTATTTCTAGATTAGAGTTGGTCCTCGACCTTTTTGATTACTTGAACCTCTGAAAGACCAGAAAACGTTCGACAAAAGTCACTCTTCGCCATTGAAGATGATGTTTTCGCTTTCCTAGATTAAGGAAAATCCCCAGAGAAAGCCTCTTAATAAGAGATTCGACAATGCAGCAGTTTTTCTCCAAAAAAAAAGCTGACAAAAAGGTCCTCAGCACCTCAAAACTGGATCACATCATATGACATTTCTCCGAGAAGACCCCTAGAAAAGTATGATGTAACACCCCAAGCAGAAGATAATCTCTCAAGAGACTCGTTTTCCCCAATAGAGTCGACAAATGGTGTCTCCAACAGAGAAGTTTGTACACCTCTACAACTCAGACGACTGGGTTCCCCAGCAAGTCTGACATCAAATTTTTTTCTATCAAATGGCATCTCCCCAGGAAAATTCGGCAAGAAGTTTAAGGAAAATCGCTACACATAGCGTCCCTTGTCAAGAAAGTTTATTGACAAAAGAAACGTACACCAGATCCTTGGTAGGAAACCAGGATCGAGGGGAAGTTTGCATCAGAAACTTAGACCAGTTCCTTGGTAGGAAACCAGGATCGAGGGGAAGTTTATATTCAGAAACTTAGACCAGTTCCTTAGTAGGAAACCAAGATCGAGGGGAAGTTAATTCCAAAAACTGAGACAAGTTCCTTGGTAGGAAGCCAGGATCGAGGGGAAGTTTATTTCAGAAACTTAGACAAGTTCCTTGGTAGGAAACCAGGATCGAGGGAAAGTTTATTTCAGAAACTTAGACCAGTTCCTTGGTAGGAAACCAGGATCGAGGGGAAATTTATTTTAGAAACTGAGACCAGTTCCTTGGTAGGAAACCAGGATCGAGGGGAAGTTTATATCAGATACTGAGACTAGTTCCTTGGGTGAGCATTCACTACTATAAAAAATTAGGGTTTCTAGCCCTCTCTGAGCCTTAGACAAAGGATCAATCAAGAATTGACATGATCTTCAACTTGTCTAACCTCTCAAACATCCACAATGGATCAAGAGGACTCCCACAACAAGAATCAAGCACAAGGTTGCAGCATTCTAAGTGGATCAAGCCTCAAGATCGCTAGTGTCACCAAATTAGGGTTTGGTCGACCAGGGCCTCCAGACGGAAATTTTCCTCTGGGCATGAGTCAATGCTTCAAAGCATAACCTAATATACTCCATGGAACATCATGGACCCAATCATCAAGTCAATTTAGCCTCAGGGGATGCATTCATCAAAAAATCAGGAATTAGGGTTTCTTGACCTAATTCACCCCTAAGTTGACTTTTGGGAAAAATCATGAGCCAAGATCTCAAGACATGATTTGAGGGTCTCTAATACACCACATTGATCCATTTACAACAATGGATTGGTCCAAGAAGCTTGATCAACAAGTTTCAAATTCATCAGAACCACAATTAGGGTTTTGAGGAAAAAGTCAACTGTACCTTTGAATTTTGACCCAGGCATGCTCCCAAACCTTAGGACAGGATTCAATACACCCTATAACACCTATGAAATCAATCCATCAAGTTTGATTAAGGTCAAGGACTTGATTTCATAGAGGATCGCACAGTTTGGAAATCACCTTACAAAAAGTCAACTGTGCACAAAAGTCAACTTTGACTTTTTGAGATTTTTCACAATTATGGTTCTTTGACCCTAAAATGATGTTAATGTGTGATTGGAATCATCATTCATCAAGAAAAATCAAGAAAAGTGGGATAACTTGTAAAAGGGGTAACCATAAAAAACTTAGAAATTTTCTAAGTTATGGAACAAAGTGGCTAGGGTACCAACTTCCAAGGATCATAACTTGAGATCCAAGCAACCATTTGGGATGATCCAAAGATGGATTTGTAGCTCTCATGGCATACTTTAAAAGTGTCAACTAAACCTCATTCCAATTCTTCATGGATTTCAAGTTATGGAATGGCCAAAATCACAAAAAGTGAAAGTATCACTTTTTTCCAACGCTTAGTGAAATTTTCACTAAGTCAGAATCTGCCTTCACTTTTTTCCAAATGTAGGGGCATTTTTCACTTGGATCCAAAATGTATCAAAACCAACTATGATCACACATATGTTGTATCATATGATAGCTTTCCAAAATGGCCAAGAACTCCATGAAACTTCACTTAAACCATGAGATATGACAAAGACAATGTGCCTTGCTGCAAACTGTCATGGCAAGGCAGATTTGTGCATTTTGCTCGATTTGAGCAAATTTTACAAATGACAAACAAGTTTATCCATCTGAACACCTCAGGGAGAGACCAAGGAGGGACAAACACTGATATATAACTCTCCCAGGTCTTTGGAACTAAAAATAGCATGCCAAACCTAAAAATGCCTAAAAAGGGGACAAGACTCCAATTTTGTTTTGGAGCATTCAATGGATGCACCAAGGTGGCATGGACTAAGCCCTTTCCAGCTGAATTCAGTCAAGACTTATCCAAGAACTAGGAAACCAGCAGCCTGTGCTCTAACCTCTAGTCAATGGCTAGAGGAGACTTGGATTCCCATTGATCAACATTGGCCAAACCTCTGCTGCAGTTGCCATTCACTATTGCAACCAAAATAAACTTGCTCTACTATAAATAGAGCTCATTTGTGATCAGTTTGAGTACACCAAAGCCATCAAATAGATGCTTTCCTCAAAATCACCTTCTCACTTCCAAATTTGCCTTCCAAAGCAAGTCACTATCAGATTTTCAGTTTGAGAGCTATTCCAACCAAACCAATCACACACACACCTCATAAACATCATATAGGAGTGATCCAAACACTTAAACTACATCTGGAACACTGATTTCTCAGAATCACCTGCCAGCTGCTCAAGGTTTTAACCAAGTTGCCGCTGGGATACCATCTTCAGTTCCAGCTTGTTTCAAACTATTCCAAGCACTCACACACATCACTTGGCACCTAGGGAAGCTATCCACATCATTGGAACCTAGCTGTAACACCTCTAACACAAAACACGATCACCAGTTGCAAGTGGTGAGCATGAGCTCTTCTAACTCTATGATCCATGCATTTTTTGCTACACAATAATTTGACCATATGTTCATAATCATGCATAGAGTGTTTTCCCTCAATCAATTACTTTGTTTGAATCGTGTATGGAATTTCTGAGCCTTCATGCAAATTTTAGGGTTCTTGAGGTTTCTCTTTGATTTCTTATTCCATGCTTAAAATAAATGAAATTAAAGACCATAGACATGATCGTGAGGTGAAAACGAGTAGATTGATATATGGATTGTGTGATTTCATCAAGTATTCAGTGAGATTGATAAAAAACGGAAATCTGGGCAAAACAGAGCACGCGGGCAAGGCCAAGATGTTCTTGGCGCCCTTTTTCAAATATTTGAATATTTGAATTTTTGTGATTTTATTTAATTGATTCAAAAATTAATTTCTCTCTGAGTTTTAATGATTTTGAGTTGATTCCTTTTTTAATAATTCACAAAAATGTTAAAATATTTTATTTTATAAAAAAATTCCAAAAATATTATTTATTTCATATATTTGATATTTTTGCAAAGAATTAATGTTTTTTTTGTTTTTAACATTTGAAATATTTTTTCTCCCTTGATTTTCCAAACTTAATTGATTTCCAATCATTTTGTGGATATAAACATGATTTTTCAAACATTAATCCAAGATCAAAATTTGTTTTTCACACATGTTTAACAATTTTGGTCATTTTAATTGAATTTTTATTCAATTAAAATATATTTTGAAAACAAATTAGGGTTTTGATTAATTCAACCCTCATCAAACTTTATTCAAACACTTTGGGCCTCTAATAGAGTGTAAGACCCAATCCACCTTGAAAACTAAAACATTTTTGGGCCTCAGTCATTGTATAAGACCCACTGCGTTTTCAAAAATCACGGCGCGATCCCCATTTCAAAACGAAAAAACTTTTGGGCCTACCCTCGTGTTATAATCCCCATTTCCTTTCTTTAAAACCTTTGGGCCTCTAATAGAGTCTAAGTCCCATCCCTTTTTGTACATAAACCATTTTGGGCCTCAGATATTGTATAAGTCCCGACACAATAAAAAATCTCGGCGCGATCGCCATTTTCAAACAAATAACCCTGGGCCTCTCCTTGAGTTGTAAGTCTCATCTCTTGTACAAAAATAACTCTATGGGCCTCTAATAGAGTGTAAGACCCAATCCACTTTTAACCAAAACCTTTTCGGGCCTCAGATATTGTATAAGTCCCTCTGTGTTAAAAGAAAAAACCTCGGAACGATCGCCAGTTCAAAATAAAACCCTGGGCCTCTCCTTGAGTTGTATGCCCCATCACTGATACAAAAACACTTTGGTCCTCTAATAGAGTGTAAGACCCAACCCCCTTGTACATAAAAACTTTGTGGGCCTCACATATTGTATAAGTCCCTCTGTACAATTTTCAAAACAGCGGTGCGATCATCGTTAAAACCTGGGCCTCTCGTTGAGCTGTAAGCCCCAACAAACTTTTCAAAGCACTTTCTCCTTTGATTTTGAATATAATATTGTTATCAAAGCTTTCTTTGTTGAACAACTAACAAAACAGCATGGAAGCTCTACAACGGGTAAGTGTTTATCCGCTTTCATTTATCACTTTCATATGTATATAACTGTATGGTGGGGCTGCTTCACTGTAAGTCTTCTTTCACATCCTTTTTATATACTTGTAAAATATCAACTGTATAATACTAGTATAGTTATTTAGAGTTTTCCCCGACAACTACGTCTAGCACTAGGTAAAGCCTTGTTGGTCACTCTTAAATACAAACAAAACTAGATCCCCCATAGGATTCCAGATACAGTCTTCCCTTCTCTTGGGGTTAAACAATATAGAACAAAGAGAAAAGCAGTATTCTCGGTGAACCTTTTCTCAGACTGTCACTCTTAGAAATTTTCAAAGAAACTCTACTCCCCAGAGTTGATCTATTCTCCGTGAATAGGATCTCTTGAGTTTCTTCCAAATTCAAGAACCTTCCTGGCTTGATCTATTCTCTGTGAATAGCATGTCTTGAACTTCTCTTGGTTTGGGGACCCCAGGCTTCCTAAAAGCATCCCCGCCTCCTCTTGGGCATTGTACAAGGACCCTTCGGCTTCTTAGAAGTTCTCATGCCTTCTCTTGGGCTTAATACAAGGACCCTGGCGACCTCTTAAAGGTATAAGATAGAACTTAGTCATCCTTTGCTAGAGCAGTCTTTCCAGCGTCAAAAATTTGACCGTTGTGGGGTTGATACCCATTCCTTAATACCCGTGCCTCCTCTTGGGCATTATACAAAAGATAAAACTCTAGACTTGGACAGTCTAAGACCCTTGAGTCTTAAAGACATTCTCAAGTTCCCTTCAAACATAGGCAGAAACCCGGTCTCTCTCATGAGAGTTCCCTATACTTGGAATCGTTTCAGGATCTCCAAAATCCACGGCGGTAAGGTAGCCTCCTCTTGGGCTTTATACAATGACTCTCCCCAGCGGAGTTAACCTTTTCATACTCTCTTGTTGAGTCAGTCTCCTCTTTAGGCTCCATCTTGGGCTCCACACAAGACACAAAAAAAACACTCTCTTGTTGAGTATAAAAGACTCTCTTGTTGAGTCAAAGCCCTTTTTAGCCTCCATCTTAAGCTTCGTATAAGACAGATAAAGTCACTCTCTTGTTGAGTATAAAAAACTCTCTTGTTGAGTCAATTCCCTTTTAGCCTCTATCTCCGGCTTCGTACGAGACAACAAAACACTCTCTTGTTGAGTATAAAAGACTCTCTTGTTGAGTCACTTCCCCTTTAGCCTCTATCTCGGGCTTCGTACGAGACACTAAATCACTATCTTGTTGAGTATAAAAGACTCTCTTGTTGAGTCAAACCTTTTTAGTCTCCGTCTTAGGCTTCATATAAGACAGATAAAAGACTCTCTTGTTGAGTCAAAACCTTTTAGCCACCGTCTTGGGCTTCGTACAAGACACATAAAAGCACTCTCTTGTTGAGTCAGTCACTTGTTAGCACCCTCTTGTTGGGTCAATCGCCTCCTCTTAGGCTTATTATAAAGAAAATCTCGGTTGAGTCAATTAACCTTTTGGCATCAAATCTGTGCCTTGCTCACAACATACAAACATCAACAACTCCTCTTTAGAGATGACAAATTCTTACTCATCCAGAACCCTTTAGCTTCACATCATGGGCTTTGAACAAGATACAAATCACCTTTAGCTTCATGTCTTAGGCTTTGAACAAGACACCAAAATGACCTTTTTCCTCCCATAGAATAAGAGGAACTACGATCGCTCTGATTTCCCTGTTTCGTTAAACGGGAATACGTAGGCATAAGATTGCAAAATCTTAGCGAGCATACTAATAAAAAACCCAAAATCCAGTATCCCCATCAAATCAACCCAAAAGCATCAAATCTAAACACATTACCAAAAGCCTCACAAATAGGCTAGACACTGTGTTCTTAACAAAATAACCTAAGAGAGACCCACAATCTCAATAGCATCTGTAAACCGACAGTCACCTGTTTAAACTCAGTATGCAAGCAGGATTAATTAGAGACATCTATTTCCCTTCCTTAATCAACTTCAATAGGATAAAAAATTAATCAAAGTATAGTATCCCAAAGCGATAGTGCTTCGCAACCATGCAAAAATTCGCGCTACAATCATCCCCCTTGGATTTGATCCTCAGATGTGTCCAAAATGATGACAAGGCTTGGATTTATCTGATTTGGACAAATCGAGCAAATGGGCACAATTCTGCCTTGAAAAACCAGTTCAGGATGCCATGTTCCAAGGGTTGTATCTCCTTGCTCAAATGGAATTTGGAGATGATCTGGTACTTGTTGGAAAGCCCTTATGGCATACTTTAACTTTAATGCCCACCCCTAGACCTGGTTTGACTTGGATCAAGCTGAAAAATGTCCCTACATTTTGGAAAAAGTAAGGCAGATTTTGACTTAGTGAAAATTTCACTAAGTGTTGGAAAAATGTCATTTTCATGTTTTCAGCCATTTTGATCACTCCATAACTTAAAATCCATGAGGAATTGTAATGAGATGTAGTTTACACTTTTAAAGTGTGTAATGTGAGTACAAATCCAACTTTGGACCATTCAAAATGGTTGCTTGGATCTCAAGTTATGATCCTTGGAAGTTGGTACCCTAGCCACTTTCTTCCATAACTTTGAAAATTCTAAGCTTTTTATGGTTACCCCTTTTACAAGTTAACTCACTTTTTTTTATTTTTCTTGATGAATGATGATTCAAATCACATATTAACATTGTTTTAGGGTTAAGGAACCTTGGTTGACCAAAAAAATCAAAAAGTCAAACTTTGACTTTTTGTACAGTTGACTTTTTTAGCAGATGAAATCCAAACTGTGCGATCCTTTGTGAAATCAAGTTCTCGACCTAGATCAAACCTAATGGATGGATTCCATTGGTGTTATAGGGTGTATTGAATCATGTCCCAAGGTTTGGGAGCATGTCCTGGTCAAAAGTCAAAGATACAGTTGACTTTTCCTTCAAAACCCTAATTGTGTTCAGATGAAATTGAAACTTGTGAATCAAGCTTCTTGGATCAATCCATTGTTGCAAATGGATCCATGTAGTGTATTGGAGCCCCTCAAATCTTGTCTTGAGGTCTTGGCTCATGTTTTGTCCCAGAAGGCGACTTAGGGGTGATTAGGTCAAGAAACCCTAGTTCCTGATTTTTGGTAAATGCATCCCCTGAGGTTAAATTAACTTGATGATTGGGTCCATGAGATCCCTTGGAGTATCTTGGGTTATGCTTTGAAGCATTGGCTCATGCCCATATGGAAACTTTCATCTGGAGGCCTCAGTCGACCAAAACCCTAATTCGGTGACACCGGCGATCTTGAGGCTTGATCCACTTGGAATGTTGCAACCTTGTGATTAATCCTTGATGTGGGAGTCCTCTTGATTCTTTATGTAGGTTTGAGAGGTTAGACAAATTGAACATCATGTCATTCCTTGAATGATCCTTTGTCAAAGTGCTCAGAGAGGGCTTGAAACCCTAAATCTTGTTTGTAGTGAATGCTCACCCATCTTTGAGGAGATTGATGAGGCATGTAAATACATCCATATTGTGATGATAATTTGCACAATGATGGGAAAACTTAGTGGTTAAAATTTTGGGTATTGACAGATGCCCCTATTTAATTTTCTTGGACCCGAAGGTGTGAATGGCGAAGATATTCGGGCATTCGGGGTGCAAGATGATTAAATATCGGAATACGCAAAATTTTGACGGTGGTTATGAATGGAAGTTTGCTCATCCATCTTCTCTTGCTAAGCAATAATGCTTAGAAAAGGGTGAAAACTTCCCCTCAATCCCGGCTTCCTACCAAGGAACTGGTCTCAGTATCCGATATAAACTTCCCCTCGATCCTGGTTTTCTACCAAGGAACTAGTCTCAGTTTCTGAAATAAACTTCCCCTTGATCCTGGTTTCCTACCAAGGAACTTGTCTCAGTTTCTGAAATAAACTTCCCCTCAATCCTGGTTTCCTACCAGGAACTGGTTTCAGTTTCTGAAATAAACTTCCCCTCGATCCCGGTTTCCTACCAAGGAACTGGTCTAAGTTTCTTTTGTCAATAAACTTTCTTGGTAAGGGACGCTGTTTATAGCGGTTTTCCTCAAACTTCTTGCCGAATTTTTCTGGGGAGATGCCATTTGATGGAAAAAAGTTTTGAAGGTTAGACTTACTGGGGGAACCCATTTGTCTGAGCTGTAGAGGTATGCAAACTTCTCTGTTCGGAGACGCCATTTGTCGACTCTACTGGGGAAAATAAGTCTCCTGAGAGACTGTTTCCCGCTTGGGGATATTACATCATACTTTTCCCCGAGATCTTCTCGGAGAAATGCCATGTGATGTAACCCAATTTTGAGGTGCTGATGACTTCATTAACATTGACTTTCTGGAGAGAAAAACCAAGGTGTTGCTGAGAGTCTTTAGTTGCGTCGCTTTCTCTAGGGATTTTCCTTAATCCGGGAAAGCGAAGATATCATCTTTAATGGTGAAGAGTGATGTTTGTCAAGTGCCTTCTTGCCTTTCAGGGTTCAAGTTATCAAAGTGGTCGAGGACCGGCTCCAATCCATAAATAAACTGGGGGAGAGATTGTTCAAATGCGACATTTCCTGACGAGGAAATGACTGACAACTCGATTGACAAGAGGACTCTTATCACTAGGGGATAATACCGACTAGAGTGATAATGATGCAATATGATTATGAATGTAAATCAATTATGCATAATGTATGTATGTATATCCTGACAAAACTGACGCGACATACAGATGAATAGATGAACACGGCTGGATACTCGGCTAGCAATTCTACCTTGCTTAGGAGAGATAGTCCACGTGGGGAACGTGGGTCGAGCTTACGAGATAAGAACTCGGTCGGGGGTGTCGGACGGAATATTCGCATCTGACACAGCTAACCCTTCATTCAGGCGTATTGGGAGAGGCGATCGACGTTCTTTCGATGTTCAACAGTCAAAAGAAATTGCCTCTTTATTTTAAAAGCAAAAAAAATTGACAAGTAAATTCATTTTTGTTTTATTTCAAGAATCGTTAATCATGTTAAAATGTCGTTTTGTAAAGCTAAAACAAATAAGAATTGCAAACAAAAGCACTAAGGCCCAAATTTTATTGATAGGATGGAAATCAGCCAAACGCGTGATTCCATAGAGTATTTACAAAGTTAGAAAATGGTAATTTAAGGGAAAAAGGGCTACATGGAAACATAACGACTGTTATCCTTCTACCAACTTTGAATTCTGGATATCCTGAGCTTCCGTCGAAGATGACCCTGACTGGAATTTTCTTGATGGATGGCATGACTGCTACCGAGGGATTTGCCCCTTGGTTGAACGTAGTTACTTGCCATTATCCCTAACTTTTGCCTGGACTGTACTTTGAGATTTCCAATCCACCGGGATGATTTTTGATTATGTCACTAATTTTTGCCTGGACCGCCCTTTCAGGTTTTCAATCCACCGAGGCGTTTTTTTTTCTCTTTTTTTTTATTTAGGTGAAGTATTTCTTGATTACGTCAACATTTGTGGGGTAGGAAAACTCCTCTCCATCCATGGTCGCGAGCTTCAAGGCGCCGCTTGAGAAGGCTTTCTTGACCACATAGGGGCCGTCATAATTCAGAGTCCATTTGCCCTAGGAATTAGTGAGGAATGATTGTATCTTCTTGAGCACAAGGTCTCATTTCCTGAAGACGCAAGGTTGGACCTTTTTGTCAAACGCCTTCTTGATTCTCTGCTGATACAACTGACCATGACATAGATCTGTTATTCGCTTTTCTTCGATCAGGTTCAATTTGTCGTGTCGACTTTAACACCATTCAGCCTATGTTAGCTTAGCTTCCATCAATACCCGGATTGATGGGATCTCTACTTCTATGGGGAGAGCAGCTTCCATGCCATATACTAGAGAGAAATGGGTTGCCGCTGTTGAAGTTCGGACAGATGTGCGATAACTGTGAAGAGCAAAGGGTAACATCTCGTGCCATTCTTTGTAGGTTACAACCATCTTTTGAATGATCTTTTTGATGTTCTTGTTAGCCGCTTCTACCGCTCCTTTCATCTTAGATCGATAGGGAGATGACTTACGGTGCCCGATCTTGAACTTAACGCACAACTCTTTCATCATTCTATTGTTCAAGTTGGATCTGTTGTCAGTAATGATCTGGCTTGGAACACCATAACGGCATATGATATTGTTTTTGATAAAACAGACCACGACTTGTCAGATTACATTGGTGTATGGCGCTGCTTCGACCCACTTGGTGAAATAGTCAATGGCTACCAGGATGAACCGATGTCCGTTTGAAGTTTTGGGTTCGATCATGCCAATCATGTCGATTCCCCATGTGGAAAAAGGCCATGGGGAAGAAAGAACCTTGAGATGTGTTGGCGGTACATGGATTTTGTCTGAGTATATCTGACACTTATGACACTTCCTCATGTACTTGTAGCAGTCAGATTCCATTGTTAACCAATAGTACCCTATCCTCAGAATTTTTCTTGCCATTGTGTGTCCATTGGCATAAGTGCCAAAGGATCCTTCGTGAATTTCTTTTATCAGCATGTTTGCTTCTGGTCTGTCTACACATCGAAGCAAGACCATGTCGAAGTTTCTCTTATAGAGTGTATCACCGCTCAGGAAGAAGTTGCCAGCCAGTCTTCTGAGCGTCTTCTTATTTTTCGGGATGCCCCAGGTGGGTACTCTTGTTTCTGAAGGAAGCATTTGATATCGTTATACCAAGGTTTATCGTCTATGATTGCTTTAATCGCGAAGATGTAAGCGGGCCTTTCAGGGTGTATTATGTCAATCTTAGGTATGTCATTCCATTTACCTACACTAATCATGGAAGAGAGAGTGGCTAGTGCATCAGCCATGTGATTCTCTTCATGAGGGATGTGATGAAACTCGATTCTGTTGAAGAATGGTAACAAACTTCTCGCGTAGTCTTTGTAAGGAATCAATCCTGATTGGTATGTGTTCCAATCTCCTTTGATCTGATTGATAACTAGGGCTGAGTCGCCATATACACCCAAGTTCTTAATCCTTAAGTCAATCGCTTCTTCGAGACCCATGATACAAGCTTCGTATTCGGCCTCGTTGTTTGTACACTTGAATGTCAGTCGGGCGGTAAAAGGAATATGGGTACCCTGAGGTGTTATGATGATTGCCCCAATTCTGTTTCCAAAATGGTTACAGCTCCGTCAAAGATAATTCCCCATCGGGAACCTGGTTCTGGCCCTTCACTAGGTAGTGGTTCATCGCAATCTTTCATTTTCAAGTACATGACATCTTCGTTTGGGAAGTCAAATCCGACTGATTCCTGATCGTCAATCAGTTGATGAGCCAAATGATTGGCTAAAATACTCCCCTTGACGGCTTTCTGAGTATGGTACTCAATGACGTATTCTGATACCAATATCTGCCAACGGGCAATCCTTCCCGTGAGAGCAGGCTTTTCAAAGACGTACTTGATTGGATCCATTTCGGAGATTAACCAAGTAGTGTGACAAATCATATATTGGAGAAGGCGTTTGGCTGCCCAAGCCAGAGCACAACAATTTTTCTCAGGCATAGTGTATCAAGTCTCACAGTTGGTGAATTTCTTGCTCAGATAGTAGATGGCAGGCTCTTTTCTTTTTGTTTCATCCTGTTGACCAACTACACAGCCCATTGAGTCTTCCACGACTGTTAAATAGATGATCAGCGGTCTTCCCTCCACTGGAGGTGATAGAATCGGTGGGTTCAACAGGTATTCCTTGATATTGTCGAAGGTAGTTTGGCAGTCTTCTGTCCAAACGTAGTCCTGATTCTTTTTGAGTAATTTGAAAATCGACGCACATGTCGCGGTCATGAGGAATATAAATCTGGAAATGTAATTCAAACATCCCAGGGACCCCCTGACTTGTTTTTCAGTTTTTGGAGAAGGCATTTCTCGAATGGCCTTGACCTTGTTAGGATCAACCTCAATTCCTTTCTGACTGACGATGAACCCTAGCAGTTTCCCTGAACGGACACCGAATGTGCACTTATTGGGATTCAAGCGGAGTTTGTACTTTCTCAACAGCTCAAATAGCTTTAGTAGGTGGGTCACATGCTCCTCTTCTGTCTTAGATTTGGCAATCATATCATCGACATATACCTATATCTCTTTGTGTATCATGTCGTGAAACAGAGTAGTCATGGCCCTTTGATAGGTTGCCCCGACGTTCTTCAAACCGAACGGCATTACCTTGTAACAAAAAGTACCCCATGGGGTGATGAATGAAGTTTTTTCCATGTCCTTCGGCACCATTTTTATCTGATTATAGCCCGAGAATCCATCTATGAAGGAGAATACTTTGAACTTTGCTATACTGTCTACCAACATGTCAATGTGTGGTAATGGAAAGTCATCCTTTAGACTGGCTTTGTTCAGATCCCTGTAGTATACACACATTCTGACCTTTCCGTCCTTTTTCGGAATGGGTACTATATTAGCTAGCCATTGAGGATGTTCTGATGTGGCGAGGAAACCCGCGTCAATCTATTTATGTACTTCCTCTTTGATTTTGATGGCCATGTCTGGATGAGTCCGTCTCAACCTTTGTTTTACTGGCGGATATTCCGATCTTAACGGTAGATGATGTTCCAAGATGCTGGTATCCAACCCTGGCATGTCCTGATAGGACCAAGCGAATACATCGGGAAATTCTTTGAGAAGCTTTATCAAACCTTCTTTGACAGTCGGATTGAGCAGTGCCCCAATCTTGACTTCCTTTCTCTCTTCTTCTGAATCCAAGTTGACCGTTTCCAACGGCTCCTTGTGAGGTTCAATGGATCTTTCCTCTTGTCTGAGTAGTCGGGAGATCTCTTTTGGAATTTCTCCGTCATTTTCTTCTTCAGCCTCAAATACCGGGAATTCAAAGTTGGGAGAAGGCCTCAGATCGTATGTTTCAATGGGGTTTAAAACAAGCAATCTGCATGACGTGATGATTTGTTTTTAGAAGAGATAGAGAGAATGCAAGAGTGTGTGCAGTGTATTTTTTGATAACTGCTTGTTTTTATTATTTGAGTTGTTTTTTAGGATTACAATTTTCTGAAAAAGCGAAAAGAGAAAACAACAATAAATGCGGAAATTACATAACGACGTTATTTTATTTATGATTTTGTCGATTCTTTAAACTACAATCCTATAAAACAAAACTCTGTCGCTTTGGGTAAAGTGAAGAGATACATTTAAGAAAGTGAGCCCTATCAAAACAGCCGTTTCACCTGGGCAGGGTGAAAGGTTAATATAAAGTCGGCAATTACTTAGACTCATGAACGAATTTCGAAACATTGACAGCAACCCATTGGCGGCGAACTCCTTGGTGAATCACAAAGTTTGGTATCTTCCTTCTCGGTTTGTCTTCATAAATAACGCTGATTTTTGGTGGAGCAAGATCATTGGAATCTGTTTCCCAGGCAGAGTTGTCGTAGACGAACTCTTCCGTTGTATCTTGCACAGTATTTGTACTCTCAAGTAGGTCTCCCCATCCAGTTGGCTAGATGTCTTCGAGCCTGATACGAGAGCTTTCAGGAGCGGTGTACTTGACCAAGAAGTCGTATTTTCCACTCGGCTGTCCCAGGGTGTCCTACACTTCCTTGGAACTGGAGGAGTCATCCGTTTCGATGACGTTGACCTCGGGAAAAGCATAGTTGATGAGCTGCTGTCCTGCAATCTTTGTAAATTCATCGTCGTATTGGATATCTTCTGAATTCCTTGAGTAATGATCCCATGATTCGGTGGGGACACAGGTATTCTTTTCAATGATGCTCAGCTGATATGTATCGTTGGGCTGGCTCTTTTGCCCCAAGTCTCCTGGGTACAGCTGCCAGATAGGCAGGCCATCCATTGATCCATAATAGTTGTGGTCAAAGTTGTCCTTCATCAGAGTGTCCTCCTCTAATGAGTTTGGTGGAGCACGGCATCCTTCCGGATCAAAATCTCCGTATATCATCTTGACATATGCCCTTGGTATATATCTCGGACTCTGTGCGGGATAGCAAAATGGTGTAGGCACCTCTTCCTGAGACATATAACTGCCCTTGTTAAGATAGGACTTCCATTCTTCATCTGTATCAGAGGAGTCACCCTCATTGATGGTATGTACTTCTTGAGACACTAGGTGAAGGAAACCTCCACTGTGGAAGAAGTTCGGAATAGGATATCGTTAGTATCAATCTGGGTACAGGTTGAAGAAAAACTAAGACCCTTCTTTGTTTTGTTATTCGTAGGAATGACAAGATGTCCCCATCCTTTTGAATTGTTACTTTTGATCACTTCGAGAGCATCTCTGAATGAGGAAATTGACGCTCCTTTTTCGGATTGGTTGTCATGGCTCACCGAAAGTGCTTGGAAATAGGTTCCAACAACCTCCTCTGGTTCTACACAAGTGGACGATGATAAGTTACTCACGATCAAGGCTTGTTTTCTACAGACTGTGACTAGTTGGTCATTCTTGACGAACTTCAGCTTCTGGTGAAGTGTCGAAGTGACTGCCCCAGCCCCGTGTATCCAAGGTCTTCCTAACAAACAGCTGTATGCTGCCCAGATGTCCATGACCTGGAAAGTGACTTGGAAAGTGTGAGGACCGATAGTTATGGGAAGGTCAACTTTGCCGATAACTATTTTCTGGGATCCGTCAAATGCTTTGACGATGACCTCACTGCCTCTCATCGGAGATCCTTTAAATGATAGTCGCATTAGAGTGGATTTCAGCATAACATTCAGAGCCGGTTTGGTGTCTACCAGTACGCTGGCTAAAGCATCATCCTGGCAGTTGACTGTAATGTTGAGTGCCATATTATGATTTTGGCCCTCTTCCGGCAGTTCTTCATCACTAAACCCCAAGTTGTTGCAGGAAGTGATGTTGGAGATGATGCTGCTGAATTGTCTTATTGTCACATCTTGTTCCACAAAGGCTTGCTCTAAGACTTTATGTAGAGCCTCCCTGTGAGCTTCGGAACTGAGTAAAAGAGATAACACAGAGATTTTTGAAGGAGTTTGCAACAGTTGATCAACAATGTTGTACTCACTCTTTTGGATGAGCTTCAGTATCTCATCATCATTCTTTGAAAGGTTGGGATCACTGGATTGACTGACTGGTTGATTAGGAACTTCTGTTTGCGGTTCCTTTTCTCTGGTAGGTTCTCCAACTCCTTGGTTGAAGATTGAACAGCTCTGTGTTACTCGACCGATGTTTGCAATATTCACAACGGAGGGTAATGGAATTTCCTTTCCATTCTCAATTGTTGTTGCACCGTATTTGTAAGGGATAGCCTTATCGGATTTGTACGGTACTAGTCCCGTCAGATAGATAACTACAGGAGCCTTCTGATTTTTCTGACCATCGTAGCCGGCCTCAATTGGTTCGAGGAGTAAAGGGATTATGGAGCATACATCTTTGGCCACTTCTCGTTTAGGGATTAAGACAACATCTCTGCTTCGATCAGGATGATAGTTTGACATTGAACCAGAACTTGACCATGGTTGAATTTCCTTATGGTCCAACTGACTTTGAAGGGCTGCTCGCACGAGATAGCATCCTTGATTATCCTCTGAGCACACTCTACAACGCTCATAGTTGTGTGGTGGCACCCGGCCACATCCGCTTTGTATGCAGTGTAACCTCACTAGGTTTGTTTCCATTGATCGAACATCAGGATTTTGATGCCTAGTAGGGTTCCCATCAATCATGCTGACTTGTTGTGTGTCTTCATCTAGATAGATCGGAAGCCACCAGTGGTTTAATAAGTGTTGCAGTGTTCTTTGAACGAGTGCACATCCTTGGTCACTCTCCCGACACACTTTACAGTTCTGATAGTCGTACGAAGTCAAAAAACCGAGCTGGACTTCCTTAGCGTGTAATTCCACCAATCTAGTATTCATCAAGCGAATATCAAAGATTTGAATCATATTCACTTGATAATGACTTCTATCACGATAATCCTGAATCCATCCAAGATCTATCTGACGCTGGAGGGCCTCTTGTATAAAAGAGCATCCTTGATTATTTACCGAGCAGACCAGACAGGAATCATAATCAGCTGGGGTACACAGCATGTGATCATTCCTCCGCTGTACAAATTCTTTAAGTGTACAGAATGATAAGCATCTGCTAGCAAGGTCGGTACGGGGTTTCAATCAGAAATATCTTAATGGCATTGATATCAACGAAGCTATCAATGTTGGGAAACATAAATAACCCGTAGGTGAGTAGTACAAAGATTCTCTCGAAAGCCGTCACGTTCCCTATACTCGCAAAGTACAGGGCTTTCTTTACCAAAAACTGGGCTGGTAAACCTTGGATTCCATCCTTAGTGGTCATGTGAGTCCTAACTTCTGACTCGTGCAAATAGACAGCTCTTACAATGGTTTGATCTTTTGGAATATCTTCTAGTCCAGAAAAGGGAGCTTGGTCAGTGATGGGTAAATCAGTCAGGTGAGAGTACTCCTCCAGTATTGGTGCTAGCTAATAATCTGGGAATATGTAACTATGATAGACCGGTTCGTAGAACTAAATGAGTGTGGACAGGATTCCTTCAATTACATGGACCCTTAATAGAGACAGCAGTCCTCCGTACTTAGCTCTGAAAGCATCAGGGTTGGTGATCATCCTTGCTAACCCTCTCAAATCCTCTAATTTTGGAACCTTGAAGGTGTACTTGAGAGTCTTCCTTCTACCGAAATCCATAACGCAATCTTAATCATTGTCTTAGTTTAATTTGAAAAAGAGAGACTAGAAGAGAACATTTTTCTTTGTTTAAAGTTTTTTGTAATGAAATGAATGTATGAATGCAGTACACAAAAACATAGAAAAAACATGGGGTCAAAGGTTCGGTGTCATGAAGACATGGCTCTACCCATCCCCAAAGGTTGTACTGGTGATTTTTTGTACCTGTCATCAAAATCACTGACCCCTCTTGGGATAACAACAGCAGGCTGGTTCACCCGAGCGTGCTGTAGTATCTTAGAGTAATCTCAAGTGAGGGTAGTATTGCGTGACAACTATTTCCGATCGCTTCCGCACTACAAAATAGTAACAAGGTCTCAGCCTACTAAATCTTCAGTTTCATGGACCCCAAAATCGAACAATCTGCTTTCAACAACCGAAGTCGTATAGGCATTGATTCCGCAAAGGGTATCTCCACTGATTCGATGGTCGACCGGGGTCTCTTATTTGGGAGTCACTCCCTGTAAGATTACCCGTCTAATGTCATCACTTATCTTAGGTGGCAGTCAAACTTTCCAGATGCGGCATCACCCGTAGTCCCATTAGCAGAAAAAGAAACACGGATATCAATTAAGAAAAGCGATATATATATTTATTCCAAAAACTAACATCCTAGACCTCTTAAGAATTCTAGTCTATAATCCTAACAGATCAACGACGTCCCCAGCAGAGTCGCCATTTTACTGTAGCGAACGATTTTTGTCGGTAACGCGACCACCTTATCGCTGGGTTTGGGTTTTCCTCCTCGAGGAGAAAGGGGGTGCTACTTTCTGATTTCTTATTTATCCCATGAAGCTGAAAGGAAAAGGGAAGCTATCTAAAACTATCCTTGCACGCGAATGTTTAACTGAACAAACGCTTAAAGAGATTGAGAGGTCCGGGGTCAGGTTATACAATGGGGAGTTGTCAATTACCCATCCTATACGTGGTTATCCACAGGACATTAGCTTTAGGTTTCGATTTATACTTGATGGTGTTTATCTGGTAATGGGTTAGGAAAGTTTCTTGGGAAATATGAGAGAATGAGTGAGTTTTTGTTTGATTTCGGGCTTTGCCCGAGGCTTTTGGTAAGGTACTGGACCTAAGTTTTGATTGATATGAAGGTACCGGACCTAGAGTTTTGGATTAGTATGCTCGCTAAGATTTCGTAATCTTATGCCTACGTATTCCCGTTTAAACGAAACAGGGAAATCAGAGCAATCGTAGTTCCTCTTATTCTAAGGGAGGAAAAAAGATAATGTTCTGGTGTCTTGTTCGAAGCCCAAGATTGAAGCTTAAAGGTTTATTAGTGTCTTGTTCAAAGCCCAAGATTGAAGCTAAAAGGTTTGACTGGGAGAGAACTTGTCATCTCTAAAGAGGTATTGTTGATTTTTGTATGCCTTGATCAAAGCCCAAGGTTGAAGCTAAGAGGTTGATGGACTCCACTGGGGAAATCTTTACCCAAAGCCTAAGAGGAGGCTGGGTAAGACCAACTCAACAAGAGAGTGTATATATTGGTGGCTTGTACAAGGCCCAAGATTGAGGCAAAAAAGAGAGTGACTCTTTTGGGGATATCATTATACAAAGCCTAAGAGGAGGCTGAAAGTTTGACTTTTCTGGGGAAAATGTTTTATCTATCTTGTACAAAGCCCAAGATTGAGACTGAAAGGATTTTGACTCCGCCGGGGTGGTTTATATGTATCTTGTACAAAGCCCAAGATGGAGGCTGAAAAGGGAAATTTAACTGACTCGGGTGAGGATATTTTAGGTGTTTTGTACAAAGCCCAAGACGGAGACTAAAAGGATTTGACTCTGCTGGAGAGTATTATCTGTCTTGTACAATGCCCAAGATGGAGGCGGAAAAGAGTTTGATTCTGCTTAGGAATTGATTTCGCAAAGCCTAAAAGGGTCAGAGGAATTGACCTTGCTGGGCAAAATATTTATCCCCAAGTTTAAGAGACGAAGATTTATGTCTTGTACAAAGCCCAAGATTGAGGCTAAAAGGGTTTGACTCAACAAGAGAGTGTTTTTATCTGTCCTGTACAAAGCCCAGGATTGTGGCTAAAAGGGTTGACTCAACAAGAGAGTCTGGAACGTGATTGACTCAACAAGAGAGTCGGGGCGTTGATTGACTCAACAAGAGAGTCTGAAAAGGTGATTGACTCAACAAGAGAGTCTGAAAAAGTTGGCTCCGCTGGGGAGAATCATGGTACGAATCCCAAGAGGAGTCTAACTATGCTGAGGAAAGATCATTATACAAAGCCTATAAGGAGGCTATCTTCTGCTGGGAACTATTGAGATCCCAAGGCAGGTCCAAGTGGGGAATCAACTCCTGCTGAGGATTACAGAAGAGTTGATAGATCAAAAACCTTGAGGTTCTGATTTGAGATAGTGTTATGATGATGATAAGCTAACCCTGGCTTGGGATTTTTAGGAGAAAGACTGGGTTTTAGAACCCACTAGTTTAACTCTACTAGAGATTAATCCAGAATCCGGGGTTTCTTCCTATGTTTGTAGGGAACTTGAGAATGTCTTTGAGACTCAAGAGGTAATTAGACTATCCAAGTCAACTGGTCTGGACGAGTTTTATCTTTTGTATGATGCCCAAGAGAAGGCAGGTGTTTTAAGGGATGAGAATCAACCCTAAATTGGTCTGAGATTTGACACTGGAAAGACTGCTCTAGCAAAGGATGACTAAGTTCTATCTTATACCTTTAAGAGGTCTTCAGGGTCCTTGTATTTAGCCCAAGAGAAGGCATGAGAACTTCTAAGAAATCGGAGGGTCCTTGTATAAAGCCCAAGAGGAGGCGAGGATGCTTTTAGGAAGCCTGTGGGTCTCAAACCAAGAAAAGTTCAAGAAATGATATTCACCGAGAATATATCATTTAGTGAAAGTTCTGAGGTTTGAAGAAACTCAAGAGATGCTATTCACCGAGAATAGATCAACTCTAGGGAGTAGAATTTCTTTGACAATTTCTAGGGGTGACAACCTGAGAAAAGGTTCACGAAGAATACTGCCTTTCTCTTTGTTCCATAATGTTTAAGCCTAAGAAAAGGCAAGACTGCATCTGGAAATCCTTTGGGGATCTAGTTTTGACTGTATTAAAGAATGACCAACATGGCTTTACCTAGTTCTAGACCTAGTTGCCGGGGAAAACGCTAAATAACTATACTAGTATATATACAGTTGATATATGACAAGTATGTAAAAGGGTATGAAAGAAGACTTACAGTGCACACCTTCCCACAATACACTTATATATGTGAAAGCGAGTAAATGAAAGTTGTTAAAACTTACAGGTGAGCAAGCTTCCATGCTGCATTGTTAGTTGTTCAAAGAAATTAAGGAAAGTTTTGATAACAACATATATATTGAATCTAAATCAAAATGGAAGTTGTTTTGAAAAGATTATTGGGGCTTATACTCAAGGAGAGGCCCAAGGTTTAACAATGATCGCACCGTTGTTTTGAAAATCGCAGAGGGACTTATACAATGACTGAAGCCCACAGAGGTTTCTTTACAAAAGGGTTCGGTCTTACAACTCAAGGAGAAGCCCAAGGATATTTTGAAAAATAAAGATGGGACTTACAACACAAGGGGAGGCCCAGATGATTTGTTTTGAAATGGCGATCGCGCCGAGATTCTTTTAACGCAGAGGGACTTATACAATACCTGAGGCCCAAAAATGGTTTTGGTTAAAAGAGGATTGGGTCTTACACTCTATTAGAGGCCCAAGGAGTTGGAAAATGAGTAAAGATGGGTCTTATAGTTCAAGGAGAAGCCCAGTTGATTTTGTTACAAAGGCGACGACCGCGCCGAACTTTTGAAAATATACGGAGGGACTTATACAATGTGTGAGACCCAAAATATTTTATTTACAAAGGGCTGGGACTTACACTCTATCAAGAGGCCCATGAGTGTTTTGAAAAAGATTGATGAGGGTGAAATCAATCAAAACCCTAATTTTGTTAAAAATGAAATTTATTTTGAGTAAAACTTAATAAAATCATTGAAAACATGTAAGAAATGAGTTGTGATTTTGGGTCAATGTCTCAAAAATCATGTTTTTATCCTCAAAATGATTGAAAACCATTCAAGTTTGGAAAATCAAGAGAAAGAAAATTTTTAAAATGTAAAAAAAACAAATAAAAATTAATTCTTTGCAAAAATATCAAATATATGAAATAAATAATATTTTTGGGAAAGTTTTGTAAAATAAAATATTTTAACATTTTTGTGAATTTTGAAAAAAAGAATCAACTCAAAATCATTAAAATTCAGAGAGAAATTAATTTTTGAATCAATTAAATAAAATCACAAAATTCAAATATTTGAATATTTGAAAAAAGGCGCCAAGAACAAACAAGAACACGCGCGTGTTCTGAGTTTTTGCAGATTTACATTTTCTCCCTAATCTCACTGAATACTTGATGAAATCACACAATCCACATATCAATCTGCTCGTTTTCAACTCACGATCATGTCTATGGTCTTTATTTTCATTTATTTTAAGTATGGAATGATAAATCAAAGAGAAATCTCAAGAACCCTAATTTCTGCATGAAGGCTGAGAAATTTCATACATGATTAATACAAAGCAATCAATTGAGGGAAAACACTCCATACATGATTATGAACATATGGCAAAATTATTGTGCGAGGAAATATGCATGAATCATGAGATGACCAAGTTTAGGCTTACTTGAATGTCGTGGCAGTAAGACCAATTTGATTTTTGAGTTGGAGGTGTTACATATGAGTTGTGATGATCTGAACAACTTCTTTAGGTGCTATGGAGTGTGTCTGAATGCTTGGAGTGGATTGAATTGAGCTGGAACTTGATTTGGCACCTCAACTGCAAATCTGTCAAAGGCTTGTGCAGATGGCTGGTGATTTTGAGAAATTGGTGTTCCAGATGTTATGTAAGAGTTTGGATCACTTCTATATGATATATGTGAGGTGTGTGGGTGATTGGTTTGGTTGGAATTGCTCTCAAACTCAAAACCCGATAGTGACTTAAGTTAGAAGGAAAATTTGGAATGAAAGAGGTTATTTTGAGGAAAGCATCAGTTTGGGTGCTTTGGTGTACCCAAACTGATCACAAATGAGGCCTATTTATAGTGGAGCAAATTTGTTTTGCAAGCAATAGTGAATGGAAACTGGTACAGGTCTGTGGCCAATTGTGATCAAATGGAATCTCAAGTCACCTCTAGCCATTGACTTGAGATTAGAGCACAGGCTTTGTAGCTTTGGTTTAGAGATAAACTTGGACCGAATTCAGTTGGAATAGGCTCAGTTCATGCCACCTTGGTGTATGCATTGAATGCTTGGAAACAAAATTGGATATTTGGCATCTTTGTAGCCTTTTAGGTTTGGCATGCTACTTGTAGATTCTTGGACTTTGAAGGCTTGGAGATCAGATCACCCCCCTTGGATTTGATCCTCATATGTGTCCAAAATGATGACAAGGCTTGGATTTATCTGATTTGGACAAATCGAGCAAATGTGCACAATTCTGCCTTGAAAAGCCAGTTCAGGATGCCATGTTCCAAGGGTTGTATCTCTTTGCTCAAATGGAATTTGGAGATGATCTGGTACTTGTTGGAAAGCCCTCATGGCATACTTTAACTTTGATGTCCACCCCTAGACATGGTTTGACTTGGATCAAGGTGAAAAATGTCCCTACATTTTGGAAAAAGTAAGGCAGATTTTGACTTAGTGAAAATTTCACTAAGTGTTGGAAAAATGTCATTTTCATGTTTTCAGCCATTTTGATAACTCCATAACTTAAAATCCATGAGGAATTGGAATGGGATGTAGTTGACACTTTTAAAGTGTGTAATGATAGCTACAAATCCATCTATGGACCATTCAAAATGGTTGCTTGGATCTCAAGTTATGATCCTTGGAAGTTGGTACCCTAGCCACTTTGTTCCATAACTTAGAAAATTTTAAGTTTTTTATGGTTACCCCTTTTACAAGTTAACTCACTTTTTTTTTCTTGATGAATGATGATTCAAATCACATATTAACATTGTTTTAGGGTTAAGGAATCTTGGTTGACCAAAAAAATCAAAAAGTTAAACTTTGACTTTTTATACAATTGACTTTTTCAGCAGATGAAATCCAAACTGTGCGATCCTTTGTGAAATCAAGTCCTTGACCTAAATCAAACCTAATTGATGGACTCCATAGGTGATATAGGGTATATTGAATCATGTCCCAAGGTTTGGGAGCATGTCTTGGTCAAAAGTCAAAGGCACAGTTGACTTTTTTCTTCAAAACCCTAATTGTGGTCCAGGTGAAATTGAAACTTGTGGATCAAGCTTCTTGGATCAATCCATTGTTGCAAATGGATCAATATGGTGTATTTAAGGCCCTCAAATCATGTCTTGAGGTCTTGGCTCATGTTTTGTCCCAGATGGCAACTTAGGGGTGAATTAGGTCAAGAAACCCTAGTTCCTGATTTTTGGTAAATGCGTCCCTTGAGGTTATATTAACTTGATGATTGGGTCCAAGAGATCCCTTGGAGTATCTTGGGTTGTGCTTTGAAGCATTGGCTCATGCCCAGATGGAAACTTTCATCTGGAGGCCTCAGTCGACCAAAACCCTAATTTGGTGACACCGGCGATCTTGAGGCTTGATCCACTTGGAATGTTGCAACCTTGTGCTTAATCCTTGATGTGGGAGTCCTCTTGATTCTTTATGGAGGTTTGAGAGGTTAGACAAGTTGAAGATCATGTCATTCCTTGATTGATTCTTTGTCTAAGTGCTCAGAGAGGGCTTGAAACCCTAATTCTTGTTTGTAGTGAATGCTCACCCATCTTTGAGGAGATTGATGAGGCATGTAAATACATCCATATTATGATGATGACTTGCACAATGATGGGAAATCTTAGTGGTCAAAATTTGGGGTATGACAGCATGCTCCCGCGTCCTAGTCGACGATAAACTCTACCGTCGAGGATTTTCCATCCCTTCCTGAAATGTGTTGAGGAGGACAAGGTCCCCGAAGTTCTCCAGGAAATTCATGAGGGCATCAACGTGCAAGACTTAGGAGGAAGGTCATTGGCACGAAAGGCCCTGCGAGCAGGATACTATTAGCTGGCCATGCATCACGACGCCAAGGAGCATGTCCAGAAATGTGACCGGTTCCAGCGCCACGGGGACATGCACTTGGCACCCTCTAGCGAGTTGAAGACTCTCTCCTCGCCATGGCCCTTCGCCTGGTGGGGGATGAACATCCTTGGCGCCTTCACAATGGGATCTTACCAAAATAAGTTTTTGATTGTGGCCGTCGATTACTTCATAAAGTGGATCGAAGCCGAAGCCCACACCAAGATCACAGCCTTCAACATACTTCGTTTCTACAAAAGAAACGTCCTCGCATGATTCGGGGCTCCCCAGGCCCTTGTGACCGACAATGGAACTCAATTCAGGGACATGAAGTTCCAAGACTTCGTCGCCAAACTAGGCACGAAACAACACTTCACTTCCGTCGAGCACCCCCAGACTAACGGACAAGCGGAGATCGCGAATAGGGTAATCCTTCGAGGTCTGAAACGAAGGCTAGGCGAAGCCAAGAAGAGATGGGTCGAGCAGTTACACAACGTGCTATGGGCCTATAGAACAAACCCACACTCCACCACTGGGGAAACTCCCTTTCGTCTAGCTTACAGAAGCGAGTCGGTGATACCGGTGGTGATTAGGGAACCCTCTAGACGAACGGAAGCTCCTCTCGACGAGGAGATGAACGACGAGGCTCTGAGAGAAGAGCTCGACCTGGTCGAAGAGATCCGATTAGGGGCCGCTCTCCGTGAAGCTTCGCTGAAACAAAAAATAACCTTACACCACGATTCTAAAGTCATAAAGCGCAACTTCCCCGTTGGCAGCTTGGTCCTACGCAGAAAATAAAAGGATTC
Source organism: Lathyrus tuberosus (assembly GCA_022829125.1). Lineage (NCBI taxonomy): Eukaryota > Viridiplantae > Streptophyta > Magnoliopsida > Fabales > Fabaceae > Lathyrus > Lathyrus tuberosus. Next base: position 2,837,818 of record JALAZF010000266.1, on the reverse strand, counting down.
GCGCGAGGGAAAACTAGCCACAAACTGGGAAGGGCCTTACAAATTCAAATCAAAAATAGGCACTAGAGCCTACTACCTAGAAACTCTGGACAAAGAACCATTTGCTCGACCATGGAATGCTGAGAAGCTCAAACAATATTATAGTTAGGACCAGCCACTAGGTCGGACTAACTGCCGACGAGATCACCCTCCACGGGGAGACGGCTCGGCCACAAGATCGTGCCCCGGTGCAAGCACAATCCTTCACCTTACAACTCCGGCTAGCTTCTGCTCATGGGACGAGCATATTTTGTGCCCAACGGGGATACCTCAATCGAGCTCCGCCGTTGCCGCACCAACAGGGCAGGCGCCCAGCTCACGATGGGAATAGTCCAAGCCCGTGAGATTAGGACCTCAATTGAGATCTTAGTCCCAGCACCGGCGAAACTGCTTCGCCTCCTCGATGAGTCTCCCAAACAGTCGAGTAGAACAAGAAAAAGTCGAGAAAAACGTCCATACTTAACATTCAAACATTGAAAGCATACACAAACAAATGCAACGAACAATGATAAATACAAGATATTTATATAATTATGGCCTGAAGGCCAGAGTAGTTAATATTACAAAAAGAGGGTCATTCCCGACAAAAGTTTACAACGAAAAGGCACGCAGGCCCACAAAAACAAAGTATAAATTCTTATGACTAAGCATCGCCGAGAACTTCTAGAGAAACCACCTCGCCATTGAAGTCCACGTTGAGAACACCCATTCCCTTGGTCAGTAGTTGGACATCGGAGTTGAGGGCTTTCATCTGCTCCATTGCAGCAGTGAAACCAAATTCAGCTGCCCCCAAATTATCTTGCTCGAGGAGACGAATTCTCCCGATCAGGTCTCCCTGGGTCTTCAAGACTTTCTCGTCTTTGGTCTCATCCTGGCCAAACGCCGACAAGCCCTCCAGCTCGGCTATCCTCGCCTTCAGACGAGCATTCTCTTTATTCACTCTGGTCACCTCCCCCTTCATCTGGGTTACCTTATTCTGAAGCTCGATCTTAGCCTCCAGGTTGCCTTGAAGCTTCGTCAAATCATTGTGAATATCCACGTTCTCCAGCTCCAGGTCGGAGATCTTGCCTTTCACCCTCTTAAGCTCAGCCAGCGGGACCATCTCTGTATCCCCGAGGGCCAGCGCCACCTCTAACAATCTGATCATGGCAGCCGTATCCTAGAAGAGAAGCTTCCTCTGCACCTGAGGATAGGCGGACAGGATGGCCGATGCATCGAGTTCGGGGACGTCAACAGAGCTTTCCCCGTCAAACATTTTCCCTTGAAGATATCATGAGAGCAATACAAATTTCCCCCCGGCGAAACCACTCGAACCGCCAGCCGGCGAAGAACCAACATCGTCCCGCTTCCTCTTGTGGGTCGCGTCCGGGGTCGGACGGTTCGAGGTTGTCCCCAGGGTGGTACCGCTGCCGCCCACGAAATTTTCTAGCGTCGCTTACTGCTTGGCAGCACCAGCTTTCGACATTAGGGGCACCTTCTTCAAGTTTTTAGTCGCCTGGGACCTCATCAAATGCTCCCTCATGTCCTCCATTTTCCCTGCAAACGTGAAATAAGAGGTTAACACACTGAACAAGAATTATAAACACGGGCAAAGAAACAATCTACACCGAGGAGCTCGAATGCAACATCATCGGTTTTGCATTCAAGGAGGGCTCTGGTGTTAATATAACGAGCCGCTCGGGCAGGCTCTCCATGCTCCCCTAGCAACTCCTTGCCATCCCTCTCTACCACAAATGCAGGACTGAAACTCTCCACGTAAGCATGCAAAACCCGATAAGACTCCTTGTCCCCTTCGCAGAGCTGCTCGTGCTTGACGAGGAACTGATCGGTCCTATATCTAAAATTGGCATATACCCACTCCAACTGGAACTTGGACACAACTTTTACAACTTGTCGACCATCTACTTCCACGGTCTCCAAGGTAGAGATGAACCTCTTAGCCGCCTCGGAGAGAGGTTTCACAATCAAGAACCTGCCCTTAAAGTTTCAGACAGACTCCGAATACGGCCAGAAGAGCATGCTCTGCTGCTTGAAACACACCCAGCTCTGCTTCGGGCCAGCTGTACTCCGTTGGATTTGAAAGATGCAGAAGAAAAGGTCCACGGTCGCCCCGACGCGCAGATAACAGCAGACCAACTTGAAGGCCCTGATGAATGCCAATGCGTTGGGATGGAGTTGAGCCAGGCACAGTTCTAAGTGACAGAAGATGGCCTCCTAGAAATCGGTAAAAGGCAGGTGGTATCACGCCTCCACAAAGGCAAACTTGTACATAGGGAAATGCATCCCTGGGTATACCGAGCAGATCTGGTCGTTCTCCGTAGGGAAGATGGCCCTCCACTGCACAGGCGCACCCTCAACCCAGTCTTCGAGACAGGAAAACTCCTGAGCTTCCTCCTCAGTAAGTGTCGACCTCGTCGACAGGGGTTCATGGGCGATCCACTTGAGGTCCCCCTCTGCTACTTGGACATTGGCGTACTCTACAGGCTGCTCCACCTCTTCGTGTGCAGGCCCGACATTAGGAACGACCCCTCATATCGGCCAGCCATTTCACGTGAAAAGCAAAGGAAGAAAAGTGAATACGATGACAAAAATCAATTCCACCCTTCCACCATTAATCAAGTGAAAGGGGGAGGGATGAATCGAGGACAACCTCGAGCCCTAGTCGACCACGACGAGACATGGCGACTTCGCTTTCCCCATACAATGGGGACGACTCACCGCTACCGCGAGGAAGAGCTTGCTCGACGAAGTAAACTTGTCGCGCGAAAGCCAAAGCTTCGCGTCGAACAGACCTAATGCCCGACTACAAACCTAAAACTAATCCTAACCAGAATTTAGGAAGATCTACATCAGCCTACACTACCCTCGTGACCATTCATCCCATGTTTTTCATGTTCTTCGTGTTCTTCATGAGTTTTCCATAAATTCATGTGTTCTGCGAAGAACACATGAACATTCAGCCGGAATATCCATGAACCACCGAAAAACTCATGCAGATTTCTAGAAATAAAGAACATCATAGAAATTGCAGAAGGAACTGAAGAACTTACTTGGTAAATTGAAGGTAGAGGATGAAGATCGACGATGGCGAAGAAACACCAGCGAGAGTACAAGTTGCAGAGCAAAGAGGTTTGGGGAGAAGAATTTGAGTAAAGTATACAAATGAATCCTCTCTTCCCCCTTTTTATAAGCACTTGCTCTCTTGGGAAGTGCAAAGGACATCATTGCCTAGACCCCTAGGCCTGACAAGAATTAAATGCACCACCACGTGTCAAAAAGGGAATCTTCGTTTGGCATTCTCAAAGCTAGACGTTACAATCGCCTAAGTCTTCCACAGCCCCGCGAGCACATCTTCCTCGACAATAAGCACAAGTCATATCCTCGTCAGGGCTCATCGACATAAAAAATGCAGTTTTCGCGGGCACGTTTCCTAAACCTAATCGACAGAAAAATGCCGTTTTTGCGAGGACATTTTCCAAATCTGGTCGACATAAATACGCCACTTCGACGGGCATGTCCTCGCATACGAAAAGTTGCCGGGCTGCTAAGCAACTAGCGTCGACCACATTAACCACCGAACAGGCGAAGGAATGTCCCCGAACATTGTCACTCAAAGGTAGCAGTCCACGAGGCTATATCAAGTCATCACTCTTCCTCAAAGCAAAGACTTGGGGGGCTCCTATTCTGTACTGGTCAGGCGCTTGGCCCACAGCAAGGCAAGGCCATATCTAGTCCAGCTCTTGGCAAGGTCCATTGGCTAGAAACTAGTCGTTGGGCCCAACTAGTCGTTGGGGACATCCCGTCACGCGCTTGACAGTTCACGCGACCAACTGCCCCCCCCCCCCCCCCCCCGGAATCTCACGGAAGCAGTTGGACTAGGTCAAAGGGTCACGCCCCTGACCCTCCACCTGGCAGTCTCCCATTGGTCGACCAGATATTTCGGCCTCATGGGAGACCTTGGCCCCGCGCTGAGGGTTATCTCTATAAATACCTTCTCACTTGAGAAGGTCAGATTTGATCACTATTCAATATTCAAAATGATACCTTAATATTTTGTGTTTGCTTTCTCTTTAACCCAAACTTACATTGGCATCGGAGTATCTTGCAGGTACACCTCCTCCTCTCCTACATTCATCATCATATGCCCTACACGAAGGTCAGGACGATCCAGTCTGATCACTCCAGATCAACTAGTATTTAATTTTTTATTGAAATTAATTAGAATACACTGTCAATGTAAAACTACTTTACAATGTAATACAATTAGAATCAATCATTTTGACATATAAGAAGAGAGAAACATGGAAGAAGAAGTTATTAAAATAGTTTAATTATAATTTATTTATTTTTATTTTTTATTTCATAATTATGTGTCAAAATGATTGATTCTAATTGGATGACAGTGTAAAATAGTTTTACACTGACAGTGTATTTCAATTAATCTCTTTTTTATTTGTGTTAATTATTAATTTGTTATATTAATTATATTTATCATCTTAAATATAGCCAAATGTAGGGGTGGGAATAGGTCAGACCAACTAACAGGGGCCTACGGCCTAGCCTACATAGGCTTAGGCCAGGCCAGACTTTTTCTTAAATAGAAAAGGCCTAGGCTTTTTTATAAGCCTATTTAGCTAAAAAGGCTAGGCCACAGGGCGTAAGAAAAGCCTTTTAAGCCTATCAGTCTGACCTTTTTAAGAAAAACTCAATAAATTTATTATTATTGTATTCTATTTTGTACTTTGAATTAAAATACGAAAATAAAACTTAGTTATCTTGAAGAACTTGTGAAAATAAGTTGAAAAAACAATATAAACAATGTCATAAGTTGTTGTCATAAGTTTTTCTCATAAGTTCTCTCCAACAAATAGTATCACCGAACTTATGCTAATAGGTAAACTTTAATGAGACAATGAAAACAAACATTTAATCTCATTGATCTTTTAATTTGTTTGTCTATTTAACATTAGTTGAATTTCTTATTTACAAATGTTCAAATGAAGTAGACTTTTAAATATGTTAGTAGGTCAATCAGGCCTTCGAAAAGGTCAGACTCAGGCCTAAAAAGAAGTCTATGATAGGCTACAGGTCAGACTTAGGCTTTGAATTTTTTAGCAGGGCAGACTCAGGCTTGGCAAAGCCTAGCTCGGCCCAGCCTATTCCCACCCCTAGCCAAATGTTAATAATATGTAGTAACTAACTATATTAAATATATATTTATTTATAGTAATTGTATAATTATTTATTTTTATTAAAAATAATTACTTATATTAATTATATAATTATTTATATTTTATATTAATTAATTATTAATAAATAAAATATTAGTAACTCAAAAAAAATAGCATGCACTTGCGATTACTTCTCCTTTCTATTGGTTGGTGGAGACGCGAATAGCATTGAAATGACCTTTGCGTGTTTTTTTTTTTTTAAACATGAGTATATTAAAAATTATGAGGGAAACATGGCTAGTTTGGAGTTTAAGTTGTAAAACTTGATTATTTGAATAAAATCTTCTAAGTTTAAACAATAGAGATGAATATCTATTTATAAAAGAGAAAGGCATGACTGTAACATAGTAGTCGTAAAGAACCAACATCTAGTTGAAGTAGAGATTTCTTTTTTTCAATAGCCCAATACATATTTATAAAAAGCGAAACCCCTGAGAAAAGTACAAAAGAAAATAGAGACGTCTTTATATTTTAATGTGTATTTAACTTGGGATATTGGAGAACTTGTAAAATTTTGTATGAGTTTATTTGATTTTAATGAGTTAAGACTTGATTTTAATCAAATAACATTGGTTTAAAAATCCAAATTTTATTAATTTTTATAATAGTATTTAAATTGATTTTGACGCTTCATTTTTTTTAACATTAATTAATATTATTTAAATTTGTTAAAATATGAATACTATAGAGTTTTAACAGCCACAATTTTCAAAATTGAATTTGTTTAAGTAGTATTATTTAGACAATTTTTTTTAACAATTACAGTAGCTACAATTATCAAAAATTGAGTTAGTCAGTTAATGTTATGTGGATAAATTAAATTATAGTGATTTCAACAGTCATAATTTTCAAAATTATTTGAATAGGCATATTTGGTGCATTCGAATTTTATTACATGAACCTAGTTTTTTTTTTTTTTTTTATAATTAAATATATTCCATCTAGATCAAGGAGATTCAACATCCATTACAACAAAAACCTTCTTATACAAAGTCTTCCGAAGGAAGACAAACAACATAAATTACATCACCAACAATACACAAAATTCAATCTTACAGAAAATCACAAGAGTTTTTATACCAATCATAATAATTACATTGTCTCTTATTCTTATTACCTATTCCCAACCACCACCAAGCCATGTGAATAATTCTAAAGAATATCTCTTCAGGAACTGCAAAACCATCATTGAATAGGACTTGGTTCCTAAACCACCATAAATTCCAGCAAGGAGACATCCACACTAACAGAGCAGCCTCAATAGAAAGACAATCAACAAATGATTCTAACAAATGGTCAACACAATTTGAAACTATAGACGCCTCGCATCCTAACCAATTTTCCACTTCTTGCCAAACAATTTTGATTTTGGGCAGGAAATTAGAAAGTGATCCAACGTTTCTACAGTATTGAAACAGAAGACGCATACCTTGTCATGTTCATTAGATACTATACGTCTAGCTTCCAAGTTTGTCCGCGTCGGTAATCTGTTAAGGATAAGTCTCCAACCGAATAACTTGATCTTTAATGGTAACTTTGGTTTCCACAACCTTTGTAATGCCTTTGATTCGTTTTGGTTCAAATGTATAGCAGCCACCATCCCAATTAAAGAAGAATAACAATCTTTAACTGAAAAACAGTATGAGTCACTCGAATTCCAACCTATGCCATCCTTGTTGCCCCGAAATGGAAAGGAATCCTGCAGCAGTTCCTTCATACTGTTAAAATCCTGCAGGTTTGAAACAGTCAGGTCCACAAATAACTCATTTAAGTTCCACTTCCATTCGTCATTTTCCCAAGAACCGCATTTAGTCACAAAAGCTTCTTTTCCTATAGATGTTGCGAATAGATTCGGAAATGCAATATTCAGAGGAGCTCTAAGCCAGTTCGCAAACCAGAGAGAGTAATTGAGCCGTCTCCCATTTTCCAAGACAGATGACTCAGGAATCGTGCCGCCGAATCTGAACTGCACAATTTCATTAGATATTTCCACCAGTTGGATTCAAATCTTTCCTTCGCTCCTGCATTATTTGTTAGTATTCGACGACTGATATTTTCGTATTTAACTTCAAAAATGTTATTCCATATAGCTTGAGGTTCCTGAATAATTCTCCATATAAGTTGTTAATAGCGCACTATAACACGCTATAGTGGCATGGCCCTTCGTTGCTAAGTTATTAACATGCAAAGTTCTTTTGACGATTGCACTCATAACGACTGATAATAGCACTTTCGTAGTGGCATTATGGCGGTGCAATAATAGTGTCATTGTATTTTGATAGCCGCTATTCTCAATCTGTGGGTAAAATCTCAAGTCCTAATACTTTGAAAATGTAATTTTTAACTTTTTAAAGGGTATGTTGGTATTTCCCACCCTTTTATTGGTCTAATATTTAACCCTACATGTTGTGTTTCTTTAGTTCCATCATGTGTTTTCTTTTTTTACATCTTTCTCATCTGCCTTTTCCCATGCGACGTTTTCCACCGTGTCTTTTACATTCTCCTCTTCTTCTTCATTGTTTTTCTCGGGCTTGCTTCATTCTCTTTTGATTCTTTTTTATGCTTTGCCTCTTCTCTTTGCCATGTTTCTATTATCTTAGAATTTCGACAGAAATACTAATTACATAAATAAGATAAGGATCATGCAATAATGGTTTTTCTTGTTGAAAAGTCGGAATGGTTAGTTATGACCCTAAAGATATCAACTAATTTGACTTGCCGAAAAGTGGTCCCAGCTCTGGTAGAAATTGTAAAGCAGGAGTTAGGGAGTGTTGTCGATTTTTAGGACTTAGTGAAATTTAGAGTTCCTAAATTGTTTTTCTACGCAGTCGAATGAGGTGTAATTGGATAAGACCAGGTAGCTATTCAAGGACACGTGGAAGTCTGTCGAAGATGAAGGTTGCATGGAGACGAAGACGTGGCGTGTTTTGTTTAGTCGACCGTTGTAGACGGATATTTTAGACTAGTATATAATTAGATGTTTTTTTATGTTTGAAGGGTCTGCAATTGTACACAAATTTTACAAAACTCAAAGTGTTTGTGTGTTTAAGAAAAGAGTCAAGAAATTACGTGTGAGTTCCACTTTTTGCAAATTAAAGTCTTTATGTTCAAATCATTTTCTGGAATTAAATTATTTAGTCATTTTATTTTAAGTTCGTTGCATTTCGATTCTAGTATAAATTTCATGCATTATTCTCAAACTTTGTATTTTGATTTCGATGTCAAAATTTCTTAAAACTCATTATTCACACAAATATGTCATGACATCTTTTCGATTTTAATCCTTCAAATATTAATTGAAACTTGTTTTTGTTTACTAAATTTCATAGTAAACAAATTGGCACGCCCAGCGGGACCCTTTTTGTGTGAATTTATACCTTTTGCTTTTAAAAATTGTCTTTGTAAATTTCTTTGTCTAAGAGACTTCTCAAAGTGTGAGTGTGCATGATGTCATACCCCAAATTTTGACCACCAATATTTCCCATCATTGTGTAAATCATCATCACAATATGGATGAACCATCATGCCTCACTAATATCCTCAGAGATGTTTGAGCATCCACCTCAAACAAGAATTAGGGTTTCAAGCCCTCTCATAGCATTTAGACAAAGGATCAATCAAGAATTGACATGATCTTCAACTTGTCTAAACTCTCCAACCACCATAAAGAATCAAGAGGACTCCCACATCAAGGATTAAGCACAATGTTGCAACATTCCAAGTGGATCAAGCCTTAAGATCGCCAGTGTCACCAAACTAGGGTTTTGGTCAACCAGGGCCTCCAGATGGAAATTTTCCTCTGGGCATGAACCAATGCTTCAAAACACAACCTAAGATACTCCATGAGACCTCATGGACCCAATCATCAAGTCAATTTAGCCTCATGGGATGCATTTATCAAAAATCAGGAATTAGGGTTTCTTAACCTAATTCACCCCTAAGTTGACTTTTGGGACAAAACATGAGCCAAAGACCTCAAGACATGATTTGAGGGTCTCCAATACACCATATTGATCCATTTGCAACAATGTATTGATCCAAGAAGCTTGGTTCACAAGTTTCAATTTCATCTGAACCACAATTAGGGTTTTGAAGAAAAAGTCAACTGTATCTTTGACTTTTGACCAGGACATGCTCCCCAAACCTTGGGACATGATTCAATACACCCTATATCACCTATGGAATCCATCTATTAATTTTGATTTAGTTCAAGGACTTAATTTCGTAGAGGATCGCACAAGTTATATTTCATCTGCTGAAAAAGTTAACTGTACAAAAAGTCAAAGTTTGACTTTTTGATTTTTTTTGGTCAACCAGGGTTCCTTAACCCTAAAATGATGTTAATGTGTGATTGGAATCATCATTTATCAAGAAAAACCAAAGAAAGTGAGATAACTTGTAAAAGGGGTAACCATAAAAAACTTAGAAATTTTCTAAGTTATGAAACAAAGTGGCTAGGGTACCAACTTCCAAGGATCATAACTTGAGATCCAAGCAACCATTTTGAATGATCCAAAGATGGATTTGTAGCTCTCATGGCATACTTTAAAAGTGTCAAATACACCTCATTCCAATTCCTCATAGATTTCAAGTTATGATTCGATAAAAATCACTAAACATGAAAATACATTTTTTCCAACACTTAGACAAAATTCTGTCCAAGACAGATTTTGTTGAAAACACCAAAACTTTGGACATTTTTCCACGCAGTTGCAAGCTGAATCAATTCAAGATATAAACATCAAAGTTGTTGTACATATTGCCTACAATCGAAGGAACTCATTGACATGAAACAACTCAGCTTGAGCCAAGAGTTATGGCTGCTGCAACACACCATGGCAAGACTGTCATGAAAAACCAGTTTTCAAGTTTTCTTACTTCACATAATTTCTGAGTCAAGGCTTAAGATCTTTATGCCACATGTATTCAATCTGATCAAAATGCATCTGATCCAACCTGCTAAGTTAGGCCAAGAATGCTTCAAAGCTCATCCTTTGGCATGATGAATAGTTGAACAAATCCTTGGAATTCAAAGGAAATTTAATGCAAATAGTGCACTTTCAAGATTCTGATCACTTGTAGTCAAGATGCCCTAATAAACAACAATTGAAGTGACTGAGGAATGTGGAATCAGTCAAGGCATAGCTGATCTATTTGGGGCAGCTGTTACACCTAGTGCAAGAGGCATTTATGCCAAGCCAAATCCATTTGAATGTGATCTGATCCAGCCTCCATTCACTATTCCTCCAAGACAAGAGTTGATCCACTATAAATAGAGGTCCTAACTGATCATTCAAATCACACCAAAGCAGCTTGCAACATTGATTTCTCTCATTCTCTCCTTAATTGCCAAAACTCCATATTTTGAGCAAACACTATCGGGTTTTGAGTTGCAGCCTCTAGCAACTCAAACCAACTTCTCAAACATATCACATATGATGTATATGAGATGTTCAAACACTTAAACCATCTCTGTAACACCTATAGCCCAAAATCACTATTCAACTAGTCCATTATGCAACTTGGATACCACAACTTGATCTAAGCAATTTCCAAGAGGTCCAAAGGTTGAAATCTACTCCATAACATCCATTGGAGCTGTAGAGATCATCAAATCACTTCAGAAACACTTGAATCAAAATCTCAATCTTCAACCTACCTGTTATGCGGTTGGATTCCTCCAACTTGATCCAAAGATTTTCAAAGTGTTCCAAGGCTGCAATCCACTCAACAACATCCATTGAAGTTGTAGAGGTCATCAAATTACTTTTGGAACACCATTTGTGCAGAGATTCAATTTCACCAGCAGCAAGGTAAGCCTCAAAACTCTCATAACATGATCCATGCATATTTCCTTGCATGATACTTTTGCCAAATGTTTATTATCATGTTTTAAGTGTTTCCCCTCAAAAAATTTAATCATAGCACTCACAAACATGTATGCACGATTGGTTTTGCAAAATTAGGGTTCATACATTCATGTTGATATAACTTGCTGCACACTAAAAATAAATGAAATCAAATATTGCCATCACGTTCCTTGTTAAAAAATGCATGAGTTTGGTGTTTGAATCATGTCAAATGATTGAGAAACGAGTGAGATAGAGAGCTTCACGCATCTGAGCTTGAGGTTGAAGATGGCCATGGCGCCATGCTTCAGAAATCCAACCAAACTTGCGTTATATTTTTTCCTTGCCATGTATATTATGAATTGGCATTGCGCCCCAGTGGTTGATCAACTGGTTTGTGTGTACTAGTGAGTGGAAGGTCTGGGGTTCGAATCCTGTAACGCCCCAGTTTTGCCAGTTTTGTTTGTTGAGTCCTTTTTGATTATTTTATTATTATTTTATTTTATTCTCGACTTTTATGCGAAAATATGTTATTTTTCGTCGTGATTATATTTTATCGCGTTTTGGGAACATTTGCGGGATATTTGAGTGTGGGGGTATTTTGGACATTTCATAGATATTTTTACTAAGTTAGTAAGAAAGGAAAGAAAATAGAAAAGAAAAGGGAAAGAAAAATAGAGAGAAAGAAAGAAGAAAGAAGGAAAAAGAGAAGAAAAGAGGAGAAGAGAGAAAATTGGAGAAAGAGTGGAAAAATCATCAAGAACAATTTCTAGGAATCGATTAATCGGGTAAGGGTGCGAAACTCGATTATTCTATGATTGTATATGATTATGTATGTGTTTTGTTGTTGTTTTTGGATTGATTTGGAGAATATTAGTAAAACTTAGATTGTGTAAGAATTGATTAGAAATGAATTTGATTGTGGTAAAAATCTTGTTGAATGCATTGTTGATTGTTCATACATGTTTGTGGTATGCTATTACACTTCAAATTACTGTTTTTCTGAGTTTTAGGTGAAGAAATTGGTTGATGTTGGGTAGGAAAACGCAGAAATTGTTCTGCAGAATTTTTCTGGGTATGCTCTGGCCATACGCGTAAGGGGCATGTCCATACGCGTATGAGCCAAGGCGATACGCGTATCATTGGCTTGTTTTTGGGCCAATACGCGTATGAATCTTGGCATTACGCGTAACATGGGCGAGCCATGGGCCAATACGCGTATGGGTTTTGGAACGAGGAATTTGTGAAGGAAATGGGTTCTGTCCGTACGCGTATGGGCATGAGTGATACGCGTATGGACAGGAGAATGTCAAAAATGTGATTTTTCAAAATGTGTTTTCGGGTTTGTCCGTAACTTTTGTTCCGTTTATCCGATTTTTGCATTCTTGGTGTCGTTGGAAAGGTATCGAACTGTACTTTGTGAATATGAGGTTTTGAGAATCGTTAGCCGATTAAATTTGGTCGGAAAATGTGAATAGTGTCGAATCTCGACTTTTGTCATTTTTAATAGTGCGTATTTGACTTGTATTGTGTTATATGTTTGTGCTTTGGATGTGTATGCCTTATGTGCTGTTGTGATGACGATTTGTGGCCGAGAGGCAAGAAAATGCTAAGTGTGGTATATTGGTGTTTGTGGCCATTTTGGGCAATTGTGTGCATTACTTTGTGTGCACTTGAAATACATGAATATTGTTGATGCATGAGTATTTGATGTTGGCATGAGTCATTAATGTGTCAAGTATCATGATATGTATTCTTGCATGGGAAGATTCATAGATGAATCAGTTTTATAGTCTTACGCCATGAAATATTGGTAGAAGCGATTAATCCCAATTGATTGTGCGCCCTGAAATACTGGTAGAAAGCAATCGGATTGTGCGCCCTGAAATACTGGTAGAAAGCAATCCATAAACGTCGTTCGCCCTGAAATATTGGTTTATAGCGACGGGGAACATCGTAGGCCCGACGGGGAGTTACTCTATGTAACGAGCGATGATTCCAAGAGTTCCTGGGGGACTAATGAATTACAAGATTTGAAGTCGGTACCGCATGGCATGTGCATAGAGTCGTTGTGTCGGTCTATGTGCATTGCATAAATCATGAGTAATTGTGCTTGGAACGTGTTTGATTGTATTGTGAATGATTGATGTGATGTGGTATACGATAAGTGAGAATTGTACCGTGTGATATTATATGCGACTGTTGAGCATTTGTGGTGAGAATGTGTTGCTTGTGTATTTTTGTGTTAATATATATAATTTTATGCAATTATATTATGGTTGTTTTTCTCACCCTTCTGCTGTTTTATAACGCTCTATGAGGCGTTGCAGATTAGGTTTGCTGGAGGTATTCTTTTTGTGAAGCTTTGCATCTTCATTATTTTGGTCGGTCGGCTCTGATATGTGACTCCGGGTAGTTAGGGTGGCCGCGTGCTATTGTTTTGTATATCTGATGATATATTATATTTTGGTTGTACATATGCTACTTGATGTATGACAAACTGTTTATATGTGTATATGTTAATCAGATTTTAGATTTTCTGTTTTATTTCTAATTTCTGAAAAGTGGGTGTAAGGAACGAAGTTTCCTCTGTATGATTGCTACCCCACAGTTGCATATCATTATGGGCAGGTGTTGCATGTTATGTGTATATTTTGGTTACGTTGATGGGATGTCTCCTTTCTATGCCGTGATTTCAAATGTACTCTGATCAATTTTTGAATTTTTCTTTTAACTGCTTTAAATGCATGCTAATTGGGGGTATTAGATTGGGGGCGTCACATTAAGTGGTATCAGAGCTGTTTGTGTCAGTTTGTGTCAGTTGTGGTTGTTGTGTCTGGCATATTGGGCGAGTTACGTTGGACGAGTTGTTGTTTAACCATAATTTGTTATCATTGGAAACGTTCAGATTATGGCTGGAAGACGTGATGCTGCTATGACTGCGGCCATGCAAGCTATGGCGCAGGCGATGCAGAATTTACCGAATGCTGCGGCGGACGAGGAGTCGCGTAGTATGGATAAGTTTCAGAAGAATAACCCACCGAGCTTCAATGGTACTCATGATCCTGAGGGAGCACAGATTTGGCTGAAGAAGATTGAGAAGATCTTCCATTTCATTAAGTGTTCCGAGGATCAGAAAGTGCAGTTTGGTACTCATGTGCTGGAAAAGGAAGCTGAAGATTGGTGGATAAATGCTTCTCAGAGGTTTGAGGAGGATGAAATAGTGGTTACGTGGGCTGTGTTCAAAGATGCTTTTCTCGAAAAGTATTTTCCGGAAGATGAGAGAGGTAAGAAGGAAATTGAATTTCTTGAACTGAAACAGGATAATTCCTCTGTTGCGGATTATGCTGCTAAGTTTGAGGAACTTGTGAAGTTCTGTCCTAATTATAATACAGCGGGTTCAGAGAGGTCGAAGTGTTTGAAGTTTGTGAATGGCTTGAGGCCAGAAATCAAGCAGGGTATCGGTTATCAGGAGATAAGACAGTTTTCAGTGTTGGTGAACAAGAGTCGGATCTTTGATGAGGATAGCAAAGCACGTGCTACTCATTACAAGAATCTGAATGATAAGAAAGGAAAGGGGCAGTTCAGAGGTAGGCCTTATGTTACCCCTGTTGACAAAGGGAAACAGAAGTTTGCTTTTGATAGGAAGCCTAGTGGTGGAGGAATGAATTCTGCTGTGAAATGTTACAATTGTGGTGGTTTAGGACATCGTATATCGGAATGTAAGAGGAAAATGAATAATGTGGATATGTGTGCTAGTTGTGGTTTGAAAGGTCATGTGGCTGCTGATTGTAGGAGGAAGAATGGAGTTACATGTTATAATTGTGGGGAAGTTGGTCATGTTAGTACAAGGTGTACGAAACCAAGACAGGCTCAACCTGGAGGAAAAGTGTTTGCACTAGCAGGAACTCAGACCTCGAATGCAGATCGTTTGATTAGAGGTACTTGCTTTATTAATAATACGCCTTTAATTGCTATTATTGATACTGGAGCGACTCATTCGTTTATTTCGTCTGGGTGCGCGAAGAGTTTGAATCTTGTGTTGTCTGTGATGGGTGTTGAGATGGTTATTGATACTCCAGCGATGGGATCAGTAACTACTTCTATGGTTTGTCTAAATTGTCCTTTAGCCATTTATGGTAAAGATTTTGTGATGGATTTGGTGTGTTTACCATTGGAAGGGTTAGATGTGGTGTTGGGAATGAACTGGTTACAATTTAATCGGGTTCACATTGATTGTTATCATAAGCTAGTAAGGTTTCCTTCTCTGGAGGAAGACGAAGACTCGAGTTTCTTATCTACCAAAGAGTTGAAGAGACTTTTGGCGGATGAGGCTCAGTTGTTCGGTGTGTTTGCATCGTTGTCGGTGGAGAGTAAAGTTTCTCTTGAGGTGTTTCCTGTTGTGTGTGATTTTCCTGAGGTATTTCCTGAAGATATTTCAGATGTACCGCCGGAGAGAGAGGTGGAATTCTCGATAGATCTAGTCCCTGGTACTAGACCTATTTCTATGGCACCTTATCGAATGTCGGCATCTGAATTGGTGGAGTTGAAAAAGCAGTTGAATGACTTACTGGAAAAGAGGTTCGTAAGACCAAGTGTTTCTCCTTGGGGTGCTCCAGTTTTGTTGGTGAAAAAGAAAGATGGGAGTATGCGATTATGTATTGATTATCGCCAGTTGAATAAAGTGACGATTAAGAACAAATATCCGCTTCCAAGGATTGATGATCTGATGGATCAGTTGGTTGGTGCTTGTGTATTTAGTAAGATTGACTTGAGATCGGGGTACCATCAGATAAGGGTGAAAGAAGAAGATATTCAGAAGACGGCCTTTAGGACACGCTACGGGCATTACGAGTTTGCTGTGATGCCGTTCGGGGTTTCTAATGCGCCTGGTGTGTTCATGGAATACATGAATCGGATTTTCCACGAGCATTTAGATCGTTTTGTGGTGGTGTTTATTGATGATATTTTAATCTATTCTAAGTCTCGTGAGGAACATGCAGAGCATTTACGTATTGTTTTGCAGGTTTTGAGAGAAAGGAAGCTTTTTGCCAAATTGTCCAAGTGTGAATTTTGGTTGTCGGAGGTGAGTTTTCTCGGGCACGTGATTTCAGGTAATGGTATTGCTGTGGATCCATCTAAAGTAGAAGCAGTTCTACAATGGGAGGCTCCTAGATCCGTTACTGAAATTCGAAGCTTTTTGGGTTTGGCTGGTTATTATCGGAGGTTCATTGAAGGTTTTTCCAAGCTAGCATTACCTTTGACGCAGTTGACTTGTAAGGGTAAAGCATTCATTTGGGATATTCAATGTGAAGAAAGTTTTTGTGAGCTGAAGAGAAGATTGACGACAGCTCCGATTCTTATTTTACCTAATCCTAATGAACCATTCGTTGTGTATTGTGATGCTTCTTTAATTGGTTTGGGTGGTGTTTTGATGCAGGAAGGTAAAGTTGTAGCTTATGCTTCAAGGCAATTAAGAGTTCATGAGAAAAACTATCCTACTCATGATCTTGAATTAGCTGCTGTGGTTTTTGTGTTAAAGATTTGGAGACACTATCTCTATGGTGCGAGGTTCGAAGTCTTTAGTGATCATAAAAGCTTGAAATATCTATTTGATCAGAAAGAGTTGAACATGAGGCAACGGAGATGGTTGGAATTCTTGAAAGACTACGACTTTGGCTTGAATTACCATCCTGGTAAAGCTAATGTGGTAGCCGATGCATTGAGCCGTAAGTCTTTGCATATGTCCGCATTGATGGCGAAAGAGTGGGAACTTTTGGAATCATTTAGAGACTTGAGTTTA
The DNA here is from genome assembly GCA_022829125.1 of Lathyrus tuberosus. NCBI lineage: Eukaryota > Viridiplantae > Streptophyta > Magnoliopsida > Fabales > Fabaceae > Lathyrus > Lathyrus tuberosus. The sequence continues at coordinate 2,820,896 of JALAZF010000266.1, read as the reverse complement.
GTTTGCGAAGTGACATCGGTGAGTGTGAGACTTGGTATGTTGAAAGTTACGAATGAGTTTTTGTTGTCGATTTGTGAGAAACAAAAGCTGGATTTGAAATTTGTTGATTTGATGATGAACGAGAATGAGGATTTCAAGGTGGATAATTTTGGTGTTTTGAGATTTCGTGATCGTATTTGTATTCCTGACGATGCGGAGTTGAAAAGAATGATTTTGGAGGAAGGACACCGGAGTATTTTAAGTATTCATCCCGGAGCGAATAAAATGTACCAAGATTTGAGGAAGATTTTCTGGTGGTCTGGTTTGAAAAGAGATGTGGCTCAATTTGTTTATGCTTGTTTAACTTGTCAGAAATCGAAAGTGGAACATTTGAGGCCTAGTGGTTTGTTGCAACCATTAGACATTCCTGAGTGGAAATGGGATAGCATTTCGATGGATTTTGTAACGGGGTTACCGAATACTCAGCGAGGGCATAATGCTATTTGGGTGATTGTGGATAGGCTGACTAAATCGGCGCATTTCATTCCGATTGACATCAGTTTTTCTTTGGAGAGGTTAGCTGAGATTTATGTCGGTGTGGTTGTGAAATTGCATGGTGTCCCGTTGAGCATTGTTTCTGATAGAGATCCGAGGTTTACATCGAGATTTTGGGAGAGTCTACAGAAGGCTTTGGGTTCTAGATTGAAGTTGAGTTCGGCTTATCATCCGCAGACGGATGGTCAGACCGAAAGAACTATTCAGTCTTTGGAGGATTTGTTGAGATCGTGTGTTTTGGAACAAGGTGGTACGTGGGACAGTTATCTTGCTTTGGTTGAGTTCACGTACAATAACAGTTTCCATTCTAGTATTGGAATGGCACCTTTTGAGGCTTTATATGGGCGAAGATGTCGAACGCCGTTGTGTTGGCACGAAACAGGTGAGAGTTCTGTGGTTGGACCGGGATTGGTGCAACAGACGACGAAAAAGGTAAAGTTTATTCGTGAGAAAATGAAGGCTTCTCAGAGTAGGCAGAAGAGTTATCATGATAAGAGACAGAAGGATCTTGAGTTTCAAGAGGGTGATCACGTATTTCTGAGGGTTACGCCGGTTACGGGTGTTGGTCGTGCTTTGAAATCTAAGAAACTTACTCCTCGATTTATTGGTCCTTACCAGATATCTGCGAGAGTTGGTGCTGTAGCGTATCGGGTGGCGTTACCGCCGAATCTGTCGAATTTGCATGATGTGTTTCATGTTTCGCAGTTGCGGAAGTATGTTTCAGACCCTTCACATGTGATTCCTATGGACGAGGTTGAGGTAAGAGATAACCTTACGGTCGAGGCATTACCAGTTAGTATTGTGGATCGCGAGGTGAAGCGGTTGAGGGGTAAAGAGATTGCACTTGTGAAAGTGGCGTGGGGAGGCGCTGCTGATGGTAATCTGACGTGGGAGTTGGAGAGTAGGATGCGAGAATCGTATCCAGAGTTATTTGAATCAGGTAAGATTTTCGAGGACGAAAATTTCTAAGTGGGGGAGAATTGTAACGCCCCAGTTTTGCCAGTTTTGTTTGTTGAGTCCTTTTTGATTATTTTATTATTATTTTATTTTATTCTCGACTTTTATGCGAAAATATGTTATTTTTCGTCGTGATTATATTTTATCGCGTTTTGGGAACATTTGCGGGATATTTGAGTGTGGGGGTATTTTGGACATTTCATAGATATTTTTACTAAGTTAGTAAGAAAGGAAAGAAAATAGAAAAGAAAAGGGAAAGAAAAATAGAGAGAAAGAAAGAAGAAAGAAGGAAAAAGAGAAGAAAAGAGGAGAAGAGAGAAAATTGGAGAAAGAGTGGAAAAATCATCAAGAACAATTTCTAGGAATCGATTAATCGGGTAAGGGTGCGAAACTCGATTATTCTATGATTGTATATGATTATGTATGTGTTTTGTTGTTGTTTTTGGATTGATTTGGAGAATATTAGTAAAACTTAGATTGTGTAAGAATTGATTAGAAATGAATTTGATTGTGGTAAAAATCTTGTTGAATGCATTGTTGATTGTTCATACATGTTTGTGGTATGCTATTACACTTCAAATTGCTGTTTTTCTGAGTTTTAGGTGAAGAAATTGGTTGATGTTGGGTAGGAAAACGCAGAAATTGTTCTGCAGAATTTTTCTGGGTATGCTCTGGCCATACGCGTAAGGGGCATGTCCATACGCGTATGAGCCAAGGCGATACGCGTATCATTGGCTTGTTTTTGGGCCAATACGCGTATGAATCTTGGCATTACGCGTAACATGGGCGAGCCATGGGCCAATACGCGTATGGGTTTTGGAACGAGGAATTTGTGAAGGAAATGGGTTCTGTCCGTACGCGTATGGGCATGAGTGATACGCGTATGGACAGGAGAATGTCAAAAATGTGATTTTTCAAAATGTGTTTTCGGGTTTGTCCGTAACTTTTGTTCCGTTTATCCGATTTTTGCATTCTTGGTGTCGTTGGAAAGGTATCGAACTGTACTTTGTGAATATGAGGTTTTGAGAATCGTTAGCCGATTAAATTTGGTCGGAAAATGTGAATAGTGTCGAATCTCGACTTTTGTCATTTTTAATAGTGCGTATTTGACTTGTATTGTGTTATATGTTTGTGCTTTGGATGTGTATGCCTTATGTGCTGTTGTGATGACGATTTGTGGCCGAGAGGCAAGAAAATGCTAAGTGTGGTATATTGGTGTTTGTGGCCATTTTGGGCAATTGTGTGCATTACTTTGTGTGCACTTGAAATACATGAATATTGTTGATGCATGAGTATTTGATGTTGGCATGAGTCATTAATGTGTCAAGTATCATGATATGTATTCTTGCATGGGAAGATTCATAGATGAATCAGTTTTATAGTCTTACGCCATGAAATATTGGTAGAAGCGATTAATCCCAATTGATTGTGCGCCCTGAAATACTGGTAGAAAGCAATCGGATTGTGCGCCCTGAAATACTGGTAGAAAGCAATCCATAAACGTCGTTCGCCCTGAAATATTGGTTTATAGCGACGGGGAACATCGTAGGCCCGACGGGGAGTTACTCTATGTAACGAGCGATGATTCCAAGAGTTCCTGGGGGACTAATGAATTACAAGATTTGAAGTCGGTACCGCATGGCATGTGCATAGAGTCGTTGTGTCGGTCTATGTGCATTGCATAAATCATGAGTAATTGTGCTTGGAACGTGTTTGATTGTATTGTGAATGATTGATGTGATGTGGTATACGATAAGTGAGAATTGTACCGTGTGATATTATATGCGACTGTTGAGCATTTGTGGTGAGAATGTGTTGCTTGTGTATTTTTGTGTTAATATATATAATTTTATGCAATTATATTATGGTTGTTTTTCTCACCCTTCTGCTGTTTTATAACGCTCTATGAGGCGTTGCAGATTAGGTTTGCTGGAGGTATTCTTTTTGTGAAGCTTTGCATCTTCATTATTTTGGTCGGTCGGCTCTGATATGTGACTCCGGGTAGTTAGGGTGGCCGCGTGCTATTGTTTTGTATATCTGATGATATATTATATTTTGGTTGTACATATGCTACTTGATGTATGACAAACTGTTTATATGTGTATATGTTAATCAGATTTTAGATTTTCCGTTTTATTTCTAATTTCTGAAAAGTGGGTGTAAGGAACGAAGTTTCCTCTGTATGATTGCTACCCCACAGTTGCATATCATTATGGGCAGGTGTTGCATGTTATGTGTATATTTTGGTTACGTTGATGGGATGTCTCCTTTCTATGCCGTGATTTCAAATGTACTCTGATCAATTTTTGAATTTTTCTTTTAACTGCTTTAAATGCATGCTAATTGGGGGTATTAGATTGGGGGCGTCACAAATCCCCCTCGCCCCATACCTCTTTTTTTATCACTTTTTCCACTTTTTATTATTTTTCATATTATTTTTGTTAATGATTTGAAAAATTAATTTCTCATTCAATTTTAATCATTTTTGGATGATTCTTTTTCTGAAAAATCACAAAAATAGTAAAATACTTTATTCTACAAAAAATCAAATTTATATTATTTACTTAATATAGTTGGTATTTTTGTGAATAAATTCATTTTTAATTGTTTTAAACATTTTAAAATTGAATATTCATCTTGAAAATCAAGACCAAATGGGTTTTAAATCATCTTGTGGTTAAAACCTTATTTTTCAAACCTTAACCAAAAATCACAAGTGGTTTATTTAAACTTATTTGGTACTTTTTTCATTTTTTATTAATTTTCTTTGAAAAATTACTTTTAAAAAGTGAAAATTAGGGTTTCTTTGATTTTTAATCATACTCAAAATATTTCAAAACTCTTTGGGCCTCTTGACAGAGTGTAAGTTCCACCTCTTTGTAAATAAAATAGTTTGGGCCTCAATGTATTGTATAAGTCCCGATACATTTTCAGAAATTCCGACGTAATCGTTGTTTTCAAACTTTTTCAACTGGGCCTCTTCTTGAGTTGTAAGCCCTATCCTTTTTCTTAAAAAACACTTTGGGTCTCTAATAGAGTGTCAGACCCAATCCCCTTTAACCAAAACCATTTTGGCCCTCAGATATTGTATAAGTCCCGACATGATAAAAAAATCTCGGCGCGATCGCCAATTTAAAATCACCTGGGCCTCTCCTTGAGTTGTAAGCCCCATCACTTGTACAAAAACACTTTTGGGCCTCTAATAGAGTGTAAGACCAATTCCTTGTAAATAAGATACCTTGTTGGGCCTCAGACATTGTATAAGACCCACTGTGTTGTCAAAAACCTCGGCGCAATCGTCGTTTTCAAATAAACCATCTGGGCCTACCCTCGTGTTATAAGTCCCATCTTTCTTTTTCAAAATAATCTTTGGGCCTCTCCTTGAGTTGTAAGACCCATACCTTAGTACAGAAAACCTCTTCGGGCCTCAGTCGTTGTATAAGTCCCGATACGATATTCAAAACAACGGTGCGATCACTGTTAAACTTTGGGACTCTCTTTGAGTATAAGCCCTAACAATATTTTCAATTTTCCTTTTGATTTAGATTCAATATACAGTTGTTATCAAAACTTTCTTTAATTTCTTTGAACAACTAACAAAACAGCATGGAAGCTTGCTCACCTGTAAGTTTTTATCCGCTTTCATTTACTCGCTTTAATATATATAACTGTATTGTGGGAATCTGTGCATGGTTGGTCTTCTTTCATTCTTTTAAATACATGTCAAATATATATAATTGTATTGTGGGAAGCTGCGCATGGTTAGTCTTCTTTCATACTCCTTTAAATACTTGTCATATATCAACTGTATATATACCAGTATAGTTATTTAGAGTTTTCCCCGACAACTAGGTCTAGAACTAGGTAACGCCATGTTGGTCACTCTTAAATACAAATAAAACTAGATCCCAATAGGATTTCCAGATACAGTCTTCATTTCTCTTAGGGTTAATCAATATGGAACAAAGAGAAAGGCAGTATTCTCGGTGAACCTTTTCTCAGACTGTCACCCTTAAAAATTGTCAAAGAAATTCTACTCCCCGGAGTTGATCTATTCTCTGTGATTAGCATCTCTTGAGTTTCTTCCAAATACTCGAACTTTCCTGGAATGATATCTTCTCTGTGAATTGCATTTCTTGAACTTCTCTTGGTTTGGGGACCCACAGACTTCCTAAAAGCATCCCCGCCTCCTCTTGGGCTTTGTACAAGGACCCGTCGGCTTCTTAAAAGTTCTCATGCCTTCTCTTAAGCTTCATACAAGGACCCTCACAACCTCTTAGAGGTATAGGACATAACTTAGTCCTCCTTTGCTAGATTTGTCTTTCTAAAAAGAGTCACAAAAGCCCTTAGACCAATTTTAGGGTTGATACTCATCCCTTAAACGAGTCGGCCTCCTCTTGGGCATTGTATAAAGATAAACCAAACTAATAGACTTGGACAGTCTAAATCTCCTTGAGTCTCAAAGACATTCTCAAGTTCCCTACAAACATAGGAAGAAACCCCGGATTCTGGATTAATCTTCAGCAAGAGTTAAAACTTGTGGGTTCTAAAACCCAGTCTCTCTCCTAAAATCCCCAAGCCAGGGTCAGTTTATCATCATATAACCCTATCCAAAATCAAAACTTCAAGGTGTCTGATGCATCAATTCTTCTGCATTCCCCAGCAAGAGTTGATTCCCCACTTGGACCTGCCTCGGGATCTCAATAATTCCCAGCAGAAGATAGCCTCCTCTTAGGCTTTGTATAATGATCCTTTCCTCAGGAAAGTCAGCCTTTTCTTGGGCTTTATACAAATGATTCTCCCCAACGGAGTTAACCTTTTTGGACTCTCTTGTTGAGTCAATCACCTTTTCAGACTCTCTTGTTGAGTCAATTACTTTTCAGACTCTCTTCTTGAGTCAATCACCTTTTCAGTCTCTCTTGTTGAGTCAACCACTTTTCAGACTCTCTTGTTGAGTCAATTACTTTTCAGACTCTCTTGTTGAGTCAACCATTCTCATAGACTCTCTTGTTGAATCAACCACTTTTCAGACTCTCTTGTTGAGTCAATTACTTTTCAGACTCTCTTGTTGAGTCAACCATTCTCATAGACTCTCTTGTTGAGTCCGTCACCTTTTTGCACTCTCTTTTTGAGTCAACCCTTTTTAGCCTCAATCTCAGGCTTCATACGAGACATATAAAAGCACTCTCTTGTTGAGTCAAACCCTTTTCGCCTCAATCTTGGGCTTTATACAAGAAAAATATGTTCCCCAACGGAGTCAATTCCTCTCAGCCTACTTTTAAGCTTTGAGAAATAATATCCTCAGTCGAGTCTATCTCTTTTTAGCCTCAATCTTAGGCTTTGTACAAGACACATAGAACACTTTCCCCGAAAAAGTCAAACCGATAGCCTCCTCTTAGGCTTCATATAATGATATCCCCAAAGAGTCAGTCTCTTTTTTGCTTCCGTCTTGGGCTTTGTACAGGACACCAATATATCCACTCTCTTGTTGAGTCGGTCTCATGCAGCCTCCTCTTAGGCTTTGTATAAGGACTTCCCTAGTAGAGTCAATCAACCTCTTAGCTTCAACCTTGGGCTTTGATCAAGGCACACAAAAATCAACAATACCTCTCTAGAGATGACAAATTCTCTTTCAGTCAACCTTTTAGCTTCAATCTTGGGCTTTGAACAAGATACAAATAAACCTTTTAGCTTCAATCTTGGGCGTTGAACAAGACACCAAAATATCTCTTTCCTCCCTTAGAATAGGAGGAACTACGATTGCTCTGATTTCCCTGTTTTGTTTAAACGAGAATACGTAGGCATAAGATTGTGAAATCTTAGCGAGCATACTAATAAAAAATTCTAGGTCCAATACCTACATACATTAATCAAAGCTTAGGTACAGCACCTTACCAAAAACATCAACAAAAACTCACTCACTCTCTGATACTTCCTAAGAAACTTTCCCAACCCATTAACAGATAAACACCATCAAGTACAAAGCAAAACATAAAGCTAATATCCTATGGATAACCACATATAGGATGGGTAATTGACAACTACCCATTGTATAACCTGACCCCGACTCCCTGAATCCTTTAAGCGTTTGTTCAGTTAAACATTCGCGTGCAATGTTGGTTTTAGATAGCTTCCCTTTCCCTTCCAGCTTCATGGGATAAATAAGAAATCCAAAAGTAGCACCCCCTCCTACCATTGCGGTGAGGAAAACCCAGCGATAATGTGGTCGCGTCACTGACAAAAATCGCTCGCTACAGAAAAATGGCGACTCTGCTGGGGGATCATTGTAGGATCTAGTCATCACCGTCCCCATTTTCCACAGGAAAATGGCGACTCTGCTGGGGAGTCATTTTATTGTTTAGGACTAGGATTATTATAGCTCCTAAGAGGTCTAGGATGTTAGCTTTAGGAATGAATATATATATATATATATATATATATATATATATATATATATATATATATATATATATATATATATATATCGCTTTTCCTAATTGATAACCGTGTTTATTTTTCTGCTAATGGGACTGCGGGTGATGCCGCATCTGGAAAGATTGAGTATACACCTAAGATAGGTGATGGCACGAGATGGGTAATCTTACAGGGAGTGACTCCCAAATAAGAGGTCCCGATAGACCATCGAATCCGTAGAGATACCCTTTGCGGATTCAATGCCTATACGACTTCGGTTGTTAAAAGTAGATTGTTCGATTGGGTTATCTGAGAAGCTGAGGATATTAGTAGACTGAGGCCATGTTACTATTTTGTAGTGCGGAAGCTATCGGAAATAGTTGTCATGCGATACTACCCTCATTTGAGATAACTCTAAGATACATCAGCTCACTCGGGTGATTCCAGCCTGCTGTTGGTATCCCAAGAGGGGTCAATGATTTTGCGGATAGGTACAAAAATAACCATTATAACCTTTGGGGGATGGGTAGAGCCTTGACTTCAGGACACCGAACCTTTGACCCCATGTTTTTTCTATGTTTTTATGTGTTGTATTCATGCATTCATTTCATTAAAAAACAACAAAAAATTTTCTCTTCTAGTCTCTCTTTTTCAAATTAAACTAAGACAATGATTGCAAATATCAGAGAGAAAGATTGCGTTATGGATTTCGGTAGAAGAAGGACTCACAAGTATACCTTAAAGGTTCCAAAATTAGAGGATTTAAGAGGATTGGCGAGGATGATCACCAACCCTGATGCTTTTAGAGCTAAGTATGGAGGACCGGTGTCTCTGTTAAGGGTCCATGTAATTGAAGGAATCCTGTCTACACTCATCCAGTTCAATGATCCAGTTTATCATTGCTTCACATTCTCGGATTCTCAGCTAACACCAACACTAGAGGAGTACTTTCACCTGACTGATTTACCCATTACTGACCAATCTCCCTTTTCTGGACTAGAAGAAATTCCAAAAGATCAAACCATTGCAAGAGCAATCCATTTGGACGAGTCAGAAGTTAGGACTCACATGATCACTAAGGGTGGAATCCAGGGTCTGCCAGCCCAGTTTTTGATAAAGAAAGCCCTGTACTTTGCTAGTATAGGGAATGTGCTTGCTTTCGAAAGCATCTTTGCTTTGCTCTCCTACGGGTTATTTCTATTTCCTAACATTGATAGTTTCGTTGATATCAATGCCCTTAAGATTTTTCTGATTGGAAACCCCGTACCAACCTTGATCGCAGATGCTTATCATTCTGTACACTTAAGGAATTTGTATAGCGGAGGAATGATCACACACTGTGTACCCTTGCTATACAAATGGTTCACTTCCTATTTACCCAAGTCTGCTGCATTTTGGGATCAAAAGAATACTTTACGTTGGTCGCAGAGAATCATGTCTCTTACCAACTCTAACATCGATTGGTACAATCAAATCTATGACGGGATCAAGATCATTGACCGTTGTGGAAACTTCCCTAATGTACCCCTCATAGGAATTAAAGGAGGAATCAACTATCATCCAATTTTAGTTCGTCGTCAATTCGGATACCCGATGAGGCATCTCCCACGTAATGCTCATCTGGAAGGTCTTTTCTTCAAGGAAGGAGAAAACGACAGGGCACTAAAAACAGAAATAGTGCATGCTTGGAAACATGTTCACAGGAAAGGAAGAGAGTCTCTAGGAAAACTGGACTGTATCTCTGTGGAGCCTTATCTCCACTGGTTATAAACTAGAGCTCTCAAGTTGAGGATGCCTTACCCTCGTCAAGAAGTTCTTCCATTAAGGGAATCTATCCTTTATTTTATGTCTGATACGGAAAAACTTCAGGTTACTCTCAACAAAGTTCAACAAGAGAAGAGGTCTTGGAGGAACAAGTGCCGCATTCTCAAAGTGGAGTTGTCGCACCCTAATTTTTGACCCTAAGATCCCCGCCTTGTTCTTCGCATGACATATTAGGTCGATCATTCGTGCATAGCTAACCCCTTTATCTAGATTTTGTTTGTTTGTTTCATTTGTGAACACAGGTACTGCTGCGGGAGATTCAAGGTCTTGAAGGTTGTGTTGTGTGTGTTTGTAGAGGTTCCATGGTCCTTGAAAGATGCGTGTGGATTCCTGTGAGATTGTGCCCTTTCCCTTTCTGGTTCCTAAGCCGCCACCAAGCATCTCTTCCGTAATGAAGATTAATTTTGGAGGGAAGTAGAAGAGATGGTTTATTTAAGTAAAAAAAACTTACTCAAGGAGTCCAAGCTCATGTCAAATACGAGTTATTGATGATGGTTACGAGAGGATTCACGTTTCAAAAGATTTAAGTATCCGAACTTCGTCAAGCTTTATTCAAATTAGAATTTATTCAAGCTACCTTATTCTCAAATTCAAAATTTTAATGCAAAGACATAGGAGGTGATTTACGTTTCATCAAGGAAATTTACAAGGAGATTTGAATCAAGTTTGGCTCTAAAATTCAAGGTTACAAGTTCAAACTTTCAAACCAATGTTACCCATCCAAGAGTGTTTCTTTGTCGAAGAAATTAAGTTCTATCCAAATCTATTTAAAGATTCACAAGTTGGATACACAAATTTATGTCGCTATTCTAAACTCTCAAGTTGCCAAAGGATTGTTGCAAGCCTTGGAAGGTGTTAGAGTTGGCATAATAACACCAAGTAATGTTTCACGAGCAGAGGTGTCTATCTTTTTTTTTTCCAAATCAAATATACAAGAATTTTTGGTTGAGGGCATCCAAGATAATTAAGTCAAATTCAATTCCAAGAATTCCATTTCATATTCATGAGTACAAGAGATTACAAAGCACATCAGCATGCCTTCATTAAGTTACTAGATATATGTTTATGTTACTACAGAATTCTGCTGATGGAAAATACAATGCATAGATTTCATACTACCAAAATTACAAGAATGCAAAGTATACAAAGGGCCTCAACATGCTCCCATGTTTCAAAATACAAATACAAGGAATTTCATTTTGTCATCATAAGCCAATACCTGTTACAACTGCCTGTAAAGAGATACATACCACTAATACACTTGGATAGGCGCAACATTAAGCCTAGCACCTAAAGAAGCTCCTCCCATCCGAATCGCCTAGCCTATCAGCACACCCTCTTTTCCTAATCCTTGAGTGACGCTGCTGCATAACTTACAGCCACGACTTGCCGAACTAGTTACGACACATTGCATACGAGCGGTCCCACCTACAAGTCATTACATAAAGCATCAAAAATTCCAAATACCACAGGATCAATACTTCAGATTTACTAAAATCGATGGAAGTGGTGAAGCATTCCAAAAGAGTTTAGTTTGAATTGGAACGTACCAAGTAGTGGTTCCTGTCAGTCAGCATCTTTTCTAACCATACATCACGAGCTTTCAGACATCACCGGGTATGTTATACGGTTCAGTACTGATTAGTGTAGTCGCTTTATTCAGCAGAGATTAGGAACAGTATCCACCTGTCCAAAATAGTCCAGAAATCGACACAACACCTAATTAAAACCAATACCAAGATTTTCAAATTAACTTAGAGCAGTTTCCGCTCAAAACTCGATCGGAATTGATCTATAAACCAATTACCTCGAGAACTTGCTCTGTCTGCCAATTCGAACCTGGTAGCAGCCGTGTGTTGAAAGAGCTAAAATTTACGTCCTCCTGGAATGTGTAAGCACACTGTCAACAAACATCCACAAGTCAAAAATATCAGGATAAACCAAACATTTACAAAGAATCAAGTATTCAAAGTATCAGGAATTGAATTACACAGCAATTGAAATGGAAATTGAAATTAAAGTTGAATTCTAATTTCAAAAGAAGCTCTTTGTCTACTATATCGCCTTAAGGACTTGGTTGATGATGATAATGGTTTACAACCTGCCCTTACTTCCTTTAGCAAATGACAGTTCTGTATCATTGTTGGAAGCATCAAAAGGAAGCTCATACTTCATATGTGATGAAGTAGAGGATAAGATGCAGCCTGTCTCAAACAAAGTGATTAATCGCAACATTCCTTCCAACACACTGAGCCGGATCTTCGTAAAGCACGGATCAGAATTAACAATGGTTTTGCGTCATCATCTAAACGACCCATAAAGTTAAATGCAGGAGCAAGTCTTTAGGTTCTCCCTCTTAAAGAAATCAAACTCCAATAATTTTTTTACTTTAGATTACCTTTGGCGAGTGAGGAAGCAGGGATAAGTGATTGGATTAAAGAACGACAATCTAGAATTAGGTGACCAGAGGATTGTTGACAAGAACTTCATTATCTAGCAAAATCAACAGTTTTGTTAATGGTTTTGACTAAAGAAATCGTTACTGCAATTATTGGTTAATAATATCCAAAACGAAAGTACCTGCATTCAAAAACAAATTCACCAAATCATTTGCCATCAAACATGTCCCAACCGTCATTTCTCTTTCCAAAACAACTCTAAGCATAATCAAGCCAATATGGAAATTACTTCATGACAACCCTTAAACGTCCAAGACAAAAATCAAGTGAAATTGGAAAGATATAATCAAATATTTCCAAAACAGTTGTTAAACATATCCAGGACACATTTCAGACAAGGTTCAAATTCGTTCCATAACAGACTGCAGACATGTTGGAATGGAAACAGAAAGTTTTCAAAAATTTGCAACTACACATAATCAGACAGCACTCAAGGGAAAGGATCAAAGGACAATCATCACCAATTATGGCCATAACTCTATTGTTCTCTTCATCGGCTTATAAAAGGAGTAACATATAACACACAAAGCAGGACGGAGACATTTTTACACGAAAAAAACAATAACCACAACATCATTCCCAATTCACAACCGTATCCCTTCACAAAAAAAAATCACTACACCAATTAACACACAAAATTCATCGCAGCGAATCCACACAAACTGTTCATACACACACACATACGGCTCAGGAATCGATCTACACACAACAGAAGGGAAAGAGTATTCGAAGATATCAAAAATAGTGAGTACCTGGTCGAAGAACTGATCATGGATTGACAGCTTTTTTACTTTTTCATGCTTTGATCTCAAAAATGTATATTGTAAACATCTCAAAAAATTAGTGAAATTGGGGTATTGGGCTGTGCGGGGTTAGGGTTGTTGTTTGTTTGATTGATCGGAGAACGAGAGAGTCATAAGATGACGACGACGCAAATTAGGGTTTCCAGAACCCTAGTTTGTTGAAGAAATGAGAACGAGAGAGATAGAGTGAAAGAGTGAGAGAAGAGTCGTGTGTGTTTGCCTCTTTTTCTCTTGTTTATGTTTTTTTATTCTGTAGACTGCACACGCATAGCGTACACCGTGCGCCCTCCCGTTTATTCCTTGATCGCGGCCCCTTTTGATCATGGGGTTGAGATTTTAGGGTCTGCGATAGACCCTCCTCCTTCTGTGCGCACCTAATCCCTCCGTTAATTAATAATTATTTTTATTTTAACTTAACCTTTTTTAATAAATTCAGAATTCTTTTTATATATAATTGGATTTTGTTTTTAAAATAAATATTTCTAAAAAAAATGATAAACTTTTTTAAAAATAACCTTTTAATAATAATTTCTTATATATTCTAAAATATCACCGTTTATTAAATATAACTGAATAAATTAAAAAACCTTTTTAGTTAGTAAAAGTTTTTTTTAATAGTAAAAACTTTTATTTATTAAAATACTAAAATCAAAATCTTTTCTAATTAATAAGAAAAACTCTTTTAATAACTTTTTCTTCTTTTCTTTAAATAACTTTTTTTATAATATAACTTTAAGACCAAAAATAAATAATAATAAAAACTTTTTAAGATATTAAAATCATTTTTAATTAATAGGGTAAGCCTTTAACTTTTTTAAGTTAATATTAATCTTTAACATAAAATGCTCAAATCATATAAACCTTTTATTAATTTCCCTTTAAAAAAAATCAAAACTCTTTTCTTAATAAACCGTTCCCCGTTAGAATCCTTTCCGCGTTTAGTAGTGTGTTTGTATGGCATAGGTTTAGAATTTTGATATCATGCTTTACTTATGCGTTTGTGTGTTCACTATTGTATGTGATGAATGTATGCTTTTTTTGTTCTAAACCTTTTCAAAATATTAAAACTCTCGATCCAACGTCGAGTCCATTTTCTACCCATGTAAGTCGATTGTCTTTAGGCATCGCATTCAACCTTTTGGTCACTAGACACAAGACTAGCACCACTTTGCTAGCACTCTCGCTTAAATCTAATAATTAATCGCATTAATATCCAAGGGAAAATCCCATGCATAATAATCAATTATTGTGCATGGTGCATGTGCATTTCATACCTCCCTATAGGTTTTCATACCCTTTAAGATAAGTTTATTAGACAACTTTAGGATAGACTTCCTAAGTTAGCCCCCCCTCAATTTTGATTTTTCGAATCAAACTTTAGCTCACCTAATTCTCCACGCAAGAGAACTAGATGTGAATCATCTCAAAGAAGGGACATACAATCCCATACCCCACAAAATACAAACAATTTTCAAAACTGTGGTGGTTTCTTAAGATGATGACTCATCTCTTCTCCTAAAACTTTTAAACAACCTTAGTATCCTTCAGTGGAACTACATGTGCTCTGATTCCTTCCCGACAGGATATGTAGGCACAAGATGCGATATCTTGTCGAGCACACTTAGGAATAGAATTCTAGGTCACCTACCCTTAAACCCTTAGTAAACATATAACAAAAACAAATAACATAATAAAACAAAAGGTTCCTGTAGAGTACTACAGATATCTAGGATGCTAACACCTTCCCTAGGTATAACCAACCCCCGAACTTTAGAATCTTAGTTTGCATTTGCATTGCATTGTGGGTAATTCGATATTTCTCCCTTCCCTTGGATAAATCAAAGACGGTGGTGAAATAAACGACTTACGATTCAAGTTAACATAATAGCTTGGTATCCAATTCTCACCGCGACAGGAGTGTAACAAAATACAGCAACTATTAAAAGAAAAAGATGCTCTGATCGAGATTTTAGAGCAACATGTTGTAGAGAATCAAGAAGACCAAAGGAATTTGCTCACTCCTTTCACTTGGCAAAGGAATGACAACCCGACAACGGCTCAAGAGCCCCGGTCAAAGAAAAGGAAAATACCAGAACCAGCACCTGAGCCCTCCTCAGAGAGGACTCAGGATCCATAAGTTTAGGCATTTCCTTTTACAACACTTTGTAAATTACTGTATTTCCATTTCCGCAATCTTTGCATTCAATAAAATGGGGTTTTCCCCACTGTTTGATATTTGCAATCCAGTTGTCGAAGTTTCTTTTGATTAACAAAAAAAAATTAATTAATTAGTCATTGCATATCATTCATCATTCGCCCATAACACGTTCTTCTTCCCTACGAATCTCACGTTTGTGTCTCGATTCTAGAGTCAAACTGTCTCATTCGTACAATACTCGGGCCAATCGTCAAAAGAAAATGGATGATCTCGAGGAAGAGAATAGAGGGTTGAGAGAAGAAATCGACACTCTGAAAGAAGATCTGAGGAAACATCACAATGACATGGAATCTCTGGCAGCAGCCCATATGCAACAACAAAGGACTGTGATCTCAGAGATCACATCTACACCCATAGTGGAAAAGTATGATCCTCGGTATAACATGCTAAAAGATCGTCCCTGGGGCATGCCACTCAACTATATCCCGGAAGGATATATTCCGCCAAACATGGAAGATCCGGAAACTGCAGCAGGAGCCGCTGGGCCTGAAGGTTACAAACTTCGGGAAAGCGAAGATGCAAGGGGCATGACAACACCTCTTGAAGGTTACAAACTTCGGGAGAGGGAAGCACAAAGAGTCACTGCCGTAATGAATGTACCACCACCCGTGGTACACACTGTCCCGGAAGGACAGATTCCATAGATACCTTCTGGTGGAAATGAAAATATGAATGATAAAATTAAGGAATTCTAGGAACAGTTCCTGGAGATGCAGAAAGAACTGCAGGCCATTCGCGGTCAGGATCTATTTGGAAAGGACGCCGCAGACCTTTGTTTGGTCCCCAATGTGAAAGTTCCGCTCAAATTCAAGGTGCCCAAATTTGAAAAATACAAGGGTAACTCTTGCCCTCAAAGTCATTTAGTGATGTACGCTCGGAGGATGTCAACACAGACAGAGAACCAATAGCTACTGATCCATTACTTCCAGGATAGTTTAACCGGTGCCGCACTCAAACGGTACATGGGTTTAAGCCGCACTAAGATCGTCACTTTCAGAGATCTTGGAGCTGCCTTTGTTCAACTGTATAAGTATAATCTGGACTTGGCACCGGACAGAGATCAACTCAGAGCCATATCGCTGAAGGATAAGGAAACCTTTAAGGAATATGCTCAGAGATGGCATGAAATTGCCGCCCATATTTGTCCATCTCTGGAGGAAAAAGAGATGACAAAGATCTTCTTGAAAACCTTGAGCTCATTTTACTACGACATAATGGTTGCCAGTGCGCCCAGTGACTTCACCGAGATGGTGAGCATGGGAGTTCGTCTTGAGGAAGCTGTCCGAGAAGGACGTTTAATTAAAGATGATGGACCATCAAGCAGTACTAAAAGATACGGTAGTGTTTTCCCTAAGAAAAAAGAGCAAGATATTGGCAACATCTCTCTCGGAAAGCAAAGGCGACGTTACCAACCAGTAGCAGTTGTAACTCCTGCTATTAACACTGCGCCTGTTCCAACGTATCAACCTCAGGTTGCTCAGAGCTAACCGATTCAACAACAATATCAGTAAAGGACACAACAACCTCTTCAGCAGGCTCTTCCTCAGTACAACAACCACCGTACAACGCGACCACCAGGGTTTGACCCTATACCAATGTTGTACGCAGAACTGTTTCCGTTACTACTGCTCAAGGGACACGTCCAAACCAGGTCACCTCTTCCAGTACCGAAAAATCTGCCTTTTTTGTTCAAGGCAGATCAGACTTGTCCTTACCATCAAGGAGGGCCAGGGCATAACATAGAAAATAGTCTTAGCTTCAAATCTGATGTGCAAAAGCTTGTCAGGAGCGGGGTCTTATCCTTCAAGGATACAAATCCAAATGTTTAGACGAACCCGTTGCCTCAACACGAGAAAGGTGCAGTCAATTTGATAGAGGGAGAGTCTAACCACAACTATCAAATTCATGATGTACTCTTATTAAGGGCTAATATGGTCAAGATGCATCGCAGACAGAGCGGATATGGGCATGTACCATCTCATAACTATCTCCAGTGTGATATCTGCTCTAAAGACAATCAAGGATGTTTTATGGTGCAATCAACTCTACAGGAACAGTTGGATCTCGATTGGATCCAGGATCACAGAATTCGTGGGGTAAACATGACTTATACGAATTCCAACATCATTCAGAACCATGACATTCGTGCGATGAATGTCAACTTGGTGGCAATGCACTCAAGGCAAAGCCAACATCATGATTTGCCACAACACGATTATGATTCCTGTCTGATTTGCTCGGTAAACAATCAGGGATGCTCTTTTGTACAAGAGGCCCTCCAGCGTCAGATGGATCTTGGATGGATCCAAGACTACCGTGATAAGAATACCTATCAGATCAACATGATTCAAATTTTTGATATTCGCTTTATGAATACCAGCTTGGTGGAGTTACACGCTAAGCAAGTCCAGCTTGGTTTTCTGACTTCGCACGACTATCAAAACTCTAAAGTGTGTCGTGAGAGTAACCAAGGTTGTGCACTCGTTCAAGGGATACTTCAACACTTGTTAAACCCCTGGTGACTTCCAATCTATCTAGATGAAGACACACAATAAGTCAGCATGATCGATGGGAACCCTACTAGGCATCAAAGTCAGGATGTTCGATCAATGGAAACCGATCTAGTGAGGTTGCACTGCATTCAAAACGGACGTGGCCGGGTGCCACCATACAACTACGAGCGCTGTAGAGTCTGCTCGGAGAATAATCAAGGATGCTACCTCGTGCGAGCAGCCCTTCAAAGTCAGTTGGACCATAAGGAAATTCAACCATGGTCAAGCTCTGATTCAATGTCAAATTATCATCTTGGTCAAAGCAGGGATGTTGTCTTAATCCCTAAGCGAGAAGTGGCCCAAGATGTGTACGCCATAATCCCTTTACTCCGTGAATTAAGAGTTCCTCTTGATAGTGGAAAGTTTCTCAATCTCAAACCGATTGAGGCTGGTTATGATGGTCAAAAAAATCATAAGGCTTCTGTAGTTATCTATCTTCCAGGACCAGTACCGTATAAATCTGATAAAGCTATCCCTTACAAGTACGGTGCAATAACAGTTGAGAATGGAAAAGAAGTTCCATTACCTTCTGTCGTGAATATTGCAGCATCAGTCGAGTAACACGGAGCGGTCAAATCTTTAACCGAGGAGTTGGAGAACCTAGCAAAGAAAAGGAACCTCAAACAGAAATTCCTAATTAACCGGTCGGTCAGTCCAGTGGTCTCGGCCTTTCAACAAACAACGATGAGATGTTGAAGCTCATCCAAAGGAGTGAATACAACATTGTTGATCAACTATTGTAAACTCCTTCAAAAATCTCTGTATTATCTCTATTACTCAGTTCCGAAGCTCACAAGGAAGCTCTGCAGAAAGTCTTAGAGCAAGCCTTTGTGGAACAATATGTAACGATAAGACAATTCAATAGCATCATCTCCAACATCACTTCCTGCAACAATTTGGGGTTTAGTGACGAGGAACTGCCAGAAGAAGGAAAAAGTAACAACATGGCACTCAATATTGCACTCAACTGCCAGGACGATGCTTTAGCCAGCGTACTGGTAGACACTGGATTGGCTCTGAACGTTATGCCGAAGTCCACATTAATGCGACTATCATTAAAAGGATCCCCGATGAGGGGCAGTGAGGTCATTGTCAAAGCATTTGACGGATCTCGGAAAGCAGTTATCAGCGAAGTCGATCTTCCCATAACTATCGGTCCTCACACTTTCCAAGTAACTTTCCAGGTCATGGACGTCCGGGCAGCATACAGATGTATATTAGGAAGACCTTGGATACACCAAGCTGGGGCAGTCACTTCGACACTTCACCAGAAACTGAAGTTCGTCAAGAACGACCAACTAGTCACAGTCTATGGAGAGAAAGCCTTGATCGTGAGAAACTTATCGTCATCCACTTATGTAGAACCAGAGGAGGTTATAGGAACCCAGTTCCAAGCACTTTCAGTGAGCAATGAGAATCAATTAGAAAAAGGAACATTGATTTCCTCATAGCAGGACGCTCTCAAAGTAATCGAGAGTAACAACGCAAAGGGATGTGGACAACTTGTCATTCCTACTGATAACAAAACAAAGAGGGGTCTTGGTTTTTCCTCAACCTGTACCTAGACTGCTACTAACAATGAAAGTCTTCATCCAATTCAGGACTTCTTCCACAGTGGAGGTTTCCTTCACCCAGTGCCTCAGGAAGTGCATACCATCAACGAGGGTGACTCCTCTGGCACAGATGAAGAGTGGAAGTCCTACCTTAACGTGGACGGTTATATGTCTCAGGAAGAGGTTCCTAGGCCATTTTGCTATCCCGCACAGAGTTCTAGATTTATACCAAGGTCAGATGTCAAGATGATATACGTAGATTGTGATCCTGAAGGATGTCGTGCTCCGCCAAACTCATTAGAGGAAGACACTCTGATGAAAGATAACTTTGACCACGACTATTATGGCCCAATGGATAGCCTACCTATCTGGCAGCCGTACCCAGGAGACTTGGGGCAAAAGAGTCAGCCGAACGATACATATCAACTAAGTATTATCGAAAAGAATACCTATGTCCCCACCACGTCGTAGGATCAACACTCAGGATATTCTTAACCTATCCAGCACGATGATGAATTTGCAAAACTTGCAGGACTAGAATTCATCAACTATGCTTTTCCTGAGGTCAACGTCAACGAAAGAGATGACTCCTCCAGTTCCAAAGAAGTGTAGGGCACCTTAGGACAACCAAGTGCCAAATTCGACTACTTGGTCAAGTACACCGCTCCCGAAAGCTCTCGTATCAGGCTCGAAGACATTCAGCCAACTGGATGGGGAGATTTACCTGAGAGTACAAATAATATTCAAGATACGACAGAGGAGTTAGTTTATGATAACTCTGCTTGGGAAACAAATTCCAACGATCCTGCTCCACCAGAAATTAGCGTCATTTCTGAAGACCAGTCAAGAAAGAAGGTACCATACTTTGTGATTCACCGAGGAGTTCGCCGCCAATGGGTTGCTGTCGATGTTCCGAAAGTCGTTCATAAGTCTAAGTAATTGTCGTCTTTATCTTAACCTTTCACCTTGCCCAGGTGAAACGGTTGTTTTGATAGGGCTCACTTTCTGTAAATTTCTCTCTTCGCTTCGTCCAAAGCGAATGAGTTTTGTTTTATAGGGTTGTATTTCAAGAATCGACCGAATCATAAATAAAATAACGTCATTCTGTAATTTCCGCATTTATTGCTGTTTTCTCTTTTCGTTTTTTCTGAAAATGGTAATCCTAAAAAACAACTCAATAATAAAAACAAGCAGTTTTCCAAAGAAAATACACTGCACACACTCTTGCATTCTCTCTATCTCTTCTAAAAACAAATCATCACGTTATGCAAATTGCTTGTTTAAAATCCCATTGAAACGTACGATCCAATGCCTTTTCCCAACTTTGAATTCCCGGTATTTGAGGCTGAAGAAGAAGATGACGACGAAATTCCAAAAGATATCTCCCGATTACTCAGACAAGAGGAAAGGTCAAATGAACCTCACAAGGAGCCGTTGGAAACGGTCGACTTGGGTTCAGAAGAAGAGAGAAAAGAAATCAAGATTGGGGCATTGCTCAGTCCAACTGTCAAAGAAAGTTTGATAAAGCTTCTCAAAGAGTTTCCCGATGTGTTTGCTTGGTCCTATCAGGACATGTCAGGGTTGGATACTAGCATCGTGGAACATCATCTACCGTTAAGATCAGAATGTCCGCCAGTAAAACAGAGGCTGAGACGAACTCATCCAGACATAGCCATCAAAATCAAAGAGGAGGTACAAAAACAGATTGACGCGGGTTTCCTCGCCACCTCAGAATATCCTCAATGGCTAGCCAACATAGTACCAGTTTAGAAAAAGGACGGAAAGGTCACAATGTGTGTAGATTACAAAGATCTAAACAAGGCCAGCCCAAAGTACGACTTTCCTTTACAACACATTGACATGGTGGTAGACAGTACATCAAAGTTCAAAGTATTCTCCTTCATGGATGGATTCTTGGACTATAATCAGATAAAAATGGCGCCGAAGGACATGGAGAAAACTTCATTCATCACCCCATGGGGCACTTTTTGTTACAAGGTAATGTCGTTCAGTTTGAAGAACGCCGGGGCAACCTATCAAAGGGCCATGACTACTCTCTTTCATGACATGATACACAAAGAAATTAAGGTATATGTCGATGATATGCTTGCCTAATTTAAGAAAGAAGAGGAGCATGTGACCCACATGTCAAAGCTATTCGAGCGGTTGAGAAAGTACAAACTCCGCTTGAATCCCAACAAGTGCACTTTCGGTGTCCGTTCAGGGAAACTTTTAGGGTTTATCGTCAGCCAGAAAGGAATTGAGGTTGATCCTGACAAGGTCAAGGACATTCAAGAAATGCCTTCTCCAAAAACTGAAAAACAAGTCAGGGGTTTCCTGGGACGTCTGAACTACATTTCCAGATTTATATTCCTTATGACCGCAACATGCGCGTCGATCTTCAAACTACTCAAGAAGATACAATCATTTCTCACTGATTCTCGGGGCAAGTGGGCTCCGAATTATGACGGCCCCTATGTGGTCAAGAAAGCTTTCTCAGGCGGTGCCTTGAGACTCGCAACCATGGATGGAGAAGAATTTGCCTACCCCACAAATGTTGATGTAGTCAAGAAATACTTCGCCTAAATAAAAAAAAAACGTCTTGGTGGATTGAAAACCCGAAAGGGCGGTCGAGGCAAAAATTAGAGACATGATCGAAAATCATCCCGATGGATTGGAAATCTCAAAGTACAATCCAGGCAAAAATTAGGGATTAATGGCAAGTAACTACGTCCAGTAAAGGGGTAAATCCTGCAGTAGCAGTCATACCATCCATCAGGAAAACTCCAGTCAAGGTCATCTTCGACAGAAGCTCAGGATGTCCAGAATTCAAATTTGGTAGAAGGATAGCATTCGTTATGTTTCAATGTAGCCCTGTTCCCTTAAATTACCATTTTCTAAACTTTGTAAATACTCTATGGAATCATGCGCTTGGCTGATTTCCATCCTATCAATAAAGTTTGAGCCCTTGTGCTTTTGTTTGCAATTCTTATTTGTTTTAGCTTTACAGAATGACATTTTAACATGATTAACGATTCTTGAAATAAAACAAAAATGAATTTACTTGTAAATTTTTTTTTTCTGCTTTAAAATAAGGATGGCAATTCTTTTGACTGTTGAACATCGAAAGGACATCGATTGCTTCTCCAAAGGTACTCGAGCTTCAAAGTGTAGAATCAAAGTACTCCTTCTAAACCAGTATGCCTGAACGAAGGATCAACTGTGTCAGATGCGAATATTCCATCTGACACCCCGACATAATTCTTACCTCCTAAGCCCGACCAATGTGTTCCCCACAGGGACTATCTCTCCTAAGCAAGGCAGAATTGCTATCTTGGACCGTACGGTACTTCTTCGACCCCTGCAGTGGCCGAGTATCCAGTCGTGTTCATCTATTAGTCTGTATGTCGCATCAGTTTTGTCAGCATGAACATACATACATCATGCATTATTGATTTACATTCATATTCATATTACATCACTATCACTCTAGTCGGTCTTATACCCTAGTGATAAAAGTCTTCTTAACCGAGTTGTCAGTTATTTCCTCGTCAGGAAATGTTGCGTTTGAACAATCTCTCCCCTCCAGTTTATTTCTGGGATGAAGTTGGTCCTCGACCACTTTGATAACTTGAACCTCTGAAAGACCAAAAGACCTTCGACAAATGTCACTCTTCGCCATTGAATATGATATCTTCGCTTTCTCGGATTAAGGAAAATCCCAGAGAAAGCCTCGCAACCAAAGGCTCTCAGCAACACATTGGTTTTTCTCCTAATATAGGCAATGTTAATGAAGTCATCAGCACCTTAAAATTGGGGTACATTGTATGGCATTTCTTCGAGAAGGTCTCAAAGAAAAGTATGATGTAATATCCCTAAGTGGAAAACAGTATCTCAAGAGACTCGTTTTTCCCAGTAGAGTCGACAAATGGCGTCTCCAAACAGAGAAGTTTGTGCACCTCTACAACTCAGATGAATGGGTTCCCCAGCAAGTCTGACATCAAAATTTTTTCCTATCAAATGGCATCTCCCCAGGAAAATTCGGCAAGAAGTTTGCAGAAAACTGCTACACATAGCGTCCCTTGTCAAGAAAGTTTATTGACAAAAGAAACTTAGACCAGTTCCTTGGTAGGAAACCAGAATCGAGGGGAAGTTTATTTCAGAAACTTAGACCAATTCCTTGGTAGGAAACCAGGATCGAGGGGAAATTTATTTCAGAAACTTAGACCAGTTCCTTGGTAGGAAACCAGGATCGAGGGGAAGTTTATTTCAAAAACTTAGACCAGTTCCTTGGTAGGAAACCAGGATCGAGGGGAAGTTTATTTCAGAAACTGAGACCAGTTCCTTGGTAGGAAACCAGGATCGAGGGGAAGTTTATATCAGAAACTAAGACCAGTTCCTTGATAGGAAACCAGGATCGAGGGGAAGTTTTACCTTTTCTAAGCATCATTGCTTAGCGAAAAAAGGTGGATGAGCAAACTTCCATCATAACCACCATCAAAATTTCGGGTATTCCGATATTTAATCCTCTTGCACCCTGAATGCCCGAATACCTTCGCCATTCACACCTTCGGGTCCAAGAAGATTAAATAGGGGCATCTGTCATACCCCAAAATTTGACCACCAAGATTTCCCATCATTGTGTAAATCATCATCACAATATGGATGAACATCATGCCTCACTAATATCCTCAGAGATGTTTGAGCATCCACCAAAAACAAGAATTAGGGTTTCAAGCCCTCTCATAGCATTTAGACAAAGGATCAATCAAGAATTGACATGATCTTCAACTTGCATAAACTCTCCAACCTCCATAAAGAATCAAGAGGACTCACACATCAAGGATTAAGCACAAGGTTGCAACATTCCAAGTGGATCAAGCCTCAAGATCGCCAGTGTCACCAAATTAGGGTTTTGGTCGACCAGGGCCTCCAGATGGAAATTTTCCTCTGGGCATGAGCCAATGCATCAAAAGACAACCTAAGATACTCCATGAGACCTCATGGATGCAATCATCAAGTCAATTTAGCCTCAGGGGATCCATTTATCAAAAATCAGGAATTAGGGTTTCTTGACCTAATTCACCCCTAAGTTGACTTTTGGGACAAAACATGAGCCAAAGACCTCAAGACATGATTTGAGGGTCTCCAATACACCATATTGATCCATTTGCAACAATGGATTGATCCAAGAAGCTTGGTTCACAAGTTTCAATTTCATCTTAACCACAATTAGGGTTTTGAAGAAAAAGTCAACTGTATCTTTGAATTTTGACCAGGACATGCTCCCCAAACCTTGGGACATGATTCAATACTCCCTATATCACCTATGGAATCCATCTATTAAGTTTGATTTAGGTCAAGGACTTAATTTCATAGAGGATCGCATAGTTTAGATTTCATCTGCTGAAAAAGTCAGCTGTACAAAAAGTCAAAGTTTGACTTTTTGATTTTTTTGGTCAACCAAGGTTCCTTAACCCTAAAATGATGTTAATGTGTGATTGGAATCATCATTCATCAAGAAAAACCAAAGAAAGTGAGATAACTGGTAAAAGGGGTAACCATCAAAAACTTAGAAATTTTCTAAGTTATGAAACAAAGTGGCTAGGGTACCAACTTCCAAGGATCATAACTTGAGATCCAAGCAACCATTTTGCATGATCCAAAGATGGATTTGTAGCTCTCATGGCATACTTTAAAAGTGTCAACTACACCTCATTCCAATTCCTCATAGATTTCAAGTTATGATTGGATAAAAATCACTAAAAACATGAAAATACATTTTTCCAACACTTAGACAAAATTATGTCCAAGACAGATTTTGTTGAAAACACCAAAACTTGGGGTATTTTTCCACGCAGCTGCAAGTTGAACCAATTCAAGATATAAACATCAAAGTTGTTGTACATATTGCCTACAATCGAAGGAACTCATTGACATGAAACAACTCAGCTTGAGCCAAGAGTTATGGCTGCTGCAACACACCATGGCAAGGCTATCATGAAAAACCAATTTTCAAGTTTTCTTGCTTCACATGATTTCTGAGTCAAGGCTTAAGATCTTTATGCCACTTGTATTCAATCTGATCAAAATGCATCTGATCCAACCTGCTAAGTTAGGCCAAGAATGCTTCAAAGCTCATCCTTTGGCATGATGAATAGTTGAACAAATCCTTGGAATTCAATGGCAATTTAATGCAAATAGTGCACTTTCAAGATTCTGATCACTTGTAGTCAAGATGCCCTAATAAACAACAATTAAAGTGACTGAGGAATGTGGAATCGGTCAAGGCATAGCTAATCTATTTGGGGCAGTCGTTACACCTAGTGCAAGAGGCATTTATGCCAAGCCAAATCCATTTGAATGTGATCTGATCCAGCAGCCATTCACTATTCCTCCAAGACAAGAGTTGATCCACTATAAATAGAGGTCCTAACTGATCATTCAAATCACACCAAAGCAGCTTGCAACATTGTTTTCTCTCATTCTCTCCTTAATTGTCAAAACTCCATATTTTGAGCAAACACTATCGGGTTTTGAGTTGCAGCCTCAAGCAACTTAAACCAACTTCTCAAACACATCACATATGATGTATATGAGATGTTAAAACACTTAAACCATCTCTGTAACACCTCTATCACAAAATCACTCTTCAACTAGTCCATTATACATCCATTCGGCAACTTGGATACCACAACTTGATCTAAGCAATTTCCAAGAGGTCCAAAGGTTGAAATCTACTCCATAACATCCATTGGAGCTGTAGAGATCATCAAATCACTTCAGAAACACCTGAATCAAAATCTCAATCTTCAACCTACTTGTTATGCAGTTGGACTCTTCCAACTTGATCCAAAGATTTTCAAAGTGTTCTAAGGCTTGCAATCCACTCAACAACATCCGTTGAAGCTGTAGAGGTTATCAAATTACTTCTGGAACACCATTTGTGCATAGATTCAATCTCACCTGCAGCAAGGTAAGCCTCAAAACTCTCATAACATGATCCATGCATATTTCCTTGCATGATACTTTTGCCAAATGTTTATTATCATGTTTTAAGTGTTTCCCCTCAAAAAATTTAATCATAGCACTCGCAAACATGTCTGCATGATTGCTTTTGCAAAATTAGGGTTCATACATTCATGTTGATATAACTTGCTGCACACTAAAAATAAATGAAATCAAATATTGCCATCATGTTCCTTGTTAAAAAAACGCATGAGTTTGGTGTTTGAATCATGTCAAATGATTAAGAAATGAGTGAGATAGAGAGCTTCACACATCTGAGCTTGAGGTTGAAGATGGCCATGGCGCCATGCTTTAGAAATCCAACCAAACTTGCCTTATATTTTTTCCTTGCCATGTATATTATGAATTGGCATTGCGCCCCAGTGGTTGATCAACTGGTTTGTATGTACTAGCGAGTGAAAGGTCTGGGGTTCGAATCCCCCTCGCCCCAGACCTCTTTTTTTATCACTTTTTCCACTTTTTATTATTTTTCATATTATTTTTATTAATGATTTGAAAAATTAATTTCTCATTCAATTTTAATCATTTTTGGTTGATTCTTTTTCTAAAAAATCACAAAAATAATAAAATACTTTATTCTACAAAAAAATAAAATTTATATTATTTACTTAATATAGTTGGTATTTTTGTGAATAAATTCATTTTTAATTGTTTTAAACATTTTAAAATTGAATATTCATCTTGAAAATCAAGACCAAATGAGTTTTAAATCATGTTGTGGTTAAAACCTCATTTTTCAAACCTTAACCAAAAATCCAAGTGGTTTATTTAAACTTATTTGGTACTTTTTTCATTTTTTATTAATTTTCTTTGAAAAATTACTTTTAAAAAGTGAAAATTAGGGTTTCTTTGATTTTTAATCATACTCAAAATATTTCAAAACTCTTTGGGCCTCTTGACAGAGTGTAAGTCCCACCTCTTTGTAAATAAAATAGTTTGGGCCTCAGTGTATTGTATAAGTCCCGATACAGTTTCAGAAATTCCGACGTAATTGTCGTTTTCAAACTTTTTCAACTGGGCCTCTCCTTGAGTTGTAAGCCCCATCCTTTTTCTTAAAAAACACTTTGGGCCTCTAATAGAGTGTAAAACCCAATCCCCTTTAACCAAAACCATTTTGGGCCTCAGATATTGTATGTCCCGACACGATAAAAAAATCTCGGCGCGATCGCCAGTTTAAAATCACCTGGGCCTCTCCTTGAGTTGTAAGCCCCATCAGTTGTACAAAAACACTTTTGGGCCTCTAATAGAGTGTAAGACCCATTCCTTGTAAATAAGATACCTTGCTGGGCCTCAGACATTGTATAAGACCCATTGTGTTGTCAAAAACCTCGGCGCAATCGTCGTTTTCAAATAAACCATCTGAGCCTACCCTCGTGTTATAAGTCCCATCTTTATTTTTCAAAATAATCTTTCGGCCTCTCCTTGAGTTGTTTGACCCTTACCTTTGTACAGAAAACCTCTTCGGGCCTCAGTCGTTGTATAAGTCCCGATACAATATTCAAAACAACGGTGCGATCACTGTTAAACCTTGGGCCTCTCTTTGAGTAGAAGCCCAACAATCTTTTCAATTTTCCTTTTAATTTAGATTCAATATACAATTTTTATCAAAACTTTCTTTAATTTCTTTAAATAACTAACAAAATAGCATGGAAGCTTGCTCACCTGTAAGTTTTTATCCGCTTTCATTTACTCGCTTTAATATAGATAATTGTATTGTGGGAAGCTGCACATGGTTAGTCTTCTTTCATTCTTTTAAATACATGTCAAATATATATAACTGTATTGTGGGAAGTTGCGCATGGTTAGTCTTCTTTCATACTCCTTTAAATACTTGTCATACATCAACTGTATATATACCAGTATAGTTATTTAGAGTTTTCCCCGGTAACTAGGTAAAGCCATGTTGGTCACTCTTAAATACAAACAAAACTAGATCCCCATAGGATTTCCAGATACAGTCTTCCCTTCTCTTGGGGTTAATCAATATGGAACAAAGAGAAAGGCAGTATTCTCGGTGAACCTTTTCTCAGACTGTCACCCTTAGAAATTGTCAAAGAAATTCTACTCCCTGGAGTTGATCTATTCTCCGTGAATAGCATCTCTTGAGTTTCTTCCAAATACTCGAACTTTCCTGGAATGATCTCTTCTCTGTGAATTGCATTTGTTGGGCTTCATACAAGGACCCTCACGACCTCTTAGAGGTATAGGATAGAACTTAGTCCTCCTTTGCTAGAGCTGTCTTTCTAAAAAGAGTCACAAAAGCCCTCAGACCAATTTTAGGGTTGATACTCATCCCTTAAACGAGTCGGCCTCCTCTTGGGCATTGTACAAAGATAGACCACACTAATAGACTTGGACAGTCTAAATCTCCTTGAGTCTCAAAGACATTCTCAAGTGCCCTACAAACATAGGAAGAAACCTTAGATTCTTGATTAATCTCCAGCAAGAGTTAAAACTTGTGGGTTCTAAAACCCAGTCTCTCTCCTAAAATCCCCAAGCCACGGCTAGTTTATCATCATATAACCCTATCCAAAATCAGAACCTCAAGGTGTCTGATCCATCAATTCTTCTGCATTCCCCAGCAAGAGTTGATTCCCCACTTGGACCTGCCTCGTGATCTCAATAATTCCCAGTAGAAGATAGCCTCCTCTTAGGCTTTGTATAATGATCCTTTCCTCAGGAAAGTTAGCCTCCTCTTGGGCTTTGTACAATGATTCTCCCCAGCGGAGCTAACCTTTTCAGAATCTCTTGTTGAGTCAATCACACTTTCAGACTCTCTTGTTGAGTCAATTACTTTCTAGACTCTCTTGTTGAGTCAATCACCTTTTCAGACTCTCTTGTTGAGTCAACCACTTTTTAGACTCTCTTGTTGAGTCAATTACTTTTCAGACTCTCTTATTGAGTCAACCATTCTCATAGACTCTCTTGTTGAGTCCGTCAACTTTTTGCACTCTCTTGTTGAGCCAACCCTTTTTAGCCTCAATCTCGGGCTTCATACGAGACATATAAAAGCACTCTCTTGTTGAGCCAAACCCTTTTCGCCTCAATCTTGGGCTTTATACAAGACAAATATGTTCCCCAACGGAGTCAATTCCTCTCAACCTACTTTTAAGCTTTGAGAAATAATATCCTCAGTCGAGTCGATCTCCTTTTAGCCTTAGTCTTGGGCTTTATACAAGACAGATAGAACACTTTCCCCGGAAAAGTCAAACTGATAGCCTCCTCTTAGGCTTCATATAATGATAACCCCAAAGAGTCAGTCTCTTTTTTGCTTCCGTCTTGGGCTTTGTACAAGACACCAATATATCCACTCTCTTGTTGAGTCGGTCTCATGCAACCTCCTCTTAGTCTTTGTATAAGGACTTCCCTAGTAGAGTCAATCAACCTCTTAGCTTCAACCTTGGGCTTTGATCAAGGCACACAAAAATCAACAATCTCTCTCTAGAGATGACAAATTCTCTTTCAGTCAACCTTTTAGCTTCAATCTTGGGCTTTGAACAAGATACAAATAAACCTTTTAGCTTCAATCTTGGGCTTTGAACAAGACACCAAAATATCTTTTTCCTCAGTTAGAATAGGAGGAACTACGATTGCTCTGATTTCCCTGTTTCGTTTAAACTGGAATACGTAGGCATAAGATTGTGAAATCTTAGCGAGCATACTAATAAAAAACACTAGGTCCAATACCTACATACATCAATCAAAACTTAGGTCCAGCACCTTACCAAAAACATCAACAAAAACTCACTCACTCTCTCATACTTCCCAAGAAACTTTCCCAACCCATTAACAGATAAACACCATCAAGTACAAAGCAAAACCTAAAGCTAATATCCTCTGGATAACCATATATAGGATGGGTAATTGACAACTACCCATTGTATAACCTGACACCGACTCCTCGAATCTCTTTAAGCGTTTGTTCAGTTAAACATTCGCGTGCAAGGTTGGTTTTAGATAGCTTCTCTTTCCCTTCCAGCTTCATGGGATAAATAAGAAATCAGAAAGTAGCACCCCCTCCTACCATTGCGGTGAGGAAAACCCAGCGATAAGGTGGTCGCGTCACTGACAAAAACGCTCGCTACACATGAGATTAAGGAGTGGTAAGATAACCAAAAAAGAAGCTAAGAAACCAATGAGGAAATACGCTAGAAGAATGGTTTCTCCCATCAATAATAATGGAGAACAACCATCTAACAACACGGGGGGCATACACGGTCACTGCGAGTTTGACTGAGCCAGTTGCCTCTATGGCTAGCATGATGGTCATGCCATCAACGACGGTCTTACCATCAACGACGGTGTTTACCTTGAAAACTGATAAACAACCGCTGGTCTACAAAAAAATGATTTACTTACAGGATCAATCAGTGAATCCTAGGACATGTGCTTTTGTTAAAATTATATTTGAAAGTCTATGAACATTTTGACAATGCCCATGATTGAAGAATGTTGTTTAAAGTTTTTAAAGTTAAATTGCAGAATTTGTAAAGGAATTGCAATAAAGAACTTCAAAGTAAATTGCAATGAAAAAGGAATTGATAAATTGAAAATAACTTCAATTGAAATAAAAATATGGTGATTCACACGTACATTCTCAACGAACTCTTTTCTCAACACACTTAGATACTTTGAGTAATTTGTGAGTATTTGTACAATGATTAAGCACATGAAATCCTATACACTAAGACACTTATTTATACTACATCAAAAATAACCGCAATCAACGGTCTTTTCTCCAGAAAATGACATGTTTCACTTGCAGGTCTTCAATTCGCCACAACTTTCCACGCGTCACTTTTGAGAAATAGATAAGGACAAAAGACAATTATCATCCTTATTCAAAATTCAAAACCTTTGTCGAACACAACCTCAGTACTTCTTCCGTCGAAACTGCAATCTACGTTCAGAAATATTTCCATGTCTTGAACCAGGGTATCATTCTTACGCAGGAGGAACCTCTTCGACTAGAATCTTCAATAGTGCTTCTGTCGAATCCAAAATATCTTTAAAATGTTTCTTTTGCTTGTCATAATCAATCAAACCTTGGCGTCGAAATTCCCAACCAACAAATTGCCCCCCAAAAATGTCGTTTTCAACTAAAATGGAGAAAAAGACATTTTTTGAAAGTTTTGTTCGACGCCATAAGCTTTTTGTCTGCTATGACGTCATAGTCATCATGACACCTTTTCTCAAACGTCTTCTCAAAACCATGCGCGAATCTTTATTGCAATCATCACGCTCCTAGTTCCTAGGAGATCGTGGGATAACTTAACTGCCACCATCCTATCGTTTACTCTCCGACTGGCACGTGTCCCACTTTCTCTTCAACCATCAATGCTTGAAGTAAACCGCTTCACTTCATCAGCCTATAAATAGTGAACACCAACATTTCTTCAACTTTTTCCCTCTTCTAAATCTTTCTTAGCAAGAACAAACTTCCTTACGAACTTTTCATCTTTCACAAACACAAATCGTTTCTTCTTCAATCTTTGCTGCATCAATGGCGTCTTCTACCAAAGCATCCAAAGATTCCACCATGACCACGAAAGAATCCAAGAAATCAACTGAACTTCCTTCAGTTCATAAGATCTTGGGCCCAACAGTCGTGGGTAACCAACAGTACATACCCGAGCCTCCACTTGAAGAAGAAAAAAGAAGAATCTACCAATCTCATATATTAATTCCTATTTCTGCTACTAGTAAAACACATGCTATGTTAGGTCCCCTATCAAACCTTTCTGCTAACCCTGCTAGACTAAGGGAATTTTTCCCCACATACAATCGCTATAAACCCATAGCGAATGCGCAAAGACCTAGGGCAAGTGAAGATATTAAAGCTGATGAAAAACTAAAAGTTGATAACCAAGGCTCGCCTTCGACTGAGGTCTCTAAAGAACCCATTAATCTAGAATATATGAATAATAGTTTTAGGGCGTTTTGATCATGCCCCTTATTTAAGGATCCTTCATACTACTTAGCCTGGCTAGAGAAGATAGAAAAAGTAAAATCCCAATTCTGGAAAAATATGGGTATCTTTGACATGATTCAGCAGTCGAAAGTTGGACTTGGTTATTGCCAATCCATGCTAGTTGCTGCTTTGTACTCATGGGATAGCACTCATAACAACTTCCATATTCCTTGTGGAATGATGACACCTACCCTCTTTGACATTACTGCCATCACAGGGCTCAAACCAATTGGGGAAACTTATGACCCAAACTTTATGGCTGAAGACTCTATTGGTTTCGACACCACTAAAGTTGCTTTCACCACCTACATTGCATACTACCATGACAAGGAATCTGACGAAGTCTATGACCAAGAGCACATTGTTTTCCTTGCTCTATGGTTATTTCGCTGCGTATTCTGCTCGAGATCCCTTCAAGTGGCGAAGAGGTACTTGACCATGGAAAAACAACTACATGCTGGACATAACCTTTGTCTCAGCTAAATGATCTTGGCCATTCTCTATGAGTGTTTAGGGGAAGGCGTCATGGCCATCAAAACCATTCAGTCCTAAGGAAACTTGCTCCATTTTTGTCTTTTCTAGATGCTGCAACTATGGTTAAATGCTACCTTCGAAGCGTCTTTACCAGTTCGCAACCCCATAAATGCAGAGGCTGACGAAATAAAGAACAGAAGGGTCGAAGGGGCGCGTCTTACTTTGCTAACCCCTAGTGACGAAGGATTAAATCTTCAGCAAACCTTCACTGGGTATCTCATGATGTTTACCAAGCATTATAACTTTACATCAAACATGGCTCACTTTTCTGACAAAAAGCATATCTCTGAATGGTTCACCAGAAAGTTTCCTGCTCCGTCGAAGGACCAAGAAGCAAAATCCCTTGCCATATGGGAAGCGTTTCTCACCCCTAGGCTCTTGGCTACAAGACTTAGGCCTTTAAGACTCAAATTCACTCTCCTTAGCTATCAACCCAATCTTGTCTCTCAACAGTTTGGTCTTATTCAATTTAAACCACAACCACTCTTTGCCAAGACAAACTCATTGATTCTCTACAACATGATCCATCCAGAAGCCCAATGCAACAAATAATTGGCTCGATATACTGGCATCACGCAGTTTACTCCTGTTGCCTTTAAGACATCATTCCTTTGCACCAAAGAATTTGATACTTGGTGGAAGGATTATTATACATCAGAAGTTTTCAATGTTCCCGCCCTTACTCAACATCTAACTCATGC
Organism: Lathyrus tuberosus; assembly: GCA_022829125.1. Lineage (NCBI taxonomy): Eukaryota > Viridiplantae > Streptophyta > Magnoliopsida > Fabales > Fabaceae > Lathyrus > Lathyrus tuberosus. The sequence continues at coordinate 2,787,347 of JALAZF010000266.1, read as the reverse complement.
TTTTGCCTCTGTGCAGGAAAGAGTCAAGAAAGGTACTTCGACTCACATCAAAGAAATCCAAGCATTCCAAAAATACTTTAAAACTGCCTATAGACCTGATGATCTTAGTCTAACCATTCGTGAAGCAGCAGTTACCTTGAAAGAGAAATTCATAAAGAAACTGGAGGATTTACAACTACCTTCGTACGTTAAACCTGAACAATGGTACGAACTAGCTATTAACATGTATCCCCCAAAATTTCCTTGACTGCCAAGTGCCGAGTTCGGTGTGGCTTTTAGTCTTCCATTCCCAAACTAGTTCGTCTGTGGGGATTTTGTAAAATTCCTTCGACAAGAATCTCAAAAACGTGCCAAGCGGGTGGTTTCGACTAAGCATACTCTAGACAGCTTCAAAGGACACCTTCATATTGGGATAGAACACGTTCGTGTGGAGTCTCCAATATAAGAAGGTGTGGAATGAGAGGTTTTTTTACTCACCTCTTTCATCAATTCCTTATTTCTCCCCTCTTTTTTTTACTTATGATAATTATATTGATTTTCTTTCAGTTGTGAGGATTCCTGCCAAGAAGACTGCTACCACAGACAAGGACGTCGTCGAAGAAAAGGACAAAGACAAAACCACTAAATCAATAGCAAATGTATACTTAGTTTGTCATTACTATTCTTCTTTACACTGTCTTCATATTTTAATACCTGAGGCATCTCTCTTTTCAGGCTAGCCGAAGACCACCACCAACTCCCAAGAAAAGAAAACAAAAAGAAGCTCAAGTCCAAGTGATCGAATCAGACGATGATGATCTCTCTCCAGACACCTCAAAACAATCTAAAAAGAAGAAAAAGCAGGAAAAGATTTCTGATGCCAGTTCTCAACCAAAAACCAAAGTTGTCAAGCCTCTAGCAAAAAAGCCTCTCACTCCCAAAGTAGTTGAAGTTGATCCTGATCCAACCACTAAGGGTCAGACTGTTAAGATGACTTTTGTAACACCCTTTTCTACCCCATAATTATACACGGAAAAATACACACAAAAAAATCAGAGTAAAAATGAGGACCACCTCAAAGGGTGCACATTTGCTCAATAAACTCAAAAATGAACATTTGCTCCGTAAACATGGGTTTTCCTCGAAATATTAAAAAACCGTCAAATTAGCAGCGGAACCACCATAACCACAATAATAGAAAGGGTTTTAATAATAAAAACCATAATCCTTCAGAAATAACAACAAAATAACAACTCAACATGGTTCGACTCAACGACCCAACCCGATGTTACAATATCAGAGCAAGACCCTCTACGTCGACCAAAAGCACTAAAACTCCAAAAAGTACTCAAAGGCATCCATAGCTAAGCCTGATCACCTGCACGTTATCCACATGGAGGCAACATTCAAACAGGCAGGGTGAGTAATCACAATTCATTATAATCAATGTCATAAATCACATCAAATACAACATCATCAGGGTCATCAAAAAGCATCAAAAGTAACAACATCATAAATCACATCAAATGCCACATAAATGCAATGCACAACAAGACTCATGCATGTGGTACCGAATCGTCAAAGTCGATGGACACTAGGCCATCACCCTCCAAAGATCCCCATCAATAAGATCGATTCTATACAAGAACCGGAGCACGTCAAAATACCTCACATCCACACAATGGGATTGAAGCCACAATAGACCGAAGTCTAACCCGCTGGACCAAAGTCCTATAATCGTCAATAGACCAGAGTCTAAATGCTATGAATGCATGATACACAACGTCACTATCATCATCATCAACAAAAGTCATTGCGTGCATCATCATTCATCAAGATCTCATGTTAACCCATATCATCATTTAATCATCAAAACATCACGAATCATCATCTCATAATCATCAATATAAATCATGGTAATTCACATCAAAATAGTCATGTATCATCATCTCATAATCATCAATATAACTCATGGTCATTCACATCATCATTTAATCATCAAACATCATGTATAAACATCTCATAATCATCAATATACTCATAGCAATTCATCAAAACAGTCATGTATCATCATCACAAAATCATCAATATACTCATGGTAATTCATCAAAATAGTCACAACTCAAAACATCAAGACAACACAAGAATCATAAAACAATACGCGAACAGCAGCCATTCGCTGGAACGTTTGCTTTGCGAATCTGGAGCAAATGTTTGCTTTACGAATGATTTATTCGCTTTACGAGGTCGCGATTTCCTGCAATCGCGGCTACGCACCAGTAGCACACCAGACCCCAAAACCTTACGGGTTCAGCCCCAATTACCCCCAAAAACATCCCCAAAACATCCCTAAGGCATTATGGCACCAAAGGCACAAAACCTACGACTATTAGATCGATTTATTACACTGTCCTAAACCTCAAGATCACATAAACCTTCACAAAACCCCAATATCCCCAAAGTCCTCACAACCCTTTACCTTCGTCCTCAACCCACGAAAATATCATAGTCTCCCCAGTTTACTCATAAACCCATAAAAATCACACAAATCTCACTAATACATCATAATTTCCTCAGTTTACTCATAAACCCACAAAAATCACACAAACCTCACTAATACATCATAATTTCCTCAGTTTACTCATAAACCCACAAAAATCACACAAACCTCACTAATACATCATAATTTCCTCAGTTTACTCATAAACCCATAAAAATCACACAAACCTCACTAATACATCATAATTTCCTCAGTTTACTCATAAACCCACAAAAATCACACAAACCTCACTAATACATCATAATTTCCTCAATTTACTCATAAACCCACAAAAATCACACAAACCTCAATAATACATCATAATTTCCTCAGTTTACTCATAAACCCACAAAAATCACACAAACCCCAAAATCCACTTTAAATACATCGAATCCCTATATTGAAAACAATGAAAGGTAATACTCGTCATACCTTAGATTGTCGATTCCAAGCCTTTCTCTCTTGAGTTCTTGGAAACCTTCTCGAATCTTAAGCTTTTCCCTCTTTCCTCAGAGCTCTGGCCTTTTCCTTCTTTTCACGATCTAACAAAATGAATCATATATCTCTCAAATTCTCCTTTTTGTTAAACCTAACCCTTGGGCTTCCAAAATGGGCTTTCCCAATAATACCCTCACTAATCCTCCTTAAAAGTCCATCTTACCCTTAATTCCTCTAATATTATTTAAATTAATAATAATACTAATATATTCCATATTATATGCTATTATTTAATTAAATAACCAAAACTCCACAAAATCCCACACAATGCCCAAAACACCAAAATTCACCAAAAATCACGAATATTATATTTAAATAAATTAAATAAATATTCTTACATATTTGGGGTGTTACAACTCTCCCCCACTTAAAGAATTTTCGCCCTCGAAAGTTACCTTAAGGAAATAGAGTCGGACACGACCCCCTCAACTGATCTTCACATCTCTAGTCCAATTTTCCTCCTTTTTGGATCATCTTAATCTTCTCAGTCGTCTCTTGCATAATTCCAGGTCCGAGTACCACACTCTTGCCCGATTCATACCAACACAATGGAATCCTACACCTCCTTCCACACAAAGCTTCATACCGCGTCATCCCAATACTAGCATGAAAACCGTTGTCGTAGGTAAACTCGATCAACGGCAAATGACTATCCCATGATCCACCTCAATCCAACACACAAGCTCTTAGAAAATCCTCTAAGGATTGGACAGTCCTTTCTGTCTGACCGTCCGTCTGCGAATGATAGGCGGAGCTCATCCTCAACTTAGTACCCAAAGCATCTTGCAAACTCCTCCAGAACCTAGATGTAAATCTCGGATCTCTATCCGACACAATACTCGAAGGTATCCCATGCAACTTCACAATCTACTCAATGTACATCTCGGCTAACTTCTGCATAGAATGATTAATCTTCATCGGCAAGAAATGAGCCGATTTAGTTTATCTATCCACAATCATCTAAATAGAATAATTCCCTTTCTCAGTCTTCGGCAATCCCGACACAAAACCCATGGAAGTACTATACCATTTCCATTCTAGGATATTCAACGGTTGCATCGTACCCAACGGCTTTTGATGTTCGATCTTTGACTTCTGTCAAATCAAATAAGCATAAATGAACTCAGCAATATCCTTCTTTACATCATACCTTTCTCGATTTCTGGAACATCTGGAACACACACTCTACCTCAAAACCTCATCACACCATTCTCATCAATCCGGAATTCACCTCTGTCATCTTGGTTAATTAACGTCAATTGGTCCACCAACTTCAAATCCACTTACTGACCCACTCTGATTTCCTCCAAAATACCACTTCTCAGCTTCAACAATCCTAACTTCATACTGGAAAGAGTCTCTTCACACACCAAACTCAAATCTCGAAACTGTCCGATTACTCCCAATTCACTCACTATAAGCGTTAACATATGCAATGACTTTCTGCTCAACGCGCCGGCCACTACATTTTCTTTGCCCAGATGGTAACTCAAATCAAGGTCATAATCCTCTAGTAATTTCAACCACCTTCTCTGCCTCATATTCATTTCCTTCTGGTCGAATAAGTACCATATATTCTTATGATCCTTGAACACTCCAAATTTAGATCCAAAAGATAAGTCTCCAAATCTTCAACACAAACACCACGGCGGCCAACTCTAAGTCATGCGTAGGACAATTCCTCTCACGAACTCTCAATTGTCTCGAAGCATAGGCAACAACTTGTCCATTTTGCATCAATACTCCACTAAGGCCCATCTTCGATGCATCACAATACATCACAAAAGATTCGCTCGGAATAGGCAAAATCAACACTGGAGCGGTCGTCAACCTCTTCTTCAATTCTACAAACTATCTTCGCAAGCTACATCCCACACAAAAGCTCGACCCTTTCGAGTCAACTGAGTCAAAGGTAATGCCAACTTAGAAAAGCCCTCGATAAACTTGCGGTAGAAACCCGCCAATCCCAGAAAACTTCGCATCTCAGTAGCGGACTTCGGAGTCTCCCACTGTAATACAGCATCAATCTTAAAAGGATCAACATCAATTCCACCACTTAAAATCATATGGCCAAGGAAGCTCACTTCCTTCAACCAAAACTAACCCTTCGACAACTTCACATACAACTCTTTCTCTTTCAACACTTGCAACACAGTCCTAAAATGCTCAGCATGCTCTTCTTCAGGTTTCGAGCATATCAGAACATCGTCAATAAAACCCGCCACCAACTTATCTAAATACTCATGAAAAATTCGATTCATATACTCCATGAACGCCAGGTGCATTAGATACACCAAACAACATCGCAGTATACTCATAATCACCATACCTCGTCCGAAAAAATGTCTTCAGAATATCATTAGGCTTAACACGAATCTGATGATAACCAGACCTCAAATCAATCTTGCTAAAACACAAGCGCCCACTAATTGATCCCTCAAATCATCAATCCTCAGAAGTGGATACTTATCCTTGATCGTCACTTTATTCAATCGTCTATAATCCGCACACAACCTCATAGTACCATCTTTCTTCTTCACCAGTAACACAGGGGAACCCCGCGGAGAAACACTCGGTCGAACAACTTTATCGTAAGCAACCCTTTCGATTATTTCTTCAATCCTCCCAACTCAGATGCAGACATCCGGTAAGAAGCCATTGACACCGGACTCATACCTGGTATCAAATCCGCCGTAACCTCTACCTCACGCTCTGGAGTCAAATCACTTACGCCATCAGGAAACACCCCCGAAATTTTATAAACAAAAAGCAAAACACCAGCTTCTCCACCTTCACTAATACTCAAGGTTTCCCTCAACATAAACATCTCAGCACCATCTTACATCGACTCATCAAAACAATCTATAAGCACTTGGCTTAACTCCAAACAATTCACTACGCACACTACTTAAGCTCGCAAGACACGTCTATCCCATCCAACATGATCCCACCTATTATCAACAAGAGATTAAGGGTGATCAGTTCCTCAATTTGTTAATAAGAGCCGACTATCATGAGGCGGTACAAACTATCTTTACTAAACTATCGTAGCGTCCAACACCACACTTAGCCATCACTCCACACTTGAAGCATCTTGGAGAAGCACCATCTTCTCCCCCACTTGTTTCATTCCCAACCTGTAAATGGAAAACAAAACAAGCATCAACAGTGTTTTCAAACACATGTCGTACACTAGGGAATAGACAATATTAGACAACCTGGGCGGACGGACCGACCTGCTCTGATACCACTAATGTAACACCCTTTTCTACCCCACAATTATACACGGCAAAATACACAAAAAAATCAGAGTAAAAATCAGGACCACCTCAAAGGGTGCACATTTTCTCAATAAACTCAAAAATGAACATATGCTTCGTAAACATGGGTTTTCCTCGAAATATTCAAAAACCGTCAAATTAGCAGCGGAACCACCATAACCACAATAATAAAAAGGGTTTTAATAATAAAAACCATAATCCTTCAGAAATAACAACAAAATAACAACTCAACATGGTTCGACTCAACGACGCAACCCGATGTTACAATATCAGAGCAAGACCCTCTACGTCGACCAAAAACATTAAAACTCCAAAAAGTCCTCAAAGGCGTCCATAGCTAAGCCTGATCACCTGCATGTTACCCACATGGAGGCAACATTCAAACAGGCAGGGTGAGTAATCACAATTCATTATAATCAATATAAAAACAGGATATGCATAAAATGGCGTCATTATCATATACAACATCATCAGGGTCATCAAAAAGTATCAAAAGTCACAACATCATAAATCACATCTAATGCCACGTAAATGCAATGCACAACAAGACTCATGCATGTGGTACCGAATCGTCAAAGTCGATGGACACTAGGCCATCACCCTCCAAAGATCCTCGTCAATAGGATCGATTCTACATAAGAACCGAAGCACGTCAAAATACCTCACATCCACACAATGGGATTGAAGCCATGTCGCTCCCGAAAGATTCGCATCCAACGGTACAAACGCGAGAGTGGCGCGGAAAACACAGAGTCACCAGCAATGTGTATTTATCCCGAGAGAGGGAAAGGAAACATTGCATAAACCTGAAGAGAAAGGGGAAAAGACACGGTCATCGCAACCATAGTCCGGGTTCGGGAGTCGGTTATACGAGGTGAAGGTGTTAGCACCCCAATCATCCATCGTGACGGAGGGTGAGCTGTCCTACTATCTATGGCTGAACAAAAGAAAATGGGGATGGGGTGACTAAGACAGACTCGGTAGGACATATTCGATGCCCTAGGCCTACGTACTCCCTTAGTGCAATGGGAAAGTCAGAGTCAACGTAGTTCGGACGGGAACTGTGGGGGAAGGTTGCTCGCCAAGACAATCGCTGTCTTGTGCCTACATATCCTCCATCGGACGAGATAGAGGAATCAGAGCTAATGTAGTTCGTGGGTACGACCACAGATGGGTAAGTGTTTTTTATGAGCGACGTTAGATTCGCGTCCGGCAGTTAGGGTCGATGCCTGTTTGCGACTCATACGGAAGGTAACGTGCTCTTTTCTGAAAATGGTCTGGAACCAAACAATCCCGAAGGATAAAAATATTTGAATTTGTTTTTGTGGTTTTTAGACAGAAGTGTTTTAAGTTAGTTCATAACTTGCATTGCACCAAAGTCTAGGGTACAGGGACGAATACTTAACGAATCGTCCCAAGACAGGACGCCCGCTAAGCACTCTAGAAAGATGGGAGGAAGCCCCTCATTTCTCATTCCCCACGCTTAAGGCTCGTGCGCAATACACTTTATCTTTATTAAGTGTTTTCAAGAAGTTTTGAGATGAGAAGAGAGAAGACCCAAAGGAAACTCTAACGGGAGACTAAGAGTCCTAATGTTATCATGCATGGAGGACCTATGGTTAGTGAGGCTTAGGAGGGATAACTACCTAAAACCTAATGCTAATCCTACTCCAAGCTTAATCAAACATTAAGTTGGACTAGGTAGCTCTAAAGGGAGAGAATCCAAGACTTAAACTAGTCTTGAGATTCATGGGAGGAATAGAGTGAAAGAGAAGAATGAGAAAGAGAAGGATGAGATAAGAAACAAGATAGGGTAGCAAGCACATCATACCAAGTATGTCCAACTCACACCAAACAAAGCCTCAAAGATCATGCAAAACATCTCAAGTAAGCATGCAAAGGTAATCATGAAAGAATGCAAGCATACTTATATGAAATGCACAATTAAGCACCAATGAACTTCTTATCAAGATGAAATGAGAAAAATAAGATGAAGATGAAAGCAAGTCAGAACCAAGATCATACCATCATCAACAATTCTCATGTGTAAAAGAAAATCAAAGCATGAAACAATATTCACCAAAAAAAGCCCACAAAAGGAAACTCAAAGTCCAAACACTTAGCACATGCCAAACATGATTCATAAATTGCAAAAATAAGTCTCAAAGGACCTCAACCAGGGGTAAACATCATACCAAAAGCTCAAGCAAAGAATCATAAAGAAATTCAATCAATTAGGCATGGCAAATCAAATAGGGTTAAGAGATGTCATATGATGATCATGCAAAATTCACTTAAGCACAAATAATCAAACATATATGAAATGACATTCAGAAATTGTGGAATCAGAACCCAAATGACCTAAGTCAGAGACTAACAACATTTCAAAAGATCACACCAAAATTCAAAGATTAAGTACCTCAAACAATTAGACAAAGATCACATAGGAACCATGAACCAATATGCAAAGGAGAGGGACTAAAATGCAATATGAAAAAGGTTTTAAAAAAGTAACAAAAATATTTTTAGGAACCTCAACATGTCCTCTAACAAATGCAAAAAGAATGGGATGCAAATCATACACCAAAGATAAGAACAAAAATCAACAAGATCAAGTGTGCACAAGTGAAGTGATTCACAAAGAAATTAAACAAACAATTAATTCAGAGGCACAAAATAAAATAAAAATGGAAAATAAAATTTGCCAAAATTTAATAAAACCCTAAAGATGATTCATGATTTTTTTGGTAATTTTTTGATGTATAAAACTATTTTTAAAAATTAAAAATGAAAATGCAACAATTAAATGAAAAATAAAAAGAAAATAAGATAGCCAGGGGTGCAACAAGCAACAATCCACGTTCAAAAGGTTGGGCTGGATCAAAAGGAGGGTGTGAAAAGCAAAGAAGCCCAAAGCGCTTCTCACCCTAGACTCAGAGTAAGCCTTTTGACTCCATCATTGCCATCAGATCAATCCAATGATCCACATGCAGTCAACAAAACCAAGGTAATCAAAATGAAAGGCTCAGATTAACACGCGCATGATAATAATGATAAGCAAGCAAACACAATGATTATTCTGGACACAAAGAAGATCCACATGATAGGCATGTGACAATTTTAATGCGTTGGCGCAATCAAAACCATTAGATCAAATCAACGTGCACAAACAAATCATCAGATCAAAGATTAAACAGGATGTGTGGCTCAGATCTGTGGTACATGTTAACTAGCATGGATTAACAAACACCCAAACAATAAAATAAATGAAAATTTTAAAAGACGTGGCTGAACGTGGACCATCAGATCTGGACCACCAACGGTCCAGATTTCATCTTCTCCGTCAAAACCTCAGATCACCTAAAACATAACCAGGTGCCGGAACCCTAGCTCCGGTCACCTTCTCCGGCAAGCACAACCTCAAAATTTTCCAGAAATTGCAAAAACGTACATCATTCCACTCAGAATTCAACAAGGATCAAGAATATGCAATTTATTTCACCAGATCATTAACACACAAAGCAAATCGAAGAGATAAAGTTTAGATCTAAAAACTTCAGATCTATAATACAGCCATGATACACGTCCAAAATCACATCTAAACATATCAGCATGATCAACAACTCATGAGGAACACAATGCACACCATAAAATTAAGTTACATGATGATGAATTTCACATTAACATGAGAATTGCAGCACTTAAAATACACCAAGAAAACCCTCTGGAAGCTGCAGATCTACTCCTTAGAACCTCAAATTACAAAATAAATGCAATTAGAGCTTGGAATCGTGCTAGATCTTGAGATTTGAACTAGAACCTTCAAAACTGAATCTGGTGAAAAACTCACTCTCAACTCCAATCAGTGGTTGAATCTTGCTCTATTTACTTCACTTATCAAGAATGTGAAATAAAATCTCAAAGAAACTCCAAGGAGAGTGAGTTTCGAAGAGAGAAAGAGTGAGAACAAAATTTGGATTTCTGAGCAAATGAGAGTGCATGAGGAGTGAATGAGCGTGTGATCCTTCTTATATAGACTTGGTTAACATTTTGAGCATGATTAGGGTTTCAGTAATCCCTTGATTAAAGCTATCCAAGGTGATTTGCAAAAATGCAAGCTGTCATGCACCTCTTAATCCACATGTGCCTTGGTCATGAAACAAGCATGATTCACTCACATTTCACTTGCTGATCACAATGGAATTGAAATTGGGCCTTGTGGTTGATTAATTTGCGAGTTTCAATCCATCTTGCCAATTTGCATTATTTGAAATAAGTGAGGTATATGGCATGAAATGAATTGATTCAAAGGTCAAAAGTGGTCCTCATGAAGTGTACTAGAGTATGGCAATATGACTTGAAGCATTAGAGGTCATTACAAGTCATTTTGAACCAAAATGCAAAAGGTGGAAAAATGGAACCATGTGAAAACCTTAAAAACCACCCTTGAGTCTTTTGATCATAACTTGAGTTTCACAAATGATATGGAGACAATCTAGTACTTTTTCGAAATGGGAGAGAAAGATCTTAAGTTTTCATGTTTGAGGAAAATTCATTTGAAGCTTCCTTAATGATGAAAAGTCAAGTTGAAGATGGTTGGAAAAGTTGCCAAAAATGGAAAGTTTCAAACTATAGGCCATTTCCATATTTAGTAACTTTTGCACAAACTCTTGATTCTTGATGAATGACATGAATCTTGACATTTGAGGACCATATGAGAGCATAAGACCTTAAAAATCATGAAGAGGACCTCAAAATTCCATGGTTGACTTTCCTCCTTACAGTTGACTTTTGCTTACTTCACAAGTAAATGATCCTCTAAACATCTTCCACAATGAACCATTAGCCAAGCCTTCCTCTATGAGCACTTGTGAGCATATGAAACCCATGAGAGCATGCCTAAATCCACAAAGCCCTTCTCAAGAAGCTCTTTGAAACCAAAACCCTAATTTGGTCCCTCTGGTTAGGAGGGAAAGATTCACTTGAAATCCTTTGCCATTATTGACCTTATAAAGATATGATGAACTCCTCAAACCACCTTGAGGCTTGAGACTCCTTTGAGATGAACCAAGTACCTTGATCCCATGCTAAGAACCAATGCTATGCACAAATGCTAATGCAAGAAATGCAAAGAAAAATAAGCCAGTTAGCTAAAAGCAAGAAGGCAAATTTTGGGGTGTTACAGCTGCCCCTATTCAATCGACTTGGACCTGAAAGGATGACAGCAACGGCTTTCAGGCGTTCAAGGTAGAAGGCGACTGAATACAAAAAGAACCCGGAAATTTGCCAACTGGTGGTAATGAAAATGAAAACGAGCACGGCCGAAAGCGGTCTCGAAAAGGATAAATGAGTACGACCGAAAACGGACCGAAAAGGATAGACGAGCACGACCGAAAGTGGACTCGAAAAGGATAAACGAGTACGACCGAAAGCGGACTCAAAAAGGATAGACGAGTACGACCGAAAGCGGACTCAAAAAGGATAAATGAGTATGACCGAAAGCGAACTCGAAAAGGATAAACGAGTACGACCGAAAGCGGACTCAAAAAGGATAAACGAGTACGACCGAAAGCGGACTCGAAAAGGATAAACGAGTACGACCGAAAGCGGACTCGAAAAGAAAGACCGGCCGAAAACGCTCTTTCAACAGCAGACGAGTACGACCGAAAGCGGACTCGAAAAGAAATACCGGCCGAAAACGCTCTTTCAACAGCAGACGAGTACGACCGAAAGCGGACTCGAAAAGAAAGACCGGTCGAAAATGCTCTTTCAACAGCAGACGAGTACGACCGAAAGCGGACTCGAAAAGAAAGATCGGCCGAAAACGCTCTTTCAACAACCAAACGAGTACGACCGAAAGCGGACTCAGTGGGGATACAAAGGCAAACGAGTACGACCGAAAGCGGACTCGAGGAGAAAGACCGACCGAAAACGCCCTTTCAACAACAAACGAGTACGACCGAAAGCGGACTCGAGAAGAATAAACGAGTACGAACGAAAGCGGACTCGAAAAGAAAGACCGGCCAAAAACGCCCTTTCAACAGCAAACGAGTACAACCGAAAGCGGACTCGAGAAGAATAAACGAGTACGACCGAAAGCGGACTCGAAAAGAAAGACCGGCCGAAAACGCTCTTTCAACAACCAAACGAGTACGACCGAAAGTGAACTCGAAAAGAAAGACCCAGCCGAAGATGGACTTTCCAACCCAAGATAAGTAGAATCAACGGATCTACAAAGATAACTCCGCTGGGGAATAGAGAAATCTAAACAGACAACTCTGCGGGGGAGTGTAGGAAGGTCCGACAAGAAGGACGAATCCACTGGTTGCGGTGTAGTGTTAACCAACATCTCCTGACTTTGTTACTTTCTGCTAAGGAAAGGAACTGGTAAGGAAAATCAAAGTTGGCTTATGCTTCGAATGCATATGTTTGAATTTTGCCGTAATGCTCCACACGAAGTGGAAATGCTACGCGTTTGGGAGGATGCCATGCAAGAATGCTTATTCAATGCAAAAGAGGTGCCTCAGCAAAATAAATTCTGAAAGTGAAGGCAAACTCCACCGGGGACGACAAAATAAATTGTCCTCCGAAATAAGAGACCCTGCTGAGAAAAAATTCACTTTGTTGAGGAAGACATTGATCATAAATTCTGCTGGAGATGAAAGCTATGAGAGAAAACCCACTCTGTTGGGGATGGCTATGAATGAATATTGAAGATGGAACCCAAAGAGAGATTCTCTCCGCTGAGAATTACCAACTGACTTCTACCTGGATCTGAAAGGATGCTAATAACAATTAGACTTAAGACCTGCCGGGGATTTCAACTGTTGTTGAACAAACCACTGTGGAGATCACCACCAAACTCTGCCTGGGGAGACCAGTTAATAATTTTGAACCTGCTTGGGAGATGCTCTTACCTTTACCCTGTCGGGGAATATTAGTACTTTTACCCAGCTGGGGAATACTGGCCATGATCAGCAAACCTGCTTGGGGAACGGTAGATGCTGACATCCACCCTGCTAGCGGATAACATCGAGCTTACCCATCCGGAGGGGATTAACTCATACTGTGGCTAGTGAGAAAAACATTTGTTGACTAGCCGAGTGCTATGATCCTGTGGGGAAAATAACTCCTTTGCCCCAAGAAGATATTCTGTAAGTCTCTTGCTGGGGAAACAACAACCTGCTGAGGAGGATGGACTTTCCAATGTCGAGGAGAGTAGATCTACTGGGGAGGGTAATAAACTGTTGAAAACGATCAGACTTCAAAGTTGAAGAGAGCAGCTCTACTGGGGAGGTACCAATGAAGATTAGACTTTGGATTACTTGTGATATCTAGATCTGACCGTTGAGGAAGAGAACACTCTGACTCCTTATCGTCTTCTTGACGATATTCTATCGTCTTACCTTGCTGAGAGTGAGGATTCCATCTGTACTGCTAGAGATAAGAAACCTTCATAAAAGCCCTTTTCGAACATAGGACAATTCTCTGCTTGAGGAAGAATAAAAATTCCCACACCTTGCTGGAAAAAGATACACTCTGGCTCTTTGCTGGAGGGAAAAGACTCCAAAAGTCTCACACTGGGAATAAATCAGTGCTTCAAGTTTCTGCATATTGATTGTCAAGAGCGAAACACAGTTCCTTTAACTCTCTGCCTTGCCCCGGACCACAGGGTCTACTTGAAGCAATCATCTTAAGAGGATTTTACAGAAAACCTGGCGTTCAACAATGCCCCAGGGTCTTCAAACTCTTAGAGATGTATCCGGTCTAGACATAACTGTCTCATACTTCATGATTCATGAAGTAAACCCACTCGAGAGGGTTTGTAATGACCTGAAATGTTCTGCCACAGTATTCTGAACCTTGTAGAGATGCTATTGATTGACTGTGTTCTGAAGGGAAAAACTTCTCGCGCCCTTGGAGTGACCTGCCCCAGTACAAGCCTTGTAGTACATTTGTCTCTGACCGACTAGTCTTCGAGAGATTTATCGAATCTCGACGTGATTGCCCCGGTTTACACGCTTGTGGAGAGATTTATCGGATCTTGACATAATTGCCCCAGTTCGAAGAAATTTTCTCAACATGAATGCCCCATGGTTGATTGTACTCTGAAAAGACCTTCTCAACTTGAATGCCCCAACTTGGCTACATTTTGAAGAGATTTCCCGGTGTGATTGTCCCAGATTGGTTACATCTCAACACAAATGGCTGGGAACGCCTTTTTCCCACATAATCTTTCAGCAACATGTCCTCTGGAGTCTCAGGCACCTCAACTTGGCCAGTTTAAGCTTCTCGACTGATGTTCATCGTGTAAGCTTCTTTGATGTCAAACAAATGTATGCAAGCAGAAAATATTTATTCTGAGAATGATTATTCAAATGCAACACATATGTTAATCTTGAAGTCCTTACTGAAAATATGTCACACAAACGAGTTACGACGCTTATTTTTGAAAGGAAAGCAATACGCACATGCAACACCAACAAAAATCTTATTAGCACAACTCATGGGAGTCAAGAATGCTATCTCGTTGAAGTACGCCTTCAGACTAAACCCTGTTTCAATTAGGACTTTTAAGGGTTGGAGCGTGGCCTGGTTCGCGGTTTGAGAAAAAAGGATTTATGGCTCAAAGTCTATTGGTACCCACCCACTCTTCATGATATTCTCCAGTCCTATGTTCAGCTAATTTGACACAAGCGCTCGTCTCTCAAAAGGTTTCCCGATTTCTAAGGAATCCATGCAACTGGTGATTCGACACCTGACGAGGTTTTGGACTAACAGTCGCCCCTTTTGTCTTTTGTGTCTATAGTCACATGACTTTGTTCTTATCGAGGATTTTCTTTGTACTCCTTTTGCTTTTCCCTGATTTTGCTTTTTGTTCCCTAATTTTTGCCTGGACTGACTCTTTTGAGTTTTCAATTTTGAAGTCCAGTGGGATGCCTTAACTTTTGCCTAAGTCACTTGGTTTCAAGTTTTTCGACTTAGCAGGCTTTTTCTTTTTCTCTTTTTTTTCTTTTTTTTTCTTTTTTTTCTTTTTGAACAAGTTGTGTGACACCATTTGCCTGACTTGTTTGAAAGGGCTGTGACTGTTTCACTCTTCAGTTGGTGAGAAGTAACCATTGTGGTTCTACACCTCTTAACCTCTTGATAGGGGAATATAAGGTAATGGATCCTCAGATGTACACTCCTTATGAAGGTTGAACACTTGGTCAAACTAACTGACGCCTACCCTGCCCCTGGGTTAAAATTGAGGGTTTTTCGTTTTTAGAAAGAACTCCTACTACTAGGCTCAAAGGGGTTGACAAAGATCTATATCCTTATCTCTCCAGTGTTTGTGAATTGGAAACAATGCCTGTACATCCTTAACAGGGTTTTATCCAAAAGCGTACCATTAGGAATCTGCGTTCTTATTTCGTCATCCTCCCTCAAGAGTTTGAGCAAGAAAGTTGGTATTGCAGTGTATATATAAACATGACATGAGTGCATAAAAGCAAGATACTTCAGGAACAACACATCATTGCATTAAAATCAACATTCAAACACAAACAAGTTTCTACATGCAGACAATGTTTAAACATACAAATGAAAGCTACATATGAAAATGCAGTAAAGGAAGCTGATGATTGCCATTGTTGAGGAGACTTGACTCCGTCTGGACTTATTGCTTTTGATGATGTCTTCGCAGCCTCGAGTGCTCACTCTGATAAAGAAGCTTCACCTCATGGGGGTACCATCTGGGGTGATGACCTTTGAGTCGATCAAATCTTGCACCTTGTGCTGGAACGCATTACATTCGTCAATTGTGTGCCCAAATGTTCCCGAATGGAATTCACAGCTAGCGTTCATGTCAAAGTCTGGAGGGATAGGGTATGGCACTGGCATGGCATTCCTCAGCTGGATCAGCGAGTTCTTGAGCAGACGAGCAAACAACTGACTATAAGGGATAGGAATATGATCAAATATCCTCTTGGGCCTTCTTGGTCTCGGTTGCCCCTGCTGCTGATAATTCTGTTGTCGATGCTGATTTGGGCGCCTCACCTGCCCCTGCACCTTTCTTTCTGCATTTGGCTGAGGCACAAACAAAGGTTGCTGACGTAGAGCTTCTGCAGCAAAAGGTTGTGGAGAAAGTCCATGACATGAGGTGGATCCTGCAAAGAGGGGAGGAGTCTCCACTTCTGATGAGAACTTGATTGCCCCTGAATCAATGAGTTCTTGGACCTTATGCTTGAACCTTGTACAATTCTCAACATTGTGACCAGGTGCCCCAGAATGGAAGTCACACCTAGCATTCATATTGGAACCCAAAGAAAACCCTGTCGGAGTTGGTCCTAGAGTGACACGCTCGACTAGTTTAAGCTTGAGCAGATAAGGAAGCAACTGTGCATACGGCATTGGAATGGAATCAAACTTCCTCTTAGGCCTCTCTGACTTAGGATCCTCTTGGGGAGCAGGAAGTGATTGCTGATGAGAAAGCTCTGAAACTTCAATTCGTGGAGGGGATTCACGAGGCAATCCATGATCTAGAGAAAATCCCACAGAGATGGGAGGAGTAAGGACCTCTATTGTGGAAGCGAGCACATGATCGTTTTCCTTCTTTAACACCTTATTCAAGATTTCCATGACCAAGCCCATCTGAGTCTTCATCCGGTTGACCTCCTCCCTCAACATCTTCTGGTCTTGCATGAGAGTTTGCATACTCCCCATAAATTGCCCCATCTGGCCTCGCATTTCCCTCAATTTAGCTTGAATTTGCTCCATCACTCTGCTTTGATTAAGCCTGGTAGAATACCGATGAGCTGGTTGATCAATCCTGACTGTAAAAAGAGAGAGCATAAGAAATCCAGAGAATCCGAGATAACCTGCAATGCGAAATGAGATGATTATGAAAATGTAAACATGTATGAACATTATTAAGGCGATCTATCCCTTGATTCCAGTTTTAACAACAGAAGAGAACTGAATTCCTGATCATATAGAGAGAGTAAGCATCTGTTACAACACAAGTCTGAATAAGCATAAACAAAGACCCCGACCAACAAGCCTGGCGGTGATCCCGGAAATACAAAGAAAACAACAGCAAGGAAACTAAAGCATATCATCAAGACTCAACCGTGCTAAAATTCCCCATTCGTCGTTCTTTTTGCACCAATTATGCACTTCCTTGAGAAACTTCTTGGTATTAGGATGCTCTGGTCTCTGAATCAACTCCTGAATCAGAAGATCTCTCCTATGCAAGATTCCTGTTAAATAACGACTATGCAACTCCCAATCATCTTCTCCATAAGCTACACCTGAACTTGGACCTTCGCTTCTGGCTCTTTTCACTTTGGCTTGGATCTTCAGCTGTTCCATATCTGCCATGGTTTCCTTGAGCTTTTCCTCAACTACTCTCCTCTCAAAGATCCCTGATAAAATCTCCTTATCCTTTTTCCGAAGCTCTGTCTTCAAACCTTCAATCTGTTCCAGATACTTGTCCTCTTTCAACCTGTTGGCGGTAATTGTTGTATTCTGACGGTCACTGAACCTGTGAATTCTTGACATAGCATAAGCTAACTCTTTCTTTTTGGACGAAAGGACCTTGCTAACACTTTTCAACGCTTGAGCTACTTTCTCTCTGGCTGTGGCTTCTTTAGACAATTCTTTCTCCTTCACAGCCAAAAGTTCTGATTTCAACCTGGCAACATGGATAGCTTCACCTTTTTCGTGCTTCAACTGACCAGCCTCTCTGCCTAGCTCACGATTCTCCTCTCGGAGTTTCTCCTTCTCAGCCCATAACTTATCATACTTCTCTATATCAACAGCCGTGGGAGCCTCGATCATCAAAGGATACAAAGGTGGTTCCACCGGGAAGGGAAGAAGCTCCTCTTCTGCTCTTTTCTTAATCCACTCTTCATTGGAAGGAAAAGCCCAGTTATTACATTTCCCGAATGAAGTTTTTCCCTTCTTGGTCACCTGTTTCCAAGCATTCACAATCTTCTTTATCATCTCTTGATCCCCAGTACCATTGAAAAATAAGGACTCTCTGATATCTCGCTCTTCAGGTGGACCTCTCAAAGGATAACCAAACTGCCTAATAACAAGGGAAGGATTATAGTTAATTCCACCTCTTCTCCCTATCAAGGGTACATTAGGGAATTCTCCGCACTTGCAAATAATCTCCATTCCTAGCAAGTCATGGTTAAACCAAACAATGTTGTCATCACTCAAGCCCATTAACCTCTTTGACCACTTCAGAGAATCTCTCGTATCAACGAAAGCGCCAGCTTCTGGGAGATGACTCAGAAACTAAGTAGATAAGAGTGGTGCACAATAACTCACAGTTTTTCCACGCCTATTTTCATTCTTGTAGTGGACTGAGTGATACACATCACCTAGCAAGGTAGGTATAGGATTCTTTGAAATAAAGATCTTGACAACATGGATATCCACCAGATCAGGAATATTGGGAAACAGGACAATCCCATAGATACACATAGCCAGAATGCTTGGAAAGCAGTCTAATTCTTGTCTTTAACATGTATGCAAGCTTGATCAAACAAGAACTTCAATAAGAAACCCTTAGCTCCTTGTTTCTCCACAATATTACTGCCCAGAGCGGATTCACCAATATGAAGAGCAACGACCATTTCTTTTATCCCGGGACGTTCTTCAGAAAAGAATACTATGTCATGCCTGATGGGGATTCCCAAAATAAATGAGAACTCCTCCAACGTTGGAGCCAAGATATAGTCTGGGAAAGTGAAGCAACGCAAAGACAGATCATAGAACTGAAGAAGTGTATGAATGGCATCCTTCTCATACTTGGAGATACTGTAGACAAACTTCAGAAGTCTCCCATACTCTCCACCGAACTCTGTATGAACTCCAGGACCAGCCATACTAATCAGCTTGTGAATCAACGTCAAAGTCGGGTCTGGGAACAAATAAGCAACAATCTTCTTTCTCTGGACATCCATGCTAAGGCAACCTCAGAAAACCGGAATCAAGAGTAAGATGCAAGCCCTGAAAAATGTCAAACATGGTAGAATGCAAGAAAAATGATATGCACATCCAAGCATGGGATCAAGGCACCACTGCTGGATGTGTTGTACTGTTAACTGAACGAGAACCACAACCCAGAAAACCAGAATTCCAGAATACCGAACCACTGAGATAACCAGAAATCCAGATAATCAAACACTGATGAGAAATCCAGAAAACCAGGTAGGTTGAAGGTTTCGGTTTCCTGCAGACCTACAAACACCCATCCCTTCTAACATGAGGGTTCTAGAAAGGCGAAGATCCTCAATATCATGGGCTCTCAGGTCGAGAAATGATGATACGTTCACCATTTCTGGTTTGGCATCATCATCAATCGAGGAGGCCTCAACTGATTCCCCTAAAAAATAAGTTCATCCTATGCGAGTCCCTCAACATTGGGTCCTCGGATCGAGAATGTCCAATGGGTTTGCCACTGAACGTGGTCTGCCACTGTCACATCTCGGGAGGAGAGGTGCAACTGAGGTATCGGAGAAACGGTCACCAAAGTCGACAGCTCTCTAGATCAACACCCTAACATGCGCAAGACACGCACGTTAGAATGCGTCCCAAGATAGCCTCATCTGGTTGTGAATTTCGTGAACACACAAACGTACCAAGCGGGCACGTAGGTCCCACTACTCTCCACTCTAGTCCTAGGGTGTACTCAAGCCTGGGTATTGGGCTTATCTCTCAGAACAACCCAACCTGCCAAATAGAAACCAGCCAGCACAGCACAGCAATATCCAGTATGACAGTAATAAAATGAAATGCAATGCAATAAAAGCAGTAAAATAGTAATATACAACATAATAAAGCACAACAAATAAACACCCAATGAAAAACAAACAAGCGCTAGGATCGACTCGCTAAAGGGGATGGACCAGCAAGAGGTCAACCAGAGTCCCCAGCAGAGTCGCCAACTGTCGCTCCTGAAAGATTCGCATCCAACGGTACAAACGCGAGAGTGGCGCGGAAAACACAGAGTCTCCAGCAATGTGTATTTATCCTGAGAGAGGGAAAGAAAACACTGCATAAACCTGAAGAGAAAGGGGGAAAGACATGGTCATCGCAACCATAGTCCGGGTTCGGGAGTCGGTTATGCGAGGGGAAGGTGTTAGCACCCCACGCATCCATCGTACTCGATGGGATCCACGCTTGTTGTCTAAACGGAGGGTGAGCTGTCCTACTATCTATGGCTGAACAAAAGAAAACGGGGATGGGGGTGACTAAGACGGACTCGGTAGGACATATTCGATGCCCCAGGCCTATGTACTCCCTCAGTGCAATGGGAAAGTCAAAGTCAATGTAGTTCGGACGGGAACTGTGGAGGAAGTTTGCTCGCCAAGACAATCGCTGTCTTGTGCCTACATATCCTCAATCGGACGAGAGAGAGGAATCAGAGCTAATGTAGTTCGTGGGTACGACCACGGATGGGTAAGTGTTTTTTATGAGCGATGTTAGATTCGGGTCCGAAAGTTAGGGTCGATGCCTGTTTGCGACTCAGACGGAAGGTAACGTGCTCTTTTTTGAAAATGGTCTGGAACCAAACAATCCCGAAGGATAAAAAGATTTGAATTTGTTTTTGTATTTTTTAGACAGAAGTGTTTTAAGTTAGTTCATAACTTGCATTGCAACAAAGTCTAGGGCACAGGGACGAATACTTAACGAATCGTCCCAAGATAGGACGCCCGCTAAGCACTCTAGAAAGATGAGAGGAAGCCCCTCATTTCTCATTCCCCACGCTTAAGGCTCGTGCACAATACACTTTATCTTTATTAAGTGTTTTCAAGAAGTTTTGAGATGAGAAGAGAGAAGACCCAAAGGAAACTCTAACGGGAGACTAAGAGTCCTAATGTTATCATGCATGTAGGACCTATGGTTAGTGAGGCTTAGGAGGGACAACTACCTAAAACCTAATGCTAATCCTACTCCAAGCTTAATCAAAAATTAAGTTGGACTAGGTAGCTCTAAAGGGAGAGAATCCAAGACTTAAACAAGTCTTGAGATTCATGGGAGGAATAGAGTGAAAGAGAAGAATGAGAAAGAGAAGGATGAGATAAGAATCATGATAGGGCAACAAGCACATCATACCAAGTATGTCCAACTCACACCAAACAAAGCCTCAAAGATCATGCAAAACATCTCAAGTAAGCATGCAAGGGTAATCTGAAAGAATGCAAGCATACTTATATGAAATGCACAATTAAGCACCAATGAACTTCATATCAAGATGAAATGAGAAAAATAAGATGAAGATGAAAGCAAGTCAGAACCAAGATCATACCATCATCAACAATTCTCATGTGCAAAAGAAAATCAAAGCATGAAACAATATGCACCAAAAAAAGCCCACAAAAGGAAACTCAAAGTCCAAACACTTAGCACATGCCAAACATGATTCATAAATTGAAAAAATAAGTCTCAAAGGACATCAACTAGGGTTAAACATCATACCAAAAGCTCAAGCAAAGAATCATAAAAAAATTCAATCAATTAGGCATGGCAAATCAAATAGGGTTAAGAGATGTCATATGATGATCATGCAAAATTCACTTAAGCACAAATAATCAAACATATATAAAATGACATTTAGAAATTGTGGAATCAGAACCCAAATGACCTAAGTCAGAGACTAACAACATGTCAAAAGATCACACCAAAATTCAAAGTTTAAGTACCTCAAACAATTAGAGAAAGATCACATAGGAACCATGAACCAATATGCAAAGGAGAGGGACTAAAATGCAATATGAAAAAGTTTTAAAAAAATAAAAAAAAATATTTTTAGGAACCTCAACATGTCCTCTAACATATGCAAAAAGAATGGGATGCAAATCATACACCAATGATAAGAAAAAAAATCAACAAGATCAAGTGTGCACAAGTGAAGAAATTCACAAAGAAATTAAACAAACAATTAATTCAGAGGCACAAAATAAAATAAAAATGGAAAATAAAATTTGACAAAATTTTATAAAACCCTAAATATGATTCATGATTTTTTTGGTAATTTTTTTATGTTTAAAACTATTTTTAAAAATTAAAAATGAAAATGCAACAATTAAATGAAAAATAAAAAGAAAATAAGATAGCCAGGGGTGCAACAAGCAACAATCCACGTTCAAAAGGTTGGGCTGGATCAAAAGGAGGGTGTGAAAAGTAAAGAAGCCCAAAGCGCTTCTCACCCTAGATTCAGAGTCAGCCTTTTGACTCCATCATTGCCATCAGATCAATCCAATGATCCACATGCAGTCAACAAAACCAAGGTAATCAAAATGAAAGGCTCAGATTAACACACGCATGATAATAATGATGAGAAAGCAAACACAATGATTATTCTGGACACAAAGAAGATCCACGTTATAGGCATGTGTCAATTTTAATGCGTTGGCGCAATCAAAACCATTAGATCAAATCAACGTGCACAAACAAACCATCAGATCAAAGATTAAACAGGATGTGTGGCTCAGATCTGTGGTACATGTTAACTAGCATGGATTAACAAACACACAATCAATAAAATAAATGAAAATTTTAAAAGACGTGGTTGAACATGGACCATCAGATCTGGACCACCAACGGTCCAGATTTCATCTTCTCCATCAAAACCTCAGATCACCTGAAACATAACCAGGTGCCGGAAGCCTAGCTCCGGTCACCTTCTCCGGCAAGCACAACCTCAAAATTTTCCAGAAATTGTAAAAGTGTACATCATTCCACTCAGAATTCAACAAGGATCAAGAATATGCAATTTATTTCACCAGATCATTAACACACAAAGCAAATCGAAGAGATAAAGTTTAGATCTAAAAACTTCAGATCTACAATATAGCCATGATACACGTCCAAAATCACATCTAAACATATCAGCATGATCAGCAACTCACAAGGAACACAATGCACACCATAAAATCAAGTTACATGATGATGAATTTCACACTAACCTGAGAATTGCAGAGCTTAAAATACACCAAGAAAACCATCTGGAAGCTGCAGATCTACTCCGTAGAACCTCTAATTGCAAAATAAATGCAATTAGAGTTTGGAATCGTGTTAGATCTTAAGATTTGAACTTGAACCTTCAAAACTGAATCTGATAAAAAACTCACTCTCAACTCCAATCAGTGGTTGAATCTTGCTCTATTTACTTCACTGATCAAGAATGTGAAATAAAATCTCAAAGAAACTCCAAGGAGAGTGAGTTTCGAAGAGAGAAAGAGTGAGAGCAAAATTTAGATTTCTGAGCAAATGAGAGTGCATGAGGAGTGAATGAGCGTGTGATCCTTCTTATATAGACTTAGTTAACATTCTGAGCATGATTAGGGTTTCAGTAATCCCTTGATTAAAGCTATCCAAGGTGATTTACAAAAATGCAAGTTGTCATGCACCTCTTAATCCACACGTGCCTTGGTCATGAAAAAAGCATGATTCACTCACATTTCACTTGCTGATCACAATGGAATTGAAATTGGGCCTTGTGGTTGATTAATTTGCGAGTTTTAATCCATCTTGCCAATTTGCATTATGTGAAATAAGTGAGGTATATGGCATGAAATGAATTGATTCAAAGGTCAAAAGTGGTCCTCATGAAGTGTACTAGAGTATGGCAATATGACTTGAAGCATTAGAGGTCATTACAAGTCATTTTGAACCAAAATGCAAAAGGTGGAAAAATGGAACCATGTGAAAACCTTAAAAACCACCCTTGAGTCTTTTGATCATAACTTGAGTTTCACAAATGATATGGAGACAATCTAGTACTTTTTGGAAATGGGAGAGAAAGATCTTCAACTTTCATGTTTGAGGAAAATTCATTTGAAGCTTCCTTGATGATGAAAAGTCAAGTTGAAGATGGTTTGAAAAGTTGCCAAAATGGAAAGTTTCAAATTATAGGTCATTTCCATATTTAGTAACTTTTGCACAAACTCTTGATTCTTGATGAATGACATGAATCTTGACATTTGAGGACCATATGAGAGCATAAAACCTTAAAAATCATGAAGTGGACCTCAAAATTCCATGGTTGACTTTCCTCCTTACAGTTGACTTTTGCTTACTTCACAAGTAAATGATCCTCTGAACAAATTCCACAACGAACCACTAGCCAAGCCTTCCTCTATGAGCACTTGTGAGCATATGAAACCAATGAGAGCATGCCTGAATCCACAAAGCCCTTCTCAAAAAGCTCTTCGAAACCAAAACCCTAATTTGGTCCCTCTGGTTTTGAGGGAAAGATTCACTTGAATCCTTTGCCATTCTTGACCTTATGAAGATATGATGAACTCCTCAAACCACCTTGAGGCTTGAGACTCTTTTGAGATGAACCAAGTACCTTGATCCCTTGCTAAGAACCAATGCTATGCACAAATGCTAATGCAAGAAATGCAAAGAAAAATAAGCCAGTTAGCTAAAAGCAAGAAGGAAAATTTTGGGTTGTTACAAGCCACAATAGACCAAAGTCTAACCCGCTGGACCAAAGTCCTATAATCGTCAATAGACCAAATTCTAAATGCTATGAATGCATGATACACAATGTAACTATCATCATCATCAACAAAAGTCATTGTGTGCATCATCATTCATCAAGATCTCATGTTAACCCATATCATCATTTAATCATCAAAACATCACGAATCATCATCTCATAATCATCAATATAACTCATGGTAATTCACATCAAAATAGTCATGTATCATCATCTCATAATCATCAATATAACTCATGGTCATTCCCATCATCTTTTAATCATCAAACATCATGTATAAACATCTCATAATCATCAATATACTCATAGCAATTCATCAAAACAGTCATGTATCATCATCACAAAATCATCAATATACTCATGGTAATTCATAAAAATAGTCACAGCTCAAAACATCAAGACAACACAAGAATCATAAAACAATTCGCGAACATCAGCCATTCGCTGGAACATTTGCTTTGCGAATCTGGAGCGAATGTTCGCTTTGCGAATGATTTGTTCGCTTTGCGAGGTCGCGATTTCCTGCAATCGCTGCTACACACCAGTAGCACATCAGACCCTAAAACTTTACGGGTTCAGCCCTAATTACCCACAAAAACATTCCCAAAACATCCCTAAGGCATTATGGCATCAAAGGCACAAAACCTACGACTATTAGATCGATTTATTACACTGTCCTAAACCTCAAGATCACATAAACCTTCACAAAACCCCAATATCCCCAAAGTCCTCACAACCCTTCACCTTCGTCCTCAACCCACGAAAATATCATAGTCTCCTCAGTTTACTCATAAACCCACAAAAATCACACAAACCTCACTAATACATCATAATTTCCTCAATTTACTCATAAACCCACATAAATCACGCAAACCTCACTAATACATCATAATTTCCTCAGTTTACTCATAAACCCACAAAAATCACACAAACCTCACTAATACATCATAATTTCCTCTGTTTACTCATAAACCCACAAAAATCACACAAACCTCACTAATACATCATAATTTCCTCAGTTTACTCATAAACCCACAAAAATCACACAAATCTCACTAATACATCATAATTTCCTCAGTTTACTCATAAACCCACAAAAATCACACTAACCTCACTAATACATCATAATTTCCTCAGTTTACTCATAAACCCACAAAAATAACACAAACCCCAAAATCCACTTTAAATACATCGAATCCCTATATTGAAAACAATGAAAGGTAATACTCTCCATACCTTAGATTGTCGATTCCAAGCCTTTCTCTCTTGAGTTCTTGGAAACCTTCTCGAATCCTAAGCTTTTCCCTCTTTCCTCAGAGCTCTAGCATTTTCCTTCTTTTCACGATCTAACAAAATGAATCCTATTTCTCTCAAATTCTCCTTTTTGTTAAACCTGACCCCTGGGCTTCCAAAATGGGCTTTCCCAATAATACCCTCACTAATCCTCCTCAAAAGTCCATCTTACCCTTAATTCCTCTAATATTATTTAAATTAATAATAATACTAATATATTCCATATTATATACTATTATTTAATTAAATAACCAAAACTCCACAAAATTCCACACAATGGCCAAAACACCAAAATTCACCAAAAATTACGAATATTATATTTAAATAAATTAAATAAATATTCTTACAAATTTGGGGTGTTACAACTTCTGACCAGGTCGAAAGCGATAACACTAGCCTTGGGGCTGAAGGTCCTAAGGTAAAAATCCTACCTTAATCTCTTGAGTTACTTACCCATATTTGATTTTACAGGGTGTCACAGATGGCACGGAGCAACCAACCAACGCACAGGTTATCCCTATAAGCATTAGCGATCCTTCCTACCACTCCAAAAGTACTCCCTCTTATCATCCAACATCTCCTAAAGATTCCAACAAAGAATCTATGGATGGGGTAAGTCAACTTGCTGAAGAACATCAAGAGGATTCGCCACCAAAAGCCACCACCGAACACTCTCAAATAAGTGATTCTAAACTTGAAAAGAACCCACCAAGGGATGATGCCCTCATAGTCGTGGAAGGTGACACAGAGATGTTAATTGCTGAATAAATTGTTGAAGACAAATCCGAATATGGCTCTTCAACTAATACAAAACAAGGCTCTGGTGGCCCAAATGACGAAGAAGAAGAAGATCGATCTATGTTTGACTTCGACATGGAACCTCTTGAGGAAGAAGATGAAGAACAAGAAAATGATGATGACAATGAAGAAGACAGTGAGCAACAAAATGACCAGCCTAAAGCTAAACCAAGTCCTGATGCTGCCAAAGAGACTTCAGCACCTTCGACTGGCACTACTGCTGCTCTCTCCCCAGAAGAGCTGGAAATGCTGAAGCAAAGTAAGCCAGTGGAATATTTGAAGGTCATGATCAGTGCAAGGGGCAGTTCGACTGAGAAGAGCGCTATCACTTCAACTTTGTCAGGTGATCAATCTACAGGCAAACTTGGTGATGACTTGCTTCTAAAAATTAAATAAAAAGTCTTCGACACTGATCTGTTCCAACTTTTGGAGAATGACACTTCTATCTGCTTTGGGATCAAAGATCTCCTAAAACAAGTTGATATCTTGACCACTTCTCCAGATGTCGCGGACGTCATCATGGATTTAGGGTTGCTGGTTGATCTAGTTGTTGCATACCTTAACTGTATAAGGGAAGCTTCGAACAAAATCAAGAACAAATCAGAAACCCAAACAACTGAATGGGACACAACCACTGAATCTACCATAAAGGTAGCAGAATTGGAGAAGGGCTCTGAGCAAAACAAGAAGGAAGTTGAAGCCTGTGACAAGAACATCCAAGCTTGGGAACAGCAGATAAAAGAATTGCAAGCCAAGATTGCCAAGGCCAAGGAGCGAAAAGATGAACTCCACAAGCTTGATCAAGATGAACTGGCCAAGGAAATCCAAGTTGGGATGCATCAAGTCGAAAGGGCTCAAAAGCTAGGAAAGGAAATTGATGGCCTCACTTTGACCAAATCTGTTTATGACCAGCGCTTGAGATTTCATAAGTTGAAGTACCAGAATATGAAGGTTTCCCTTCCCTTTTTAACTTGGTTGTAATTGTTGAACTTTTGTCTTTGAAGAATTTGGCTCTTTAATGTAATGACTTTAAGCCCTTTGTGGCATCTATGTAATGACTTAGCCATTTTGGAAATTTATGCAATTTGACATACCATTTTGGCTTCGACTGTTGTGTATGAATTATTATTTTGTTATTTTTATTTCTTGAAGTGCAGATATTTCACATTCACTCTCAAGATTCTTCGATCCTCAACTAATTCTTCGATTTCATATGCACCGTTAGAAAAAACTTGGATAGCTCGAAAAGGGCCTTCCCATTTAGGGGACCATTTACCCAATGCTCTATCCTTTCGATCCATGGGTAGGATTACTTTCCAAACTAAGTCTCCAGTCGAAAACAACTTAACCTTAACCTTTTTGTTGTATGATTTCTCTACTCTTTTCTTCTGCCTCTTTAATAATTCTAAGGCATTTAATCTTTCTTCGTATAGACCAACTAATTTATCCAACATCATGTTTCAATAAGACTCAGATGGGATTTCATGTTGTCCTTGAATTCTAGTTGGCTGTAGGTAAATTTCGACTGGTAAAACTGCATCATGACCATATGTCAGTAAAAAAGGTGGTGTTTGTAGCCTCTTTAGGGGAGGTTCGACATGCCCATAGAATCTGGTCCAATGTCTTGTGCCAATTTCTTGGCTTTTTGCCTAGATGTTTTTTTATTAGGCCAATCACTACCTTATTTGCTGCTTCGACTTGACCATTTTCTTAGGCATAATAAGGTGTGGATGCCATTAGTTTGAACCCCATTTCTTTAGCAAACTCCTAAAACTTTCGACCAGTAAAAACTAATCCATGATCAGTTGTAATGGTTTATGGGATTCCAAACCTATAAATGATATGCTTTTGGATAAATTCGACCACTGCCTCTTGGTCAACATTCACCAATGGTACAACCTCAATCCACTTGGTGAAATAATCTATCCCCACTACGTAGCACGAGTTTTTTGTGTGGTTGCGAAGCACTATCGCTTTGGGGTACTACAGCCCGATTCATTTTTTAACCCTGCTTGCATACTGAGTTTGAACAGATGACTATTGGTTTACAGATGCTACAAAGATCGTGGGTCTCTCTTAGGTTATCTTTTTAAGAACACTGGGTCTAGACTATTGGTAGGATGTTAGGACTGATGCTTTTCGATTGATGTAGGTACGGGATTTTGGGTTTTTGATTAGTGTGCTCGATAAGATTTTCAATCTTATGCCTACGTATTCCCGTTTAACGAAACAGTGAAATCAGAGCGATCGTAGTTCCTCCTATTCTATGGGAGGAAAAAGGTTGTTTTTGGTGTCTTGTTCAAAGCCCAAGACGTGAAGCTAAAAGGAGTATTTGTATCATGTTCAAAGCCCAAGATGTGAAGCTGAAGGGTTTCGACTTGAGAGAGAATTTGTCATCTCTAAAGAGGAGTTGTTGATGTTTGTATGCTATGAACAAGGCACAACTTTGATGCTAAAAGGTTGATTGACTCAATCGGGGTTTTCCTTATACAAAGCCTAAGAGGAGGCTATTGACCCAACAAGAGGGTATTTCTTATATGTCTCGTACGAAGCCCGAGATAGAGGCTAAAAGGGTTGACTAAAAAAGAGTGTTTTTATATGTGTCTTATATGAAGCCCAAGATGGAGGCTAAAAAGAAGATTGACTCAACAAGAGAGTCTTTTATACTCAACAAGAGAGTGATTTTGTATCTCGTACGAAGCCCGAGATGGAGGCTGAAAAGGTTCGACTCAACAAGAGAGTCTTTTATACTCAACAAGAGATTGATTCTGTATCTCGTACGAAGCCCGAGATGGACGCTGAGGTTTTTTGGACTCAACAAGAAAGCCTTTTATACTCAACAAGAGAGTGATTTTGTATCTCGTACGAAGCCCGAGATGGAGGCTGAAGTAGGCTTGACTCAACAAGAGAGTCTTTTATACTCAACTAGAGAGTGTGAAAAGGTTAGCTCCGCTGGGGAGAATCATTGTACAAAGCCCAAGAGGAGGCTGCTTTCACTGAGGAAGGATCGTTATACAAAGCCTAAGAGGAGGCTATAGTGCTGGCGACTGTTTCAGTTTAGTGACAGGTCCAGTATGTTGGATAAAAGAGAAAATCAGTTCTTATAAAGGGAAGACTAATGGTAAGGCTGTGCTTTGGTACTGATCAGAGGATCGGGGTTATTTCCTGTTCTTTAATGAAATCTGAAGGGTATTGAGACTGTCCAAGTCTACTGGTGTTTTGAGAAATCGATTCTCAGATAGTGAATGATCTTTGTATGATGCCCAAGAGAAGGCTGGTCTGTTAAGGGATGAAGGTCAACCCATTAACTGGTCTGACACTTGACTAAGAAAGACAGCTCTAGAAAATTGATGACTAGGTTCTGTTCCTATACCTGTAGAGGTCTCTGGTCCTTGTATTAAGCCCAAGAGAAGGCATGAGAGCTTTTAAGAAGCCGAAGGGTCCTTGTACAACGCCCAAGAGGAGGCGGGGATGCTTTTAAGAAGCCTGTGGGTCCCCAAACCCCGAGAAGTTCAAGACATGCCATTCACCGAGAATAGATCAAGCCAGGAAAGTTCGAGAATTTGGAAGAAACTCAAGAGATGCCATTCACGGAGAAAAGATCATCTCTGGGGAGTAGAGTTTCTTTGACGATTTCTAAGAGTGACAGTCTGTGAAAGGGTTCACTGAGAATGCTGCCTTTCACTTTGTTCCATATTGATTAACCCCAAGAGAAGGGAAGATTGTGTCTGGTAATCCAATGGGGGATCTAGTTTTGACAGTATTTAAGAGTGACCAACAGGCTTTACCTAGTGCTAGACGTATTTGCCAGCAAAACTCTAAATAACTATACTAGTATTACACAGTGGATATATGACGAGTATATAAAAGCTTGTGAAAGGAGACTTACAGTGAGCAGCCCCACAATACAGTTATATATATGAAAGCGAATAAAGAAAGCGGATAAACACTTACTCGGTTGTAGAGCTTCCATGCTGTTTGGTTAGTTGTTCAACAAAGAAAGTTTTGATAACAATATTAAATTCAAAATTAAAGGAGAAAGTACCTTGAAAAGATTTTTGGGGCTTACAGCTCAAGGAGAGGCCCAAGGTTTTGTCAGTGATTGCACTGTTGTTTTGTACAAGGACTTATACAAGTGACTGAGGCCCAAAAAGGTTTTCTGTACAAAGGGATGGGTCTTACACTCTCTCAAGAGGCCGAAGTGTGTTTAAATAAAAGAATGGGGCTTATAACACGAGGGTAGGCCCTGATGATTTGTTGTTGAATTAGCGATCGCGCTGAGATTTTTATTTTAACGCAGGGGGGACTTATACAATGTCTGAGGCCCAAAAATTGTTTTGTTTAAAAGGGGATTGGGTCTTATACTCTATTAGAGGCCCAAATGTTTATTTTTGTACAAGTGGTGGGGCTTACAGCTCAAGGATAGGCCCAGTTGATTTTTAAAAAGGCGATGATCGCGCCGTGATTTTTGAAAACGCAGTGGGTCTTATACAATGACCGAGGCCCAAAAAGGTTTGGTTTTCAAAGGGGTTGAGTCTTACACTTTAATAGAGGCCCAAAGAGTTTGAAAAAGTTTGATGAGGGTTGAATTAATCAAAAACCCTAATTTGTTTTCAAAATGTATTTTAATTGAATAAAAAATTCAATTAAAATGATCAAAATTGTTAAACATGTGGAAAACAAATTGTGATCTTGGGTTAATGTTTCAAAAATTAGGTTTTGATCTACAAAATGTTTGGAAATCACTAAAATTTGAAAAATCAAGAAGGAAAAAAATATTTTAAATGTCAAAAACAATTAAAATATTAATTCTTTACAAAAATATCAAGTATATGAAATAAATAATATTTTTGGGCTTTTTTAGGAAAATAAAATATTTTAATATTTTTGTGAATTATTAAAAAAATAATCAACTCAAAATCATTAAAACTCAGAGAGAAATTAACTTTTGAATCAATTAAATAAAATCACAAAATTCAAATATTTGAATTTTCAAAAATGGCGCCAAGAACAAGGGCAAGAACACGCGCCACCCTATGTTTCTGCAGATTTGCGTTTTCTATCCAATCTCACTGAATACTTGATTATATCATGCATTCTACATATCAATCTACTCGTTTCAACCTCATGATCATGTTTATGGTCTTTAATTTCATTTATTTTAAACATGGAATAAGAAATCAAAGAGAAACCTCAAGAATCCTAGATTCTGCATGAAGGTTCAGAAATTCCATACACGATTCAAACAAAGCAATTGATTAATGGAAAACACTCCATGCATGATTATGAACATATGGACAAATTATTGTGCAGCAAAAAATGCATGGATCATAGAGTTAGAAGAGCTCATGCTTACCTCTTGCAGCTGGTGATCGTGTTTTGTGTTAGAGGTGTTACAGCTTGGTTCCAAGGTTATCGACAGCTTCCCTAGGTGCTATGGAGTGTGTCTGGGTGCTTGTAATAAATGGAAATGATTTGGAACTGAAGATGGTATCTCAACTGCAACTTGGTTAAAACCTTGAGCAGCTGGCTGGTGATTCTGAGAAATCAGTGTTCCAGATGTTGTTTAAGTGTTTGGATCACTTCTATATGATGTTTATGAGGTGTGTGTGTGATTGGTTTGGTTGGAATAGCTCTCAAACTCAAAACCCGATAGTGACTTGCTTTGGAAGGCAAATTTGGAGTGAAAGAAGAGATTTTGAGGAAAGCATATGTTTGATGGCTTTGGTGTACTCAAACTGATCACAAATGATCTCTATTTATAGTAGAGCAAGTTTGTTTTGCAAGGAATAGTGAATGGCAACTGTTGCATAGGTTTGGCCAATGTTGAGCAATGAGAATCCAAGTCTCCTCTAGCCATTGACTAGAGGCTAGGGCATAGGCTGCTGGTTCCCTTGGTCTTGGATAAGTCTTGACTGAAATCAGTTGGAAATGGCTCAGTCCATTCCACCTTGGTGTATGCATTAAATGCTCCAATCCAAAATTGGAGTCTTGTCCCTCTTTTAGGCGATCCTAGGTTTGGCATGCTATTTTTGGTTCAAAAGACTTGGGAGGCTTGGGATCAAAGTTGGTTCCTCCTTGGTCCCCCCTTGAGGTGTTCAGATGGATAGAGTTGCTTGCCCTTTGCAAAATTTGAGCAAATTGAGCAAAATGCACAAATCTGCCTTGCTTTGACAGTTTTCAGCAAGGCATGTTGCCACTGTCATATCTCATGGCTCAAGTGGAATTTGATGGAGTTCTTGGCCATTTTAGAAAGCCCTTATATGATACAACAACTGTTTGATCATAATTGGTTTTGATAAAAGTGAAGGCAGATTCTGACTTAGTGAAAATTTCACTAAGTGTTGGAAAAAAGTGAAGGCAGATTCTGACTTAGTGAAAATTTCACTAAGTGTTGGAAATAGTGGCATTTCATGTTTTCAGCCATTTTGATTATTCCATAACTCAAAATCCATGATGAATTGGAATGAGGTGTAGTTGAAGCTTTTGTAGAGGGAAAAATGGCCTGGTGGTTTAGGAGTTATGATCCTCCAAAGTTGGTACCCTAGCCACTTTGTTCCATAACTTAGAAAAATTTCTAAGTTTTTATGGTTACCCCTTTTACAAGTTATCCCACTTTTCTTGATTTTTCTTGATGAGTGATGATCCAAATCATACATTAACATCATTTTAGCGTCAAAAAACCATAATTGTGAAAAATCCCAAAAAGTCAAAGTTTGACTTTTGTGCACTGTTGACTTTTGGTCAGATGAATTCCAAACGGTGCGATCCTCTATGAAATCAAGTCCTTGACCTAAATCAAACTTGATGGATTGATTTCATAGGTGACATAGGGTGTATTGAATCATGTCCTAGGGTTTGGGAGCATGTTTTGGTCATAAGTCAAAGCTATAGTTGACTTTTTTCTGCGAAACCCTAACTGTGGTTCTGATGAACTTGAAACTTGGGAATCAAGCTCCTTGGATCAATCCATTGTTGTAAATGGATAAATGTAGTATATTAGAGACCCTCAAATCATCCCTTGAGGTCTTGGCTCATGTTTTGTCCCAAAAGTCAACTTAGGGGTGAATTAGGTCAAGAAACCCTAATTCCTGATTTTTGATGAATGCATCCCCTGAAGTTAAATTGACTTGATGATTGGGTTCATGATGTCGCTTGGAGCATCTTAGGTTATACCTTTAAGCATTGGCTCATGCCCAGAGAAAAATTTCCATCTGGAGGCCCTGGTCGACCAAAACCCTAATTTGTTGACACTAGCGATCTTGAGGCTTGATCCACCCGGAAGGTTGCAGCCTTGTGCTTAATCCCTAAGGTGGGAGTCCTCTTGATCCATTGGGGATGTTTGAGAGGTTAGACAAGTTGAAGATCATGTCATTCCTTGATTGATCCTTTGTCTAAGAGCTCTGAGAGGGCTTGAAACCCTAATTTTGATTATAGTGGATGCTCACCCATCTTTGGGGAGACTAATGAGGCATGATGGTCCATCCATATTGTGACGATGATTTTCCCAATGATGGGAAATCTTAGTGGTTAAAATTTGGGGTATGACAGAGTCCCCTATTTAATCTTCTTGGACCCGAAGGTGGGAATGGCGAAGGCATTCGGGCATTCGGGGTGCAAGAGAATTAAATATCGGAATACCCGAAATTTTGATGGTGGTTAAGAATGGAAGTTTGCGCATCCTTCTTCTTTTGCTAAGCAATGATGCTTAGAAAAGGTAAAAACTTCCCCTCGATCCGGGTCTTCAGCCAAGGAACTGGTCTCAGTTTCTGATATAAACTTCCCCTTGATCCTGGCTTCCTACCAAAGAACTGGTCTCAGTTTCTTTTGTCAATAAACTATATTGACAAGGGACGCTATTCGTAGCAGTTTTCCTCAAACTTCTCGCTGAATTTTCCTAGGGAGATGCCATTTGATGGAAAAAGATCTGATGTCAGAGTTGCTGGGGAACCCATCCGTCTGAGTTGTAGGGTACACAAACTTCTCTGTTTGGAGACGCCATCTATCGACTCTAATGGGGAAAGCGAGTCTCTTGAGAGACTGCTTTCGCTCGGGCATTACATCATACTTTTCTCGGGATTTTCTCGGAGAAATACCATACAATGTACCCCAATTTTGAGGTGCTGCTGACTTCATTAACATTGATTTTCTGGAGAGAAGAATCAATGTGTTGCTGAGAGTCTTTGGTTGAGAGGCTTTCTTAGGGATTTTCCTTAATCAAAAAAAGCGAAGATATCACCTTCGATGGCGAAGAGTGACATTTGTTGAAGGTTCTCTGGTCTTTTAGAGGTTCAAGTTATCAAAGTGGTCAAGGGCCAATTCTAATCCAAAAATAAACTGGAGGAGAGAGATTGTTCAGACGCAACATTTCCTGATGAGGAAAGAACTGACAACTCGATTGATGGGACTTTTATCACTAGGGGACAAGACCGACTAGAATGATGGTGATGCAATATGAATGTGAATGCAAATCAACAATGCATGATGTATGTATGTATATGCTGACAAAACTGATGCGACATACAAACTGACGGATGAACACGACTGGATACTCGGCCACTGCGGGGGGACGAAGAGGTATCGCTGGTTCAAGATAGCAATTCTGCCTTGCTTATGAGAGGTAGTCCCTGCGGGGAACACCGTTGGTCGGGCTTAAGAGATAAGAACTCGGTCGAGGATGTCAGATGGAGTATTCACATCTGACATAACTGATCCTTCACTCAGGCGTACTGGTTTAGAAGGAGTACTTTGATTCTGCACTTTGAAGCTTGATTACTTCTGGAGAAGCGAGCGACGTTCTTTCGATGTTCAATAGTCAAAAGAATTGCCATCTTTATTTTAAAAGCAGAAAAATTTGACAAGTAAATTCATTTTTTTTATTTCAAGAATCGTTAATCATGTTAAAACGTAGTTCTGTAAAGCTAAAACAAATCAGAATTGCAAACAAAAGCACTAAGGCTCAAATTTTATTGATAGAATGGAAATCAGCCAAACGCGTAATTCCATAGAGTATTTACAAAGTTTGAAAATGGTAATATAAAGGGAAAAGGGCTACATCGAAACAGAACAACCACTATCCTTCTACCAACTTTGAATTCGAGACATCCTGCGCTTCTGTCGAAGATGACCCTGACTGGAGTTTTCTGATGGATGGCATGACTGCTGAGGAGCTGAACTGATCAGACGTAGTTACTTTCCAGTATCCCTAACTTTTGGCTGGACTGTACTTTGAGACTTCCAATCCACCGGGATGATGATTTTTTTACTATGTCTCTAATTTTTTCCTGGACCGCCCTTTCGGGTTTTCAATCCACCGAGACGTTTTTATTTAGTTTAGGCGAAGTATTTCTTAACTACATCAACATTTGTGGGGTAGGAAAATTCTTCTCCATCCATGGTTGCAAGCTTCAAGGCACCGCCTGAGAAAGCTTTCTTGACCACATAGGGGCCATCATAATTCGGAGTCCACTTGCCCCGAGAATCAGTGAGAAATGATTGTATCTTCTTGAGCACAAGGCTCCTTTCCTGAAGACGCGAGGTCGAACCTTTTTGTCGAACGCCCTCTTCATTATTTGCTTATACAACTGACCATGGCATAGAGCCGTGATTCGCTTTTCTTCTATCAGATTGAGTTCATCGTGTCGACTTTGACACCATTCAGCTTCTGTAATCTTAGCTTCAATCACTACCCAGATTGATGGGATCTCTACTTCTATGGAGAGAACTGCCTCCATGCCATATACTAGAGAGAAATGGGTTATCCCTGTTGAAGTACAGACAGATGTGCGATAACCATGAAGAGCAAAGGGTAGCATCTCGTGCCAGTCTTTGTAGGTTATAACCATCTTTTGAACGATCTTCTTGATGTTCTTGGTATCCGCTTCTACCGCTCCGTTCATCTTAGGTCGGTAGGGAGATGAGTTATGGTGTTCGATCTTAAACTCTGCGCACAACTCTTTCATCATCCTATTGTTCAAGTTAGATCCATTATCTGTAATGATCTGGCTTGGAACACCATAACGGCAAAGGATATTGTTTTTGATAATGCGGACCACCACCTGTCGGGTCACATTGGTGTACGACGCTGCTTCGACCCACTTGGTGAAGTAATCAATGGCTACCAGGATGAACCGATGTCCTTTTGAAGCTTTGGGTTAAATTAAGCTAATCATGTTGATTCCCCATATGCAAAAAGGCCATGGGGCAGAGAGAACTTTGAGATTCGTTGGCGGTACATGAATTTTGTCGAAGTATATCTGACACTTGTGACACCTCCTCATGTACTTGTAGCAGTCGGATTCCATGGTTAACCAATAGTACCCTGCTCTGAGAATTTTTCTCGCCATTGTGTGTCCGTTGGCATGAGTGCCAAAGGACCCTTCGTGAATTTCTTTCATAAGCATGTTTTCTTCTGGTCTGTCTACACATCGGAGCAAGACTATGTTGTAGTTTCTCTTATAGAGAGCATTACCGCTCAGGAAGAAGCTGCCTGCCAGTCTTCCGAGGGTTTTCTTGTCCTTCCTTAGTGCCCCCGGTGGACCCTCTTGTTTCTGAAGGAAGCATTTGATATCGTGATACCAAGGTTTGTCGTCGATGACTGCTTCAATCGTGAAGATGTAAGCGGGCCGTTCAAGTCGCATTATGTCGATCTTAGGTAGGTCGCTCCATTGACCTACACTAATCATGGAAAAGAGAGTGGCTAATGCATCAACCATGTGATTCTCATCACGAGGGATGTGATGAAACTCAATTCTGTTGAAGAAGGGTAGCAACCTTCTTGCATAATCTTTGTAAGGAATCCGTCCTGATTGGTATGTGTTCCAATCTCCTTTAATCCGATTGATAACCAGGGCTGAATCACCATATACATCCAAGTTCTTAATCCTTAAGTCGATCGCTTCTTCGAGATCCATGATACAAGCTTCGTATTCGGCCTCGTTGTTTGTACACTTGAATGTAAGTCGGGCGGTGAAAGGAATGTGGGTGCCCTGAGGGTTAACAATGATTGCCCCAATTCCGTTTCCGTAATGATTAACTGCTCCGTCAAAAATTAGTCCCCATTGGGAACCTGGTTCTGGCCCTTCACTGGGTAGTGGTTCATCGCAGTCCTTCATTTTTAGATACATGACATCTTTGTCTGGGAAGTCAAACCCGATTGATTCTTGATCATCAATCGGTTGATGAGCCAAATGATCGGCTAAAATACTCCCTTTAACGGCTTTCTGAGCGTGGTATTCGATGTCGTATTCTGATAACAGCATCTGCCAACGGGCGACCCTTCCCGTGAGGGCAGGTTTCTCAAAGACGTACTTGATTGGATCCATTTCAGAGATTAACCAAGTAGTGTGACGAATCATGTACTGGCAAAGACGTTTGGCTGCCCAAGCCAAAGCGCAGCAAGTTTTCTCAAGCATAGTGTACTGAGTCTCGCAGTCGATGAATTTCTTGCTCAAATAGTAGATGGCAAACTCTTTCTTTTTCGTTTCGTCTTGTTGGCCAAGCACACAACCCATGGAGTCTTCCAAGACTGTGAGGTAGATGATTAGTGATCTTCCTTCCACTGGAGGTGATAGAATCGGCGGGTTCAACAGGTATTACTTAATACCGTCGAAGGCGGTTTGGCAGTCATCTGACCAAATGCAATCCTGGTTCTTTTTTAGTAGTTTGAAAATCGGCGCGCATGTCGCGGTCATGAGGAATATGAATCTGGAGATGTAGTTCAAACGTCCCAGGAATCCTCTGACTTGTTTTTCAGTTTTCGGAGAAGGCATTTCTTGAATGGCCTTGACCTTGTCAGGATCAACCTCAATTCCTTTTTGGCTGACGATGAACCCTAAGAGTTTCCCTGAACGTACACCGGAGGTGCATTTGTTAGGATTCAAGTGGAGTTTGTATTTTCTCAACCGCTCGAATAGCTTTGACAGGTGGGTCACATGCTCCTCTTCTGTCTTAGATTTGGCAATCATATCATCGACATATACCTCGATTTCTTTGTGTATCATGTCATGAAAAAGAGTAGTCATGGCCCTTTGATAGGTTGCCCCGACATTCTTCAAATCGAACGAAATTTCCTTGTAATAAAAGGTACCCCATGGGGTAATGAATGAAGTTTTCTCCATGTCTTTCGGCGCTATTTTAATTTGATTATAGCCCGAGAATCCATCCATGAAGGAGAAATTTTTGAATTTGGCTGTACTGTCTACCAGCATGTCAATGTACGACAAGGGAAAGTCGTCCTTTGGACTAGCCTTGTTCAGATCCCTGTAATCTACACACATTCTGACCTTTCCGTCCTTTTTGGGAACGGGTATGATGTTGGCTAACCATTGAGGATATTCTGACGTGGCGAGGAAACCAGCGTCAATCTGTTTCTGTACCTCCTCTTTGATTTTGATGGCCATGTCTGGGTGAGTTCGTCTCAACCTCTGTTTTACTAGCGGACATTCTGACCTTAACGGTAGATGATGTTCCATGATGCTGGTATCCAACCCTGGCATGTCCTGATAGGACCAAGCGAATACATCAGGGAATTCTCTGAGAAGCTTTGTCAAACTCTTTTTGGCAGTTGGACTGAGTAGCGCCCCAATCCTGATTTCTTTTCTCTCTTTTTCTGAACCCACGTTAATTATTTCCAACGGCTCTTTGTGAGGTTCAATAGACCTTTCCTCTTGTCTGAGTAATCGGGTGATCTCTTCTGGAATTTCGTCGTCAACTTCTTCTTCAGCCCCAAATACCGGGAATTCAAAGTTGGGAGAAGGCATTGGATCGTATGTTTCAACGGGGTTTAAAATAAGCAATCTGCATAACGTGATGATTTTTGTTTAGAAAATATAGAGAGAATGCAAGAGTGTGTGCAGTGTATTTTCTTCAGAAAACTGCTTGTTTTTTATTATTGAATTGTTTTTTAGGATTACCATTTTCTGAAAAAGCGAAAAGAGAAAACAGTAATTATTGCTGAAATTACATAACGACGTTTATTTTATTCATGAACAAGTCGATTCTTGAAACTATAGCCCTATAAAACAAAACTCTGTCACTTTGGGCGAAGCGAAGAGGGAAATTTACAGAAAGTGAGCTCTATCAAAACATCTGTTTCACCTCGGAAGGGTGAAAGGTTAAAGACGACAATTACTTTGACTTATGAACGATCTTCGGAATATTGACAGCAACCCATTGGCGGCGAGCTCCTTGGTGAATCACAAAGTCTGGCACCTTCCTTGATTTGTCTTAAAAAATAACGCTGATTTCTGGTGGAGCAGGATCATTGGAATCAGTTTCCCAAGCAGAGTTGTCGTAGAAGAACTCTTCCGTTGTATCTTGCATATTATTTGTGCTCTCAGGCAAATCTCCCCATCCAGTTGGCTGAATGTCTTCGAGCCTGATATGAGAGCTTTCAGGAGCAGTGTACTTGACCATGAAGTGGTATTTTCCACTTGGTTGTCCTAAGGTATCCCACACCGTGGAACTGGAGGAGTCATCTCTTTCGATGACGTTGACCTCGAGAAAAGCATAGTTGATGAATTCTAGTCCGACAAGCTTTGCCAATTCATCGTCGTACGGGATATTTTTGGAATGAACTGAGTGTTGATCCCATGACATGGTGGGGACGCAGGTATTCTGTTCAATGATGCTCAGCTAATTTTGATTGTTCGGCTGATTTTTGTTGCCCCAAATATCCTGGGTATGGCTGCCAGATAGGCAACCCATCCATTGGGCCATAATAGTCGTGGTCAAAGTCGTCCTTCATCAGAGTGTCCTCCTCTAATAAGTTTGGCGGAGCACGGCATCCCTCAGGATCACAATCTTCGTATATCGTTCTAACATCTGACCTTAGTATAAATCTCGGACTCTGTCCAGGATAGCAAAATGGCGTAGGCACTTATTCCATTCCTCATCTGTGTCTGAGGGATCTTCCTCGTTGATGGTATGGACTGTTTGAGGCAGTGGGTGAAGGAAACCTCCACTGTGGAAGAAATCCTGAATGGGATGAAAACTTTCATCGTTAGTAGCAGTCTGGGTACAGGTTGCAGAAAAACCAAGACCCTTATTTGTTTTGTTATCAGTAGGAATGACAAGTTGTCCCCACCCTTTTGTATTGTTACTTTTGATCACTTCAAGAGCATCTGTGTATGAGGAAATCGAGGTTCCTTTCTCTGATTGATTCTCGTTGCTCACCGAAAGTGCTTGGAACTGAGTCCCAACAACCTCCCTGGGTTCTATACAAGTAGACGATGACAAGTTACTCACAAGCAAGGCTTGTTCTCCATAGACTGTGACGAGTTGATCGTTCTTGAGGAACTTCAGTTTCTGGTGCTACTTCGAAGTGACAGCCCCAGCCTAGTGTATTCGAGGTCTTCCTAATAAACAACTGTATGCTGCCCGGACGTCCATAACCTGGAAAGTGATTAGGAAAGTGTGAGGACCAATAGCTATGGGAAGGTCGACTTCGCCGATAACTGCTTTCCGAGACCCGTCAAATGCTGTGACGATAACCTCACTGCCCCTCATCGGGGATCCTTTGAATGATAGTCGTATTAGAGTGGATTTCAGCATAACATTGATGGCCGATCCGGTATCTACCAGTACGCTGGCTAAGGCATCGTCCTGGCAATTAACTGTGATATTGAGCGCCATGTTGTGCCTTTTGCCCCCCTTTGGCAAATCCTCATCACTGAATCCTAAGTTGTTGCAGGAAGTGATGTTAGAGATGATGCTATTGAACTGTCGTATTGACACATCCTGTTCCACAAAGGCCTGCTCTAAGACTTTCTGTAGAGCCTCTCTGTGGGCTTCAGAACTGAGTAAAAGTGATAGCATAGAGATCTTTGAAGGAGGTTGTAACAGCTAATCAACAATGTTGTATTCACTCCTTTGGATGAGCTTCAGCATCTCATCATTGTTTTTTGAAAGGTCGGGATTACTGGATTGACCGACTGGTGGATTGGGAGCTTCTGTCTGAAGTTCCTTTTCTTTGTTAGGTTCTCCAACACCTCGGTTGAAGATTCGACCGCTTCGTGTTACTCAACTGATGTCTACAATATTCACGACGGAGGGTAATGGAATTTCCTTTCCATTCTCAATTATTGTTGCACCGTATTTGTAAGGGATCGCCTTAGCTGTTTCATACGGTAATGGTCCCGGTAGATAGATAACTACAGGAGCCTTCTGATTTTTTTTACTGTCGTAAGTAACTCCAATCAGTTCCTGGCTAAGAACCTTTGATTTGTCCAATAGAGGGATGATGGTACAAACATCTTTGTTCCTCTCAGGGTCAGAGATTACAACCACGTCTCTGATCTGATCAGCGAAGTAGTCCGGCGTCCAGTCAACGGACCCCGAAGGTAGGTATGGGTGAATCTCTTTGCGATCCAACTGACCTTGGAGAGCTGCCCGCACGAGGTAGCATCCTTGGTTATTCTCCGAGCAGGCTCTACAACGTTCATAATTGTGTGGTGGCACCTGGCGACGCCCGCTTTGAATGCAATGCAACCTTACCAGGTTTGTTTCCATAGATCGGACATCTTGACTTTGACGTCGAGTAGGGTTCCCGTTAAGCACACTGATTTGTTGCGTGTCTTCGTCTAGATAGATCGGAAGCCAACAGTGGTTTAACAAGTGTTGTAAAGTTCTTTGAACGAGGGCACACCCTTGGTTACTCTCACTGCATACTTTACAGTTTTGATAATTATGTGAAATGAGAAAGTCGAGCTGGACCTGCCTGGCATGTAACTCCACCAAGCTGGTATTCATCAGACGAATATCAAAGATTTGGATCATGTTGATCTGATAAGGATTTCTATCATGGTAGTCCTGGATGCATCCAAGATCCATCTGATGCTAGGGGGCCTCTTGTACAAAAGAGCATCCTTGTTTGTTTACCGAGCAAGTCAGACAGGAATTGTAATTGTGTCACGGCAGATTATGATATAGGCTTTGCCTTGAGTGCATCGCCACCAAGTTGACATTCATTGCACGGATGTCGTGGTTCTGAATGATGTTGGAATTCGTATAAGTCATGTTGACTCCACGAACTCGATGCTCTTGGATCCATCCGAGATCCAATTGTTCCTGTAGAGCCTATCGCACCACAGAACATCCTTGATTGTTTTTAGAGCAAATATCACACTGGTGATAGTTATGAGGTGGCACATGGCCATATCCACTCTGTCTACAATGCATCTTGACCAGATTGGTCCTCAATAAGAGTACATCATGAATTTGATAGCTGTCGCTAGACTCTCCCTCTATCAAATTGACTGCAGCTTTCTCGTGTTGAGGCAGCGGGTTCGTGAGAACATTAGAATTCGTATCTTTGAAAGATAAGACCCCGCTCCTAACAAGCTTTTGTACATCGGATTTGAAACTGAGACAGTTCTCTATGTTATGCCCTGGTCCTCCTTGATGATAAGGGCAAGCATGATCCGCCTTGAACCAAAAAGGCAGATTTTCCGGTACTGTAAGAGGAGACCTGGTCTGGACATGCCCCTTAGCCAGTAAGAGTGGAAACAATTCTTCGTACAACATGGGTATAGGGTCGAACCCTGGTGGTCGTGTTGTACGGTTGTTGTTGTACGGAGGACGAGCCTGCTGAAAAGGTTGTTGTGTCCTTGGCTGATATTGCTGTTGAGTAGGTTGGCTCTGCACAACCTGGGGTTGATACGTAGGAACAGACGCCGGGTTGATAGCAGGAGTTACAACTGCTACTGGTTGGTAACGTCGCCTTTGCTTTTCGAGAGAGATATTCCCAATATCTTGCTCTTTTTTCTTAGGGAGAGCACTACCGTATCGTTTTGTACTACTTGATGATCCAGCGTCTTTAACTAAACGTCCTTCTCTGACGGCTTCCTCAAGATGAACTCCCATGCCCAACATCTCGGTGAAATCATTGGGCACACTGGTGACCATTCTGTCATAGTAAAATGAGATCAAGGTCTTTAAGAAGATCTTTGTCAACTCCTTTTCCTCCAGAGGTGGAGAATTCTGAGCGGCAATTTCACGCCATCTCTGAGCGTATTCTTTAAAGGTTTCCTTGTCCTTTTGTGACATCGATCCGAGTTGATCTCTGTTCGGTGCCATGTCCAGATTGTATTATATTGTTAGACGAAGGCAGCACCAAGATCTCTGAATGTGCCGATCGTGGCGCGGTTTAAACCCATGTACCATTTTAATGCGACACCGGTTAAACTATCCTGAAAGTAGTGAATTAGTAGCTCCTGGTTC
Organism: Lathyrus tuberosus; assembly: GCA_022829125.1. Lineage (NCBI taxonomy): Eukaryota > Viridiplantae > Streptophyta > Magnoliopsida > Fabales > Fabaceae > Lathyrus > Lathyrus tuberosus. The sequence goes on along the minus strand of JALAZF010000266.1, from coordinate 2,743,234 downwards.
TTTGTCTGAGCTGACATTCGCCGAGCGTACATCACCAAATGGCTCTGAGGGCAAGAGTTACCCTTGTATTTTTCAAAGTCGGGCACTTGGAACTTGTGCGGTACTTTCACATTGGGGACCAAGCAGAGGTCCGTGGCGTCCTTTCCAAATAGATCCTGACCCCGACGGGCTTGCAGTTCTTTCTGCATTTCCAGGAACTGTTCCTGGAAATCATTCATTCTGTCGAACACGTTGTCGTTTCCACCAGAAGGTATCTGTGGAATCTGTCTTTCCGGGACAGTGTGTACCACGGGTAGTGGTATAGTCATTATGGACGAGACTCTCGGTGTCTCCCGAAGTTTGTAACCTTAAAGAGTTATTGTCATGCCCCTGGCATCTTTGCTTTCCCGAAGTTTGTAACCTTCAGGCCCTGCGGTTCCTGCTGCGGTTCCCTGATCCTCATTGATCGGTGGAACATATCCTTCCGGGATATAGTTAAGTGGCATGCCCCAGGGATGATCTTTCGACATTTTGTACCTAGGATTGGACTTTTCCACTATGGGCGTCGATGTGATCTCTGAGATCACAGTCCTTTGTTGCTGAATTTGAGCCTATCCTAGAGCTTGCATGTCGTTATGAAGCTTTCTCAGATCCTCTTTCAGAGTGTCGATCTCTTCTCTCAACTCTCTGTTCTCTTCCTCGAGATCATCCATCTTTTTCTGACGATTGGCCCGAGTATTATACGAATGAGACAGTTTGATTCTAGAATTGAGACGCAACCTTGAGATTCGTAGGGAAGAAGAATGTGTTTATGAGAATGATGAATGCAATGTTTATTAATTATTTTTGTTTATTCAAAGTAAACTTCGACAATTAGATTGCAAATATCAAACAGTGGGGAAACCCCGTTTTATTGAATTCAAAGAATTGCGGAAATGGAAATACAGTAGATTACAAAGTACTGAAAAAGGAAACCTAAACTAATGGATCCTGAGTTCTCTCTGAGGAGAGCTCAGGTGCTGGTTCTGGTGCTTTCATCTTCTTTGACCGGGGCTCCTGGGCCGTTGTCGGGTTGTCATTCCTTTCTACAGCATGTTGCTCTAAAATCTCAATCAGGGCATCTTTTTCTCTTAACAGTTGCTGTATTTTCTTACACTCCACATTGAGAATACGATACTTGTTCCTCCAAGACCTCTTCTCCTGCTGAACTTTGTTGAGAGTAACTTGAAGTTTTTCCGTGTCTGACATAAAATAAAGGGCAGAGTCCCTTAATGGAAGAACTTCCTGGCGAGGGTAAGGCATCCTCAGCTTGAGAGCTCTAGTTTATACCCAGTGGAGGTAAGGCTTCACCGAGACACAGTCTGGTTTTCCTAGAGACTCTCGTCCTTTGCTATGAACGTGTTTCCAAGCATGCACTATTTCTGTCTTTAGTGCCTTGTTGTTTTCTCCTTCCTTGAAGAAAAGACCTTCTAGATGAGCATTCCGTGGGACATGCCTCATTGGGTATCCAAATTGACGACGAACTAACACCAGATGATAGTTGATTCCTCCCTTAGTTCCTATAAGGGGTACATTTGGGAAATTTCCACAACGGTCAATGATTCTGATCCCGTCATAGATTCGATTGTACCAATCGATGTCAAAGTTGGTAAGAGACATGATTCTCTGCGACCAACGTAAAGTATTCTTTTGATCCCAAAATGCAGCAGACTTGGGCAAATGGTAAGTGAACCATTTGTAAAGCAAGGGTACACAGCACGTGATCATTCCTCCGCTGTATAAATTCCTTAAGTGTACCGAATGATACGCATCTGCGAGTAAGGTTGGTATAGGGTTTGCGATCAAGAAAATTTTAATGGCGTTGATATTGTCATACCCCAAATTTTGGCCACTAAGATTTCCCATCATTGTGCAAATCATCACCACAATATGGATGAACCATCATACTTCATTAGTCTCCCCAAAGATGGGTGAGCATCCACTACAATCAAAATTAGGGTTTCAAGCCCTCTCTGGGTGCTTAGACAAAGGATCAATCAAGGAATGACATGATATTCAACTTGTCTAACCTCTCAAACATCCACAATGGATCAAGAGGACTCCCACTTCAAGGATTAAGCACAAGGTTGCTCCCTTCTAGGTGGATCAAGCTTCAAGATCGCCAGTGTCACCAAATTAGGGTTTTGGTCGACCAGGGCCTCCAGATGGAAATTTTCATCTGGTCATAAGCCAATGATTCAAAACATATCCTAATATACTCCATGGAACCTCATGGACCCAATCATCAAGTCAATTTGGCCTCAGGGGATGCATACATCAAAAATCAGGAATTAGGGTTTCTTGACCTAATTCACCCCTAAGTTGACTTTTGGGACAAATCATGAACCAAGACCTCAAGAAATGATTTGAGGGTCTCTAATATACCATATTTATCCATTTGTAACAATGGATTGATCCAAGAAGCTTGAGCAACAAGTTTCAATTTCATCTGAACCACAGTTAGGGTTTTGCGAGAAAAGTCAACTGTAGCTTTGACTTTTGACCAGGACATGCTCCCAAACCCTAGGACATGATTCAATACACCCTATGACACCCATGGAACATGTCCATCAAGTTTGATTTAGGTCAAGGACATGATTTCCCAGAGGATCGCACAGCTTGGAATTCATCTGACAAAAAGTCAACTGTGCACAAAAGTCAACTTTGACTTTTTGAGATTTTTCACAAAAATAGATTTTTTAACCCTAAAATGATGTTAATGTATGATTTGAATCATCATTCATCAAGAAAAATCAAAGAAAGTGGGATAACTTGTAAAAGGGGTAACCATAAAAACTTAGAAAATTTTCTAAGTTATGAAATAAAGTGACAAAGGTACCAACTTTGGAGGATCATAACTCCTAAACCACAAAGCCATTTTTCCCCATCCAAAGCTTGATTTGTAGATCTTATTTCCCTCTACAAAAGCTTCATACTGACCTATGTCCAAATTCCTCATGGATTTTGAGTTATGGAGTGATCAAAATAAAAAAAAGTCACTTTGTTCCAACACTTGTGAAAATTTCACTAAGTCAGAATTTGCCTTACTTTTTTCCAAATGTAGGGGGATTTTTCACTTGGATCCAAAAGGTATCAAAACCAAATATGATCAAACAGTTGTTGTATCATATAAGAGCTTTCCAAAATGGCCAAGAACATCACCAAATTCAACTTAAGCCATGAGATATGACATTGGCAAGTTGCCTTGCTGAAATCTGCCAAGGCAAGGCAGAATTTTGCACTTTTGCTTGATTTGCCAAAATCAGCCAATTCCAAGCCTTGTCATCACTTTGGACACATCTGAGGATTGAATCTAAAGGGGACAATCACTTAGCCAAGCCTCCAAAGTCCTTGGAACAAGAAATAGCATGCTAAACCTAGAATTGCCCAAAATAGGGACAAGACTCCAATTTTAGATTGGAGCATTCAATGGAAGCACCAAGGTGGCATGGACTGAGCCATTAGCAACTGAATTCAGTCAAGACTTATCCAAAACCAAGGGGACCAGCAGCCTGTGCCCTAACCTCTAGTCAATGGCTAGAGGAGACTTGGATTTTCATTTGCCAACATTGGTCAACCCTACTCAGCAGTTGCCATTCACTATTCCTTGCAAAACAAACTTGCTCTACTATAAATAGAGCTCAATTGTGATCAGTTTAAGTACACCAAAGGCCTACAACACTTGCCTTTCTCAAAATCCACTTCTCACTCTAAAAAATGCCTTTCTTAGCAAGTCACTATCGGGTTTTTCATTAGAGAGCAATTCCACTCAAACCAATCACACACACACACCTCACATACATCATATGTGAGTTGATCAAACACTTAAACAACATCTGGAACACTGATTTCTCAGAATCACCAGTCAATTGCTCAAGGTTTTAACCAAGTAACAGTTGAGATGCCATGAAGTGATCCAGCCAATTTTCATCAAGTCCAAGCATTCAAACACACTCCATAGGGTGTAGGGAAGCTGTTTAGATCATCACAATTCATCTGTAACACCTCCAACTCAGAAATCAATTTGCTCTTGCTGTCACGACCTAGAGGCAAGCCTAAACTTGGTCATCTCTCAATCTATACATATTTCCTCGCACAATACTTTTGCCAAATGTTCATAATCATGCATGGAATGTTTTCCCTCAAGTAATTGCTTTGTTTAAATCGTGTATCAAAAATCCCAGCCTTCATGCAGAATTTAGGGTTCTTGAGGATTTATCGTGATTTCTTGTTTTATGCTTAATTTAAATGAAATTAATTATCATAAACATGATCGTGAGGTGAAAACGAGCAGATTGATATGTGGATTGCATGATATAATCAAGTATTCAGTGAGATTGGATAGAAAACACAAATCTGGGCAAAACTGAAAAACACGCGTGTTCTTGGCCCATGTTCTTGGCGCCATTTTCACAAATTCAAATATTTGAATTTTGTGATTTTATTTAATTGATTCAAAAATTAATTTCTCTCTGAGTTTTAATGATTTTGAGTTTATTCTTTTTTTAATAATTCACAAAAATGTTAAAATATTTTATTTTCCCAAAAAATCCCAAATATATTATTTATTTCATATAATTGATATTTTTGAAAAGAATTAATGTTTTAATTGTTTTTTACATTTAAAATATTTTTTCCTTATTGATTTTGCAAATTTTAATGATTTCTAATCATTTTGTAGGGCAAAACTTGATTTATGAAGCATTAATCCAAGATCACAATTTGTTTTCCACATGTTAAACAATTTTGATCATTTTAATTGAATATTTTATTCAATTAAAACACATTTTGGAAACAAATTAGGGTTTTTGATTAATTCAACCCTCATAAATCATTTTCGAAAACTTTTTGGGCCTCTTGAGAGAGTGTAAGACCCAAACCCCTTTGTACAGAAAACCATTTTGGGCCTCAGTTATTGTATAAGTCCCTCTGTACAAGTAAACGGCGTGATCGTCGCCTTTTAAAAAATCAACTGGGCCTCTCCTCGAGCTATAAGACCCATTCAAAACTCTTTGGGCCTCTAATAGAGTGTAAGAACCAATCCCCTTTTAACCAAAACAACTTTGGGCCTCAGATATTGTATAAGCCCCTTTGTGTTAAAAGAAAATCTCGGCGCGATCGCCATTTCAAACGAAAAATCATCTGGGCCTACCCTCGTGTTAGAAGCCTCACCCTTTTTCTTTAAACTTTTTGGGCCTCTAATAGAGTGTAAGACCCAATCCCCTTTTAACCAAAACAACTTTGGGCCTCACTTATTGTATAAGTCCCTCTGTACAAAACGACAGTGCGATCACTGACAAAACCTTGGGCCTCTCCTTGAGCTGTAAGCCCCAAATCTTTCTTTTTCAAAACACTCTCTCCTTTGATTTTGAAATATACTGTTGTTTTCAATCTTTCTTTGTTGAACAACTAACCAAACAGCATGGAAGCTCTACAACCGAGTAAGTGGTTATATGCTTTCTTTTACCGCTTTCATATACATATAACTGTATTGTGGGGCTGTTTCGATGTAAGTCTTCTTTCATAACTCATATCAACTGTGTAATAATAGTATAGATATTTAGAGTTTCCCTGGCAACTACGTCTAGCATTAAGCCCGTTGATCACTCTTAAATAGTCAAAACTAGATCCCCATAGGATTACCAGACACAATTTTCCCTCCTCTTGGGGTTAAACAATATGGAGATGTGAAAGGCATATTCTTTTTGAACCCTTTCTCAGACTGTCACTCGTAGAAGTTGTCAAAGAAACTCTACTCCCCATAGATGATCTTTTCTCCGTGAATGGCATCTCTTGAGTTTCTTCCAAATTCTCGGATTTTCCTGGCTTGATCTATTCTCTGTGAATAGCCTGTCTTGAACTTATCGGGGTTCGGAGACCCACAGGCTTCTTAAAAGCACTTGTCAAGAAAATCTATTCCCCAGAGACGATCTTTTCTCCGTGAATGGCATCTCTTGAGTTTCTTCCAAATTCTCGGATTTTCCTGGCTTGATCTATTCTCTGTGAATAACTTGTCTTGAACTTATCGAGGTTTGGGGACCCACAGGCTTCCTAAAAGCATCCCCGCCTCCTCTTGGGCGTTGTACAAGGACCCATCGACTTCTTAGAAGTATTCACCGCCTCCTCTTAGGCTTTGTATAAATGATTTTTTCCTCCGGGAATGATAGCCTCCTCTTGGGCTTCGTACATATTGTCCCTTGGCTTCTTAAAAGTTTCCAGCCTCCTCTTGGGCTTCGTACAAATTGTCCCGACGACCTCCTATAGGTATAGGAACAGAAATTGGTCATCTTAATAGTACAGTCTTTCCAAGAGTCTACTACTGTTTCTCAAAGCATAGAACAAAAGATGAAACTCTAGACATGGACAGTCTAATTTCCTTGAGTCTCAAAGACATTCTCAAGCACCCTTCAAAAATAGGAAGGAACCCCGTAGACTCGGACAGTCTTAATACCCTTTGGATTTCCCATTTCCTCAAAGAAAAGGAAATATCCCTGATCCTCGAATCAAAATCCTTGAGTACAACTTTACTCATATAAGAACTGATTTTCTCTTTAAACCAATATACTGGACCTGTCACTCAACTGAAACAGCATCCTAGCCTCCTCTTGGGCTTTATACAATGATTCTCCTCAGCAGAGTCAAACTCCTTTTAGCCTCCATCTCGGGCTTCGTACGAGATACAAAAGACTCTCTTGTTGAGTCAACTCCTTTTAGCCTCCGTCTTGGGATTTGTACAAGACACAAATCACTCCCTTGTTGAGTATAAAACAACCCCTTTTTAGCCTCTCTCTCGGGCTTCGTGCGAGACACATAAAAAACACCCTCTTGTTGGGCCAATAGCCTTCTCTTAGGCTTTGTATAAGAAAACCACTGGTTGATCCAATCAACCTTTTAGCATCAAAGTTGTGCCTCATTCACAGTACACAAACATCAACAACTCTTTCCACTTCATCTAATCGCTGTAAGCGGCAAGCCTCTGGATCATCTACATCCATGCCACTGTCCCTCCTTTTGCATGAGAAATTCCTAAGGAAAGATGGCATTGCTCTACACTAAGTTAAAGTCTTCTCCTTCAGGTTGGAAACCCCCTATAAAGGAAATTATGGCATTGTCGAATTCACACATCCCGGTTAAAGTAATTCTCCTTTATAAACATTTGTGACAGACAAACCCCTCTTTAGAGATGACAAATTCTCTCTAAAATCAAACCCTTTTAGCTTCACATCTTGGGCTTTGAACAAGATACAAACTACCTTCAGCTTCACGTCTTGGGCTTTGAACAAGAGACCAAAACACCATTTCCTCCCGTAGAATAGGAGGAACTACGATCGCTCTGATTTCTCTGTTTCGGAAAAAACGGGAATACGTAGGCATAAGATTGTAAGAAAAATCTTAGCGAGCACACTAATCCAAAACCCAAAATCCCATACCTTCCCATCTCAATCGAAAAGCATCAGTCTTAACCTCCCACCAATCGACCAGACACTATTTTTAACAAAACAACCTAAGAGAGACCCACAATCTTTGTAGCATCTGTAAATCAATAGTCATCTGTTCAAACTCAGTTTGCAAGCAGAGTTAATTGGAGACATCTATTTCCCTTCCTTCATCAGCTTAAATAGGATGAAAAATGAATCGAGCTGTATTACCCCAAAGCGATAAGTGCTTCACAACCACGTCCAAAAATCGCTCGCTACAGAAAAATGGCGACTCTGCTGGGGACTTACGAGATCTTGTTCTCTTCACATCTCTTAGGTAGAAACCTTAAAAATTTCCACGAAAGGTGGCGCCCTCCATGGGGCCTCTCTTTCTTTCTTTCTTTCTTTTCTGGGGTGGGACTTTTTGTTGACTTCACTAGGATCTTAGGTCAAAACCTTTAAGTGGGGAAGGAACCACAGAATGGCGTCTCCGCCGTGGAGCCATTTTCTGTCAGGAACATAAGATTCATAGCTTTTAAAAAAGAGTCTAAGACATTAGGACAAATATATATACTGCTTTTCCTAATTGATATCTGTGTTTATTTTTCTGCTAATGGGAATGCGTGTGATGCCGCATGTGGAAAGATTGAGTATACACTTAAGATAAGTGATGGCGACGAGGTCGACCATCAACCTCAGTGGAGGCTTCCCAATGCAACCCATTCCCTCTCATAGGCAATGGGCTGATTGTGACGTCTGAGTAGCTGAGGAGCCAACCCTTTTGTAGTGCGGAAACTATCGGAAATGGTTGTCACGCGATACTACCCTCATTTGAGGCTGATGATCTATTCTCGGTGAATAGCATTTACTCTAAGATTTCATATAACTCGCTGGCGATCCGCTTGCTGTTTGTTATCCTGGGAGGAGCTGATGATTTTGAGTACAGGTACAAAAATCACCCTAGTATAAACCTTTGGGGATGGGTAGAGCCTTGACTCCATGACAACGACCCTTTGACCCCATGTTTTTTCTATGTTTTTGTGTGCTGCATTCATGCATTCATTTAAAAAACATTAAAACATTCAAAACAAAATTTCTCTTTTAGTCTCTCTGTCTTTTCGAAATAAACTAAGACTGTGATTGCAAATACCGAAGAAAAAGGATTGCGCTAATGGATTTCGGTAGAAGGAGAACTCATAAGTACACCTTCAGGATTCCAAAACTAGAGGATTTAAGAGGTTTGGCAAGGATGATCACAAACCAAGAGGCTTTCAGAGCCAAGTACGGAGGTTTGCTATCTCTGCTAAGAGTCCATGTGATTGAGGGAATCATGGATGCGCTCGTTCAGTTCTACGATCCGGTCTATCATTGTTTCACATTCTCGGATTACCAGCTAGCACCAACGCTGAAGGAATATTCTCATCTGATTGTTCTACACATTACCGATCAAGCTCCATTTTCTGGACTGGAATAAATTCCAAGGAATCAGACCATTGCAAGAGCAATTCATTTGGACAAGTCTGAGGTCAGGACTCACATGACCACTAAGGGTGGCATACAAGGTTTGCCAGCTCAGTTCTTGACAAACAAAGCCCTGTACTTCACCAGTATCGGGAACGTGACTGCTTTTGAAAGCATCTTTGTTTTACTCACCTACGGGTTATTTTTGTTGCCCTACATTAATAACTTCGTCGATATCAACTCCATTAAGGTTTTTCTCATTGGAAACCCTGTACCAACTTTGTTCACAGATGCGTATCATTATGTACACTTAGGGAATTTGTATAGTGGAGGGGAGATCATATGTTGTGTACCTCTGCTTTATAAATGGTTTGTCTCCCATTTGCCTAAGTCTGCTGCTTTTTGGGATCACAAGAGTGCCTTACGTTGGTCGCAGAAAATCATGTCTCTTACCAACTCTGACATTGATTGGTGTAGTAGGATTTATGATGGGATCAAGATCATTGACCATTGTGGAAACTTCCCCAACGTACCACTTATAGGAACTAAGGGAGGAATCAATTACCATCCAGTTCTCGTTCGTAGTCAATTTGGATACCCGATGAGGCACGTCCCACGGGGTGCTCATCTGGAAGGTCTTTTCTTCAAGGAAGGAGAAAATGACAGAGCACTAAAGACGGAAATAGTGCACGCTTGGAAACATGTTCATAAGAAAGGACGGGAGTCTCTAGGAAAACCAGACTGTGTCTCGGTGGAGCCTTATCTCCGCTGGGTACAAACTAGAGCTCTCAAGCTAAAGATGCCTTATCCTCATCACGAAGTTCTTCCACCGAGGGAGTCTGTCATGTACTTCATGACTGAGATTGAAAAGCTTCAGGTTACTCTCAACAAAGTTCAACGGGAGAAGATGTATTGGAAGAACAAGTACCGCACCCTCAACGTAGAGTGCATCAAAATACAACAACAACTGAAAGATAAGGACGCTCTGATTGAAATTTTGGAGCAACATGTTGTATAGAATCAAGATGACCAAAGGAATTTGCTCACTCCTTTCAGCTGGCAAAGGAATGACAACCCGACAACGGCCCAAGAGCCCCGGTCAAAGAAAAGGAAAGTACCAGAGTCAGCACCCGATTTCTCTTCAGAGAGGACTTGGGACCCATTAGCTTAGGTTTTTGTTTCTGTACCTTGTGAACTACTGTATTTCCATTTTTGTAATCCTTTGAATTCAATAAAAAGGGGTTTCCCCACTGTTTGATATTTGCAATCTAATTGTCAAAGTTTATTTTGATTAAACCAAAAAAACAATTAATATAATCATTGCATTCATCATTCTCACATCGCGTATTCTTCTTACCTACGAATCTCACGTTTGTGTCTCGGTTCTAGAGTCAAACTGTCTCATTCGTACAATACTCGGGCCAATCGTTAGAAAAAGATGGATGATCTTGAGGAAGAGAAGAGAGAGTTGAAAGAAGAGATCGACGCTCTGAGAGAGGATATGAGAAAGCTTCGTAACAACATGCAAGCCATGGCAGAAGCTCAGCTACAAAGGACTGTGATCTCAGAGATCACCTTAACGCCCATAGTGGAGAAGTATGATCCTAGGTATCAAATGCCGAAAGATCTTCCTTGGGGCATGCCTGTTAACTATATCCCGGAAGGATATGTTTCGCCGATCACTGAAGATCAGGGAATCATAACAGAAGCCGTTGGGTCTGAAGGTTAAAAACTTCGGGAAAGCGAAGATGCCAGGGGCATACTGAAGATTCCTGAAGGTTGCAAACTTCGAGAAATGCCAAGATTCACTGCTGTAGTCACGGTACCACCCCCTGTGGTGCACACTGTCCCGGAAGGACAGATTCCACCGATACCTTCTGGTAAGAAGGAAACTATGTTCGACAGAATGGATGAATTCTAGGAACAGTTCCTGGAAATTCAGAAGGAACTGCAAGCCATCCGCGGTCAGGATTTATTTGGAAAGGACGCCGCAGACCTTTGTCTGGTCCCCAATGTGAAAGTTCCGCACAAATTTCAAGTGCCGACTTTGAAAAATACAAGGGTAACTCTTGCCCTCAGAGCCATCTGGTGATGTACGCTCGACGAATGTCAGCTCAGACGAAGAATTAGGACCTACTGATTCACTACTTTCAGGATAGTTTAACCGGTGCCGCACTCAAATGGTACATGGGTTTAAACCATACTGCGATTAGCACATTCAGATATCTTGGTACTGCCTTCGTCCAAAAATACAAATACAATTTGGACATGGCACCGGATAGAGATCAACTCAGATCAATGTCACAAAAGGACAAGGAAACCTTTAAGGAGTACGCTCAGAGATGGCGTGAAATTGCTGCTCAGATTTGTCCACCTCTTGAGCAAAAAGAGATGACAAAGATCTTCTTAAAAACCTTAAGCTCATTTTACTATGACAGAATGGTTGCCAGTGCGCCCAGTGACTTCACCGAGATGGTGGGCATGGGAGTTCGTCTTGAGGAAGCCGTCTGAGAAGGACATTTGATTAAAGACACTGGATCATCTAGTAGTACAAAACGATACGGTAGTGCTCTCCCTAAGAAAAAAGAGCAAGATATTGGGAATATCTCTCTCGGAAAGCAAAGGCGACGGTACCAACCAGTAGCAGTTATAACTCCTGCTATCAGCCCTGCGCCTATTCCTACGTATCAACCTCAGGTTACGCAGAGCCAACCTAAACAACAAAGGACACAACAGCCTCTTCAGCAGGCTCGTCCTCCATATAGCAACAACCGTACAACGCGGCCACCAGGGTTTGATCCTATACCCATGTTGTACGCAGAACTATTTCCGTTACTACTGGCTAAGGGGCACATCCAGACTAAGTCTCCTCTTACAGTACCGGAAAATCTGCCTTTTTGGTTTAAGGTGGATCAGACATGCCCTTATCATCAAGGTGGTCCAGGGCATAACATAGAGAACTGTCTCAATTTCAAATCTGACGTGCAAAAGCTTGTTAGGAGCGGGCTCTTGTTTTTCAAGGATACGCATCCCAATGTTCTCACAAACCCGCTGCCTTAACATGAGAAAGCTGCAGTCAACCTGATTGAGAAAGAATTTAACAACGTCTATCAAATTCATGATGTACTCTTGTTAAGGACCAATCTGGTCAAGATGCATTATAGACAGAGTGGGTATGGCCATGTGCCACCTCATAATTATCATCAGTGTGATATCTGCTCTAAAAGAAACCAAGGGTGCTACCTTGTGCGAGCAGCTCTCCAGGGGCAGGTGGATCGTGGAGAGATTCGCCCATATCCAGGTTCCGGACCCATCAATTGGTCACCGAACTACCTTGCCAATCAAATTGTGGACGTTGTCGTCATCTCTGATCATCAGAGGACCAGGAATGTTTTTGCCATTACCCCTCAGCTTGACGAATCGAGAATTCACAACAAGAAACGGATCAAGATTACTTATGATGGTCAGAAAAACCTGAAGGTTCCCATAGTCATCTATTTGCCAGGACCACTACCGCATGAATCAGCTAGGGTAATCCTTTACAAATACGGTGCAACAACAATTGAAAATGGAAAGGAAATTCCATTATCCTCCGTCGTGAATATTGCAGACATCAGTCGAGTAACACGGAGTGGTCGAATCTTTAACCGAGGAGTTGGAGAGTCCAACAAAGAAAAGGAACCTCAGACAGAAGTTCCCGATCCATCAGTCGGTCAATCCAGTAATCCCAACCTTTCGAAAAAAAATGATGAGATGCTGAAGCTCATCCAAAGGAGTGAATACAACATTGTTGATCACCTATTACAGACTCCTTCAAAAATCTCGGTATTATCACTGTTACTCAGTTCGAAAGCGCACAGGGAGGCTCTACAGAAAGTCTTGGAGCAAGCCTTTATGGAACAGGATGTAACAATCAGGCAGTTTGATAGTATTGTCTCTAACATGACTTCTTACAATAATTTGGGATTTAGTGATGAGGAATTACCTGAAGAGGGTCGTCGTCATAACATGGCACTCAATATCACAGTCAACTGCCAGGACGATGCTTTAGCCAGCGTACTGGTAGACACAGGGTCAGCCCTAAATGTTATGCCGAAGTTTACTTTGATGCAATTATCATTCAAAGGCCCTCGGATGAGAACCAGCGAGGTCGTCGTCAAAGCGTTTGACGGATCCAGAAAAACGGTAATCGACGAAGTTGACCTTCCCATAACTATTGGTCCTCACACTTTCCAAGTCACCTTCCAGGTCATGGACATCCGGGCAACGTACAGTTGTTTATTAGGAAGACCTTGGATACATCAGGCTGGAGCTGTCACTTCAACCCTCCACCAAAAGCTAAAGTTCGTCCAGAATGGCCAACTCATCATAGTCTGTGGGGAACAAGCCTTGCTCGTCAGCAATTTATTGCCGTCCACTTATGTGGAACCAGAAGGGATAATCGGAACCCAGTTCCAAGCGCTTTCACTGCACAAGAACGATTTCCTCATACAAAGATGCTATTAAAGAACTTCGATTGGAAAAAAGAACTTCGATTTCCTCATACAAAGATGCTATTAAAGCAGTCGAGAGTACCGATACAACAGGATGGGGACAGCTTGTCATTCCTACTAGCAATACAACAAAGAAGGGTCTTGGTTTTTCTGCAACCTATACCCGGACAGCTGTTAACGATGAAAGCCTTCATCCCATTCAAAATTTCTTCCACAGTGGACGTTTCCTTCACCCAGTGACTCAGGAAGTGCATACCATCAATAAAGATGATTCCTCTGACACAGATGAAGAATGGAAGTCCTATCTTAACGAGGACGGTTATAGGTCTCAGGAAGAGGTGCCTACTCCATTTTGCGATCCCGCACAGAGTCCGAGATTTATACCACGGTCAGATGTCGAAATGATATACGGAGGTTGTGATCTGGAAGGATGCCGTGCTCTGCCAAATTCATTAGAGGAGGACACTCTGATGAAAGACAACTTTGACCACAATTACTATGGCCCGATGGATGGCCTGCCAATGTGGCAGCCTTACCCAGGAGACATGGGGAAAGAAAGTCAGCCGAGTAATGAAACTCAGCTGAGCATCATTGAACAGAATACATGTGTCCCCACCATGTCATAGGATCAACACTCAGGTCATTCGGAAACTACTCAACATGACGATGAATTTGCAATGTTTGTCGGACTAGAATTCATCAACTATACTTTTCCCGAGGTCAACGTCATCGAGAGGGATGACTCCTCCAGTCCCAAAGAAGTGTGGGACACCCTGGGACAACCGAGTGGAAAATACGACTATATGGTCAAGTACACTGCTCCCGAAAGCTCTCGTATCAGGCTCAAAGATATCCAGCCAACTGGGTGGGGAGATACAACTGAGAGCACAAATGCTATGCAAAGTACAACTGAGGAATCCTCCTACGACAATTCTGCCTGGGAGACAGATTCCAATGATCCTGCTCCACCAAAAATCAGCGTTATTTCTGAAGACAAATCAAGGAAGGTGCCAGACTTTGTGATTCACCGAGGAGTTCGCCGCCAATGGGTTGCTGTCGATGTTCTAAGGATTGTTCATAAGTCAAAGTAATTGCCATCTTTAACCTTTCACCCTGCCCAGGTGAAACGGATGTTTTGATAGGGCTCGCTTTCTGTAAATTTCCCTCTTCGCTTTGCCTAAAGCGAAAGAGTTTTGTTTTATAGGGCTGTAGTTTCAAGAATCGACTTGTTCATTAATAAAATAACATCGTTCTGTAATTCCCGCATTAATTTCTGCTTTTTCTTTTTGCATTTTCTCAGAAAATGGTAATCCTAAAAAACAATTCAATAATAAAAGCAAGCAGTAATAAAAAAAATACACTGCACACACTTTTGCATTCTCTCTATCTCTTCTAAACACAAATCATCACGTCATGCAGATTGCTTGTTTTAAACCCCGTTGAAACATACGATCCGATGCCTTCTCTCAACTTTGAGTTCCCGGTATTTGGGGCTGAAGAAGAAGTTGACAACGAAATTCCAGAAGAGATCTCCCGATTAATCAGACAAGAGGAAAGGCCCATTGAACCTCACAAAGAGCCATTGGAAACGGTAAACTTGGGTTCAAAAAAAGAGAGAAAAGAAATCAGGATTGGGGCACTGCTCAGTCCAACTGCTAAAGAGAGTTTGATAAAGCATCTCAAAGAGTTTCCCGATGTATTCGCTTGGTCCTATCAGGACATGCCAGGGTTGGATACCAGCATCGTGGAACATCACTTACCGTTAAGATCGGAATGTCCGCCAGTAAAGCAGAGGTTGAGACGCACTCACCCGGACATGGCCGTCAAAATCAAAGAGGAGGTACATAAACAGATTGACGCAGGTTTCCTCGCCACATCAGAATATCCTCAATGGTTAGCCAACATCGTACCAGTTCCGAAAAAGGACGGAAAGGTCAGAATGTGTGTCGACTACAGGGATCTAATCAAGGCTAGTCCAAAGGACGACTTTCCTTTACCATACATTGACATGCTGGTGGACAGTACAACAAAGTTCAAAATTTTCTCCTTCATGGATGGATTCTCGGGCTATAACCAGATTAAAATGGCGCCAAAGGACATGGAGAAAACTTAGTTCATTACCCCATCGGGTACCTTTTGTTACAAGGTAATGTCGTTCGGTTTGAAGAACGCCGGGGCAACCTATCAAAGGGCCATGACTACTCTGTTTCATGACATGATTCACAAGGAAATCGAGGTATATGTCGATGACATGATTTCCAAATCTAAGACAGAAGAGGAGCATGTGATCCACCTGTCAAAGCTATTCTAGCGTCTGAGAAAGTACAAACTCCGCTTGAATCCCAACAAGTGCACCTTCGGTGTCCGCTCAGGGAAACTCTTAGGGTTCATCGTCAGCCAGAAAGGAATTGAGGTTGATCTTGACAAGGTCAAGGCCATTCAAAAATGCCTTCTCCAAAAACTGAAAAACAAGTCAGAGGATTCCTGGGACGTTTGAACTACATTTCCAGATTTATATTCCTTATGACCGCGACATGTGCGCCGATTTTCAAATTACTCAAAAAGAACCAGGACTGCATTTGGACAAAATATTGCCAAACCGCCTTCGACAGTATTAAGGAATATCTGTTGAATCCTCCGATTCTATCACCTCCAGTGGAAGGAAGACCACTGATCATCTACCTCACAGTCTTGGAAGACTCAATGGGGTGTGTACTTGGCCAACAAGACGAAACCAAACAGAAAAAGTCTGCCATTTACTATCTAAGCAAGAAGTTCACCGACTGTGAAACTCGGTACAGGATGCTCGAGAAAACTTGTTGTGCTTTGGCTAGGGCAGCCAAACTTCTGCGCCAGTACATGATTCGTCACACTGCTTGGTTGGTCTCCGAGATGGATCCAATCAAGTACGACTTTGAAAAGCCTGCTCTCACGGGAAGGATTGCCCGTTGGCAGATGTTGTTATCAGAATATGACATAGAGTACCACGCTCAAAAAGCCGTTAAGGGGAGTATTTTAACCGATCATTTGGTTCATCAACCGATTGACGATCAGGAATCAATCGGGTTTGACTTCCCAGACGAAGATGTCATGTATCTAAAAATGAAAGACTGTGACGAACCGCTACCCAGTGAAGGGCCAGAACCAGGTTCCCAATGGGGACTTATCTTTGACGGAGCAGTTAATCATTACGGAAATGGAATTGGGGCAATCCTTGTTACCCCTCAGGGTACCCACATTCCTTTCACCGCTCGACTTACGTTCAAATGTACAAACAACGAGGCCGAATACGAAGCTTGTATTATGGGTCTCGAGGAAGCGATTGATTTAAGGATCAAAAACTGGGACGTATATGGCGACTCAGCCTTGGTTATCAATCAGATAAAAGGAGATTGGAACACATACCAATCAGGACTGATTCCTTACAAAGACTACGCAAGAAGGTTGCTACCCTTCTTCAACAGAGTTGAGTTTCATCACATCCCTCGTGATGAGAATCACATGGCTGATGCATTAGCCACTCTCTCTTCCATGATTAGTGTAGGTCAATGAAATGACTTACCTAAGATTGACATAATGCGGCTTGAACGGCCCGCTTACATCTTCACGATTGAAGCAGTCATAGACGACAAACCTTGGTATCACGATATCAAATGCTTCCTTCAGAAATAAGAGTACCCTCCGGGGACATTCAGAAAGGATAGAAAGACGCTCAGAAGACTAGCAGGTAGTTTCTTCCTGAGCGGTGAGACTCTCTATAAGAGAAATTTTGACATGGTCTTTCTTCGATGCGTCGATAGACCAGAAGCAGACATGATGATGAAAGAAATTCACGAAGGATCCTTTGGCACTCATGCCAACGGACACACAATGGCGAGAAAAATTCTAAGGGCATGGTATTATTGGTTGACAATGGAATCCCACTGCTACAAGTATATGAGGAGGTGTCACAAGTGTCAGATATACTCCGACAAAATTCATGTACCGCCAACGCATCTCAAAATTCTTTCTTCCCCATTGCCTTTTTCCATATGGGGAATCGATATGATTGGTATGATTGAGCCTAAGGCTTCGAACGGACATCGGTTCATCCTGGTAGCCATTGACTACTTCACTAAGTGGGTCGAAGCAACGTCGTACGCTAATGTAACCCGACAAGTGGTGGTCCGATTTATCAAAAACAATATCATATGCCGTTATGGTGTTCCAAGCCAGATCATTACTGATAATGGATCTAACTTGAACAACAAGATGATGAAAGAAATGTGCGCAGAGTTCAAGATTGAACACCATAACTCATCTCTCTACCGACCCAAGATGAACGGGGCGGTAGAAGCGGCTAACAAGAATATCAAGAGGATTGTTCAAAATATGGTTGTAACCTACAAAGATTGGCACGAGATGCTACCTTTTGCTCTTCATGGTTATCGTACATCTGTCCGCACTTCAACAGGGGCTACCCCTTTCTCTCTAGTATATGGCATGGAAGCAGTGCTCCCTATAGAAATAGAGATCCCATCAATCCAGGTATTGATGGAAGCTAAGCTCACAGAAGCTGAATGGTGTCAAAGTCGACACGACGAACTCAACCTGATTGAAGAGTAACGAATCACGGCACTATGCCACGGTCAGTTGTATCAACAGAGAATGAAGAGGGCGTTCGACAAAAAGGTTCGACCTCGCATCTTCAGGAAAGGAGACCTTGTGCTCAAGAAGATACAATCTTTTCTCACTAATTCTCGGGGCAAGTGGACTCCGAATTATGACGGACCCTAAGTGGTCACGAAAGCTTTCTCAGGCGGCGCCTTGAGACTTGCAACCATGGACGGAGAGGAATTTGCCTACCCCACAAACGTGGATGTAGTCAAGAAATACTTCACCTAAAAAAAACATCTCAGTGGATTGAAAACCCGAAAGGGCGGTCCAGGAAAAAGTTAGAGACAAAATAAAAAAAATCATCCTGGTGGATTGGAAACATCACAGTACAATCCAGGCAAAAGTTAGGGATAGTGGCAAGTAACTATGTTCAACAGAGGCAAGTCCCTCAGCAGCAGTTACACCATCCATCGGAGGAAAACTCCAGTCAAGGTCATCTTCGACAGAAGCTCAGGATGTCCCGAATTCAAAGTTGGTAGAAGAATAGTGGTCGTTATGTTTCAACGTAGCCCTTTTCCCTGTAAATTACCATTTTCTAACTTTGTAAATACTCTTTGGAATCACGCGTTTGGTTGATCTCCATCTTATCAATAAAATTTGAGCCTTTGTGCTTTTGTTTGTAATTCTCATTTGTTTTAGCTTTACAGAACGACATTTTAACATGATTAACGATTCTTGAAATAAAACAAAAATGAATTTACTTGTAAAACTTTTTCTGCTTTAAAATAAAGATGGAAATTTCTTTTGACTGTTAAACATCAAAAGAACATCAATCGCTTCTCCAGAAGAAAGCAAACTTCAAAGTGAAGAATCAAAGTACTCCTTCTAACCCAGTACGCATGAATGAAGGGATCAACTGTGTCAGAGACCTTGTTTCGTCTGACACGCCTCGGCCGAGTTCTCATCTCCTAATCCCGACCAACATAGTTCCCCGCGAGGACTACTTTTCCTAAGAAAGGTAGAATTGCTACTTTTTGGACCAACGGTACTTCTTCGCCCCGCATGGCCGAGTATCTAGTCATGTTCATCCATTAGTTTATATGTCGCGTCGGTTTTGTCGGCATATACATACGTACATCATGAATTATTGATTTGAATTCGCATTCATATTGCATCACTATCACTCTAGTCGGTCTTATCCCCTGGTGATAAAAAGTCCTCTCAATCGAGTTGTCAGTTCTTTCCTCGTCGGGAAATGTTGCATCTGAACGATCTCTCTCCTCCAGTTTATTTCTGGAATGAAGTTGGCTCCTCAACCACTTTGATAACTTGAACCTCTGAAAAACCAGAGATCCTTCAATCAACATCACTCTTCACCATTGAAGATGATATCCTGGTTTTCCCGGATTAAGGAAAATCCCGAGAGAAAGCCTCCTAATCAGAGATTCGGTGGTACAACCGTTTTTTTTCCCGAAAAAAACCACTGATGAAAAGGTCATCGGCACCTCAAATTGGATCCCATCATATGGCATTTCTCCAAGAAGATCCCGAGAAAAGTATGATGTAAGACCCCAAATGAAAGCAGTCTCCCAAGAGACTCATTTTTCCCAGTAAAAACAAATGGCGTCTCCAACAGAGAAGTTTGTACAACTCTACAACTCAGACGATTGGGTTCCCCAGCAAGTCTGACGTCAACTTTTTCCATCAAATGGCGTCTCCCCAGGAAAATTCGGCGAGAAGTTTGAGGAAAACCGCTACGAATAGCGTCCCTTGTCAATAAAGTTTATTGACAAAAGAAACTAAGACCAGTTCCTTGGTAGGAAACCAGGATCGAGGGGAAGTTTAAATCAGAAACTAAGACCAGTTCCTTGGTAGGAAACCAGGATCGAGGGGAAGTTTAAATCAGAAACTAAGACCAGTTCCTTGGTAGGAAACCGGGATCGAGGGGAAGTTTAAATCAGAAACTAAGACCAGTTCCTTGGTAGGAAACCAGGATCGAGGGGAAGTTTAAATCATAAACTAAGACCAGTTCCTTGCTAGGAAACCAGGATCGAGGGGAAGTTTACCTTTTCTAAGCATTAGTGCTTAGCAAAAGAAAATGAATGCGTAAGTTACCGTTCATAACCACCATCAAAATTTTGGGTATTCCGATATTTAATCCTCTTGCACCTCGAATGCCCGAATACCTTCGCCATTCACACCTTCGTGTCCAAGAAGATTAAATAGGGACATCTGTCATACCCCAAATTTTGACCACTAAGATTTCCCATCATTGTGCAAATCATCACCACAATATGGATGAACCATCATACTTCATTAGTCTCCTCAAAGATGGGTGAGCATCCACTACAATCAAAATTAGGGTTTCAAGCCCTCTCTAAGTGCTTAGACAAAGGATCAATCAAGGAATGACATGATCCCCAATGGATCAAGAGGACTCCCACTTTGAGGATTAAGCACAAGGTTGCTCCCTTCTAGGTGGATCAAGCTTCAAGATCACCAGTGTCACCAAATTAGGGTTTTGGTCGACCAGGGCCTCCAGATGGAAATTTTCATCTGGGCATGAGCCAATGATTCAAAACATATCCTAATATACTCCATGGAACCTCATGGACCCAATCATCAAGTCAATTTGGCCTCAGGGGATGCATACATCAAAAATCAGGAATTAGGGTTTCTTGACCTAATTCACCCCTAAGTTGACTTTTGGGAGAAATCATGAACCAAGACCTCAAGACATGATTTGAAGGTCTCTAATATACCATATTGATCCATTTGTAACAATGGATTGATCAAAGAAGCTTGAGCAACAAGTTTCAATTTCATCTGAACCATAGTTAGGGTTTTGCGAGAAAAGTCAACTGTAGCTTTGACTTTTGACCAGGACATGCTCCCAAACCCTAGGACATGATTCAATACATCCTATGACACCCATGGAACATGTCCATCAAGTTTGATTTAGGTCAAGGACATGACTTCCCAAATGATCGTACAGTTTGGAATTCATCTGACAAAAAGTCAACTGTGCACAAAAGTCAACTTTGACTTTTTGAGATTTTTCACAAAAATATATTTTTAACCCTAAAATGATGTTAATGTATGATTTGAATCATCATTCATCAAGAAAAATCAAAGAAAGTGGGATAACTTGTAAAAGGGGTAACCATAAAAACTTAGAAAATTTTCTAAGTTATGAAATAAAGTGACAAAGGTACCAACTTTGGAGGATCATAACTCCTAAACCACAAAGCCATTTTCCCCATCCAAAGCTTGATTTGTAGATCTCATTGCCCTCTACAAAAGCTTCATACTGACCTATGTCCAAATTCCTCATGGATTTTGAGTTATGGAGTGATCAAAATCAAGAAAAGTCACTTTGTTCCAACACTTAGTGAAAATTTCACTAAGTCAGAATTTGCCTTACTTTTTTCCAAATGTAGGGGGATTTTTCACTTGGATCCAAAAGGTATCAAAACCAAATATGATCGAACAGTTGTTGTATCATATAAGAGCTTTCCAAAATGGCCAAGAACATCACCAAATTCAACTTGAGCCATGAGATATGACATTGGCAAGTTGCCTTGCTGAAATCTGCCAAGGCAAGGCAGAATTTTGTACTTTTGCTCGATTTGCCAAAATCAGCCAATTCCAAGCCTTGTCATCACTATGGACACATCTGAGGATTAAATATAAAGGGGACAATCACTGAGCCAAGCCTCCAAAGTCCTTGGAACAAGAAATTGCATGCTAAACCTAGAATTGCCCAAAATAGGGACAAAAATCCAATTTTGGATTGGAACATTCAATGGAAGCACCAAGGTGGCATGGACTGAGCCATTAGCAACTGCATTCAGTCAAGACTTATCCAAGACCAAGGGGACCAGCAGCCTGTGCCCTAACCTATAGTCAATGGCTAGAGGAGACTTGGATTTTCATTTGCCAACATTGGCCAACCCTACTCAGCAGTTGCCATTCACTATTCCTTGCAAAACAAACTTGCTCTACTATAAATAGAGCTCAATTGTGATCAGTTTAAGTACACCAAAGGCCTACAACACTTGCCTTTCTCAAAATCCACTTCTCACTCTCAAAAATGCCTTTCTTAGCAAGTCACTATCAGGTTTTTCATTAGAGAGCAATTCCACTCAAACCAATCACACACACACCTCACATACATCATATGTGAGCTGATCAAACACTTAAACAACATCTGGAACACTGATTTCTCAGAATCACCAGTCAATTGCTCAAGGTTTTAACCAAGTTACAGTTGAGATGCCATGAAGTGATCCAGCCAATTTCCATCAAGTCCAAGCATTCAAACACACTCCATAGGGTGTAGGGAAGCTGTTCAGATCATCACAATTCATCTGTAACACCTCCAACTCAGAAATCAATTTGCTCTTGCTGTCACGACCTATAGGTAAGCCTAAACTTGGTCATCTCTCAATCTATGCATATTTCCTCGCACAATACTTTTGCCAAATGTTCATAATCATGCATGGAATGTTTTCCCTCAAGTAATTGCTTTGTTTGAATCATGTATAAAAATTCCCAGCCTTCATGCAGAATTTAGGGTTCTTGAGGATTTATCGTGATTTCTTGTTTTATGCTTAATTTAAATGAAATTAATTGTCATAAACATGACCGTGAGGTGAAAACGAGCAAATTGATATGTGGATTGCATGATATAATCAAGTATTCAGTGAGATTGGATAGAAAACACAAATCTGGGCAAAACTGAAAAACGCGCGTGTTCTTGGCCCATGTTCTTGGCGCCATTTTTACAAATTCAAATATTTGAATTTTGTGATTTTATTTAATTGATTCAAAAATTAATTTCTCTCTGAGTTTTAATGATTTTGAGTTGATTCTTTTTTTAATAATTCACAAAAATGTTAAAATATTTTATTTTCCCAAAAAATCCCAAAAATATTATTTATTTCATATAATTGATATTTTTGCAAAGAATTAATGTTTTAATTGTTTTTGACATTTAAAATATTTTTTCCTTATTGATTTTGCAAATTTTAATGATTTCTAATCATTTTGTAGGGCAAAACTTGATTTATGAAGCATTAGTCCAAGATCACAATTTGTTTTCCACATGTTAAACAATTTTGATCATTTTAATTGAATATTTTATTCAATTAAAACACATTTTGGAAACAAATTAGGGTTTTTGATTAATTCAACCCTCATAAATCATTTTCAAAAACTTTTTGGGCCTCTTGAGAGAGTGTAAGACCCAAACCCCTTTGTACAGAAAACCATTTTGGGCCTCACTTATTGTATAAGTCCCTCTGTACAAGTAAACGGCGCGATCGTCGCCTTTTAAAAAATCAACTGGGCCTCTCCTCGAGCTATATGACCCATTCAAAACTCTTTGGGCCTCTAATAGAGTGTAAAACCCAATCCCCTTTTAACCAAAACAACTTTGGGCCTCAGATATTGTATAAGCCCCTTTGCGTTAAAAGAAAATCTCGGCGCGATCGCCATTTCAAACGAAAAATCATCTGGGCCTACCCTCGTGTTATAAGCCCCACTCTTTTTCTTTAAACTTTTTGGGCCTCTAATAGAGTGTAAGACCCAATCCCCTTTTAACCAAAACAACTTTGGGCCTCACTTATTGTATAAGTCCCTCTGTACAAAACGACAGTGCGATCACTGACAAAACCTTGGGCCTCTCCTTGAGTTGTAAGCCCCAAATCTTTCTTTTTCAAAACACTTTCTCCTTTGATTTTGAAATATACTGTCGTTTTCAATCTTTCTTTGTTGAACAACTAACCAAACAGCATGGAAGCTCTACAACCGAGTAAGTGGTTATATGCTTTCTTTTACCGCTTTCATATACATATAATTGTATTGTGGGGTTGTTTCACTGTAAGTCTTCTTTCATAAACTCATATCAACTGTGTAATAATAGTATAGATATTTAGAGTTTCCCCGGCAACTACGTCTAGCATTAAGCCCGTTGATCACTCTTAAATAGTCAAAACTAGATCCCCATAGGATTACCAGACACAGTCTTCCCTCCTCTTGGGGTTAAACAATATGGAGATGTGAAAGGCAGATTCTTTTTGAACCCTTTCTCAGACTGTCACTCGTAGAAGTTGTCAAAAAAACTCTACTCCCCAGAGATGATCTTTTCTCTGTGAATGGCATCTCTTGAGTTTCTTCCAAATTCTCGGATTTTCCTGGCTTGATCTATTCTCTGTGAATAGCCTGTCTTGAACTTATCGGGGTTTGGAGACCCACAGGCTTCTTAAAAGCACTTGTCAAGAAACTCTATTCCCCAGAGATGATCTTTTCTCCGTGAATGGAATCTCTTGAGTTTCTTCCAAATTCTCGAATTTTCCTGGCTTGATCTATTCTCTGTGAATAGCCTGTCTTGAACTTATCGGGGTTTGGGGACCCACAGGCTTCCTAAAAGTATCCCCGCCTCCTCTTGGGCGTTGTACAAGGACCCGTCGGCTTCTTAGAAGTATTCACCGCCTCCTCTTAGGCTTTGTATAAATGATTTCTTCCTCCGGGAATGATAGCCTCCTCTTGGGCTTTGTAGAAATTGTCCCTCGGCTTCTTAAAAGTTTCCATCCTCCTCTTGGGCTTCGTACAAATTGTCCCGACAACCTCCTAGAGGTATAGGAACAGAAATTAGTCATCTTAATAAAACAGTCTTTCTAAGAGTCTACTACTGTTTCTCAAAGCATAGTACAAAAGATAAAACTCTAGACTTGGACAGTCTAATTTCCTTGAGTCTCAAAGACATTCTCAAGCACCCTTCAAAACCCCCGTAGACTCGGACAGTCTCAATACCCTTTGGATTTCCCATTTCCTCAAAGAAAAGAAAATATCCCTGATCCTCGAATCAAAATCCTTGAGTACAACTTTACTCATATAAGAACTGATTTTCTCTTTAAACCAATATACTGGACCTGTCACTCAACTGAAACAGCACCCTAGCCGCCTCTTGGGCTTTATACAATGATTCTCCTCAGCAGAGTCAAACTCCTATTAGCCTCCATCTCGGGCTTCGTACGAGATACAAAAGACTCTCTTGTTGAGTCAACTCCTTTTAGCCTCCGTCTAGGGCTTTGTACAAGACACAAACCACTCCCTTGTTGAGTATAAAACAACCCCTTTTTAGCCTCTCTCTCGGGCTTCGTGCGAGACACATAAAAAACACCCTCTTGTTGGGCCATAGCCTTCTCTTAGGCTTTGTATAAGAAAACCACTGGTTGATCCAATCAACCTTTTAGCATCAAAGTTGTGCCTCGTTCACAGTACACAAACATCAACAACTCTTTCCACTTCATCTAATCGCTGTAAGTGGCAAGCCTCTGGATCATCTACATCCATGCCACTATCCCTCCTTTAGCATGAGAAATTCCTAAGGAAAGATGGCATTGCTCTACAATGAGTTAAAGTCTTCTCCTTCGGGTTGGAAACCCCCTATAAAGGAAATTATGGCATTGCCGGATTCACACATCTCGGTTAAAGTAATTCTCCTTTATAAACATTTGTGACAGACAAACCCCTCTTTAGAGATGACAAATTCTCTCTAAAGTCAAACCCTTTTAGCTTCACATCTTGGGCTTTGAACAAGATACAAACTACCTTCAGCTTCACGTCTTGGGCTTTGAACAAGACACCAAAACACCATTTCCTCCTGTAGAATAGGAGGAACTACGATCGCTCTGATTTCCCTGTTTCAGAAAAAACGGGAATATGTAGGCATAAGATTGCAAGAAAAATCTTAGCGAGCACACTAATCCAAAACCCAAAATCCCATACCTTCCCATCTCAATCGAAAAGCATCAATCTTAACCTCCCATCAATCGACCGGACACTATTTTTAACAAAATAACCTAAGAGAGACCCACAATCTTTGTAGCATCTGTAAATCAACAGTCATCTGTTCAAACTCAGTTTGCAAGTAGGGTTAATTGGAGACATCTATTTCCCTTCCTTCATCAGCTTAAATAGGATAAAAAATGAATCGAGCTGTAGTACCCCAAAGCGATAAGTGCTTCGCAACCACGTCCAAAAATCGCTCGCTACAGATATCTATGAAATTATCAATGTTGGGAAACAAAAATAACCCGTAGGTGAGCAAAACAAAGATGCTCTCAAAAACGGGCACGTTCCCTATACTGGCATAGTACAGGGCTTTCTTTATCAAGAATTGGGCTGGCAAACCTTGGATGCCACCCTTAGGAGTCATGTGAGTTCTGACTTCTGACTCGTCCAAATAAATTGCTCGTGCAATGGTCTGATTCATTGGAATTTCTTCCAGTCTAGAAAAGGGAGCCTGATCAGTAATTTGTAAATCAGTCAGGTGAGAGTACTCCTCCAGCGTTGGTGCTAGCTGATAAACCGGATCGTAGAACTGAATGAGCATGGACAGGATTCCTTCAATTATGTGGACCTTTAACAAGGACAACAGTCCTCCATACTTGGCTCTGAAAGCCTCGTGGTTGGTGATCATTCTCGCCAAACCTCTCAAATCCTCTAACTTTGGAACCTTGAAGGTGTACTTATGAGTTTTCCTTCTACCGAAATCCATTAGCGCAATATCCTTTCTCTCTGACATTTGCAATCATTGTCTTAGTTTAATTTGAAAAAGGGAGCCTAGAAGAGAAGAAGATTTTTTTTTGTTTTAATGTTTTTTAAATGAATGTATGATTGCAGCACACAAAAACATAGAAAAAACATGGAGTCAAAGGTTCGGTATCATGAAGTCAAGGCTCTACCCCCCCCCCCCCCCAAAGGTTTATATTGGTGATTTTTTGTACCTGTCCGCAAAATCATTGACCCCTCTGGGATAACAACAACAAGTGGATCGCCAGCGAGCTGATGTATCCTGGAGTGATCTCAGATGAGGGTAGTATCGCGTGACAACTATTTCTGATAGCTTCCGCACTACAAAATGGCTGCAGTCTACTAAAAACCTCAGCTTCTCAGATAACCCAGTCGACCACACTACTTTCAACAACCGAAGTCGTATAGGCAATGTATCTGCAAAGGGAGTCTCCACTGAGTTTGATGGTCGATCGGGGGTGTAATACCCCAAAATTTGCTCTTCCCTTTTGGCATCATAGCATGGCATTATCATTTATCATATCATATCCATCTCATTAGCATTGCATCGCATTTAACATAGAAAAATGAAGCATGGCATCCTTCTTACCATCAGGGCATGTGATCAGGTGGAAGGTGGACAATCAAGGGATCATTCAAAGCACAAAAGGTCAATCAAGTGCCCTCAAGGCAAGCCAAGAGGTCTTTCATGTCTCATCCCATCTCAATTGATCTTCCACAACCTCAAGGATAAGAGATACAATGGGAGATTGAAGCACTACATCTTTCACTATGCAAGAGGTTCAAAAATTGAAGGAAAACCCTCAAAAGAGATAGCTCATTGATTCAAAGTCATTCTCAAGTGGCATTTCTCATCATCCTTTAAGAGGATACACAACATGCTCTGAGGAATTTGAAATTGAAGACTGCACTTTTTCCTCCTAACCAGAAGGGGCTGAAATTAGGGTTTCCAATTAAATCAGGGTATCTCTGATTTTTTTGGACAAAACTTGTTGTCATGGTATTCCATATGTCCCTAAGTGTATGTATGTGGAAAATTGCATCTCAATTGGTTTTAGAAGTGGTTCAATTGGAAGAAAGATCAAGAATCAGAGAAATTGGGGCAAAGTCAAATAATCAGAGGAAAAAGTCAACTCTTGACTTTTTGAGCCCAAAATCATGAAATTCATGTTGCATATGTCCAATGTACAAAATTTGGTCAAGAAACTCCAAAGGAATCATGAAAAAATCAAGATGTGGAAAGTTGCCATTTTTGGATGAAGTAGGGTTACTAAAAATAGCAAGTTTTGGCCATTTTGCATCAGAATTTGAACCAAGGCCATTTAAATTTGGAGCACCAAATGAAAAATCCACTCTGCCTCAATGAAAGATCTTGTTTTAAGCTTCAAATCCATGTGTGGAACATCTCCATTGGATAAAAATTGAGTGAGATATGATTGATCAAAGTTTGAGCAAAGTAGGTTCAAAACTAGGTCATGACCAAGATTTTCAGGGCACGCGCGCGGTCATTTTAACAAACATGTGGTGGGCCTAATGTCCACTCATTTTTCTCATGGTTAAAGGCCTCAAATGGAAAACTTTTCAACATGAAAGTTGTTCATTGCATTGTCATCTTCAATATTCATGTTGGACAATTTTTGGTTTGATCAAGTTATGAGATAGTTTTAAGGGTTCAAAGTCATGTTGGTTATGCTGAAAACCCAGGCGCCATGTTGCCTTGCCAACCAACCCCATTACTACGCCATACACCAGTTTTGATTCCTTTTGTTTCAAGCAATTTTTCATCACCTTGTACACTTCCATTTGACTTGTTTTCAACATCAATATTGTTCCATGATAGCTCCTCTTTTCCATGACTCCAAAACCTTGCCAAACCATTCAATGAGTAGAGAGAAAAACCTCCACGAACTACCCTATGTTGGAATGGATGCATTGATAGCATGTTGCAGGATTCTGGTTCACACACACCACAAACACTTCCACACTTTATTTCCACATTTGGCCAAACATATCACCTACACAATGCACACTATCACGTGCCACACATGGGAATAGAAAGAACAAACTTGCTTACCAAGTTTCTGATGCGCAAGCCCCTGCTACACAACAGTGCCAATTCACTTTCTCCTTGCTCCCACCATATCTCACCATGAGCCATCTTCACCATAGCACTGCTCTCCCTAACTAACTTGACTCAGTTAGTTAGGGATGACTCAGTTTAACCCACTCAACTCAATTAACCAACTCACTAAACCATGGTTAATTCATGATATAAATTCAAACTTCACTTCACAATTCAGTTTTCAACTTCATTTTCACACTCTCACTCAACTACACTTCATTCTCATTTTTCCTCTGAAATTCGCAAGCTCTCTCTCTGAAGCTTCTCTTCCTCTCACACGATTTCATCATCATCTACATCTGAATCCATCTTCAAGCTTCAACATCACACAGCATTGGAACACATTGAAGCTTGGTAGCATTGAAGAGATTGAAGAGTCTTCCACTGCATATTGAATTTCATCAATATTTTCAAGGATTTGTGAGCCTTTATTTGGCCAGTTGAAGATCAAAGAGGAAGCACATTTCTCTGGTTCTCTTTCAACTACAGTTTCCTACATTTTCAGGTTTCAATATCCTAAACTTTCTTGGCACGATTTGCATTCTGTCTAGCTCGTGTTGTGATGATTTGAGCTCACTAAGAGCACTCCTCCATCTGGCTAGTTGATAGAGCTTCTTAGAAGCTTAGATCCAAAACCTAGGGCTAATTTCATTGCTTCTATTCTCTCTGTTTGTGTGTTGTTTGTGAAAACTAATCCTAGATTCATGCTCTACGTGACTTCCTGAATATTTTGATGTGCATTGCATAAATTTCTGGATTGTTTGGTTGATTGCAGCGCCGGAGAGTGGCCGGAGAGGGTGACCGGAGGTCCCTCTCCGGCCGGTGAGGGTTTGCTAGGGTTTTAGAACCAGAACATGTCACAACCGTTAGATCATTTCAATCCTAGGGTGTATACGTGGCCAGCACATAAATGAACCTCATGCCTCTCACGTGACTCTCTCTCTCTGAATGTTGACTTTGACTTGGTTTGGTGTGCGTGCGTTCATCATTATTAACATGCGTGTGCATTTTGATTCGTTAGATCTGATTACTTGTATGATTATTATTTGTTGACCGAATCATGTGGCTCTGATTGAGTCAACATTTGACTGAGGCTCCACCACTATTACTATAGACTGCGCGCTTAGTGGACCTAAGCCAGATTGTTATTCCCACCCCCTTTTTTCAAGCCCAAACCAGTTTGCACTGTCCAATTGCTATGTTCATACCCCCTTCCATTTCCACGTTTTTTTTATTTTATTTCCTTTTTTTGTACATGTTTGCTTTCCATTTATTAAAAATACCAAATGACATTATAAAATTCTACAAAAATTCATGAGTATTCTTAAGACATTTAGGAAATTTTTCATGATTTTATTTTCTGATTTTATGACCATTTTGCCCCTGTTCCATTATTTCTTTTGAATTTCCATTTGTATGCATACTTAATGTGACATATGATTTTGTGCATTTTTGTTCTTGATCATAAAAAATGATTTTGATGCCTTTCTTTTTGCATTGTGGTCACAATATGTTGAGGTATGTTTGAGATTTATGAGATGATTTTTAAGTCTTTTTTGGTTGACTTTTGATGTGTTGCTTTGAGCATGAATGCATGAAACTTCCATGAGACTTTGACCTAATTGTTGAGTGACTTTGGTTCTGATTCATTGCTTGTGGACTTGATATGTTAATGGCATGTGTTTAAGGTGTTTTATTGGTGAAAGTCATAATTTTTGAAGCATGTTTGCTATTTGTTTGAAGCATGAAGTTTAACTTGTTCATTTTGTGAATGCATGCCTCATGTTTGGTTTGCTTGATCATGAAGGCACTTGTGCCATGAGTTGTGGTTTTGTTTGAGGATGTATAGCATGTTAATTGACTTCTGATTGTGACATTTGGGTTTCATCTTTGCATGTTTGATGTTTATCTTGCACCTTAAGTCACTTGTTTCACAAGTATGAACCACATTCACATCACTTCACCTTTTCTTCTTTGCTTCTTGTTGGATTGAGATTTTGTTTGCATGATTTGGTATGCTCATTTAGGATAACATTAGGTTGTGTAAATATGAGTTACATTCTGACTTGGAAGCATGTATAGCATTCAATCTCATTTTACTTTGTTTGTCAACTTGTTTGAATTTGATTTGTTCATTATATTTTCTTACTTTACTTGTAAGTGATTGTGCTAACCATGTAGGGGCTTCGGTAAGTTTCAATTGAGTGTGGATAAGGAATCCACATTCAACTTCTATCCTTTCTCTTTTACAATTCCATTTTGTGTTTTGCACTTATGTGCTTTCTTTTAATAACTCATCACTTTCCCTTTGTGATTTACAATTCATCTTCTACTTTAGAAGTGAATTGTTTAATTCATTCTTTCTTTAGATTGTAGGTTGAAACCTCACAAACCTTTAGGATCACTCCCTTTAATCTTCAATTAGGATTGAGTCTTAGTCCATATAGGTTTTACCTTTTCTCCTCTCTTGAGTCTCTTTTCTCATCTCAAAGAAAATTCAAAATATGTAACAAAGGTAGGCATTTATTGCATTTAGGCCTTTCATATAAAGAAAAGATTATAAGGGGTCTTCTCTTGTAATCTTAGAATGTGTAGCATATAGCCCATCTTGGGTCAATGTGTTAAACATTTGATCTTGTATGAGGGACTTAAATGCAAT
Organism: Lathyrus tuberosus; assembly: GCA_022829125.1. Lineage (NCBI taxonomy): Eukaryota > Viridiplantae > Streptophyta > Magnoliopsida > Fabales > Fabaceae > Lathyrus > Lathyrus tuberosus. Next base: position 2,711,866 of record JALAZF010000266.1, on the reverse strand, counting down.
ACTTGTTGAAGGTGCAAATAATAAAAAAACACTTCTTCATTTCTTAATCAACAAAACACTTAATAAACACAAGTATGCTAGTGTGTTTGAACCTTGACAATTGGAACTAAGTGTGGGGGTCTTCTTCACTCTTAGTGTGCTTTCTTACCCATTCCATCTTGGAATGTGAGGATGTACACATTCCAATGACTAAGATTCAGATACACTATCATATGCAAACAAATGAAAAAACTCTTAAAAGACAAAAACAAACAATAATGTCTTTCCTTCGGGAATTCTTTTCTCACCTCATTCACTCTCAACGCACGAACGCGCTTCTACTCGTTCTATTGCAAGATGGTAACGCACTCGGACCAGCGAGCCTGCAACACCTGAGCTAGAACGTCAGCCGTTCTCTAAAAAACACAAACAATTCATCCCTAGTGAGGGGAACTACGTCGCTCTGATTCTCATGCTCCTGATGAGATACGTAGGCAGTGGGGTAGGGCCCATGCGAGCACGTCTTTTATTTTCCCTACATTTGTTTTCTTCCCTTTTCCATTCCTTTTTCAGTTCTTTCTCAGTATTCCTTTCTTTACACCCTTTGATTGAAACAAGCAAGCGTGGATCCCATCGGGTACGATGGACGCGAGGGGGTGCTAATACCTTCCTCTCACGTAACCGACTCCCTTACCCAGTTCTCTTGGTCGCAAGACCATGCTCTTTCCTTTCCTTCAGGTTTATGCGGTGTTTCCTTTCCCTCTCATGGGATAAATACACATTGCTGGCGACTCTGTTTCGGTGCCACTTTCGCGTTTGTACTAGGATGAAAATCCCGGGAGCGACAGCTGGCGACTCTGCTGGGGAGAATGAGGTTGACCTATTGCTGGTCCATCCCTAAGCGAGTCAATCCTAGCGCTTGTCTGTTTTTCTTTCATTGGGTGTTTATTGTTGTGCTGTATTTACCATTTTACTGTATAGTTATTTACTGTATATTACTGTATATTACTGCATTTACTGCATTTTAGCATTTTTATTCCATATGATATATTATGCTATGCTGGACTATGCTGTTTTCTGTTTGGCGGGATGGGATTTCTGAGAGATAAGCCCATTACACAGGCTTGAGTATACACTTAGAATTAGAGTGGAGAGTAGTGGGACCTACGTGCCGTTTGGAGTGCGTTGGGTGTTCACGAAATTCACAGCTAGATGAGGCTATCTTGGGACACGTCGTGGCATACGCATCTTGCGTATTCCAGGATGTAGATCTAGAGAGCTGTCGACTCTAGTGACCGATCATGAGGACCTTAGTGGAAATATCCCTCTTTAGTGGTGACAATGGCAGACCACATTCTGTGGCAAACCCATTCGCACCCGAGGGCCCACTTTGGAACTTGCATAGGATGACTTTTATTTTCTAAGGGGAGTCAGTGGACGACCTCTTTGATTGGCATAGCATTGTATCCTACGGGCTGAATGTGCTATTGCTTCTCAAACCTCTGAAGCTGACAAGCCTTATTTTCTAAGAACCACATGTGAGTATGGGCGGGATGTTTACAGGTTTGCAGGAAACCCAGCCTCCTACCTACCTTACTTGTGATTCTATGATGATTTCAGACATTGTATCCTATGACAGTGATTTAAGTGTTCATCTCAGATATTGCCAGACTCAGTACAGAGACACAGTGCACACAGTTCAATACAGACACCGACACTTGATTACCTGATCACATGCCCTTTTGCATTGCATTATCATATCATAACAGTTATGTTTGTCATTTTCAGGTGCATAATACATTTCTGATTCCAATCCATGGGTTCAACAGAGATCGTCGCCGAGAGAAAGAACAATGTGTCTTACAAGTTTCCAGATCCTGTCTTGGATTCATTGCTCAAAGTTATAGATATGGCTGGTCCGGGTATTCTTGATAGGTTTCAGAAGAGCTACGGGAATTTGGTTGGGATGGTCCGTACAATCACCAAGTATGAGCATGATGCTTTACACACTCTGCTGCAGTTCTACGAGCCTTCGTTGAGGTGCTTTCTTTTTTCAAATTACATTTTGATGCCAACACTGGAAGAATTCTCATTTATTTTGGGAATTCCGATCACGTCGGCAATACCATTCTTCTCTGGTAGTTCTCCCAGCGTAAAAGAAATTGCTGCCGCTTTACAAATGGATCAGACATTGATAAAGAGCGGTGTGAGCAGTAAAAATGGAGTTAGCGGATTTCATTTAGAATTTCTGGCTGGACAGGCCCAAGAGGCTGCAAGTGCTAAAAATTGGACGGTTTACAATTCCATTCTGGCTCTCTGCATATATGGCCTAGTTTTCTTTCCCAATCAGCAAGACTTTGTGGATATGCAAGCAACGAGAGTTTTTGTCCTTAAAAATCCAGTCCCTACTTTGTTAGGAGATTTTTATCATTCCGTGCATTACAAGAATGAGAAAAGGAGGGGAGGATCTGTTAGTTGTTGCACTCCACTGCTGAGTCATTGGTTTTTCAAACATTTGCCTCAGACAGGTGCCTTTGTGGAAACCAAAGATGTGGCGAAATGGTCTAAAAGATTGATGAGTTTAACTGCTGATAACATTGTATGGTTTGATCACCGGTTGTTGAGAATAGAGCTTGTCACAAGATGCGGAAATTTTCCAAATGTGCCTTTGATTGGCAGAAAAGGAGGGATCAATTATAATCCAGTTTTGGCCATCCGACAGTTTGGGTATGCTTCCAGATATCCTCCTACAGAGCAAGATGTGGAAGAATCTTTATTCTTTACAGGAACTAAAGATGCAAAGGTGGTAGAAGTAGTGAATGCTTGGAAAGATAAGCACAAAATTGGAAAAGCAGTTTTTGGAAAAGGAGATTGTAGATCTTATCCTGAATATGACAGGTGGATTGAGACGAAAGTAAAGGAATTGCTTTTACCCTTTTCAAGGGGACCTCTTTTATGTTCAGCACAGCCAGAACAACCCACTATGGTGGCTATTGAAGAATGTGAGAAGTGGAAGAAAATGGTCAGAGAGTTGCAGATAGAGAATTCTGGAATGAGCAGATGCCTTCAGAAAGCTCTAGCTGACAACAAAGAGTTGGAAAAGAGAGCCTTGAAAGCGGAAAAAACCTTGGCTGACAAAGAGGAAGATTTTGATGACCGAGCTCGGTACTTTCGGAAACTTACTCTGGGAGCAGATGACACTAGTCGGGCTCACAAGATTACAAAACAGGCTTTAGCCCGAAGCAAGGATTCATTAGCTCAACTTCGTCAAGCTTGGGATGAAGTCAGAATTGAAAATGCCGAGTTAAAGGATCAGTCGAAGACTAAAGACGAGGAGCTTAAAAAGGCACATGAGCAGAGGAGAAAGTATCGGGAAAGTCTCGATAAAAGTCAAGAGCAGTTAGAAGAAGTTAGAAGCCAGTTGAAGAATACCAAGAAAGAGCTTGAAGAAGCCATGATAGAAAGAGAGATACTCAAGACGCAAGCCGGCATAAAGAGACACAAAGGAGTGTGTGATGACGAAGCTCGGATGCTGCATATGGGTTCTTTAACTGAAGCTCTTGAGAAAAGGGATGTCTTGATCAAAGAAATGATTGAAAAGCCGAATCACCAGCGTACCCGTATACTTTTTGAGGAGATCAAATACTCAAGTGATAAGCTGAAGGGTGTGGAATTGTCAGACTGATGTTCTTTTCCTTATATTTTGTTGTTAATGGTTACCATCAGGCTTGTTGATGGATCCATTTTTCCTTGTATTGCATTTGCGGTTGAACCTTTCTTAAATGTACTTGAATATTTTGTTGAATGAGTATGAGCAGTTTTATTCAGAATTATTCTTTATCAGATAGCTGCGCACAAGCACATGACCACGACACGTCTCTCTATATCACAATTTCTGGTCTTCAGAATTCTGTGGTTGGATTGGAATCAGGGTATAAAGCACCTCGGAAATGACAAACATGGCATTGCATGGCATTGCATATCATTTTGCATTTTTTGTTACTTGCTTTTCAGGTACTCGTTGCGGGGTCTCTAACCTTTATTTGGTTTCAGGCAGTATAGCGGAGAATCATATTCACCGATATTCGACGCGAAGGAATCAAGTAAGAATCATGGATCAAGTGCAAAGTGATTTGGCGGAAATGAGGGCGCGTATGGACCAGTTCATGACCCTCATGACTGGCATGGCGCAAAATCAGGAGAGACTGAGGCTTCTGGTAGAGCGTCCCGACAACGGGCCCGAAGGTGATCATCATGACAATTCACAGGGACATGGCATTCCTCCTCCCGGTGGCAACCCTCCTCCTGGTGGTAACAATCGGGGTAATGGGAATGGTAGGCATGCTGGTGTTACCCTTGAAGATACTCTGGAAGACCAATTTACTCTACTAGATGCTGATGTGGGTAATCAAGGTGATCGAAGGTATGATGAGTTAGCAGAGAAGATCAGGGCCATAGAATGCAAGAACTCTATGGGTATTGATGTTACCAGCTTGGGGCTGGTCTCAGGAGTCAGAATTCCCCCTAAATTCAAGCCTCCTACTTTCGATAAGTATCACGGCAATGCGTGTCCCCAAACGCATCTTCAAGCTTACTTTGGGAAGATTTCAGCCCATACGGATGACGAGAAGCTATGGATGCACTATTTTCAGGACAGTCTGGCTGGGGCGTCCTTGACCTGGTATATGAAGTTGAATAGAGCTGCTGTGAAGAATTGGAAAGATCTGGCAGAAGCGTTCCTGAAGCAATACCAATATAATATTGACATGGCGCCCAACCGCACCCAATTGCAGGGATTGTCACAAAATGCCAAGGAGAGTTTCAAAGAATATGCACAGAGGTGGAGGGAAATGGCTGCCCAGGTTCAACCTCCCTTATCAGACAGAGAAATGGCAGATATGTTCATGGGCACCTTGCAAGGGGCCTATCTGGATAGATTAGCTGCTTGTCCGTCAACTGGGTTTGCTGATATTGTGATTGCGGGAGAAAGGATAGAAAGTATGTTAAAGCTTGGAAAGATCCAGGATGTGAGTGGGGCTGGTTCTTCGGGGACGAAGAAACCGTTTGCTAGTAACCAGAAAAGAAGAGAAGGTGATACGAATGCTGTGTTTAGAGGACGAGGCAGAGGGCGTTCTCGAGCTTATTATCAGGTAGATGCTGTGACAATCCCCACACCGTCTGTTCAGAAACAACAACCCCAACAACAAGTTCAACAGCAACAACCCTTTTTCCAGCAAAGGTCTAGACAGAGGGATCGTAAGATGGATCCTCTCCCTATGACTTATGCCGCGCTGTTGCCCCGGCTACTCGAGTTAAAGTTGGTAGAACTCCGTACTATGAAAGCTCCGGTTGCCGGAAACCTGCCACCTAACTTCGATGCTAATGCTCGTTGTGAGTTCCACTCAGGTGCTCAGGGGCACTCCATTGAAAAATGCTGGGCTTTCCATCATAAAGTACAAGATTTGATTGATGCTAAAGCCATCAATTTCTCTCCCGCTCCTAATATTACTCAGCATCCCATGCCTGATCATAGCGCAGCAAATGTGTACGCTATTGAAGATGGGAGGAGATTGAATCTGGTGACAGATATCCGTCAAGTGAAAACTTCTTTGTTGGTTGTAAAAGATCGTTTATTGAAGGGACAGGTGTTCCCGGGCTGTAATCAAGATTGCTTTGAGTGTATGAATCAGGAGAACGGCTGTGATAAGTTGAAGATGGGTTTACAGAATCTGATCGATGAAGGATGTCTACAGTTCGATAGAGTCGTGAAAGACACTGATGAGATATCAACCGTGACCATCTATTACACTCCCGCTGAGATTCAAATGTCGGTCAATGCAGTTCCCGTGGCGAGTGTCGCGCCAGAAGGGCCCAGTCCTGTCACTATCACGGTGCCAGGACCAATTCCGTTCACATCCACGAAAGCTATCCCATGGCACTATGGGGCAGATGTATATTACGAAGGTAAAAAGCAGGAAGTTGAGTCATCAGTCAGCCCAAATGTTGATAACGTAGGGGGTGTAGGGGGCTTTACAAGGAGTGGAAGGTTGTTCGCTCCCCAAACCTTGAGAAGTGATAAAGAGGCAGAAGCTGCAGCAAAGGCTAAAGGTAAACAGGTGGTTGAAAGTGCACCTACACCTGAAGCAGAGACAAAGATTACTTTTGATAAGGAAATGGAAGAATTTATGAAGATAATCAAGAAAAGCGATTATAAGATTGTGGACCAACTGAATCAGACCCCTTCAAAGATTTCAATCTTGTCATTATTGATGTGCTCTGATGCGCACCGACAGGCGTTGTTGAAAGTGTTGAAGAGTGCGTACGTGCCACAAGAAATTACTGTTAATCAGCTCGAGGGCGTAATCTCCAATGTTAATGTCAGCCATGGCTTGGGCTTTACAAGTAGAGATTTGACTGTTGAAGGAAGAAACCATAATAAGGCTTTGCATATCACGATGGAGTGTAAGGGCGCAGTGTTATCTCATGTACTGGTAGACACTGGTTCATCACTCAATGTCTTGCCCAAGAAGGCATTAATGAAACTGGAAGTTGATGGTTTGATCTTAAAGCCTAGTGAGTTGGTGGTCAGAGCATTCGATGGAACTAGACGATCTGTGTTTGGTGAGGTGGAATTGCCCGTACAAATTGGACCACAGGTATTCAAATCCACGTTCCATGTAATGGACATACAACCTGCATATAGTTGCCTATTGGGGCGCCCTTGGATTCACGGAGCCGGGGCTGTTACTTCTACTCTACATCAAAAGCTGAAGTATGAGTTTGAAGGGCAGGTTGTGACAGTGTGTGGGGAAGAAGACATCTTTGTGAGTCACTTGTCCACATTCAAGTACATTGAAATGGATGGGGAAATTCATGAGATGCTGTGCCAATCATTTGAAGCAGTCAATATTGACGATGCACCTGAGTCTTCTTCTGTACCAGTTGGGGCTGGTACCTCCATTTCATCTTACAAACAAGCTGTCGAGGTCGTCAGGGCAGGCAACGCCCAAGGTTGGGGCAGGTTGATAGAGACCCCAATGAAGGAAGACAAATTTGGTATTGGTTATCATCCCTTTACAACTTCAGATGCGGGGAGCAGGGGACCCATTACTTTCAATAGTGGGGGAATTATCTACACGGACCAGTCTTGTGCAGCCACAGAGGATAGTGTTGACAGTAATTGTGACCTGGACAACTGGGTACGCCCTCGTGCTCCGGGACAACAAGTGCAAAACTGGTTCGTTGAAGAAGTCATCCGGGTTACTCTTCAGACAGAGTAATTTTTCTTTGTTTTTTTTCTAACCATAATGCATGACAAAATCTTGCGCTCTGCCCAAGGCGTATAGATTCATTTGTAGGGCCACCATGGTTGCATTTGCAATGTTTAATCATTAATAAAGGACGTTTTGCAATCAAATTTTGTTCTCTGTCTTTCAGTTTTTATTTTTGCACAAAAAAATATAAAATGGCAATGTTCATTTTCTTTTGTTTTGCTTAAAAATAAATTCTAAAATAAGGCATGAACCCGTTCATGCAGACTTGATCCTCCGGATACCACTGATAACGATTTTGATATGGCCATGTATGACTTTGACAATCCGATTTATCAAGCCGAAGAAGGGGATGAGAAAGATTGTGAACTTTCTGAAGAACTGGCCAGATTGCTGAAACAAGAGGAAAGGGTCATCCAGCCTCATCAGGAGACTGTAGACATCATCAATATTGGTACCAAGGACGCCAAGAAAGAGATCAGGATTGGTGCCAGCTTGCAAGCAGATGTGAAGCAAACTTTGACGGAAATGTTGCGCGAGTATGTTGACATCTTCGCCTGGTCGTATCAAGACATGCCGGGGTTGGATACGGATATTGTCGTGCACAGGCTACCATTGAGAGAAGAATGTCCGCCAGTCAAGCAGAAACTTCGTCGGACTCACCCCGACATGGCCTTAAAGATTAAGGAGGAAGTCCAGAAGCAGTGGGACGCTGGTTTTCTTGCTGTGACAAAGTATCCTCCATGGGTAGCCAACATCGTGCCAGTACCGAAGAAAGATGGAAAAGTGAGAATGTGTGTGGATTATCGAGATCTTAATAAAGCTAGCCCGAAAGATGATTTTCCACTACCTCATATTGATGTGCTGGTCGATAATACAGCTCAATTTTCAGTGTTCTCATTTATGGACGGGTTCTCCGGGTACAACCAGATCAAGATGGCACCTGAAGATATGGAGAAGACCACGTTCATTACTCCGTGGGGTACATATTGTTATAAAGTAATGCCTTTTGGGTTGAAAAACGCAGGGGCAACGTACCAGCGGGCGATGGTGACATTGTTTCATGACTTGATTCATAAGGAGATCGAATGTTATGTAGATGATATGATTGCCAAGTCGAGAACAGAAGAGGAACATCTGGTTAATCTGAAAAAGCTGTTTGAAAGGTTGAGAAAGTTCCGTCTGAGATTAAATCCAAACAAGTGCACGTTTGGGGTGCGTTCTGGAAAGTTACTGGGCTTCATTGTGAGCGAAAGAGGAATCGAGGTTGATCCTGCCAAGGTGAAAGCAATACAAGAAATGCCTGAACCGAGAACAGAAAAAGAGGTTCGTGGTTTCTTGGGTAGATTGAACTACATTGCAAGGTTCATATCTCACCTAACAGCCACGTGTGAACCAATATTTAAATTGTTAAGGAAAGATCAAACGGTCAGGTGGAATGACGATTGCCAATTGGCATTCGATAAGATAAAAGAATACTTGCAGGAACCTCCGATTCTAATGCCTCCAGTTGAAGGGAGACCGCTGATAATGTATCTGACAGTGCTTGAAGGTTCCATGGGTTGTGTTCTCGGTCAACATGACGAGACAGGTAGGAAGGAGCATGCTATTTACTACCTGAGCAAAAAGTTCAATGATTGTGAGTCCCGATACTCAATGCTTGAAAAGACATGCTGTGCACTTGCATGGGCCGCTAAGCGATTGAGGCAATATATGGTTAGGCACACAACCTTGTTGATTTCAAAAATGGATCCTATCAAGTACATTTTCGAGAAACCGGCATTGACAGGCAGAGTTGCACGGTGGCAAATGGTCTTGACAGAGTATGACATTCAGTACACTTCACAAAAGGCCATCAAAGGAAGTATCTTGTCCGACTATCTTGCGCAACAGCCGATTGATGATTACCAACCCATGAAGTTTGACTTCCCTGATGAAGACATCATGTTTCTCAAAGCTAAAGACTGCGAGGAACCACTTCCGGAGGAGGGGCCAGACCCTGAATCCAAATGGAGTCTGATGTTTGATGGGGCTGTCAATATGAATGGGTGCGGAGTTGGAGCAGTTCTTATCACGCCGGAAGGTGTTCATATGCCTTTCACTGCCCGAATAACTTTCGGATGCACCAACAATGAAGCAGAGTACGAAGCTTGTATAATGGGGATCGAGGAGGCGATTAATCTACGGATTAAAACCCTTGATATATTCGGTGATTCAGCTTTGGTAATCAATCAAGTGAAAGGGAGTTGGTACACGCACCAAGCAAATCTAGTGCCGTATAGAGATTATACGAGGAGATTGCTGACATTTTTCACAACAGTGAAACTGTACCACATTCCTCGAGATGAGAATAGGTTCGCTGATGCCTTGGCCACTTTGTCTTCCATGATCAAAGTGCAAGGATGGAACCATGTACCTAAGATTGAGGTATCCCGCCTTGACAGACCAGCATTTGTGTTTGCGGTCGATGCAACATCTGATGACAAGCCATGGTTTCATGACATTAAGTGTTTCTTGAAAAGTCAAGAGTACCCGTCAGGGGCATCGTCCAAAGACAGGAAGACGTTGAGAAGGTTAGCTGGTAGTTTCTTCTTGAACAAAGATGGCGTGCTGTATAAAAGAAATTTTGACACGGTCCTGCTTAGATGTGTGGATAGACATGAAGCAGACCTGTTGATGATTGAAGTGCACGAAGGCTCTTTCGGTACTCATGCCGGAGGGCAGGCAATGGCTAAAAAGTTGTTAAGGTCGGGATATTATTGGTTGACTATGGAGTCAGATTGTTGCAAATATGCCCGCAAATGCCATAAATGCCAGATCTATGCAGACAAGGTGCATGTGCCTCCAAATCCGTTGAGCATCATGTCGTCGCCTTGGCCGTTTGCCATGTGGGGCATTGATATGATCGGAAAGATTGAGCCTACAGCTTCCAATGGTCATCGTTTCATCTTGGTGGCAATTGATTACTTCACCAAATGGGTTGAAGCCGCATCCTATGCCAATGTTACAAAACAAGTGGTCGCTCGTTTCTTAAAACGGGATATCATTTGCCGATATGGAGTTCCCGAAAGAATCATTACTGATAATGGTTCTAATTTGAACAATAAGATGATGGCTGAGTTATGCCGGGACTTCAAAATCGAACACCACAATTCTTCTCCGTACCGCCCAAAGATGAATGGCGCGGTCGAAGCGGCCAACAAAAATATCAAGAAGATTGTGCAGAAGATGGTTGTCACGTACAAAGATTGGCATGAGATGTTACCATTTGCTTTGCATGGGTATCGAACGTCGGTACGCACGTCCACTGGGGCAACCCCATTCTCACTTGTATATGGTATGGAGGCAGTGCTACCGGTTGAAGTAGAGATTCCGTCCCTCAGAGTCATGATGGATGTTAAGCTAGATGAAGCTGAATGGGTACGAGCCAGATTTGATCAGTTGAGCCTTATTGAGGAAAAGCGATTGGCGGCTGTGTGTCATGGGCAACTATACCAGCGCAGAATGAAGCAGGCATTTGACCAAAAGGTGCGTCCTCGGGTTTATAAAGTCGGAGATGTGGTACTCAAAAGGATCCTTCCTCCCAATACAGATCACAGGGGCAAATGGACTCCTAATTATGAAGGTCCATTCGTGGTTAAAAAGGTCTTTTCGGGCGGAGCTTTATTGCTTACAACCATGGATGGCGAAGACTTTTCATCCCCTGTCAACTCGGACGTAGTCAAAAAATACTTCGCATGAATAGACCCGCTGGATAATAAAAATAAAAAAAATCCAGGCAAAAAAGGGCATCCCGGCGAACCAAAAACAGAATAAGGTTCGGGCAAAAATTAGGGATATAATTAAAAAATTTTGTACACCCGGTAAGTTGAAAACCCGAAAGGGCAACTTAGGCAAAAAAGGGTATCCTGGTGGATCGAAAACCTGAAAGGGCGGTCCACACAAAAGAGGGATTTAAGCGAATGACTACGGTTTGAGTTATCTGTACCCTGTCACCGTTTGAACAACTGACGTTCTGAAGGATAGGAATCGGTCTGATCATTCCTCAGAAGGCAAGGTCGGGGAGTTTTGAAGACATACTGGTCATAACAGAATGGAAACTCAGTGGAATTCCGTTTTCACATTGCCATTAGGATAGTTTCTTTTCTCAATTTTCAGCGATCACCTCTTTCCAGGGATTGCTTCCAGATGTAATTGCCTATTCTGGGCTCTCAGTCAATAAATTGAATTTCAGTAAAAAGCTTTCTATTTTTGTTTTATTGCTTTGTTTGCAAAAACGTCCTAATTTTTGATAAAACATTGCATTTGAAAACATGGCAGCCTTGCAATAACATGCGCAGAAAAAATATTTGAAATTACTTCGAATGTTGAATACTCCCGGATGGTGGATTCTAGCCACGCAATATTCGGGGCATGTGGGCATATTCTTTTGTTGCAGGTAGCAGGTGCAGATGATTTTAAGCACAAGACCAGCAATAAATCACCCCACGCAAAAGACGGGGGCAATTATGGGTAAGGAGATCGGCGTTCATCGTTCGGTCGACGATTGTTCATAACGGGTCGATATCAGTGAATTAAGTTCAACTGGGTACCGTTGCATCTTATTAAGTCGATTCTCTCATTCAGTACTTCCAACAGCTACAAGCTTTTCTATATCGATAACGGTCACAGGTTCCCCAAAAGAGTGGTCTCGTCGACACCGAAACTGATGGTCATTATCCCCAGCGAAGTCACAAGAGTTTGAAGAGGCTAGATCTTCTGTAAAATCCTCTTATGACATCCTTTGCGGGGACGAATTGTTGTGTTGTCCAAGCATGGGGCATGATTGTTTCCCCAGCATGAAGTGTTGGTCACCCCCAGTAGAGTTTGAGGACAGTTGGTCTTCTGTAAAATTCTCTCAAAAGGCATTCCCCAACACGAGACGCTTTAAAGCAGTTTTCTCCAGCAGAGTTTGTTATAAACTCGTCATCCCCAACGGAATTGTCCAAAGGGAAAGCTCGCCTAACATGGGGCATTGTGGTACTCATCCTAAGCTTGACAGTCATATTCTTCAGCAGACTACTGTGGATTTGCTTTGGGTTTCCCCAACAGATCTCTAAGGACTCTTTCTAGCAAGTTGCAGTAGAATGTTCTAACCAGGATTCGCATATCCCTGGCAGAGTAGCCCTGATACCCAGCAAGATCGTATCTCTGGTCATGGTATCCCCACAAAGGTCAGCATCGAATCTTGTCAGCAATACTCCCCAGCTGAGTTGTCGTTCTCCCCGCAGAGGTTTATCAGATCGACAGAATCTATTCCTCAACAAGGATGGTACAGCCTTTCCCCAGCCGGGTCAGAAGGTTGATAATCCCTATAAAGGATCTTGGGTTGAATAAATCCCCAAGCAGAGTTTTAATGGCTCATTTCCCCAGCAGGACGTCATTTAAAAATTCTCATCCCCAGCGGAGTTGCTGTGACCAGAATCCAGCCCCAAACAGATGGAATAATTCCTGCCAGAGTCGTCATTCCCTCATATCTTAAAGTCCAATTTATTTTTGGCAAGCTTGACAATTCGAAGCAGACGGATTGTTCATCCATTCGCCAGCAGAGATATTATCCTTTTAGGAGTCTCCGAGATTAAATCATTGATTGTGGTTCCTCAGCAGAGTCGGCAGAGATGTCTGGCGCGGAGGCAGAGAGTAATTCGATTTTAAAATTCCAAAAGTCCAACAGTGGATTGGCAAAAGTCCATCTTCGGGTGGCAAAGCAGCTAAAAGTCCAACAGTGGATTGGCAAAAGTCCGTCTTCGGGTGGCGAAAGTCCAACAGTGGATTGGCGAAAGGTCCATCTAAGGGTGGCATATTCTCAAAGTCCAACAGTGGATTGGCAAAAGTCCGTCTTCGGGTGGCAAAAGTCCAACAGTGGATTGGCGAAAGGTCCATCTAAGGGTGGCATATTCTCAAAAGTCCATCTTCGGGTGGCAAAGCAGCTAAAAGTCCAACAGTGGATTGGCGAAAGGTCCATCTAAGGGTGGCATATTCTCAAAGTCCAACAGTGGATTGGCAAAAGTCCGTCTTCGGGTGGCGAAAGTCCAACAGTGGATTGGCAAAAGTCCATCTTCGGGTGGCACGAAGCTGCAAAGTCCACCAGTAGTGTGGCAGGCCAGTAGTCGTCTGGAACTGCATAAAAGACATTATTAAAGTCCACCAGTAGTGTGGCAAGCCAGTAGTCGTCTGGCGTCGTTCAAAAAGACATTTCTAAAGTCCACCAGTAGTGTGGCAAGCCAGTAGTCGTCTGGCGTCGTTCAAAAAGACATTTCCAAAGTCCACCAGTAGCGTGGCAGGCCAGTAGTCGTCTGGAATTGCATAAAAGACAGTATTAAAGTCCACCAGTAGCGTGGCAAGCCAGTAGTCGTCTGGCATCGTTCAAAAGACAGATCTCTCCGACGTTTCATCGAGGACTCAATCCAGCAGTCTCGTTGGGTTTATATCCCTGTTATTCTTCATCATCCAGAGCAAATTTTTGGTTATATTTGGTATTCAATCACTATATACCTTGAAAGTCCGAAAGCAATTGCTTTCAGGCATTCAGGTCTACAGCGCTTGAATAGGGGCAGCTGTAATACCCCAAAATTTGCTCTTCCCTTTTGGCATCATAGCATGGCATTATCATTTATCATATCATATCCATCTCATTAGCATTGCATCGCATTTAACATAGAAAAATGAAGCATGGCATCCTTCTTACCATCAGGGCATGTGATCAGGTGGAAGGTGGACAATCAAGGGATCATTCAAAGCACAAAAGGTCAATCAAGTGCCCTCAAGGCAAGCCAAGAGGTCTTTCATGTCTCATCCCATCTCAATTGATCTTCCACAACCTCAAGGATAAGAGATACAATGGGAGATTGAAGCACTACATCTTTCACTATGCAAGAGGTTCAAAAATTGAAGGAAAACCCTCAAAAGAGATAGCTCATTGATTCAAAGTCATTCTCAAGTGGCATTTCTCATCATCCTTTAAGAGGATACACAACATGCTCTGAGGAATTTGAAATTGAAGACTGCACTTTTTCCTCCTAACCAGAAGGGGCTGAAATTAGGGTTTCCAATTAAATCAGGGTATCTCTGATTTTTTTGGACAAAACTTGTTGTCATGGTATTCCATATGTCCCTAAGTGTATGTATGTGGAAAATTGCATCTCAATTGGTTTTAGAAGTGGTTCAATTGGAAGAAAGATCAAGAATCAGAGAAATTGGGGCAAAGTCAAATAATCAGAGGAAAAAGTCAACTCTTGACTTTTTGAGCCCAAAATCATGAAATTCATGTTGCATATGTCCAATGTACAAAATTTGGTCAAGAAACTCCAAAGGAATCATGAAAAAATCAAGATGTGGAAAGTTGCCATTTTTGGATGAAGTAGGGTTACTAAAAATAGCAAGTTTTGGCCATTTTGCATCAGAATTTGAACCAAGGCCATTTAAATTTGGAGCACCAAATGAAAAATCCACTCTGCCTCAATGAAAGATCTTGTTTTAAGCTTCAAATCCATGTGTGGAACATCTCCATTGGATAAAAATTGAGTGAGATATGATTGATCAAAGTTTGAGCAAAGTAGGTTCAAAACTAGGTCATGACCAAGATTTTCAGGGCACGCGCGCGGTCATTTTAACAAACATGTGGTGGGCCTAATGTCCACTCATTTTTCTCATGGTTAAAGGCCTCAAATGGAAAACTTTTCAACATGAAAGTTGTTCATTGCATTGTCATCTTCAATATTCATGTTGGACAATTTTTGGTTTGATCAAGTTATGAGATAGTTTTAAGGGTTCAAAGTCATGTTGGTTATGCTGAAAACCCAGGCGCCATGTTGCCTTGCCAACCAACCCCATTACTACGCCATACACCAGTTTTGATTCCTTTTGTTTCAAGCAATTTTTCATCACCTTGTACACTTCCATTTGACTTGTTTTCAACATCAATATTGTTCCATGATAGCTCCTCTTTTCCATGACTCCAAAACCTTGCCAAACCATTCAATGAGTAGAGAGAAAAACCTCCACGAACTACCCTATGTTGGAATGGATGCATTGATAGCATGTTGCAGGATTCTGGTTCACACACACCACAAACACTTCCACACTTTATTTCCACATTTGGCCAAACATATCACCTACACAATGCACACTATCACGTGCCACACATGGGAATAGAAAGAACAAACTTGCTTACCAAGTTTCTGATGCGCAAGCCCCTGCTACACAACAGTGCCAATTCACTTTCTCCTTGCTCCCACCATATCTCACCATGAGCCATCTTCACCATAGCACTGCTCTCCCTAACTAACTTGACTCAGTTAGTTAGGGATGACTCAGTTTAACCCACTCAACTCAATTAACCAACTCACTAAACCATGGTTAATTCATGATATAAATTCAAACTTCACTTCACAATTCAGTTTTCAACTTCATTTTCACACTCTCACTCAACTACACTTCATTCTCATTTTTCCTCTGAAATTCGCAAGCTCTCTCTCTGAAGCTTCTCTTCCTCTCACACGATTTCATCATCATCTACATCTGAATCCATCTTCAAGCTTCAACATCACACAGCATTGGAACACATTGAAGCTTGGTAGCATTGAAGAGATTGAAGAGTCTTCCACTGCATATTGAATTTCATCAATATTTTCAAGGATTTGTGAGCCTTTATTTGGCCAGTTGAAGATCAAAGAGGAAGCACATTTCTCTGGTTCTCTTTCAACTACAGTTTCCTACATTTTCAGGTTTCAATATCCTAAACTTTCTTGGCACGATTTGCATTCTGTCTAGCTCGTGTTGTGATGATTTGAGCTCACTAAGAGCACTCCTCCATCTGGCTAGTTGATAGAGCTTCTTAGAAGCTTAGATCCAAAACCTAGGGCTAATTTCATTGCTTCTATTCTCTCTGTTTGTGTGTTGTTTGTGAAAACTAATCCTAGATTCATGCTCTACGTGACTTCCTGAATATTTTGATGTGCATTGCATAAATTTCTGGATTGTTTGGTTGATTGCAGCGCCGGAGAGTGGCCGGAGAGGGTGACCGGAGGTCCCTCTCCGGCCGGTGAGGGTTTGCTAGGGTTTTAGAACCAGAACATGTCACAACCGTTAGATCATTTCAATCCTAGGGTGTATACGTGGCCAGCACATAAATGAACCTCATGCCTCTCACGTGACTCTCTCTCTCTGAATGTTGACTTTGACTTGGTTTGGTGTGCGTGCGTTCATCATTATTAACATGCGTGTGCATTTTGATTCGTTAGATCTGATTACTTGTATGATTATTATTTGTTGACCGAATCATGTGGCTCTGATTGAGTCAACATTTGACTGAGGCTCCACCACTATTACTATAGACTGCGCGCTTAGTGGACCTAAGCCAGATTGTTATTCCCACCCCCTTTTTTCAAGCCCAAACCAGTTTGCACTGTCCAATTGCTATGTTCATACCCCCTTCCATTTCCACGTTTTTTTTATTTTATTTCCTTTTTTTGTACATGTTTGCTTTCCATTTATTAAAAATACCAAATGACATTATAAAATTCTACAAAAATTCATGAGTATTCTTAAGACATTTAGGAAATTTTTCATGATTTTATTTTCTGATTTTATGACCATTTTGCCCCTGTTCCATTATTTCTTTTGAATTTCCATTTGTATGCATACTTAATGTGACATATGATTTTGTGCATTTTTGTTCTTGATCATAAAAAATGATTTTGATGCCTTTCTTTTTGCATTGTGGTCACAATATGTTGAGGTATGTTTGAGATTTATGAGATGATTTTTAAGTCTTTTTTGGTTGACTTTTGATGTGTTGCTTTGAGCATGAATGCATGAAACTTCCATGAGACTTTGACCTAATTGTTGAGTGACTTTGGTTCTGATTCATTGCTTGTGGACTTGATATGTTAATGGCATGTGTTTAAGGTGTTTGATTGGTGAAAGTCATAATTTTTGAAGCATGTTTGCTATTTGTTTGAAGCATGAAGTTTAACTTGTTCATTTTGTGAATGCATGCCTCATGTTTGGTTTGCTTGATCATGAAGGCACTTGTGCCATGAGTTGTGGTTTTGTTTGAGGATGTATAGCATGTTAATTGACTTCTGATTGTGACATTTGGGTTTCATCTTTGCATGTTTGATGTTTATCTTGCACCTTAAGTCACTTGTTTCACAAGTATGAACCACATTCACATCACTTCACCTTTTCTTCTTTGCTTCTTGTTGGATTGAGATTTTGTTTGCATGATTTGGTATGCTCATTTAGGATAACATTAGGTTGTGTAAATATGAGTTACATTCTGACTTGGAAGCATGTATAGCATTCAATCTCATTTTACTTTGTTTGTCAACTTGTTTGAATTTGATTTGTTCATTATATTTTCTTACTTTACTTGTAAGTGATTGTGCTAACCATGTAGGGGCTTCGGTAAGTTTCAATTGAGTGTGGATAAGGAATCCACATTCAACTTCTATCCTTTCTCTTTTACAATTCCATTTTGTGTTTTGCACTTATGTGCTTTCTTTTAATAACTCATCACTTTCCCTTTGTGATTTACAATTCATCTTCTACTTTAGAAGTGAATTGTTTAATTCATTCTTTCTTTAGATTGTAGGTTGAAACCTCACAAACCTTTAGGATCACTCCCTTTAATCTTCAATTAGGATTGAGTCTTAGTCCATATAGGTTTTACCTTTTCTCCTCTCTTGAGTCTCTTTTCTCATCTCAAAGAAAATTCAAAATATGTAACAAAGGTAGGCATTTATTGCATTTAGGCCTTTCATATAAAGAAAAGATTATAAGGGGTCTTCTCTTGTAATCTTAGAATGTGTAGCATATAGCCCATCTTGGGTCAATGTGTTAAACATTTGATCTTGTATGAGGGACTTAAATGCAATACTTGTTGAAGGTGCAAATAATAAAAAAACACTTCTTCATTTCTTAATCAACAAAACACTTAATAAACACAAGTATGCTAGTGTGTTTGAACCTTGACAATTGGAACTAAGTGTGGGGGTCTTCTTCACTCTTAGTGTGCTTTCTTACCCATTCCATCTTGGAATGTGAGGATGTACACATTCCAATGACTAAGATTCAGATACACTATCATATGCAAACAAATGAAAAAACTCTTAAAAGACAAAAACAAACAATAATGTCTTTCCTTCGGGAATTCTTTTCTCACCTCATTCACTCTCAACGCACGAACGCGCTTCTACTCGTTCTATTGCAAGATGGTAACGCACTCGGACCAGCGAGCCTGCAACACCTGAGCTAGAACGTCAGCCGTTCTCTAAAAAACACAAACAATTCATCCCTAGTGAGGGGAACTACGTCGCTCTGATTCTCATGCTCCTGATGAGATACGTAGGCAGTGGGGTAGGGCCCATGCGAGCACGTCTTTTATTTTCCCTACATTTGTTTTCTTCCCTTTTCCATTCCTTTTTCAGTTCTTTCTCAGTATTCCTTTCTTTACACCCTTTGATTGAAACAAGCAAGCGTGGATCCCATCGGGTACGATGGACGCGAGGGGGTGCTAATACCTTCCTCTCACGTAACCGACTCCCTTACCCAGTTCTCTTGGTCGCAAGACCATGCTCTTTCCTTTCCTTCAGGTTTATGCGGTGTTTCCTTTCCCTCTCATGGGATAAATACACATTGCTGGCGACTCTGTTTCGGTGCCACTTTCGCGTTTGTACTAGGATGAAAATCCCGGGAGCGACAGGGGGCTCTTAACTGGAATTCACTCCCAATAAGATTACCCGCATTGCCATCACCTATCTTAGGTGTATACTCAATCTTTCAACATGCGGCATCACACGCATTCCCATTAGCAGAGAAATAAACACAGATATCAATTAGGAAAAGCAGTATATATATTTTTCCTAATCATCCTAGACCTCTAGTCTTATGATCCTATATAGACAATGACACTCCAGCAGAGCTGTCATTTCTGTGACATGAATGTGAACTCAAGGTCTCTTCCTAAGAGATGGGAACGTCAGACAATGAATGTCCCCAGCAGAGTCGCCATTTTTCTGTAGCGTGAGTTTTTTGTTTGGTTCCGAAGCACTATCGCTTTGGGGTACTACAACTCGATTCATTTTTTATCCTATTGAAGTTGATGAAGGAAGAGAAATAGATGTCTCCAATTAACCCTGCTTGCATACTGAGTTTGAACAGATGACTGTTGGTTTACAGATGCTACAAAGATCGTGGGTCTCTCTTAGGTTATCTTGTTAAGAACACTGGGTCTAGACTGTTGGTAGGATGTTAGGACTGATGCTTTTCGATTGATGTAGGTACGGGATTTTGGGTTTTTTATTAGTGTGCTCGCTAAGATTTTTCTATCTTATGCCTACGTATTCCCGTTTAACGAAACAGGGAAATCAGAGCGATCGTAGTTCCTCCTATTCTATGGGAGGAAAAAGGTTGTTTTTGGTATCTTGTTCAAAGCCCAAGACGTGAAGCTAAAACGAGTATTTGTATCTTGTTCAAAGCCCAAGATGTGAAGCTGAAGGGTTTCGACTTGAGAGAGAATTTGTCATCTTTAAAGAGGAGTTGTTGATGTTTGTATGCTATGAACAAGGCACAACTTTGATGCTAAAAGGTTGATTGACTCAACCGGGGTTTTCCTTATACAAAGCCTAAGAGGAGGCTATTGACCCAACAAAAGGGTATTTCTTATCTGTCTCGTACGAAGCCCGAGATAGAGGCTAAAAGGGTTGACTCAACAAGAGAGTGTTTTTATATGTGTCTTGTATGAAGCCCAAGACGGAGGCTAAAATGAAGATTGACTCAACAAGAGAGTCTTTTATACTCAACAAGAGAGTGATTTTGTATCTCGTACGAAGCCCGAGATGGAGGCTGAAAGGGTTCGACTCAACAAGAGAGTCTTTTATACTCAACAAGAGAGTGATTTTGTATCTCGTACGAAGCCCGAGATGGAGGCTGAAAGGGTTCGACTCAACAAGAGAGTCTTTTATACTCAACAAGAGAGTGATTTTGTATCTCGTACGAAGCCCGAGATGGAGGCTGAAAGGGTTCGACTCAACAAAAGAGTCTTTTATACTCAACAAAAGAGTGATTTTGTATCTCGTACGAAGCCCGAGATGGAGGCTGAGGTTTTTTTGACTCAATAAGAGAGCCTTTTATACTCAACAAGAGGGTGATTTTGTATCTCGTACGAAGCCCAAGATGGAGGTTGAAGTAGGCTTGACTCAACAAGAGAGTGTGAAAAGGTTAGCTCCGCTGGGGAGAATCATTGTACAAAGCCCAAGAGGAGGCTGCTTTCACTGAGGAAGGATCATTATACAAAGCCTAAGAGGAGGCTATAGTGCTGGAGACTGTTTCAGTTTAGTGACAGGTCCAGTATGTTGGATAAAAGAGAAAATCAGTTCTTATAAAGGGAACGACTAACGGTAAGGCTTTGCTTTGGTACTGATCAGAGGATCGGGGTTATTTCCTATTCTTTAATGAAATCCGAAGGGTATTGAGACTGTCCAAGTCTACTGGTGTTTTGAGAAATCGATTCTCAGATAGTGAATGATCTTTGTATGATGCCCAAGAGAAGGCTGGTCTGTTAAGGGATGAAGGTCAACCCATTAACTTGTCTGACACTTGACTCAGAAAGACAGCTCTAGCAAATTGATGACTAGGTTCTGTTCCTATGGGTCCTTGTATTAATCCTAAGAGAAGGCATGAGAGCTTTTAAGAAGCGGAAGGGTCCTTGTACAACGCCCAAGAGGAGGCGGGGATGCTTTTAAGAAGCTTGTGGGTCCCCAAACCCCGAGAAGTTCAAGACATGCCATTCACCGAGAATAGATCAAGCCAGGAAAGTTCGAGAATTTGGAAGAAACTCAAGAGATGCCATTCACGGAGAAAAGATCATCTCTGGGGAGTAGAGTTTCTTTGACGATTTCTAAGAGTGACAGTCTGTGAAAGGGTTCACCGAGAATGCTGCCTTTCACTTTGATCCATATTGATTAACCCCAAGAGAAGGGAAAACTATGTCTGGTAATCCTATGGGGGATCTAGTTTTGACAGTATTTAAGAGTGACCAACAGGCTTTACCTAGTGCTAGACGTAGTTTCCAGGAAAACTCTAAATAACTATACTAGTGTTACACAGTGGATATATGACGAGTATATAAAATCTTGTGAAAGGAGACTTACAGTGAGCAGCCCCACAATATAGTTATATATATGAAAGCGAATAAAGAAAGTGGATAAACACTTACTCGGTTGTAGAGCTTCCATGCTGTTTGGTTAGTTGTTCAACAAAGAAAGTTTTGATAACAATATTATATTCAAAATAAAAGGAGAAATTACCTTGAAAAGATTTTTGGGGCTTACAGCTCAAGGAGAGGCCCAAGGTTTTGTCAGTGATTGCACTGTTGTTTTGTACAGGGACTTATACAAGTGACAGAGGCCCAAAAAGGTTTTCTGTACAAAGGGATGGGTCTTACACTCTCTCAAGAGGCCCAAGTGTGTTTAAAGAAAACAATGGGGCTTATAACACGAGGGTAGACCCAGATGATTTGTTGTTGAATTGGCAATCGCGCCGAGATTTTTCTTTTAACATAGGGGGGACTTATACAATGTCTGAGGCCCAAAAATTGTTTTGGTTAAAAGGGGATTGGGTCTTAAACTCTATTAGAGGCCCAATATGTTTATTTTTTTTACAAGTGGTGGGGCTTACAGCTCAAGGAGAGGCCCAATTGATTTTTAAAAAGGCGATGATCGCGCCGTGATTTTTGAAAACGCAGTGGGTCTTATACAATGACTGGGGTCCAAAAAGGTTTGGTTTTCAAAGGGGTTGGGTCTTACACTCTAATAGAGGCCCAAAGAGTTTGAAAAAGTTTAATGAGGGTTGAAATAATCAAAAACCCTAATTTGTTTTCAAAATGTATTTTAATTGAATAAAAAATTCAATAAAAATGATCAAAATTGTTAAACATGTGGAAAACAAATTGTGATCTTGGGTTAATGTTTCAAAAATCAGGTTTTGATCTACAAAATGTTTGGAAATCACTAAAATTTGAAAAATCAAGAAGGAAAAAATATTTTAAATGTCAAAAACAATTAAAATATTAATTCTTTACAAAAATATCAAGTATATTAAATAAATAATATTTTTGGGATTTTTTGGGAAAATAAAATATTTTAACATTTGTGTGAATTATTAAAAAAAGAATCAACTCAAAATCATTAAAACTCAGATAGAAATTAATTTTTGAATCAATTAAATAAAATCACAAAATTCAAATATTTGAATTTTCAAAAATGGCGCCAAGAACAAGGGCAAGAACACGCGCCACCCTCTGTTTCTGCAGATTTGCATTTTCTATCCAATCTCACTGAATACTTGATTATATCATGCAATCTACATATCAATCTACTCGTTTCAACCTCACGATCATGTCTATGGTCTTTAATTTCATTTATTTTAAACATGGAATAAGAAATCAAAGAGAAACCTCAAGAACCCTAGATTCTGCATGAAGGTTCAGAAATTCCATACACGATTCAAACAAAGCAATTGATTGAGGGAAAACACTCCATGCATGATTATGAACATATGGCCAAATTATTGTGCAGTAAAAAATGCATGGATCATAGAGTTAGAAGAGCTCATGCTTACCTCTTGCAGCTGGTGGTCGTGTTTTGTGTTAGAGGTGTTACAGCTTGGTTCCAAGGTTATTGACAGCTTCCCTAGGTGCTATGGAGTGTGTCTGGGTGCTTGGAATGGATGGAAATTATTTGGAACTGAAGATGGTATCTCAACTGCAACTTGGTTAAAACATTGAGCAGCTGGCTGGTGATTCTGAGAAATCAGTGTTCCAGATGTTGTTTAAGTGTTTGGATCACTTCTATATAATGTTTATGAGGTGTGTGTGTGTGATTGGTTTGGTTGGAATAGCTCTCAAACTCAAAACCCGATAGTGACTTGCTTTGGAAGGCAAATTTGGAGTGAAAGAAGAGATTTTGAGGAAAGCATCTGTTTGATGGCTTTGGTGTACTCAAACTGATCACAAATGAGCTCTATTTATAGTAGAGCAAGTTTGTTTTGCAAGGAATAGTGAATGGCAACTGCTGCATAGGTTTGGCCAATGTTGAGCAATGAGAATCCAAGTCTCCTCTAGCCATTGACTAGAGGTTAGGGCACAGGCTGCTGGTTCCCTTGGTCTTCGATAAGTCTTGACTGAATTTAGTTGGAAATGGCTCAGTCCATGCCACCTTGGTGTATGCAGTAAATGCTCCAATCCAAAATTGGAGTCTTGTCCCTCTTTTAGGCAATCCTAGGTTTGGCATGCTATTTTTGGTTCCAAAGACTTGGGAGGCTTGGGATTAGAGTTGGTTCCTCCTTGGCCCCCCCTTGAGGTGTTCAGATGGATAGATGTGCCATCACGCCTCATCAATATCCTTAGAGATGTTTGAGCATTCACCACAATCAAGGATTAGGGTTTTGAGACCTCTCAGGACACTTAGACAAAGGATCAATCAAGAAATGACATGATTTTCAACTTGTCTAACCTCTCAAACACCCATAAAGGATCAAGAGGACTCCCACATCAAGAATCAAGCACAAGGTTGCAACATTCCAAGTGGATCAAGCCTCAAGATCGCCAGTGTCACCAAATTAGGGTTTTGGTCGAGTGAGGCCTCCAGATGGAAATTTTCCTCTGGGCATGAACCAATTCTTCAAAGCACAACCCAAGATACTCTAAGGGACCTCATGGACCCAATCATCAAGTCAATTTAACCCCAGGGGATGCATTTACCAAAAATCAGGAATTAGGGTTTCTTGACCTAATTCACCCCTAAGTTGACTTTTGGGACAAAACATGAGCCAAGACCTCAAGACAAGATTTTAGGGGCTCCAATACACTACATGGATCCATTTGCAACAATGGATTGATCCAAGAAGATTGATTCACAAGTTTCAATTTCATCTGAACCACAATTAGGGTTTTGAAGAAAAAGTCAACTGTATCTTTGACTTTTTACCAGGACATGCTCCCAAACCTTGGGACATGATTCAATACACCCTATAACACCTATTGAATCCATCCATTAGGTTTGATCTAGGTCAAGAACTTGATTTCACAAAGGATCGCACAGTTTGGATTTCATCCGATAAAAAGTCAACTGTACAAAAATCCAAAGTTTGACTTTTTGAATTTTGGGTCAACCAAGGTTCTTTAACCCTAAAACAATGTTAATATGTGATTTGAATCATCATTCATTAAGAAAAACCAAAGAAAATGAGTTAACTTGTAAAAGGGGTAACCATAAAAAACTTAAAATTTTTCTAAGTCATGGAACAAATTGGCTAGGGTACCAACTTCCAAGGACCATAACTTGAGATCCAAGCAACCAATTTGGATGGTCCAAAGCTGGATTTGTAGCTCTCATTACACACTTCAAAAGTGTCAACTACATCTCATTCCAATTCCTCATGGATTTTAAGTTATTGAGTGATCAAAATGGCTAAAAACATGAAAATGACACATTTCCAACACTTAGTGAAATTTTCACTAAGTCTGAATCTGCCTTATTTTTTCCAAAATGTAGAGGCATTTTTCATTGTAATTCAAGTTGGATCAAAACTAAAGTTGGACATCATGTTGAAATTGGATATATCAGCTTTCTAAAATGACCAAAAACTCCATCAAACTCCACCCGAGCTAGGGGTTATAACAGTTGCAACATGCCTTGCTGCAAACTGTCTTGGCAAGGCAGATTTGTGCCTTAGGGTTCGAATTGATCAAATTGTGCAAAAATAAACATGATTATCCATCTGCACACCTTAAGGGGGAACAACCAAGGAACAAACACTGATCCATAAGCCTCCCAAGTCCAAGATTCCACAAGTAGCCATGCCCAACCTAAAAAGCTAAAGATGCCTCAAGAATCCAATTTTGTTTTGAGACATTTAATGGATGCATAGAGCTGGCATGTATCAGTCCATGATCAGACCAACGAGTCAAGATAAGCTCATCCAACAGAGAACCATAGGCCTGTGCTCTAATCTCAAGTCAATGGCTAGAGGAGACTTGAGATTCCATTTGATCACAATTGGCCACAGACCTGTACCAGTTGCCATTCACTATTGCTTGCAAAACAAACTTGCTCCACTATAAATAGGCCTTAATTGTGATCAGTTTGAGTACACCAAAGCACCCAAACTGATGCTTTCCTCAAAATCTCCATTTCACTCCAATTTTTGCCTTCTAACTCAAGTCACTATCGGGTTTTGAGTTTGAGAGCAATTCCAACCAAACCAATCACACACACACACACTTCATAAACATCATATGCGAGTGATCCATAACACAAAATCACATCTGGAACATCAGATTCTCAAAATCACCAGCCAATTGCTCAAGTTCTTGACAGATTTGCAGTTGGGGTACCATCTCAAGTTCCAGATCATTTCCACTCATTCCAAGCATTCAAACACAATCCTTGGCACCTAGGGAAACTGTCCAGATCATTGGAACCTACCTGTAACACCTCTAACTCAGAACTCGATCACCAGCTGCAAGAGGTAAGCATGAACTCTTCAAACTCCATGATGCATGCATATTTTACTACACAATAATTTTGCCATATGTTCCTTATCATGTATGGAGTGATAACCCTCAATCAATTGCCATGAATTGTCGTGTATGGAATTTCATGGTGTTCATGCTGAAATTAGGGTTCTTGAGAGTTTCTTCTGATTTCTCACTCAATACTCAAAATAAATGCAATTAATCTATATGGTTGTGATCCTTGTTAAAAAACGAGCAAGATTGTTACTTGAATCGTGCAAAACCATTGAGAAATCATGGAGGAAAGTGAGAAAATGCAAATCTGGAAAAACAGAGGGTGCGGGCAAGAACTTGGTGTTCTTGGCGCCCTTTTTTAAATTTTTGAATATTTGAATATTTTGTTATTTTTGTTAACTGATTCAAAAATTAATTTCTCTCTGAATATTTATGTTTTTGAATTGATTCTTTTTCTCAAAATTCACTAAAATGTTTAAATATTTTATTTTACAAAAAAAAAATCCAATTTATATTATTTATTTAATATAGTTAGAATTTTTGTAATTAATTTCATTTTTGTTATTTTTAAACATTTTTAAATGAAATTCCCACTTTGATCTTTCAAAACCAATTGAATTTCAAACTCTCATGCAATTAAACATGACTTTTCAAAATATTTTTCAAGATGTACAACTTAATTTTGAATATATTTGGTATTTTATATCATTTTTTTCATTTAATTTCCTTTGAAAAATAACATTTTTATTTAAAATTAGAGTTTCCTCTTGATTTTAAATTTTAAAACACTTTTGGGCCTTTAATAGAGTGTAACACCCATCCCTTATCATATACAAACAATTTGGGCCTCAGTCATTTGTATAAGTCCCTATACGATTCTCAAAATGATGGTGCGATCACTGTCCTTGACATCGGCCTCTACCTGAGTTGTAAGCCCCATTCTCTTTTCTTTTTAAAAACCTTTTTGGACCTCTAATAGAGTGTAAGACCCAATCCCCTTTTAACCAAAACCATTTTTGGGCCTCAGGTATTATATAAGTCCATCTGCGTTAAAAGAATCTCGGCGCAATCGCCATTTCAAAACAAATCATCTAGGCCTCCCCTCGTGTTGTAAGTCTCATCTTTATTTTTCAAAACATCCTTGGGCTTCTCCTTGAGTTGTAAGACCCAACCCTTTTGTAAATAAAAACCTTTTTGGGCTTCAGTCATTGTATAAGTCCCTTTGTGATTTTCAAAACAACGGTGCGATCACTGTTAAACCTTGGGCCTCTCCTAGAGTATAAGCCCTAACAATCTTTTCAAAACAACTTTCCTTTTGATTTAAGTTCAAATATATATGTTGTTATCAAAACTTTCTTTAATTTCTTTGAACAACTAACAATACAGCATGGAAGCTTCCTCGCCTGTAAGTTTTAAACAACTTTCATTTACTCGCTTTCATATATATATATATATATATATATATATATATATATATATATATATATAAATGTATTGTGGGAAGCTGCGCACTGTGAGTCTTCTTTCATATCCTTTTAAATACTTGTCATATATCAACTGTATATATACTAGTATAGTTATTTAGAGTTTTCCCCGGCAACTAGGTCTAGAACTAGGTAAAGCCATGTTGGCCACTCTTAAATACAGTCAAAACTATATCCCCGTAGGATTTCCAGATATTGTCTTGCCTTCTCTTGGGCTTAAACAATATGGAACAAAGAGAAAGGGAGTATTCTTCGTGAACCTTTTCTCAGGCTGTCACTCCTTGAAATTGTCAAAGAAACTATACTCCCCAGAGTTGATCTATTCTCGGTGAATAGCATCTCTTGAGTTTCTTCAAACCTCAGAATTTTCACTAAATGATCTATTCTCGGTGAATAGCATTTCTTGAACTTTTCTTGGTTTGGGACCCACAGGCTTCCTAAAAGTATCCCCGCCTCCTCTTGGGCTTTGTACAAGGACCCTCCGGCTTCTTAGAAGTTCTCATGCCTTTTCTTGGGCTTAATACAAGGACCCTGAAGACCTCTTAAAGGTATAAGACAAAATTTAGTCATCCTTTGCTAGAGCAGTCCTTCCAGTGTCAAACCTATGACCAATTTAGGGTTGATTCTCATCCCTTAATACACCCGCCTCCTCTTGGGCATCATACAAAAGATAAAACTCTTCCACGCCAGTAGACTTGGACAGTCTAATCCCCTTGAGTCTCAAAGACATTCTCAAGTTCCCTACAAAACATAGGAGAAACCCCAGTTCTTCGGGATCAATCTCTAGTAAAGTCTAAAACCCAGTCTCTCTCTCCTAAAAACCCTAAACCAAGGACAGTATATCCCTAGTATCAGAACCTCAAGGCATCTGATATCTCAACTCTTCTAGAACCCTCAGCAAGAATTGATTCCCCACTTGGACCTGCCTAGGGATCTCAATAATCCCCAGCAGAAAGATAGCCTCCTCTTAGGCTTTGTATAATGACATTCCCTCAACAAAGTCAGCCTCCTCTTGGGCTTTGTACAATGATTCTCCTCAGCAGAGCCAACCCTTTTCAGACTCTCTTGTTGAGTTGATCACCTTTTCAGACTCTCTTGTTGAGTCGATCACCTTTTTAGACTCTCTTGTTGAGTCGATCACCTTTTTAGACTTTCATGTTAAGTCAATCACCTTTTTAGTCTCTCTTGTTGAGTCAGTCACCTCTCAGCACTCTCTTGTTGAGTCAACCTTTTTAGCCTCAATCTCGGGTTTTGTACGAGACAGCCAAAAAAACTCTCTTGTTGAGTCAATCTTTTTTCAGCCTCCTCCTAGGCTGGGCATAAAGATTTCCCCTAGCAGAAGTCATCCTAGTCTTAGGAAGAATGATTTCTCCAGCTTATGCAGCCACAATCCTGGGCTTTGTACAGGACAAATAAAAGCACTTTCTTGTTGAGTCAAACCCTTTTAGCCTCAATCTTGGGCTTTGTACAAGACACGAATTTTCATAACCTTCCCTTAAGCTTGGGGACAGATATCTTCCCCAGTGGGGTCACTTCCTCCCAACCTTCTTTCAGGCTTTGAGGAATAATTTCCCAAGTAGAGTCAAACCCATTTCAGCCTCAATCTTGGGCTTTGTACAAGAAACATAAAAAATATCCTCACCCGAGTCAGTTAAATTTCCCTTTTTAGCCACAATCTTGGGGTTTGTACAAGACAGACATAATATTTTCCCCGGAAAAGTCAAACTTTAAGCCTCCTGTTAGGCTTTGTATAACGATATCCCCAAAATAGTCAGTCTCTTTTTTTGCCTCAATCTTGGGCCTTGTACAAGACACCAATATACACACTCTCTTGTTGAGTTGGTCTTACCCGACCTCCTCTTAGGCTTTGGGTAAGGATTTCCCCAGTGGCGTCCATCAACCTCTTAGCTTCAACCTTGGGCTTTGGTCAAGGCACACAAAAATCAACAATACCTCTTTAGAGATGACAAGTTCTCTCTCAGTCAAACCTTTTAGCTTCAATCTTAGGCTTTGAACAAGACACAAATAAACCTTTTAGCTTCAATCTTGGGCTTTGAACAAGACACCAAATATCAACTCACTCACTCACTCATACTTCCCAAGAAACTTTCCCAACCCATTAACGGATAAACACCGTCAAATATAAAGCGAAACCTAAAGCTAATATCTTGTGGATAACCACATATAGGATGGGTAATTGACAACTCCCCATTGTATAACCTGACCCCGGACCCCCCAATCTCTTTTTAAGCATTTGTTCAGTTAAACATCCGTGTGCAAGGTTAGTTTTAGATAGCTTCCCTTTCCCTTCCAGCTTAATGGGATAAATAAGAAATCAGAAAGTAGCACCCCCTCCTACCATTGCGGTGAGGAAAACCCAACGATAAGGTGGTTGCGTCATCGACAAAAATCGCTCGCTACAGTAAAATGGAGACTCGACTGGAGAGTCCTTAGAATGATCCTTGGGGCATCGTCCCCATTTTCCAACAGTAAAATGGCGACTCTGCTGGGAGTCCTTAGAATGATTCTTGGGGCATCGTCCCCATTTTCCAACAGTAAAATGGTGACTCTGCTGTGGAGTCATTGTCTGTATAGGACTAGGATTATAGCTCTTAAGAGGTCTAGAATGTTAGTTTTAGGAATAAATATATATCTCTTTTCCTAATTGATATCCATGTTAATTTTTCTGCTAATGGGACTGCGGGTGATGCCGCGTCTGGAAAGTTTGAGTGACACCTAAGATAAGTGATGGCATTATACGGGTAATCTTACAGGGGGTGACTCCCAAATAAGAGACCCCGGTAGACCATCGAATCAGTGGAGATACCCTTTGCGGATTCAATGCCTATACGACTTCGGTTGTTGAAAGCAGATTGTTCGATTGTGGTGTCCGTGAAACTAAGGATTTAGTAGGCTGAGACCTTGTTTCTATTTTGTAGTGCAAAGGCTATCGAAAATAGTTGTCACGCGATATCCGAAGAGGGGTCAATGATTTTGAGGACAGGTACAAAAAATCACCAGTACAACCTTTGGGGATGGGTAGAGCCATGACTTCATGACACCGAACCTTTGACCCCATGTTTTTTCTATGTTTTTGTGTGCTGCATTCATGCATTCATTTCATTAAAAAACTTCAAACAAAGAAAAAATTTCTCTTCTAGTCTCTCTTTTTCAAATTAAACTAAGACAATGATTGCAAATGTCATAGAGAAAGGTTGCGTTATGGATTTCGGTAGAAGGAGGACTCACAAGTACACCTTCAAGGTTCCAAAACTAGAGGATTTAAGAGGATTGGAAAGGATGATCACCAACCCTGATGCTTTCAGAGCTAAGTACGGAGGACTGCTGTCTCTGTTAAGGGTCCATGTAATTGAGGGAATCCTGGCTATGCTAATTCAGTTCTACGATCCAGTCTATCACTGTTTCACATTCCCGGATTATCAGCTAGCACCAACACTGGAGGAGTACTCTCACCTGACTGATTTACCCATCACTGACCAAGCTCTCTTTTCTGGACTGGAAGAAATTCCAAAGGATCAAACCATTGCAAGAGTTATCTATTTGGACGAGTCAGAAGTCAGGACTCACATGACCATTAAGGGTGGAATCCAAGGTTTACCAGCCAAGTTTTTGGTAAAGAAGGCTCTGTACTTTGCTAGTATAGGGAACGTGACTGTTTTCGAGAGCGTCTTTGTTCTGCTCACCTACGGGTTATTTCTGTTTCCCAACATTGATGACTTCGTTGATATCAATGCCATTAATATTTTTCTAATTGGAAACCCTGTGCCGACCTTGCTCGCAGATGCTTATCATTATGTACACTTAAGGAATTTGTACAGCGGAGGAATGATCACATGCTGTGTACCCCTGCTATACAAATGGTTCACTTCCCATTTACCCAAGTCTGCTGCTTTTTGGGATCATAAGAGTACTTTACGTTGGTCAAAGAGAATCATGGCTCTTACCAACTCTGACATAGATTGGTACAATTGAATCTATGACGGGATCAGAATCATTGACCGTTGTGGAAATTTCCCTAATGTACCCCTCATAGGAATTAAGGGAGGAATCAACTATCATCCAGTTTTAGTTCGTCGTCAATTTGGATACCCGGTGAGACATGTCCCACGTAATGTTCATCTGGAAAGTCTTTTCTTCAAGGAAGGAGAAAATGACAGGGCACTAAAGACAAAAATAGTGCATGCTGGAAACATGTTCACAGGAAAGGAAGAGAGTCTCTAGGAAAACCGGACTGTGTCTCTGTGGAACCTTATCTCCACTAGGTACAAACTAGAGCTCTCAAGCTGAGGATGCCATACCCTCGTCAAGAAGTTCTTCCGTTAAAGGAATCTGTCCTTTATTTTATGTCTGATACGGAAAAGCTTCAGGTTACTCTCAATAAAGTTCAACAAGGGAAGAAGTCTTGGAAAAACAAGTACCGTATTCTCAATGTGGAGTGTAACAAAATACAACAACTGTTAAAAGAAAAAGATGCTCTGATCGAGATTTTAGAGCAACATGTTGTAGAGAATCAAGAAGACCAAAGGAATTTGCTCGCTCCTTTCACTTGGCAAAAGGATGACAACCCGACAATGGATCAAGAGTCTTGGTCAAAGAAAAGGAAAATACCAGAACCAGCACTTGAGCCCTCCTCAGAGAGGACTCAGGATCCATAAGTTTAGACATTTCCTTTTACAGCACTTTGTAAATTACTGTATTTCCATTTCCGCAATCTTTGAATTCAATAAAACGGGGTTTCCCCACTGTATGATATTTGCAATCCAATTGTCGAACTTTCTTTTGATTAACAAAAAAAATTAATTAATATAATTATTGCATATCATTCATCATTCTAACATAATGCATTCTTCTTACCTACGAATCTCATATTTGTGTCTCGATTCTAGAGTAAAACTGTCTCATTCGTACAATACTCGGGCAAATCGACAAAAAAGATGGGTAATCTCGAGGAAGAGAACAGAGAGTTGAGAGAAGAACTCGACGCTCTGAAAGAAGATCTGAGAAAACTTCACAATGACATGCATTCTCTGGCAGCAGCCCAGATGCAACAACAAAGGACCGTGATCTCAGAGATCACATCGACACCCATAGTAGAAAAGTAATATCCTCCGTACAACATCATAAAGATCGTCCCTGGGGCATGCCACCCAACTATATCCCAGAAGGATATATTCCGCCAATCACAGAAGATCCAGAAACTGCAGCAGGAACCGCTAGGCCTGAAGGTTACAAACTTCAGGAAAGCGAAGATGCAAGGGGCATGACAGCAACTCCTGAAGGTTATAAACTTCGGGAGAGGTAAACACCAAGAGTCACTACCGTAATGACTATACCACCACCCGTGGTACACACTGTCCTGGAAGGGCAGATTTCACAGATACCTTCTGGTGGAAACGAAAGTATGGACAACAGAATAAAGGAATTCCAGGAACAATTCTTAGAGATGCAGAAGGAACTGCATGCCCTTCGCGGTCAGGATCTATTTGGAAAGGACGCCGCAGACCTTTGTTTGGTCCCCAATGTGAAAGTTCCGCACAAATTCAAGGTGCCCGAATTTGAAAAATACAAGGGTAACTCTTACCCTCAGATTCATTTGGTAATGTATGCTCGGAGGATGTCAACTCAGACAGAGAATCAACAGCTACTGATCCACTACTTCCAGGATAGTTTAACCGGTGCCGCACTCAATAGGTACATGGGATTAAACCGCACTAAGATCGTCACTTTCAGAGATCTTGGCGCTGCATTTGTTCAACAATATAAGTATAATCTGGACATGGCACCGGACAGAGATCAACTCAGAGCCAATTCGCAGAAGGATAAGGAAACCTTCAAGGAATATGCTCAAAGATGGCGTGAGATTGCCACCCAGATTTGTCCGCCTCTTGAGGAAAAAGAGATGACAAAGATCTTCTTGAAAACCTTGAGCTCATTTTACTACGACAGAATGGTCGCCAGTGCGCCCAGTGACTTCACCGAAATGGTAGGCATGGGAGTTTGTCTTGAAGAAGCAGTCCGAGAAGGACGTTTAGTTAAAGATGCTGGACCATCAAGCAACACCAAAAGATACGGTAGTGCTCTCCCTAAGAAAAAAGAGCAAGTCATTGGCAATATCTCTTTCGGAAAGCAATGACGACGTTACCAACCAGTAGCAGCTGTAACTCCTGCTATTAACCCTGCGCCTGTTCGTACATATCAACCTCAGGTTGCTCAGAGCTAACCGAATTCGCAACCATATCAGCAAAGGATACAACAACCTCTTCAGTAGGCCCGTCCTCAGTACAACAACAACCGTAAAACACAACCACCAGGGTTCGACCCTATACCAATGGTGTACGCATAAATGTTTCCATTACTACTGGTCAAGGGGCACGTCCAAACCAGGTCTCCTCTTACAGTACCGGAAAATCCGCCTTTTTGGTTCAAGGCAGATCAGACTTGCCCTTACCATCAAGGAGGACCAGGGCATAACATTGAAAACTGTCTTAGCTTCAAATCCGATGTACAGAAGCTTGTCAGGAGCGGGGTCTTATCCTTCAAGGATACAAATCAAAATGTTCAGACGAACCCATTGCCTCAACACGAGAAAGCTGCAGTCAATTTGATAAAGGAAGAGTCTAACCACAGCTATCAAATTCATGATGTACTCTTATTAGGAACCAACCTGGTCAAGATGCATTGCAGATAGAGTGGATACGGTCACGTACCGTATCATAACTATCATCAGTGTGATATCTGCTCTGAAAACGATCAAGGATGTTCTGTGATGCAATCAGCTCTACAAGAACAGATGGATCTCTGATGGGTCCAAGATAACCGAATTTGTGAGGTCAACATTACTTATACCAATTCCAACATCATTCAAAACCACGACATCTGTGCGATGAATGTTAACTTAGTGGCAATGCACTCAAGGCAAAGCCAACATCATAATCTGCCACGGCACGATTATGATTCCTGTCTGATTTGCACGGTAAACAATCAGGGATGCTCTTTTGTACAAGAGGCCCTTCAGCGTCAGATGGATCTTGGATGGATTCAGGATTACTGTGATAGAAGTCATTATCAAGTGAATATGATTCAAATTTTTGATATTCTCTTGATGAATACCAGCTAGGTAGAGTTACATGCTAAGCAAGTTCAACTCGGTTTTCTGACTTCAGATGAGTATCAGAACTGTAGAGTATGTCGTGAGAGTGACCAAGGATGTGCTCTCGTTCAACGGACACTTCAACACTTATTGAACCACTGGTGGTTTCTGATCTATCTAGATGAAGACACACAACAAATCAGTATGACTGATGGGAACCCTACTAGGAATCAAAGTCAGGATGTTCGATCAATGGAAATAGATCTAGTGAGGTTACACTGCATACAAAGCGAACGTGGCCGGGTGCCACCACATAACTATGAGTGTTGTAGAGTTTGCTCAGAGAATAATCAGGGATGCTACCTCGTGCGAGCAGCCCTCCAAAGTCAGTTGGACCATAAGGAGATTCAACCCTGGTCAAGCTCTGGTTCAATGTCAGGCTATCATCCTAATCAAGGCAAAGATGTTGTTTTAATCCCTAAATGAGAAGTGGCCAAAGATGTGTGCACCATAATCCCTTTACTCCATGAATCAAGAATTCCTCTTGATAGTGGAAGGATTCTCAACTTCGAACCAATTGAGGCCGACTATGATGGTCAGAAAAATCAGAAGGCTCCTGTAGTTATCTATCTGATGGGACCAGTACCGTACAACTCCGATAAGGCTATTCCTTACAAATACGGTGCAACGACACTTGAGAATGGAAAGGAAACTCCATTACCCTCTGTCGTGAATATTGCAGACATCAGTCGAGTAACACGGAGCGGTCGAATCTTCAACCGAGGAGTTGGAGAACCTACCAGAGAAAAGAAACCTCAAACAGAAGTTCCCGATCAACCAGTCGGTCCATCCAGTGATCCCGACCTTTCAAAGAACAATGATGAGATGCTGAAGATCAACCAGAAAAGTGAGTACAACATCGTTGATCAGGTGTTGAAGACTCCTTTTAAAATCTATGTGCTGTCTCTTTTACTCAGCTCTGAAGCTCATAGAGAGGCTCTACAGAAAGTCTTAGAGCAAGCCTTTGTGGAACAAGATGTGACAATAAGACAATTCGATAGCATCATCTTCAACATCACTTCCTACAATAACTTGGGATTTAGTGATAAGGAACTGCCGGAAGAGGGCCAAAATCATAACATGGCGCTTAATATTACAGTCAACTTCCAGGATGATGCTTTAGCCAGCATACTGGTAGACACCATATCAACTCTAAATGTTATGCCGAAATCCACTTTAAAGCGACTATCATTTAAGGGATCTCCGATGAAAGGCAGTGAGGTCATCGTCAAAGCATTTGACGGATCCCGGAAAACAGTTATCGGGGAAGTCGACCTTCCCATAACTATCGATCCTCACACTTTCTAAGTCACTTTCCAGGTCATGGACATCTAGGCAGCGTACAGCTATTTGTTTGGAAGACCTTGGATACACGAGGTTGGGGCAGTCACTTCGACACTTCACCAGAAGCTGAAGTTCGTCAGGAACGACCAACTAGTCACAGTCTGTGGAGAGCAAGCTTTGATCGTGAGCAAATTATTGTCATCCACTTATGTAGAACTAGAGGAGGTTGTTGGAACTTAATTCCAATCACTCTCGGTAAGCAATAACAATCAATCAGAAAAGGGAACATCAATTTCCTCGTACAAAGATGCTCTCGAAGTGATCAAAAGTAACAATACAAAAGGATGGGGACAACTTGTCATTCTGGCTGATAACAAGACAAAGAAAGGTCTTGGTTTTTCCTCAACCTGTACCTAGACTGCTACTAACGATGAAAGTCTTCATCCCATTCAGGATTTCTTCCATAGTGGAGGTTTCCTTCACCCGGGGTCTCAAGAAGTCCATACCATCAACGAGGGTGACTCTTCCGATACAGATGAAGAATGGAAGTCCTACCTTAACAAAGACGGTTATATGTCTCAGGAAGAGGTGCCTACGCCATTTTGCTATCTCGCACAAAGTCCGAGATATATACCGAGGTCAGATGTTAAAATGATATACGGATATTGTGATCCGAAAGGATGACGTGCTCCACCAAACTCATTAGAGGAGGATACTCTGATGAAGGACAACTTTGACCATAACTATTATGGCCCAATGGATGGCCTGCCTACCTGGCAGCCGTACCCAGGAGACTCAAGGTAAAAGAGTCAGCCGAACGATGCATATCAACTGAGCATCATTGAAAAGAATACATGTGTCCCCACCAAATCATGGGATCATTACTCAGGGCAATCAGAAGATATCCAGTATAACGATGAATTTGCAAAGATTGCAGGACAAGAGTTCCTTAACTATGCTTTCTCCGAGGTCAACGTCATCGAAAGGGATGACTCCTCCAGTTCCAAAGATGTGTGGGACACCCTGGGACAAACGAGTGGCAAATACAACTTCTTGGTCAAGTACACCGCTCTTGAAAGCTCTCGTATCATGCTCGAAGACTTCCATCCCACTGGATGGGGAGATCCATCTGAGAGTACAAATACTGTTCCAAATACAACGGGAGAGGTCGCCGACGACAACTCTGCTTGGGAAACAGATTCCAACAATCCCGCTCTGCTAGAAATTAGCATTATTTCTGAAGACAAATCAAGAAGGAAAGTACCAGACTTTGTGATTCACCAAGGAGTTCGCCGACAATGGGTTGCAGTCAACATTCCGAAAATCGTTCATAAGTCTAAGTAATTGTCGTCTTTGTTTTAACCTTTCACTCTGCCCAAGTGAAAAGGATGTTTTGATAGGGCTTACTTTCTGTAAATGTACCTCTTCGCTTTGCCCAAAGCGACAGAGTTTTATTTTATAGGGCTGTAGTGTCAAGAATCGACAAGATCATTAATAAAATAACGTCGTTCTGTAATTTCCGCATTTATTGTTGTTTTCTCTTTTCGCTTTTTCAGAAAATGGTAATCCTAAAAAACAGCTCAAATAATAAAAACAAGCGGTTATCAGAAAATACACTGCACACACTCTTGCATTCTCTATATCTCTTCTAAAAACAAATTATCACGTCATGCAGATTGCTTGTTTTAAACCCCATTGAAACATACAATCCAATGCCTTTTCCCAACTTTGAATTCCCGGTATTTGAGGTTGAAGAAGAAAATGACGAAGAAATTCCAGAAGAGATCTCTTGATTACTCAGACAAGAGGAAAGGTCCATTAAACCTCACAAAGAGCCGTTGGAAACGGTCAACATAGGTTCAGGAGAAGAGAGAAAAAAAGTTAGGATTGGGGCACTGCTCGGTCCAACTGTCAAAGAAAGCTTGATAAAGCTTCTCAGAGAGTTTCCCGATGTGTTTGCTTGATCCTATCAGGACATGCCAGGGTTGGACACCAGCATCGGGGAACATCATCTACCGTTAAGATCAGAATGTCCGCTAGTGAAATAAAGACTAAGACGGATGCATCCAAACATGGCCATCAAAATCAAAGAGGAAGTACAAAAACAGATTGACGCGGGTTTCCTCGCCACATCAGAATATCCTAAATGGCTAGCCAACATAGTACTAGTTCCGAAAAAGGACGGAAAGGTCCGAATGTGTGTAGACTACAGGGATCTGAACAAGGCCAGTCCAAAGGATGACTTTCCCTTACCACACATTGACATGCTGGTAGACAGTATAACAAAATTCAAAGTCTTCTCCTTTATGGACGGATTCTCGGGCTATAATCAAATCGAAATGGCGCCGAAAGACATGGAGAAAACTTCGTTCATCACCCCAAGGGTTAGGTTGAATATTTAAGGAGGATTTTGAGAATAGGATTCAGTTTTGTTGAACGTGAAAAGAAGGTGAGAGCTCTAAGGAAAAGGAAAAGGAGAGGAATTCGTGAAGGTTTCCAAAGACTCAAGAGAAAACACATCAGATCGACAATCTAAGGTATGGGGAGTAATCACCTTTCATTGTTTTCATTATAGGATTCGATCTAATTGAAGTGGATTTTGGGGATTTTGGGGTTTTTGAAGGGTTTAAGAGTTGTTGATGATTTAGAGGCATTTCGAGGACCGATGATGGATTATTAAAGGTTGAATTGATTTGGGTAAAAATAAGCCTTCGTGGTAAAACCCTTTTTGATGATATGTGGGAGTTTGTGTGAGAAAGAGATTTATGGGGTTTATAGGAAGCTTGAGAGTTTTGAAGGTTTAGGGGATTTAAGGTTTCACCGAGGTGTCTTAATCGACCTAATAGACGTAGGTTTTATACCGTTGATCTCTGTGATGCATTAGAACTATTATAGGGATGTTTTTGGGTCATTGGGAGTTGTAATCACAGGTACCTTTGAAGCTGTAGAACCACTGGTGCGTAGCAGCGATTTGCTGTAATCGCGGGTTCGCTAAGCGAACCATCACTTCGTTAGGAGAATGTTCGCCAAGGTTCGCAAAGCGAACAGCGCAGTGAATGTGCGATAACATGAGTGTAGGTACTGAGATGATTCTGGAGTGGAAGTGGGGATTCGCTGGAAGTCTCGCTAAGCGAGTGATTCAGCGAGTAGCTTCGCCCAGCGAATAAACCAGCGAGTATGATAGAGGGTGTTTTTCTGGTGTCTTGGTGTGGTGTCTGTGGGATTCGCTGGCCGCTTCGCCAAGCGAAGGTTTTAGTGAACAGGTTCGCCTAGCGAATCCTGGAGCAAACGTTTGTTGTTCGCGAAATTTCATTTATGTTGCTGTGTTGTTCTGGCGTTTGATGTT
This sequence comes from Lathyrus tuberosus, assembly GCA_022829125.1. Classification (NCBI taxonomy): domain Eukaryota; kingdom Viridiplantae; phylum Streptophyta; class Magnoliopsida; order Fabales; family Fabaceae; genus Lathyrus; species Lathyrus tuberosus. The sequence continues at coordinate 2,672,757 of JALAZF010000266.1, read as the reverse complement.
GTGATAATTATGATGATTTACCATGGTGTTCTTGATGATATTGAGGTGCTGATTTGTGATGTTTTGATAAATATATACTGACATGATTTATATGAGAATTGATGAATGATGATGCATATTATGATGTTTATTTGATGATGACGGTTAGTGATGTTGTGTATCATACATTCATATGCATACTCTGTGACGACGCTTCATTCCCATTTTGCGGAGATGAGGTAATTATGACGTGCTTCGGTTCCGATTGCGGGATCGATCCTATTGACGGGGATCTTTAGAGGGTTGATGGCCTAGTGTCCATCTATTATGACGATTGGTACCACATGCATGAGTCTTGTTACGCATTTGCATTTAACTGGCATTGTTGTATTTTTATGATGATGTTTGCAATTTGATGTTTCCTTGTGATGACTCTAAAGATGTTGTTTATGCAGATAATGCCATTTTATGTATATCTTGTTTTATAATGAATATTATGAATTGTGATTACTCACCCTGTCTGTTTGAATGTTGCCTCCACGTGGGTAACGTGCAGGTGATCAAGTTTAGTCGTGGATGCTTCGAGGACCTTGAAGTTTATTTGTTTTTGGTCAAGTTAGAGGGTCTTGCTCTGATAGTGTAACATCGGGTTGGGGTCCTTTGAGTCGAACTATGTTGTTTCCTTATTTTTGCTGTCATTTGATGATGTGGTTTTATTTTTTATTATTACGATGTTTATTGAAAACCTTTTAATTGAGAATTTTGAGATCCGCTGCCATGTGAAGAATTTTGAGTTATTTTGAGGAAAACCCTTTTGTTTACAGGGCAAGTGTATTATTTTGATTTAAATGAGAAATGTGCACCCTTTGAGGTATTTTTGATGTTTTACTCTGATAATTGAGTTGTTTCTGCTGCAATATTTGTAGGGGTAGAAAAGGGTGTTACAAAGGCCATTCAAGAAATGCCTTCTCCAAAAACTGAAAAACAAGTCAGGGGGTTCCTGGGACGTCTGAACTACATTTCCAGATTTATATTCCTCATGACCGCGACGTGTGCGCCGATCTTCAAATTACTGAAAAAGAATCAGGAATGTGTTTGGACAGAAGAATGCCAAACTGCCTTCGACAGTATCAAGGAATACCTGTTGAATCCACCAATTCTATCACCTCCAGTGGAGGGAAGACCGCTAATCATCTATTTAACAGTCTTGGAAGACTCAATGGTTTGTGTACTTGGTCAACAGGATGAAACAAAAAGGAAAGAGTCTGCCATCTACTATCTGACCAAGAAATTCACCGACTGTGAGACTCGGTACACTATGCTTGAGAAAAATTGCTGTGCTCTGGCTTGGGCAGCCAAACGTCTTCGCCAGTATATTATTTGTCACACTACTTTGTTAATCTATGAAATGGATCCAATCAAGTACGTCTTTGAAAAGCTTGCTCTTACGTGAAGGATTGCCTATTGGCAGATGTTGTTATCGGAATATGACATAGAGTAACATGCTCAGAAAGCCGTAAAAGGAAGTATTGTAGCTGATCATTTGGCTCATCAACCGATTGACGATCAGGAATCAGTCAGATTTGACTTCCCAGACAAAGATGTCATGTATTTGAAAATGAAAGATTACGATGAACCGCTATCCAGTGAAGGGCCAGAACCAGGTTCCCAATGGGGACTAATCTTTGACGAAGTTGTTAATCATTATGGAAACGGAATTGGGGCGATCATCATAACACCTCAGGGTACCCACATTCCTTTCACTACCAGACTAACATTCAAGTGTACAAACAATGAGGCCAAATACGAAGCTTGTATCATGGGTCTCGAAGAAGCGATCGACTTAAGGATCAAGAACTTGGATGTGTGCGGTGACTCGGCCCTAGTTATCAATCAAATCAAAGGAGATTGGAACACATACCAATCAGGATTGATTCCTTACAAAGATTATGCGAGAAGGTTGTTACCCTTGTTCAACAGAATCGAGTTTCATCATATCCCTCGTGAAGAGAATCACATGGCTGATGCATTAGCCACTCTCTTTTCCATGATTAGTGTAGGTCAATGGAACGACATACCTAAGATTGACATAATGCGCCTTGAGTGGCCCGCTTACATCTTCAGGGTTGAAGTAGTCATAGACGACAAACCTTGGTATCACGATATCAAATGCTTCCTTCAGAAATAAGAGTGCCCACCTGGGGGTTCCAGGAAAGACAGGAAAGACAGAAAAGACAGAAAAACCCTTAGAAGGCTAGCAGGCAGCTTTTTCCCGAGCGATGATACACTCTATAAGAGGAACTTTGACATGGTCTTGCTCCGATGCATAGACAGACCTGAAGCAAACGTGCTGATAAAAGAAATTCACGAAGGATCCTTTGGCACTCATGCCAACGGAGACACAATGGCGAGAAAAATTTTGAGAGCAGGGTATTATTGGTTGACAATGGAATCCGATTGCTACAAGTACATGAGGAGGTGTCACAAGTGTCAGATATACTTAGACAAAATCCATGTACCGCCAACGCATCTCAAATTTCTTTCTTCCCCATGGCCTTTTTCCATATGGGGAATCGACATGATTGGCATGATTGAACCCAAGGCTTCGAACGGACATCGGTTCATTCTGGTAGCCATTGATTACTTCACCAAGTGGGTTGAAGCCGCGTCATACGCCAATGTAACCCGACAGGTGGTGGTCCGCTTTATCAAGAACAATATCATTTGTCGTTATGGTGTTCCAAGCCAGATCATTACTGATAATGGATCTAACTTGAATAATAAGATGATGAAAGAGTTGTGCGCTGAGTTCAAGATCGAACACCATAACTCATCTCCCTACCGACCTAAGATGAACGGAGCGGTAGAAGCGACTAACAACAACATCAAGATGATTATTCAAAAGATGGTTGTAACCTACAAAGACTGGCACGAAATGTTACCCTTTGCTCTTCACGGTTATCGCACATTTGTCCGCACTTCCACAGGGGCTACCCCTTTCTCTCTAGTATATGGTATGGAGGCAGTGTTCCCCATAGAAGTAGAGATCCCATCAATCCGGGTATTAATGGAAGCTAAGCTAACAGAAGTTTAGTGGTGTCAAAGTCGACACGAGGAGCAGAATCTGATAGAAGAAAAGCGAATAACGGCTCTATGCCACGGTCAGTTGTATCAGCAAAGGATGAAGAAAGCGTTTGACAAAAAGGTTCGACCTCGCGTCTTCAGAAAATAAGACCTTGTGATAAAAAAGATACAATTATTTCTCACTGATTCCCGGGGCAAGTGGACTCCGAATTATGACGGCCCATATGTGGGCAAGAAAGCTTTCTCAGGCGGCGCCTTGAGACTCGCAACCATGGATGGAGAAGAGCTTGCCTACCCCACGAATATTGATGTAGTCAAGAAATACTTCACCTAAATAATAAAAAAAAAACGTCTCGGTGGATTGAAAACATGAAAGGGCAGTCCAGGCAAAATTTAGAGACAAAATAAATAAAAAATCATCCCGATGGATTGGAAATCTCAAAGTACAATCCAGGCAAAAATTAGGGATTAATGGCAAGTAACTACGTCCAACAAAGGGGCAAATCCCCCAGCAGCAGTAATGCCATCCATCAGGAAAACTCCAGTCAAGGTCATCTTCAACGGAAGCTCAGGATGTCCAAAATTCAAAGTTGGTAGAAGGATAGCGGTCGTCATGTTTCAATGTAGCCCTTTTCCCTTAAATTACCATTTTCTAAACTTTGTAAATACTCTAAGGAATCACGCGTTTGGCTGATTTCCATCCTATCAATAAAATTTGAGCCCTAGTGCTTTTGTTTACAATTCTTATTTGCTTTAGCTTTACAGGACGACATTTTAACATGATTAACGATTCTTGAAATAAAACAAAAATGAATTTACTTGTCAAATTTTTCTACTTTTAAAATAAAGATGGTAATTCTTTTGAGTGTTGAACATCGAAAGAACATTGATTGCTTCTCCAAAGGCAGGTAGGCTTCAAAGTGCAGAATCAAAGTACTCCTTCTGAACCAGTACGCCTAAACGAAGAATCAACTGTATCATATGTGATTTTTCCATCTGATATCCCCGACAGAGTTCTTATCTCCTAAGCCCGACCAACGTTTTCCCTACAGGGACTATCTCTCCTAAGCAAGGCATAATTGCTATCTTGGAACATTGATACTTTTGTCCCCCGCAGTGGCCGAGTATCTAATCATGTTCATCTATTAGTCTGTATGTCGTGTCAGATTTGTCAGCATAAACATACATACATCATGCATTATTGGTTTGTATTCATATTCATATTGCATCATTATCACTCTAGTCAGTCTTAACTCTAAGTGGTAAGGTCCTCTTATCGATCGAGTTGTCAGTTCATTCCTCGTCAGGAAGCGAATCATCTAAGCAATCTCTCCCCAGTTTATTTCTGGGATGGAAACGACTCTTGACCACTTTGATAACTTGAACCTCTGAAAGACAAGAAACCCTTCGACAAATGTCACTCTTCACCATTGAAGATGATATCTTCTCTTTCCCGGATTAAGGAAAATCCCCAGAGAAAGCCTCGCAGCTAAAGACTCTCAGCAACACATTAATTTTTCTCCCCAAGAGAGTCAATGTTCATGAGGTCATCGGCACCTCAAAATTGGATCACATCACATGGCATTTCTTTGAAAAGACCTCGAGGAAAAGTATGATGTAATATCCTAAAGCAGAAAACAACCTCTCAAGAGACTTGTTCTCCCCAGTAGAGTCAACAAATGGTGTCTCCAACAGAGAAGTTTGAACACCTCTACAACTCAGACGAATGGGTTCCCCAGCAAGTCTGACATCAAAACTTTTTCCCATCAAATGGCATCTCCCCCAAGAAAATTCGGTGGGAAGTTTGAGGAAAACCACTACAAATAGCGTCCCTTGTCAAGAAAGTTTATTAACAAAAGAAACTAAGACCAGTTCCTTGGTAGGAAACCAGGATCGAGGGGAAGTTTATATCAAAAACTGAGACCAGTTCCGTGGCTAAATACCAGGATCGAGGGGAAGTTTATATCAGAAACTGAGACCAGTTTTATGGTTGAAGACCAGGATCGAGGGGAAGTTTATGTACAAAAGAAACTGAGACCAGTTCCGTGAATGAAGACCCGGATCAAGGGGGAGTTTATATTAGAAATTGAGACCAATTCCATGGTTGAAGACCAGGATCGAGGGGAAGTTTCTCCTTTTCTAAGCATCGTTGCTTAGCAAAAAGAAGATAGATGAGCAAACTTCCATTCATAGCCACCATCAAAATTTCGGGTATTTCGATATTTAGTCCTCTTGCACCCCGAATGCCCGAAAACCTTCGCCATTCGTACCTCCGGGTCCAAGAAGATTAAATAGGGGCATCTGTCATACCCCAAATTTTAACCACCAAGATTTCCCATCATTGTGAGGATCATTACTACAATATGGATGTGCAATCATGCCTCATCAATATCCTCAGAGATGGGTGAGCATTCACCACAATCAAGGATTAGGGTTTTGAGCCCTCTCAGGACACTTAAACAAAGGATCAATCAAGAAATGACATGATATTCAACTTTTCTAACCTCTCAAAAACCCATAAAGGATCAAGAGGACTCCCACATCAAGAATCAAGCACAAGGTTGTAATATTCCAAGTGGATCAAGCCTCAAGATCACCAGTGTCACCAAATTAGGGTTTTGGTCGACTGAGGCCTCCAGATGGAAATTTTCCTCTGGGCATGAGCCAATGCTTCAAAGCACAACCCAAGATACTCTAAGGGACCTCATGGACCCAATCATCAAGTCAATTTAACCCCAGGGGATGCATTTACCAAAAATCAGGAATTAGGGCTTCTTGACCTAATTCACCCCTAAGTTGACTTTTGGGACAAAACATGAGCCAAGACCTCAAGACATGATTTGAGGGGCTCCAATACACTACATGAATCCATTTGCAACAATGGATTGATCCAAGAAGCTTGATTCACAAGTTTCAATTTCATCTAAACCACAATTAGGGTTTTGAAGAAAAAGTCAACTGTATCTTTGAATTTTGACCAGGACATGCTCCCAAACCTTGGGACATGATTCAATACATCCTATAACACCTATGGAATCCATACATTAGGTTTGATTTAGGTCAAGAACTTGATTTCACAAAGGATCGCACAGTTTGGATTTCATCCGATAAAAAGTCAACTGTACAAAAATCCAAAGTTTAGCTTTTTGAATTTTTTGTCAACCAAGGTTCTTTATCCCTAAAACAATGTTAATATGTGATTTGAATCATCATTCATCAAGAAAAACCAAAGACAATGAGTTAACTTGTAAAAGGGGTAACCATAAAAAACTTAAAATTTTTCTAAGTTATGGAACAAAGTGGCTAGGGTACCAACTTCCAAGGACCATAACTTGAGATCCAAGCAACTATTTTGGATGGTCCAAAGCTGGATTTGTAGCTCTCATTACACACTTCAAAAGTGTCAACTACATCTCATTCCAATTCCTCATGGATTTTAAGTTATGGAGTGATCAAAATGGCTAAAAACATGAAAATGACACATTTCCAACACTTAGTGAAATTTTCACTAAGTCTGAATCTGCCTTATTTTTTTCAAAATGTAGAGGCATTTTTCATTGTAATTCTGGTTGGATCAAAACCAAAGTTGGACATCATGTTGAAATAGGATATATCAGCTTTCTAAAATGACCAAGAACTCCATCAAACTCCACCTGACCTAGGGGTTATGACAGCTGCAACATGCCTTGCTGCAAACTGTCTTGGCAAGGCAGATTTGTGCCTTAGGGTTCGAATTGATCAAATTATGCAAAAATAAACATGGTTATCCATCTGCACACCTCAAGGGGGAACAACCAAGGAACAAACACTAATCCATATGCCTCCCAAGTCCAAGATTCCACAAGTAGCCATGCCAAACCTAAAAAGCTAAAGATGCCTCAAGACTTCAATTTTGTTTTGAGACATTTAATGGATGCATAGACCTGGCATGTATCAGTCCATGATCAGCCAAATGAGTCAAGATAAGCTTATCCAACAGAGAACCATAGGCATGTGCTCTAATCTCAAGTCAATGGATAGAGGAGACTTGAGATTCCATTTGATCACAATTGGCCACAGACATGTACCAGTTGCCATTCACTATTGCTTGCAAAACAAACTTGCTCCACTATAAATAGGCCTCAATTGTGATCTGTTTGAGTACACCAAAGCACCCAAACTGATGTTTTCCTCAAAATCTCCATTTCACTCCAATTTTTGCCTTCTAACTCAAGTCAATATCGGGTTTTGAGTTTGAGAGCAATTCCAACTAAACAAATCACACACACACCTCATAAACATCATATGTGAGTGATCCATAACACAAAATCACATCTGGAACATCAGATTATCAAAATCACCAGCCAATTGCTCAAGTTCTTGACATATTTGCAGTTGGGGTAGCATCTCAAGTTCCAGATCATTTCCATTCATTCCAAGCATTCAAACACAATCCTTGGCACCTAGGGAAGCTGTCCAGATCATTGGAACCTAGCTATAACACCTCTAACTCAAAACTCGATCACAAGCTGCAAGAGGTAAGCATGAACTCTTCAAACTCCATGATGCATGCCTATTTTACTACACAATAATTTTGCCATATGTTCCTAATCATGTATGGAGTGATAACCCTCAAATAATTGCCATGAATTAGTCGTGTATGGAATTTCATGGTGTTAATGCTGAAATTAGGGTTCTTGAGAGTTTCTTCTGATTTCTCACTCAATACTCAAAATAAATGCAATTAATCTATATGGTTGTGATCCTTGTTCAAAAACGAGCAAGATTGGTACTTGAATCGTGCAAAACCATTTAGAAATCATGGAGAAAAGTGAGAAAACGCAAATCTGGAAAAACAGAGGGCGCGGGCAAGAACTTGGTGTTCTTGGCGCCCTTTTTCAAATTTTTGAATATTTGAATATTTTGTTATTTTTGTTAATTGATTCAAAAATTAATTTCTCTCTGAATATTTATGTTTTTGAATTGATTCTTTTTCTTAAAATTCACTAAAATGTTTAAATATTTTATTTTACAAAAAAAATCCAATTTATATTATTTATTTAATATAGTTAGAATTTTTGTAATTAATTTCATTTTTTTTATTTTTAAACATTTTTAAATGAAATTCCCACTTTGATCTTTCAAAACCAATTGAATTTCAAACTCTCATGCAATTAAACATGACTTTTCAAAATATTTTTCAAGGTCTACAACTTATTTTTGAATATATTTGGTATTTTATATCATTTTTTTTCATTTAATTTCCTTTGAAAAATAACATTTTTATTTAAAATTAGAGTTTCCTCTTGATTTTAAAGTTTAAAACACTTTTGGGCCTCTAATAGAGTGTAAAACCCATCCCTTATCATATACAAACAATTTAGGCCTCAGTCATTTGTATAAGTCCCTATACGATTCTCAAAATGATGGTGCGATCACTGTCCTTCACATAAGCCTCTCCCTGAGTTGTAAGCCTCATTCTCTTTTCTTTTCAAAAACCTTTTTGGGCCTCTAATAGAGTGTAAGACACAATCCCCTTTTAACCAAAACCATTTTTGGGCCTCAGGTATTGTATAAGTCCCTCTGCGTTAAAAGAATCTCGGCGCAATCGCCATTTCAAAACAAATTATCTGGGCCTCCCCTCGTGTTGTAAGTCCCATCTTTATTTTTCAAAACATCCTTGAGCTTCTCCTTGAGTTGTAAGACCCAACCATTTTGTAAATAAAAACCTTTTTGGGCCTCAGTCATTGTATAAGTCCCTCTGCGATTTTCAAAACAACGGTACGATCACTGTTAAACTTTGGGCCTTTCCTTGAGTATAAGCCCCAACAATCTTTTCAAAACAACTTTCCTTTTGATTTAGGTTCAAATATATATGTTGTTATCAACTTTAATTTCTTTGAACAACTAACAATACAACATGGAAGCTTGCTCGCCTGTAAGTTTTAAACAACTTTCATTTACTCGCTTTCATATATATATATATATATATATATATATATATATATATATATATATATAACTGTATTGTGGGAAGCTGCGCACTGTAAGTCTTCTTTCATATCCTTTTAAATACTTGTCATATATCAACTGTATATATACTAGTATAGTTATTTAGAGTTTTCCCCGAAAACTAGGTCTAGAACTATGTAAAGTCATGTTGGTCACTCTTAAATACAGACAAAACTAGATCCCCATATGATTTCCAGATACAGTCTTGCCTTCTCTTGGGCTTAAATAATATGGAACAAAGAGAAAGGCAGTATTCTTCGTGAACCTTTTCTCAGGCTGTCACCCCTAGAAATTGTCAAAGAAACTCTACTCCCCAGAGTTGATCTATTCTCAGTGAATAGCATCTCTTGAGTTTCTTCAAACCTCCGAATTTTCACTAAATGATCTATTCTCGGTGAATAGCATTTCTTGAACTTTTCTTGATTTAGGACCCACAGGCTTCCTAAAAGCACCCCCGCCTCCTCTTGGGCTTTGTACAATGACCTTCCGGCTTCTAAGAAGTTCTCATGCCTTCTCTTGGGCTTAATACAAGGACCCTGAAGACCTCTTAAAAGTATAAGACAAAACTTAGTCATCCTTTACTAGAGCAATCTTTCCAGTGTCAAACCTCTGACCAATTTAGGGTTGATTCACATCCCTTAATACACCCGCATCCTCTTAGGCATCATACAAAAGATAAAACTCTTCCACACTAGTAGACTTGGACAGTCTAATCCCCTTGAGTCTCAAAGACATTCTCAAGTTCCCTACAAAACATAGGAGAAACCCCGATTCTTCTGGATCAATCTCCAATAAAGTCTAAAACCCAGTCTCTCTCCTAAAAACCCCAAACCAGGGACAGTATATCCCCAGTATCAGAACCTCAAGGCATCTGATATCTCAACTCTTCTGGAACCCTCAGCAAGAGTTGATTCCCCACTTGGACCTGCCTAGGATCTCAATAATCCCCATCAGAAAGATAGCCTCCTCTTAGGCTTTGTATAATGACCTTCCCTCAGTAAAGTCAGCCTCCTCTTTGGCTTTGTATAATGATTCTCCTCAGTGGAGCTAACCCATTTCAGATTCTCTTGTTGAGTCGATCACCTTTTCAGACTCTCTTGTTGAGTCGATCACCTTTTTAGACTCTCTTGTTGAGTCGATCACCTTTTTAGACTCTCTTGTTGAGTCAATCACCTTTTCGGACTCTCTTGTTAAGTCAGTCACCTCTCAGCACTCTCTTGTTGAGTAAACCTTTTTAGAATCAATCTCGGGCTTTGTACGAGACAGCCAAAAATACTCTCTTGTTGAGTCAATATTTTTTCAGCCTCCTCCTAGGCTGGGCATAAAGATTTCCCCTAGCAGAAGTCATCATACTCTTAGGAAGAATGATTTCTCCAGCTTGTTCAACCACAATCCTGGACTTTGTGCAGGATAGATAAAAGAACTCTCTTGTTGAGTCAAACCCTTTTAGCCTCAATCTTGGGCTTTGTACAAGACACAAATTTTCATAACCTTCCCTTAAGCCAAGGGACAGATATCTTCCCCAGCGAGGTCACTTCCTCCCAGCCTTCTTTCAGGCCATGAGGAATAATTTCCCAAGTAGAGTCAAACCCATTTCAGCCTCAATCTTGGGCTTTGTACAAGACACATAAAAAATATCGTCACCCGAGTCAGTTAAATTTCCCTTTTTAGCCTCAATCTTGGGCTTTGTACAAGACAGACAGAATATTTTCCCCGGAAAAGTCAAACTTTCAGCCTCCTTTTAGGCTTTGTATAACGATATCTCCAAAATAGTCAGTCTCTTTTTTTGCCTCAATCTTGGGCCTTGTACAAGACACCAATATACACACTCTCTTGTTGAGTTGGTCTTACCCGGCCTCCTCTTAGGCTTTGGGTAAGGATTTCCCCAGTGGAGTCCATCAACCTCTTAGCTTCAACCATGTGGTGGTGGCGGAGGATGATCTACTCTAGGCAAGCAATGGCTCTGAATCCACGTATCAGTCACAATCCCCTTAATGGTCTTATGGACCACACCTGGGATTGAGACTCCAACTCTAGTGCACAACCCCATAATCAGCCCCGGGAAAACCAAAATAGAAGGGATCTTAGACCCCAAACGATGACCACTAGCTGTTGTAGCTCGGATCTCATCAGATATAATCCTCGCTACATCAATCTGTCACTCCTCCATAATATAATAAATCATGCAAGCAATGTCCACAGGAATGGAAGAGGTGTGACTCCTTGGCCTGATGTTGTGCAGGACAAGAGTCGTCAAAATCTGAGCAGTAGTGTTCATGTCAGCCCTTTTAAGAATCTTAGGCCTCCCCGCCGCATTCAACTCAAATCCATTCCCCGGATAAGCTAAAGCCAAACAAACATTTTCCAAATTCCAGGTCCTCCTAGCTACCCTCTTCGCATACGCACACTGCTCACCCTCCGCTAAAACCAGCGGATTACCCAAGTACTCGTTGACGGCATCCCTTGAGAAAGAAACATTCCTCCCTCAGACATAAGTAGTGTAATCATACACCTGCCCCTCCAGAGGAATAACGTTTGCATAGAACTAACGCACTATCTCATAATTCAACAAGGTATGAGGGGTCAAGAGTGCACTCCATCTGTGTCCCTCAATAACGCTCTGGCATCCATGGAACTCCCCTTGCGGGTGGATTCGAAAATTGCGCTCCGTCCAAATGCTTCGACGGGTTAGTTCCATGTAACGTCTCTGCTACTTCACCCCTCGAAATCGATTAGCATCGAACTCGATTGGTGGATGTCTTTACTGAGAAGTCTGGCCGGTGTGAACTCTAGCACGTTTTGAATCCATCTGCAATCAAAGAAAAATAGACAAAAACAACACCAAATGGGTTAAATCACCAGCCAGAAAATTCCATAAAATTCATGTTAAACCACAGAGCAATAAAAAAACGGCAAACAGTCGACGAAAATGAACGAACTGGAGATGTTGCTCCCAGGGGTGCGCGCTTAGCGCTGTCAGAGCGCGCTCAGGCATGCAGGCAGCCCTTGTTGTGTAGCCAACCAAGCCCCTTAAACAATGATAAATAGCAAAAAAACATGGAACAACATATTTACAATAGCATGATAGATTAAAAATTGAATCAGGAAAAACAGGGCACACAAGCGCGCTCAGCGCGGCCATGAGCCCGCTCAGCGCGCTCACGAAAATCCTTAAAAATGATTCTGGTTCCTGGTCCAATCGGCCCCACAATCCAACATTCAAACTCCAATCAGTCCAAAATTAACATGCAACAACAGAATCGTTTAGGTTTTAGTTGTTCTAACATGCAACATCAGTTTTCAAACAATTTAACCTAAAATCCTAAAATTTACACAAACAACATTTCAAATCACTTAATCTCTAACCCTAACATTATAGGCAACAAATCTTACAAATAAACCCTAAACAGCAAAGATTCTATATACTGAAGAGAAAGAAGAAAAAAATTGCAAACCTGGACAAAGATAAAATAGGCAGAAAGAAATTTGTGCTTGAGAGCACGAGTGCAAATTGAGAGCTCTTGGGGAGAAAAATCTGGTGACCATTGCAAATGAGTGGGAAAATAAGGGTTTTGCTGAAACCCTACTCAACTTCAATAAAAACAGACCCAGAGGCTCAATGTTTTCCCACTTAGGCCCAAACTTGGCTGGCTTGTTTACGTGACCGCGCTGAGCGGCCGCATAAGCGCGCTAATTGCGCTCAGTGAAACATAACCAGTCAAGTATGGCATCAGATTGCAGTCACCCGACTATTATGCCCGATTAAATCACAAACACAGAAAATAAAAAAAATTCGAAACAGTAAATACTTACAATGTTGGGGTGCCTCCCAACTAGCGCTTTGTTTAACGTCGTTTGAGCTCGACGGTCCAAGATGATCTCAATGATCATCTAGAAACACTGCACAATTTTCTCAATCAATTTCTCCTCCGAGATAGATTTTAAGTCGTTGGCCATTCACAATCCAACTTTCCTTCTTCTGCAAGTCCTCTATAACAATAACACCATAGTGCTTGACATCCTTAATCAAAAACGGTCCAGACCACTTGGACTTCAATTTTCCCGAAAAAAGCTTCAAACGGGAATTGAATAGAAGAACCATTTGGCCTACCCAAAATTCTTTCTGACAAACTTTCTTGTCCTGATACCCTTTAACCTTTTCTTTATAGAGCTTGCTCGAATGATACGCATTATTCCTCATTTCCTCTAACTCGTGTAATTGAACCTTCCTTTTCTCGCCGACCAAGTTCGGATCAAAGTTTAACAATTTTAGCGCCCAAAGAGCTTTGTGCTCCAATTCAACTGGTAAATGACATGTTTTGCCATAAACCATTTGAAAATGAGTTAAACCTATTGGAGCCTTGTAAGCGGTGTGATACACCCACAAAGCTTCATCCAAATTTTGCGACCAATCCTTTCGAGAGATTGACACGGTCTTTTCTAAAATCCTTTTTACCTCTCTATTTGACACTTCGGCCTGACCATTGGTTTGCGGGTGGTAAGGGGTTGCAACCTTATGCTTTACACCATAGTGCTCTAAAACCTTTTCGAGCGGTGTATTGCAAAAATGCGACCCTCCATCACTAATCAACACACGAGGGGTGCCAAAACGGGAAAATATATTTTTCTTTAAAAACTTGATCACCGTTTTGCCATCGGCCCTCGGTGACGCAATTGCTTCAACCCAATTGGAAACATAGTCAACCGCAACCAAGATGTACTCATTTGAAAAAGATGGGGGAAATGGTCCAACAAAATCGATACCCCAACAATCGAAAACCCCGACTTCCAAAATAGTTTGCAAGGGAATTTCATCCTGTTTTCCAATCCTGCCACTTCTTTGGCATATGTCACAACTTTTCGCATGGAGGTTTGCATCTTTAAACAATGTTGGCCAATAAAAGCCCGATTGGAGGACTTTTGTTGCCATTCTTAAACCATTGTAATTCCTTCCATATGGCGAGTTGTGACAATGCCAAAGGATACTTTTAGCTTCATCATTAGTGACACACCTTCTCAACATATTATCACCTTATAACTTAAAAAGATATGGTTCATCCCAAACGTAAAAGTTGGCATCCGATAAGAACTTCCTTCATTGGTTCCAAGTTAGATCCTCCGGTATAAATCTGGTTGCTTTGTGGTTAGCAAAATCTGCGAATTAAGGCCTAACTTATACCCGAAACAGTTTTTCATCCGGAAACTCTTCTCAAACCTCATTTTCTCGGTGTGTTACTTCTACATTGACCAAACGGGATAAATGATCCTCTACCAAGTTTTCAGACCCCTTCTTGTCACGAATTTCGAAATCAAATTCTTGCAACAAAAGGATCCACCGGATTAGCCTTTGCTTTGAATCCGGCTTGGTAAGCAGATATTTAATGGCCGAGTGGTCAGTGTAGACTACAACTTTTGAACCAATCAGGTAAGACCGAAATTTCTCGAGAGCATACACTATAGTGAGTAATTCTTTTTCTGTGGTGGCATAATTCACTTGTGCCTCATTTAAAACTTTACTCGTGTAATGTATGGCATGAAAAATTTTGGTCTTTCTTTGCCCAAGCACCGCACCAACAGCATAATCGCTTGCATCACACATCAATTCAAAATTTAAATTCCAATTCAGAGCAATGATTATCGGTGCGGTGATGAGTTTTTCTTTTAAAATTTGAAAGGAATTTAAACATTCCTCATCAAAGAAGAAAGACTTATCTTTGTTGAGCAGATTGCTCAAAGGTCTTGCAACTTTGGAGAAGTCTTTGATGAACCGCCTGTAAAATCCCGTGTGGCCTAGAAAACTCCGGATTCCTGTAACATTGGTTGGTGGTGGCAACTTCTCGATCACTTCAATTTTAGCTTGATCCACTTCAAGGCCTTTAGAGGAGACTTTGTGTCCTAGCACAATCCCCTCCGTTACCATGAAGCTGCACTTCTCCCAATTTAGCACCAAGTTTGTTTCCACACACCGTTCAAGAACGGTCTCCAAAATTTTCAAACATAGATCAAAAGATACTCCAAACACAAAGAAGTCGTCCATGAACACTTCCATTGTTTTCTCAATAAGGTCGGAAAAAATGGCTTGTACACACCGTTGAAACGTTGCCGGTGCGTTGCACAGGCCAAAAGGCATCTTCCGGTAAGCAAAAATTCCAAAGGGACAAGTGAACGCCGTCTTTTCATGGTCTTTCGGATCAACCGAGATTTGGTTATAACCAGAATAACCATCTAGGAAGCAATAAAATTATTGACCCGACAATATCTCAAGCATTTAATCCATAAACGGAAGTGGAAAATGATCTTTTCTAGTAGTGGTATTAAGCCTCCTATAATCGATACACATTCTCCAACTCGTTACAGTTCTCGTCAGAATCAATTCACTTTTTCATTTCGTATAACGGTTATTCCTCCCTTCTTGGGTACAACTTGCACAGGACTCACCCACGGACTATCGAATATCGGATAAATCATTCCGGCATCCAATAGCTTAACAACTTCCTTTCTCACCACTTCCTTCATAGTAGGATTTAAACGACGTTGAGGTTGAGCTACCGCTTTGAAGTCCTCTTCCATTAAGATCTTGTGCATGCAATAGGCCGGACTAATTCCCTTTAGATCGGAAAGAACCCAACCTATAGCTTGTTGATTCTTCTTCAAAACTTGAATCAAGCGGTTTTCCTCTTTGTCGGTCAAAATGTTGGTAATGATAACACGTTTGTTACAACCTTCATCAAGGAACATATACTTCAAATTAGAAGGCAACACCTTCAATTCAAGTTGAGATTTATCATCGTTCACCTCTTTCTTCAACACTTCCATTTCACTTTCCCATGGTTGTAACTCTTCTAAAGATTCAAGTTCCTTCAAGCACTCTTTAAGTGCCCTTTCTTCCTCATTGGTAAATATTTCAAATGAGTCACCAAGAGCTCTTTCCAAGGGATATGCTATGTGAACTTGCTTTGAGACTTCCATTATGGCTTCTTCCGTTGCATTAATATGGAAACTATCATGTTTATCTTTGGAATGCTTCATTGCTTCAAAAAGATTAAAGCACACCTCTTCATTTTGAACTCTAACTTTCATAAGGCTGTCATCAACATCAATCATCATTCGAGCGGTCTTTATAAAAGGGCGTCCAAGAATCAATGGAGCATCCTCGTCTTCCTCCATATCAATTACAGCAAAGTCAACCGGAAAGAAAAATTTATCCACCTTAACTAATACATCTTGAACCAGTCCATGAGGATGAGTTGTAGATTTGTCGGCCAATTGTAATGTCATTCGAATTGCTTTCGTTTCAATGTTCCCAAGCCTCTTCACAATAGACAATGGAATCAAGTTGATGCTTGAGCTCAAATTAATTAAGTATTTGCCAACATAAACATCACCAATCGTTACCGGCAAAGTAACACGCCCCAGATCGACTTCTTTCTTTGGTAGAGTTCTTTGAATTATCGCACTACAACTTGCATCAAGGATAATTGTTTCAGGATCCGAATATCTTTGCTTTTTTGTAAGAATATCTTTCGTGAACTTAGCGTATTTAGGAATTTGCTCAAGCGCTTCAGAAAACGGAATGTTGATTTGCAATTGTCGGAATATATCCATGAAACGAGTGTAATGCCTTGCATTTTCTTTCTTGGTGGGCACATGAGGGTAAGGTAAATTTTGGATAGGAATAGGATTCACTATCTCCTTCCCCTTTTTGACTCTTCTCCTTTTTTCTTCTGTCTTTTCTTTTTCAAGGTTATCATTTTCAACTAACTTCTCATTTTCTTTTTCAACTTCTTCCTCATCATCCTTTTCAACTTCAACATCATCATTTTTTTCTTCCTCCACAACCTCATCAATTCTCACATCAACATTTTTATCTTTTTTTTCTCCTTCCCCCAACTCTCTCCCACTCCTAGTTACAATGGCTTTGCAATGCTCCTTCGGGTTGGTTTGAGTATTTGCGGAAAAAGTTGGCCCCGATTGTTGATCGGCCAATTGTTTTGCAAGTTGCCCAACTTGATTTTCGAGATTTTTGATTGATGCTTCATTGGTCTTTTGGTTAGCCATGGACATTTGAATGAATTGGTTGAAAGTGTCTTCTAACTTTGAACTCCCACCTTGAGGTTGTGTCGGTTGATAAGGATTTTGTCGGTATCCTTGTTGATTTTGATAATTTCCTCTTGGTTGGTATCCTTGTTGATTTTGATAAGGTTGTTGTTGCCTTTGATAACCTTGTTGTTGATTTTAATTATTCATGTAATTTGCTTCTTCATCAACCGGAGGACAAGGAGGACAATAGCCGATAGGGTGATCTCCTTTACATAGCTCACAAATGGCTATTTGCACATTCTTGCTCGGTAAATCTTGCATATCTTTAATCTGTTGAGGGAGCTTTGACATTTATTGCGTTAACAACTCAACTTGTTGAGATAGCAATTTGTTCTGAGCAAAAATTGCATCATTTGTCCCCAATTCTAGCACTCTCGGTTTCTTTTGAGATTGGCCATGGCTATGATTCCCTTGATGGTCGTTTAGTGACATCTTGTCTATGATAAAAATGGCTTCGTCGGTGCTTTTAGTCATTAAAGATCCGCCCGCGGTAGCATCCAACAATGTTTTGTGAACCATTTGAAGACCATTTCTAAAAATATGCACTTGCGTATGCTCATCAAAACTGTGCCCTTTGCATTTTCTAAGCATGGATTTGAATCTCTCCCAAGCTTCGTTGAGAGACTCATTTCCACCTTGTGAGAAAACCGCAATCGCAGTTTTCGCTTCCATGAAACGATTATGTGGAAAAAATCGTTCCAAGAACTTCTCTTCTAACATGTTCCAGTCCGTCATAACAGCAGTTGATTGGTCAAGGTACCATTCCTTTGCCTTCCCAATTAGGGGATGCGGAAACAGTCTCTTAAACAAAGTCTCTTCTTCAGCTTCAGGCGCTCCAGTCGCACCGACAATTTCATAGAATTTAGTCAAATGAGTAAAGGGATCCTCGTGATCCATACTGGTGAATGGATTCTGGTATAAAAGAGCGAGGATGCCCGTCTTCATTTCAGAGTACCGACCATTATGGACATTACGTGCGAACTGAGCTGTATGCCTCGGACTATTAACACATGGTGTTGAAGCAGGTGGTGGTGGTGGTGGTGGTGCAGCCATGGTTGGCTTTAACTATGGTGTTGGTGTCGAAGTTGAACTTTTTCCTCTTTCTCGCCTTTCTTTAGCAAGTTGCCTCCTCCATCTAGTTTTGCTGTTTAACATACGCGCAGTTCTCTCAATCTCAGGATCGAAAAGAAGTTGATATGCGGGTAACTTTCCTCGCATAAACAGAGTATGCACACTTAACCAAACAAATTAACAAGTACAAGAAAAAGTTATACAAGCTTAAAACTTAACAACTATTGCAATGCTTGTAATATCAAACAACAATCCCCGACAACGACGCCATTTTGTTGAAAAGTATTTTGGGGGGTGTTTTATCGTATCCACAGGGATTGTATGTGTATTTCCGCCGTTCTATAGTCGAAATTGTTTTAAACTTAGAGTAACAAAGATTTTGGTTGTTTTGTAACGGATCGTTTGCATAAGAATTTAATAGTAACAGTAAAGAAATTGGTTTTAAAGATTTGGTAAAAGCATGCCAAGATTAGGGTCCGATAATCCGTTTTATACGTATTTACTCGATAAAGGATGTGAACTTGTTAACGATGAATATAATCACATATCCTCTCAAAAAGTTTATCTCTAACACTTGTTGTGGGATTTATCATATTGATCCTTAGATGATCTCTCACTCTAACTATCAATATGATAACATTCAAGATCAATATTTATGAACATCATGTAGCGCGATTTTTGTGGTTTCGAATCACTATCGCTTTAGGGTGCTACAGTTCGATTCATTTTTTATCCTGTGAAGCTGATTAAGGAAGGGAAATATATGTCTCTAATTAACCCTGCTTGCATACTGAGTTTAAATAGATGACTGTTGGTTTACAGATGCTATCAAAATCGGGGTCTCTCTTAGGTTATTTGGCTTAAGAATAGAGTGTCTTGACTGTTCACGAGGCTTTTGAGAAGGTAATATATCTAATTTTTCTTTAATTGATGTATGAAGGCACTGAACCTAGAGTTTTTGATTAGTATGCTCGCTAAGATTTCGCAATCTTATGCCTACGTATTCCCGTTTAACGAAACAGGGAAATCAGAGTGATCGTAGTTCCTCCTATTCTGAAATTCTGGTATGACAGACCCAGATGTCGAATAAACATGTCGAGACATCTGGTCTGTTATCAGCAACATATACAAGATATAGATAGTTAAAGAAGTTGCTAAGTAGTAAAGTGCACACAAGAACTATTTACCCAGTTCGGTCTAACAACCTACATCTGGGGGCATACCAAGCCAGGAAGGAAGTCCACTATTAGCAGTATCAATTCATAGACCCTACAGCCAACACACCCGTTGACGATCTACTCAATTAAAAACTACCCAATGACCCTTCTACCTAAGTTCTCCCTAGATAAGAGACTTCATCTCTCTTCCAATCATCGCAATGATGTCTAGCAGTCAACACCTCAGCCACTGCATCAACAACTTGATTTCCAACAACTCTTCAATCACAGAAAAGTAGAAGACACACTTCAAAGACACACTTTGGTCTTGCTTAAGAGCATCAACCAAGAACAATACACTCGTGCTTAAAAGCTTTGAGTGGACAAATTACAACTCAACTAAACAGTCCAACTCTAAGTACAAAACAGTACCAGAGTGGCTCACAATTTCACACAAACCCTAATGATCTACATTTTAGACCCGTACTTTTTCTAGGTTACAAGCATTCTATTTATAACTTATTCCCAACTGGATTTGGGCTTCAAATCACAGCATAACAACTGCTATAAATCAGCAAAAACTTCTGCTACATAATAGGTCTTCAATTAATTCCTTCCTAATATATCTCCATAATTACAAAGTCATTATTCTTCAATATTCTTCTTGAAACCTATAAAACAGCACCACACAGGATAACATAATATTCCTAGAAACATTCCTTACATTGGGCTTGGACATTAGCAGATCTTAATTATTCTCCAAATCTTTATGCATGAAAATAGCCAACCCTATTCTTCACAAACATATTACTTCCAAATAATATCCCTCCAACATAATTTTACTCCCAGAATTACGCAAGCAATCACTCAACACAAACACACAACACAAACACACAAAAGATTGCTAAAAATAGCTCAGCAAATAAAACCTAAAAATCT
The DNA here is from genome assembly GCA_022829125.1 of Lathyrus tuberosus. Taxonomy (NCBI): domain Eukaryota; kingdom Viridiplantae; phylum Streptophyta; class Magnoliopsida; order Fabales; family Fabaceae; genus Lathyrus; species Lathyrus tuberosus. The sequence goes on along the minus strand of JALAZF010000266.1, from coordinate 2,652,436 downwards.
GAACTGGAAGTTCTGTCTACTGATGTCAGAACATCGTGTTTGACATCATGCACAAATCTTGCAATACTAAAAACACACCACCTGTAGAATGTTAGAATCACATGTCAAGACATCAAGCAAGACATCTTGATGTACCACATTGTTTTACCAAAATTGCTGCCAATTCAGAACTAACAATCTCCCCCTTTGGCAAATTTTGGCTAAAATAATTTATGATCACAAAACATATCAGAGATCCCTGCAGCAGAAACAGCACACACCAGACAACCACATCTAACCCAGAAAGCCAACCAACCACAGAGAGCCAAGGAACAAAAAAAAAACCCCATCTCTTCCAAAAAATCCAATGCACACATATCATTACTATGCCAACATTACTAAGCCACACTATTCTCCCCCTTTTTAACCATAATTAGACAAACTCCACTAGGAAACTTCCATAGCAACCAGAACAAATAAGCAACATTCAGAACAAATCCATAGAGAAGAGAGTACATTAATACAGACCAAGCACAAAAAGTTCCAAAGGCAAACTCTGAATCATCCAACCAACATACTCAGAACAGAACAGACTATTCTACATCCTTGTGAGACTGGTTCAAATACGAAATCCAGACACAATAGCTGAACAAACTTACTTCTCTCCCCCTTTTTTTTTGCCAAAAATTGACACACATTGGGGTAAATGTACACTTCTGGTTCAATCCATTGACACCCAGGTCTAAACTGTCATGTCCACCATGAACTTCACCAGTAACACAATGGGTCTACTTTGGGCAATCGACTACTCAGGCGTCGTACTTGCCGTGGATGGTACAGTTTTAGATACAGATACTGGAACCGTATTTCCCCTCGTCGAAGATGAAGGGGCGGTTCTTCATTGTTATTTAGTGGATTTTGATTATTTAGTGGATTTTGATTCACCATCCTACTTACATGTCTTCTCCTTGGTCTTTCTTCGTTGTTTGTGACTATTCTACCACTCCTTAGTCTCATACAACGAAGTTAGAGAGATAGTAAAATGAAGAATTTATACAAAAAATTTCAAAAAGAAAAGATGTTTCTAACAATAGCATTGTCCCACTGGGCGTGCCAATTTGTTTACCGTGAAAATTGGTAAACAACCGCTGGTCTCCAAAAAAATGGTTTACTTACAGGATCAAATAGTGAATCCTAGGAGATGTACTTTTGTTAAAGTTATATTTGAAAGTCTAAACATTTCGACAATGCCCATGATTGAAGAATGTTGTTTAAAGTTTTTAAAGGTAAATTGCAGAATTTGTAAAGGAATTGCAATAAAGAACTTCAAAGTAAATTACAATGAAAAAGTAATTGATAAATTGAAAATAACTTCAATTAAAATGAAAATATGGTGATTCACACGTACATTCTCAAAGAACTCTTTTCTCAACACACTTAGATACTTTTAGTAATTTGTGAGTATTTGTACAATGATTGAACACACAAAATCCTATACACTACGACTCCTATTTATACTCGTCGAAAATAACCTCTATCAACGGTCTTTTCTCCAGAAAATGACCCGTTTCACTTGCATGTCTTCAATTCGCCACAACTTTCCACGCGTCACTTTTGAGAAACGGATAAGGACAAAAGACAGTTATCATCCTTATTAAAAATCAAAACCTTCGTCGAACGCAACCTCAGTGTTGCTTCCTTCAAAACTACAATCTACGTTCAGAAATATTTCCAAGTCTTGAACCAACGTATACTTCTTACGTAGGATGGACCTCTTCGACTAGAATCTTCAATAGTGCTTCTGTAGAATCCAAAATATCTTTAAAATTTTTCTTTTGCTTGTCATACTCAATCAAACTTTGGCGTCGAAATTCCCAACCAATAGACGACCATGCCATCGACTGCGCAGGAGGGAACAATATTTCCCCCCTTAACGACACAGAGTCACCCTGTGACACCTAGACCATCCATGGCAACTAATTTTAGATCTTTTGCCACAAGTTTCATAATGTCAATGCCTGGGCGTGAACAACCTTATGGTATGCCAACACCAATGATGGAAAACGTACATACTAACCCTTCGACATTTGTTGACAATGTTGCAAATGCATATTCGCAAATACTGGCATCTTGGGCGGCCATAGGTAACCCTGGTTGAACCATACAACCCCAATTAAGGATGGGATTTGGTTCCCAAGCAATGCCAAAATTCACTACAAATTATGTGATGGACTTGAGACAACAGATGGACGAAAGTAACCATGATATGACCAATACTATCACCCAACAAATGGGTACCATATTTAACCAATTGATTCAAAATACAAATCAGAGTTACCAACAATTGGCAACTCAAATTTATAGAATTGCTTACTTCTTTGGCACGCCTCCAATACAAGTTTGGCCCATAGTACAACCTCAAGTGGCCATGCCAATTCAAAACGAAGGGGTAGTCCTTGAGGAGAACACAATGAACCATGGGCAACAATTTGTGCCGCGTGTAATAGAAGAAGATAGACCTAGAGAAGCCGAACGCCCGCTGGTTTTGGTAGTTAATCGAAATCAGGATGCAGACAAGTGGTTCATCAAATTTGACAGGTTAACCTGGTGGGAGAAAATAACCTTGTAGCCATGTTCGAAAGGATAATGGCGCAGAATGGTGTAAATATGGGCCTACAAAATCCAAATTATACGTCTCATTTGTCAGAGTATGTGTTACAAACCGAACTTCCAAGGGGATGGAAAGTCCCTAATGAAAGCTCTAATGGTTTGACTAAATTTTGGTAAAACATAATGATGGACTTCTGTTTTGGACATATGGCTGCAGTGGTGCAATTTGGTTATCAATATTGTTTGTAGCTTCAACTACTTTGTAATAGATTGCCTTAGGCGAGGTTGATATGTCAGACAAGATGTCGTGACATTGCTCTACTGGTTAAGTTCTAGGTGAACTTATCAGGTTGTTCTGATTCTGTCATTGGTGTCAATGGATTGAATTAGAAGTGGTATAAGTATCTTGGAAATCTCTGTTGATGGAAAGGTGAATGGAAGAATTTTGTACTAAACAAGATTGCTAATTCTAGATTAAGGAAATGATTCAGAATAAACATAAGATGGGTGTAATCATAGTCCTGTCTGTGGGGACCATAAATCTGACAATATCAGGTTAGGTATCAGGACACTGTTCAGAAGCGGTTTCAAGGACAAGTCGGAAAAGGTGGAACTTTTCGAAACTAACTTGACCAGCAGTTATTGCACTCATTGACTAGTCTTTTTTTTATTTCAAATGGATTGGCTCTACCTTCATAGCTTCTTTAATATTTAAGGAGAATTGTGTTAGAACATCTGTCTTGAGTTAAGAGCAAATGGGTTTTGTCCGTGTTTGGGTAAGCATAATCTGGGATTGGGTCTGCATGGGCCATTTTTGACAACTTTTGGCTAAAAAGGGGGAGAATGGCTTCTTGCCTACTACTGAGAGGTGTATGTGCATCTGTGCTATTGATCTGGAATGTCTCAAAATATCTAAGGATGTTCTAACGTTAGTTCTAACATCTTTGGAATTGTGTTTTGTGATCAGGGTTAAGAAGCAAGTGTGTATTTGGTGTCACAAGGGAATGAAGAGGTTATCTTCTCCTTTCTTACACTGCATGCACCATTAAGCTGAAGAATGTTTTAGCCAAAATTTGTCAAAAGGGGGAGATTGAAATCTCCAATAGTTTGACTAAATTTTGGTAAAACATAATGTTGGAAAATATGCTCCAACATGAAAATTTATGCCCCAGACCCAAGATGTCAAGTAAAATGTCCCAGCATGATGACTCGACATCATGATCATTACAGCAGGTTTGTTCTAAATCTGTTCCAAGATTCAAGGTGCGATTGGCAGTGGATCAAGGATCAAAAGATATGAAGCCCAACTCAGCAGAAGGTTATAAAAGAAGATCAAGACCTAGGCAGAAAAGAGAGAGGACGACATAAACTTAGGAATCCTATTTTGTAAAGTAGAGTTTAGGTTTTGAGAGTCGTAGGTTTCTCTTGTAAGTCTCCCTCTGTATCGATTTGATACATTGTGGTAGACATAGGTACTTGTACAAATTCAGAAACCCGTAGGTAATGAATCATGTATTGTTCTTGGATGAAGCTTTGAAGCAAATCCAAGTTAACTTGTTAGTCAAGGATGCTTGACTGAACTTTGTATTGGAAGGGGTGTCTTTCAATGGGATGATACATTTATGGTGTAGTAACTATTAGATAATCACAGTTTGTGATTTAGGGGGTGAGATGGGTTTCTCATATCAATTAGATGGGACTTCTAATGATAAAATCTTCATTGGGTAGTGTAGCACCCCAAAATTTGCCCTCCTTACTTTAGTACCAACTGGCTTATGTTTCACTTCATTTTTGCATTATCATGTGTGCATATCATTGGTTCTTAGCATGGGGTCAAGGTGCCTGAGGCAGTTCAAGAGGAGAAGATGTTCTTCAAAGAGTCAAGCAAGAGTCCTTGTATTGTGGATCACTCTCTCCTAACCAGTGCAGAAATTAGGGTTTTGAGATTCTTGGGTTTATTGCTCCAATGGCAAGCTTCTCGGGTTTTTATCATCACCAAATGGTATATCTTATCTTTGTTGGAGAGGATACACATCATATTCAGAGGAATTTGGATTTGGAGACTGTGATATTTCCTCCTAGACTGAGGGTACCAAAATTAGGGTTTGCTATAAAGTCAGTTTATTTCTGATTTTTTGTGGCAAGACTTGATTCCATGGTATTCCTTGGGTCCCTAAGTATCTAGGAATGGAAGATTATCCATCAGTTTGGTTCATGAGAGATTCAATTGGTCAATGGATTACAAATCAGGAGAATTGGAGAAAAGTCAACAGTGAGGGTGGAAGTCAACTGCGAAATTTTGAGGTTTTCTTCAAGGTTTTCAAGGTCTCACATCTTCATATGGTCTTCAAGGGTCAATTTTCATATCATTTATCAAGAATCGAGGGTTGGTACAAAAGTTACTAAATATGGAAATGACCTATAATTTGAAAGTTTCCATTTTGGGCAAGTTCTTACACTACTTTCAACTTGCCTTTTCATCATCAAAGAAGCTTCAAGTGAATTTTCCTCAAACATGAAAGTTGAAGATATTTTTCTCCCCTTTCCAACAAGTACTAGATGGTCTCCATATCACTTGTGAAACTCAAGTTATGATCAAAAGAAGGCAAAGTGGTTTTTAGGGTTTCCTTATGGTTCTATTTTCACAACTTTTGCATTTTGGGACATAGTGACCTATATTTGATTCCATTGCTTCGTGACACATTCTAACATCAAAGTACATTCCATAAGGACCATTTTTGGCCTTTGAACCAAGTGAATCCATGGCTTATTCATCACTTATTTCCCATTATGCAAAATTGCTAGGTCATTGAAAACTCATGAACCAAGACATCTCAAGGCCCAAATCCAATTCAGGTGTGATTAGAAATTGTTAAATAAGTGATCCATCATCAAGGGTTTGGGTGTACATGCATGGAGGAGGGTGTATTTCACATTATGCAAATTTCCAAAATCACTCAAAACTCATTAAGTGAGGAATTAACAAGGCCCAAGTGATTATCAGTGGATTAACCCTAGATATTTAAGCATACTCATGCACTGGTTAGAGGGAGAACACGTTATTTTGGTGGAGATTTCAAGTGTGAACCCTAAAAGCTTCCTTCCTTCGAATCTCTCAATCCTTCAGGGTTTTTCACAAACTTCCTTCACCATCTTCATCTTGGGGATCCATAGAGCACGAAGCAACCATCGTTTGCAGCTAACAGCGAGGATACAGTTTGCATAATCTCAGGTTAGGACATTTTTGCATGATCTTAAAACTCTACTTTTAAATATGCATAATGATCTGTGATTGTTGTTGATGACTCTGATGTGTTTTATTTTAAGTTTAGACGTGTATTATGTGCATATGGTGAGATTTAAGTTTTGGACCCATACTTTGTTTCGCTCGATTCTCCTTGTATGTTGTTTGTTTGCTATTTTTAATGTGATATTATTGATCCCCATTGAATTCTGGTCAGGAAGGTATACTTGTTTTCATTTTCTGGGTTCTTTTGAGTTGCAAGTCACCGGAAGGGACGACCGGAGCTAGGGCTCCGGCGTCTGGTGCAGTCTCCGGCGAGGTAGGGTTTGCCTGAGGAAGACACAATCTCAGTTGTCCATTGCTCTGATCTAATGGTCATCGTTGTGCCACGTTTTTAATTTTTTTATTTTTATTTCATTGATTGTGTGCGTGCCATTCCACACTTCTTGTCATGTGCCTCAGATCTTAATCTCTCATCTTGATTAATTTTTGAATGTTTGACTGATTTGCATGCGTTGATTAGATCTGACGAATGTGGTTGTGCCAACGAATTAAAATAAGTATGTGCATATCACGTGGAGTTGTATTTAGGTCAGACCATGATTAGTGTGTGTTTCCCCATGACTGATACCGTGCGCTTTCAATCTTGACCTTCCATCTTGCTTACCTATGATTTGTTTGACTTGATTTAGAACGCATGATTGATCTGATGGTGTGTATGAGTCTCCAATGTTGACTGAATTCTACATGTTCTCTTTTGACTTCGCTGTTGGACTTTTGTGGTTTGGGCCTTGCTTTTCACACCCCTCCTTCAGCCCATTTATTGTTTCCAACGTGAATAAGCTGCTGGTTGCACCCCCACTTATCTTATTTCTTCTTTTATTTTATTTAATTGGCATTAATTCATTTTTAAATTTCAAAAATATATATTTGCATCCAAAAATCACCAAAAAAGTCATGAAGCATTTTTATAGTTTTATAAAATTTTCTCAAATTTTATTTTTTATTTTTATTTTATTTTTAGCATCTGAAATAATTATTTCTTTATTTTCTTTTGAATTTATTCCATATATGCATACCCTAACTTGTAGAATTTTTATTTCTCATCATCCATGAAACATTTTGAGTCCATTCTTTTTGTATTGTTTCACCAACACATTGAATTGCATTAAAATATTTTTCTCTCATTTTTAAAATCATTTCATATTGCATTTTAGTCCTCCTCGTTTGCACATTGAGTCATGTTTCTTATCTAAACTTTGCATAATTGTTTGGGTGACCTATCTTGTGAATTTTTGCATGAGTTTTTAATATGATGTTTGTATCTGGTTTAGGTGTTTTGGGTTCTAATTTGGTAATTTTAGCAGATATTTTGATAATTGTTTGATTGCTCTTCGTTTGAGATCTTCTTGTATGCACATCTTTGACCATGTCTGATTACTTGTTTGAGAAGGCACTTGTGCCATCATTTGGGTTTGCTTCTTTGACTTCATAATTCATGTTTAGGTCATCCATATTCTGTCTTGGTTGAGTTTCATTTTGTTTATAATCATTTCTATTTGGTTTGTGATTTGTTTGAGTTTCATTTGTCTTATTGTCACTTATATCTGTTTGTACTAACCTTTTATGCAGGGGCTGAGGTAAGTTATTTGAGGGTGTGGATAGTTATCCATGTTCACTCTCACTCTTTCTTCCTCTCATCTCTTCTTTTCTTTAGGTTTAGGTTGTTGTCAAACCTCCCCTTAGGGCCACCTTTGCATGATAACATTAGGACTAAATTCCATAGGATAGTCTCCCTCTAAACCTCCCCTTAGGGCCATCCTTGCATGATAACATTAGGATAGATTCTCCCCGTAGTGTTTTTCTTTTCTCTTGAGTCCCTCTTCTCATCTCAAAACATCTCTAAGATACTTAATAAGGTCGACTTGCCTTGCACACAAGCCTTAAACATAGGAAATGAAGATTGAGGGGTCTCCATTTTCTCTTCTAGAGTGTTGAGCATACGTCCCATTGGGGACGACCATGCGACGCATTCATTCCCGTGTCATAGACTTTGGTTCAAGGTGAGTTATGAACTAACTCAAGTCACTTCTGTCCTAAAAAATACAAACAAACTTCAAACCTTTTTATCCTTCGGGATCGTCAAACTAAAGGCTATTTTCAAAAAGGGCACGTTACTTTCCGTCTGAGTCGCAAACAGGCATCGACTCTAACTGCCGGACGCGAGCTTAACGTCGCTCATAAAAAACACAAAAAGAACTTGGTCCTAACTACGTTGACTCTGAATTCCCCATTGCACAAAGGGGGTACGTAGGCCTAGGACGTCGACGTCCTACCGAGTCTGTCTTTGTTTTCCCCTTTCCCCATGTCACTACAGCCATATATTTTAGGATAACTCACCCTTAGAATAGACAACAAGCGTGGATCCCATCGAGTATGATGGACGCGTGGGGTGCTAGCACTTTCCCCTCGCGTAACCGACTCCCGAACCCAGGCTATGATTGCGATGACCATTCCTCTCCCTCTTCCTCAGGTTTATGCGGTGTTCCCTTTCCCTCTCTTGGGATAAATTTACACGGTTGACGACTCTGTGTTCTGCGCCACTTTCACATTTGTACCTGGATGAAAATCCTGGGAGCGACTGCTGGCGACTCTGCTGGGGACTCTGGTTGACCTATGTTGGTCCATCCCTAAGCGAGTCAATCCTAGCGCTTGCTTGTCTTTGTTCTCTTTGGGTGTTTTTGTTTTGCTTTATTTGTTGTATTTTATTTTTACCGCATTTTCTGCATTGCATATTATTATCAGCTGCTGTATTGTTTTTCTGTTTGGTGGGTTGGGAGTTCTGAGAGGTAAGCCCAATACCCAGGCTTGAGCATACACGTAGGATTAGCGTGGCAAGTAGTGTGACTCGTGTGGCATTTGGCCAGACGTAGTATACATGAAAACTCCACATCCAGGCGAGGTTTTCTTTGGTAATGTTTTATCCTGCGCATTGGTGCAGATGATTGAATGTAACCTGGAAAACTGTCGACTCTGGCGACCATTCCCGAGGACTCAGTAACGGCACTCCTCCCGAGACGTGATAATGGCAGACCAGAAATGGCAAACCCATTACACATGTCGATCCGAGGACCCAATACTGGGAACTTGCTATAGGGTTTCCTTTTGGGAAAGAATTAGTGGAAGCACTCCTCGATTGGCGATAGTACTGTACCCCGAGGGATGAATGTACTATTGCTTCTCGACCTCAGTGTCGAAGCTGAGGACTTGCCATGGGATGTTTTCTTTTGAGGGGAATCAGTTAAGGCCTCCTCGATTGGTGATGATGCCAAACCAGAAATGGTGAACGTATCATCATTTCTCGACCTGAGAGCCCGTGATATTGAGGATCCTCGGCTTTCTAGTACCCACATGTGATAGGGCAGGGTGTTTACAGGTTTGCAGGTAACCTTAACCTTCAACATACTCGATTTTCTGATCAGCAGATTTATCAGTATGACACTATGGTTATTTTGGTATTCTGGGTATTTGGGCAGACCTTTGCGATTATACAGTGGTTCAGTGCAGCAGTTGTCCAGTCTGTGTGGCATCCTTGATCCCATGTGTGCATTTGCATCATCATTTTGCATCCTAACATGTTTATTCATTTGCAGGGTTGCATCCTAACTTTGATTCTGGTTTTGAAGACTATTAAGGATGAGTACTGAGAAGAGAAAGAACATCATAGTGTACAAGTTCCCATCATTTTTTTTTGATACTGTTCACAAGATTGTGTCTATGGCAGAACCTGGGGTATTGGCAAACTTTAGAGAAGAGTATGGAAGAATTCTGAATTTTGCTCGCAACATCACTGAATACGAGTATAGGGCTTTGCACACTCTGGTGCAATTCTATGACCCCCACCTGCGATGTTTTCTATTCACTGATTATCTCTTGGCTCCGACATTGGAGGAACTTGCTCTCATTCTGGAGGTTTCCATTAAAGAGGAGGCTCCTTTCTATCCTTCTGAAGAACTTCCTGATTTAGAAAGGGTCTCCGAGGCTTTGCATTTGGATCCATCTTTGTTGAAAAATAACATTGCTAGTAAGGGAGGGTGTAAAGGTTTTCATGTGAAATTTTTTATAGAACAGGCTGCTGTGTATGCTAAGGCTAGATGTTGGTCAGTTTTCAACGCCATCTTGGCTATGTGTGTCTATGGAACGATGTTGTTTCCAAATATGAAGGATTTTGTGGACATGCACGCTGTCCGGATATTTACCATGAAGAACACGGTACCTACTTTGCTTGGAGATCTGTATTATTCAGTGCATTATAAGAACGAGAAGAGGAGGGGAGGACCCCTTTATTTTTGTGCGCCAGTCTTCTACAAATGGTTTGCTGATCGTCTTCCCACATCTGGGGCATTCGTAGATACTCAAGGAACTTTGGAGTGGTCCAAAAGATTGATGGGCTTGAGGGCAAATAATCTAATTTGGGTTAACCGTGACTTGTTGGGCCAAGATATCATGATTAGTTGTGGAGGTCTCCCAAATGTGCCTCTAATGGGAAGGAAAAGGGTAATTAACTACAACCCTATTCTTGCTATTAGGCAATTCGGGTATGCCTTGAAAGAGCCACCAAAAGACGAGGAGGTCCAAGAATCTTTATATCTGAGTGGGGAAATCAATCCAGAACTGTTAAAAGAAGCTGCAAATACTTGGAGAGATCGTCATAAGAAGGGGAAAACTTCTTTTGGGAAGAGCAACAACAGAACATTTCTTGTGTATGAAGATTGGATTCAGAAAAGGGTAGAGGAGGAGCTTTTACCATTCTCCAAAGAACCACCGTCTTACCCCTTGCTGATTGAGCCTCCTACCACAGTTGAGATAGAGAAGTTTAACAAGTTGTGGGCTGAAAAGGAAAAGCTGCGAGAAGAAAACAGTGAGCTACAAAGAGAGATTTACCAGTTGAAACATGAGCGGGGTGAAGCAGTTCATATCGCCAAGTTGAAGACAGAGCTTCTCGCTAAGGCAGAAAAGGAGCTAGCTGACAAGGTCACATCCATACAAAGGATGAAGCAAGCTCTAGAGGGTATCAGTAAGGTTCTCGAGTCTAAGAAGGAGGAATTGGACAAGGCTTTGTTAAAAATTCACAGGTTCAATGATCACCGAGACACTGCAATGGCTGATAATAAGCGAAAGGAAGACGATTATCTAGCTCAGATTGATCAATTGAAGTTGAAGCTCAAGAAGAAAGACGCTGAGATCCTATCAGGGGTATTCCAGAGACAAGCAGTCGAGGGTCGACTCAATGAAGCCATAGCCTCCATAGAGGAACTGAAGATACAAGCTGAAGTGAAGAGACCTAGAAATGAGGGTCCTAGCATGGATGGTGTTTCTGGAGAAGACATTTGGGAGTTACATTTCCGATACTTGGAAGGGATCATGCATAGGAGAGACGTTCTCATTCAAGAGCTAATTCAGAGACCGAAGCATCCCGACACCAAAAAGCTGTTCAAGGAAATTCAAGACTGGAGCAAAAAGCATAATGGATGGGGGGGATTGACACTTGTGGACTTTGATGACATGCCGTAGTTTTTTGTTTTCTTTCATTATTTGGACCACCGCCAGGCTTGTTGGTTGGGATCTATGATTATTCTGTTCAGACTTGTTATCTTGGATTTCTGATTGTTGACATTTGGTTTTCTTCTGGTTTTCTTAATATATGAGCAGAAGTTCCGTTCTATCTTGTTGTTAAACTGGAATCAAGGGGTGGATCGCCCTGCGAATATTCAAACATGTTCATTTGCATTTGCATATTCATAATCATTTTGCATGACAGGTGTTTATCTCTGGTGTTCTTACTTTGTTCTCCTCCGCAGTACAGGATTGCAGATCAGCACATTCATCGGTATTCTACCAGACAAAATCAGAAGAGGCTCATGGATCAGCTATAAAATGAGATGACTGAGATGCGGACTCGCATGAACCAATTCATGGATTTGATGCAAGGGGTTGCTCAAGGCCAAGAGCAGTTAAGGACTCTCGTTCAGCCACTGATTGCGAGAATTGATGAAGAGGGTGTTCTTCATGGAGGACTTCATACTGGTGCTACTGGTAATAATGTTCAGAATGGCCCTCCGGGCGGAGGTATTCCTGTTACTGGTGTGGTGATCCCTCCGGGCGGAGGAGAAAATGTTGTGGTTCCCACTGTAGTGGGGGGAGGTAACAATGTCGGTGCAATTCATGGCCTTCAGTATGATGATCTCCAGAAAGATGCATTCTCTGTGCCAGGTGGGGATGCTGGTCCCCAGATTGACAATGATCAGAGGTTCTGGTTGATTGAGGAACAACTAAGGGGTGTTGTGAATCAAGATTCTGTGGGTATGGATCTAGAAGATTTGGGGCTGGTTATCCCGCACAAGTTTCAGACTCCCTCTTTCGAGAAGTACAATGGTATGACTTGCCCAAGGACTCACGTCAGGGCATACGCAAGTAAAATGGTTGCGCATGCGAAGAATGAAAAATTGATGATGCATTGCTTCCAGGATAGCCTATATGGGGGATCCCTGGAGTGGTATATGCAACTAGAGAGGAAAGATGTGCGTAGTTGGAGAGATGTGGCAGGGGCATTTATTAGACACTATCAATATAACACTGACATGGCTCCTAACAGAACACAGCTGCAGAATTTATCACAGAAGAACAATGAGAGTTTCAAGGAGTACGCCTAGAGATGGCATGAATTGGCAGCAAGGGTTCAGCCTCCCATGTTGGAACGTGAAATGATAACTATGTTTATGGCCACCTTGCAGGGTCATTACTATGAAAAGCTGGTATCGTGTATGACTGGAAAGTTTGCTGATTTGATCTTAGTAGGGGAGATGGTGGAAAGCGGAATTAAGGCGGGAAAAATATCAGGCGGTGATGGGTCCTCATTTGGAGGAAGTAAGAAGCCTTATGCCAGTGGTTACAAGAAGAGGGGGGAGATACAAACTCAGTGTCATCATATCGTGGTAGAGAAGGACCTCGTTAGAACTTCAATCAGCAGGTGGCTTCTGTAACCATCCCAGCAGCACCTCAGCAGCCAGCAGTGTCTCAACAACAAAATCAGGCTCCTCGCAGACCACAACCTGCGTCTAGGCGAGATAGGCATCTTGACACTCCGCCTATCCCCTACTCTCAATTATTTCAGCACTTGTTAAAGCTACATTTAATTCAGAAGAGAACATTGGCTACACCTATTGGTAATCCACCTCCCGGCTATGACGCCAACTCCCACTGTGAATTCCATTCTGGAGCACCCGGACATCATACTGAGAACTGTAGAGCTTTTAAGCATTTGGTTCAAGATTTAGTGGATTCCAAAGCCATCAATTTCTCCAATGATGTTCCAAATGTGAATCAGAACCCGATGCCGAATCACGGTGAGCCGAGGGTCAATGCTATTATTAAAGACTGTGAAGACTTGAATTTGATTTCAGATGTGAACGAAGTCCAAACTCCCTTGGGTGTGGTGAAGGAAAGACTGTTTAAGGGAGGGGTATTTCCCGGCTGTGATGAAGGTTGTGTAGGATGTGTGTCGCAGCCAGGCGGTTGTGGTTTATTGAAAGCAGGTATTCAGAGAATGATCAGTGAAGGGATATTACAGTTTGACAGGGGTTGTAGGTAGAGTAAAGTTATTGAAAGAGAGATTGATGTTGCCACAATAACAATTCCGTTCAAGACAATAACTATATCAGCGCCGGCGAGACCAGCGCCGGTCATTATCGCTGTTCCTGGACCAGTCCCGTATGAGAGTACCAAGGCCATCCCATGGAACTATGGGGCCGAGGTATTTGTTAATGGTGAGAAGCAAGAATTGGTAGAGACATCAGCTGTGAATACAGGGGTTGAAAATCTTGTTGAAGCAGGGGCTATCACTAGGAGTGGTAGAGTCTTTATTCCGCCTGAGGATCAAGTTGGCAGTTCAAAACAAGACAGAGGTAAACAGGCGATGGATGAGTCTGTACAGAGGCAAGAAGCAAATAATTCTATGACAAAGCAGGTTGGGGATACTTTCTCAGAAGACGTAGAAGAGTTTATGAGGTTGATCAGGAAAAGTGATTACAAGATTGTTGATCAACTTCACCAAACTCCGTCGAAGATTTCCATTCTATCCTTATTGTTGTGCTCTGAGGCACACCGAAATGCATTACTGAAGGTTTTGAACATGGCTTATGTACCACAGGAAATATCTGTCAATCATTTAGAAGGGGTTGTGGCTCATGTGAATGCTGGTAATGGTTTGGGTTTCACCGATTTAGATCTGACTCCGGCTGGGAGGAATCACAACAATGCTCTGCATATTTCAGTGGAATGTCGTGGTTCCTTAATGTCGCATGTATTAGTTGACACTGGGTCGTCTTTGAATGTGTTACCAAAGAAGGCTTTGATGAAATTGGATACTCGTGGGTTAATTTGTACACCAAGTGACTTCGTGGTACGTGCTTTCGATGGCTCCAAGAGGTCAGTTTTTGGAGAGTTAGTTCTGCCAATCAAGGTGGGTCCTGAGATTTTCAACACCACCTTTTACATAATGGATATTCAGCCTGCCTATAGTTGTTTGTTGGGTCGCCCTTGGATCCATGGTGCTAGGGCAGTAACATCTACGCTGCACCAGAAGTTGAAGTATATGGTGGATGGCCACGTTGTGACTGTTTGTGGTGAGGAGGAGATCATGGTGAGTCACCTATCGACCTTCAAGTATGTAGAGGTAGATGGTGAAATACTGGAAACTTTGTGCCAAGCCTTTGAAGCTGTGAAAATTCCCGAGGAACCCCCAAAGGCAGTCAGTCAGCCTGAGGTGGTTGCCCAACCCGAAGCTGTCAGATAACCAGAGGTTCCGATGTCCTCTTTCAAAGAGGCGCGCGCTATAGTTGAAGCTGGTGGTTCTCAGAAGTGGGGCGGTGTCATTGATGTTCAAAGAAAGTAGGATACCCATGGACTAGGGTACAAGCCACCCCGACGAGCTCAAGAGCCTCCCAAGTATGCTGGCCCGATCCGGTTCACAAGTGTTGGGGTTTTCTTTAATCAGGTTAATGCTATTGAGGATGAAGGAGATAGTGACTGTGACATGGATGAATGGATCCGTCCCTACACCCCTGGTCAGAGTTTAGGCAACTGGTCTTCCGAGAAAGTCATCCAAGTGACTCGCCCGGAGTAATTTACTTTTGTTTTATGTTATGGTAAATCCTACGTTCTGCCCAAGACGTAGTGATATTTATTTGTAGGGCTTGGATGTTTTATTTGCTATTTTTATCATCAATAAAGGATGTTTTTTCATTCAAATATTTTGATCCCTATTTTTCTATTTTTTACTTTTTGCATTAACCCACATCAAAATGGCAATGTGTTTCCTTGTTTGTTGCACTCATAATAAACATAAAACATCCATCATGCAGGTTTCTTTGTTCGGATTCCACCCCTCATGACTTAGCTATGGCTCGATATGACTTCGACAATCCCATCTATCAGGCCGAAGAAGAGACTGATGAAGATTGTGACTTACCAGAAGAATTAGCCAGGCTACTAAAACAAGAGGAAAGGGTTATTCTACCTTATCAGGAGGAAGTTGAGACTGTTAATCTGGGAACCGAGGACGTTAAATGAGAAGTAAGGGTTGGGACTGCCTTGGAAGACACTGTTAAGGGAATATTGGTTGAGTTGCTTCGAGAGTATGTGGATATCTTCGCCTGGTCTTACCAAGACATGCCCGGACTTGACACTGACATTGTTGCACACCGGTTGCCGCTTAAAGAGGGTTGTACTCCAGTCAAGCAGAAACTGAGAAGGACGAAACCAGATATGGCTGTCAAGATCAAGGAAGAGGTTCAGAAACAGTTGGACGCCAGATTTCTTGCTGTGACAAATTATCCTCCGTGGGTTGCTAATATCGTACCTGTACCTAAGAAGGATGGGAAGGTCAGGATGTGTTTTGATTACCGAGATTTGAATAGGGCGAGCCCGAAGGATGATTTTCCGCTCCCCCTCATTGACGTGTTAGTAGACAATACCGCTCAATATTCTGTGTTTTCCTTCATGGATGGCTTCTCTGGGTATAACCAAATCAAAATGGCCCTAGAGGACATGGAGAAGACTATGTTCATAACACCGTGGGGAACATTTTACTACAAGGTAATGCCCTTTGGATTGAAGAATGCTGGGGCGACCTATCAGTGGGCAATGGTGACTCTCTTTCATGATATGATTCACAAGGAGTTTGAAGTCTATGTTGATGACATGATAGCTAAGTCACAGACAGAGGAAGAACACTTGGTAAACCTCCAGAAGTTGTTTGAAAGGTTGAGGAAGTTCAGACTAGGATTGAATCTGAACAAGTGCGCTTTCGGTGTGAGGTCTGGTATATTGCTGGGATTCATTGTTAGTGAAAGAGGTATCGAGGTTGATCCTGCCAAGATAAGAGCCATACAAGAGATGCCTGAGCCAAGGATGGAGAAAGAGGTTCGTGGGTTCTTGGGGAGGTTGAATTACATTGCTAGGTTCATCTCTCATTTGACAGCCACGTGTGAACTAATTTTCAAATTGTTAAGAAAAGATCAAGAGGTCAGGTGGAATGAAAATTGTCGAGAGGCATTTGAAAGGATAAAGACGTATTTGCAGGAACCTCCAGTCCTCATGCCACCGGTGTCTGGGAGACCGTTAATTATGTACCTTACGATTCTTGAGAACTCAATGGGTTGTGCGCTCGGTCAACACGACAAGACAGGTAGGAAAGAGCACGCCATTTACTACCTGAGTAAGAAGTTCACTGATTGTGAATCAAGATACTCTATGTTGGAAAAGACATGTTGTGCACTCGCTTGGGCAGCCAAGTACCTGAGGCAGTATATGTTAAACCACACAACCATGTTGATTTCGAAGATGGATCCGATAAAGTACGTGTTTGAGAAGCAAGCACTTTCTGGAAGGATAGCCCGTTGGCAGATGGTTTTGACAGAATACGATATTCAGTATGTTTCCCAGAAGGCCATTAAGGGAAGTGTTCTGTCAGAATATCTTGCTGAACAGCCGGTCGAGGATTATCAGCCAATGAAGTTTGAGTTTCTGGACGAGCATGTTATGTTTCTGAAAATGAAAGATTGTGAAGAGCCGCTGCCTGATGAAGGACCTGAGATTGGGTCTCAATGGAAGATGATTTTTGACGGGGCTGTCAACTCATATGGTAATGGAATTGGGGCAATCATTACAACCCCAAAGGGTTCTCATATACCTTTCACTGTCCGGCTAGCATTCGTGTGTACCAACAACGAGGCGGAATATGAAGCATGCATCATGGGGTTAGAAGAAGCAATTGATTTGAGAATTAAGAACCTCGATGTCTATGGTGATTCCGCATTGGTAGTTAATCAGATTACAGGAGAATGGGAGACTTGTCAGGTAAATCTGGTGCCTTATAACAACTATGCCAGAAGGTTGTTACCTTTCTTTGACAGGGTGGATTTTCATCATGTGCCCCGAGCTGAGAATCAGATGGCTGATGCGTTGGCAACATTGGCATCCATGTATAAGGTGAACCGTTGGAATGAAACTCCTTCGATTAGAATCATGCGCCTGGATATACTAGCTTTCGTGTTTGCAATTGAAGATGTGTCAGATGGCAAACCGTGGTATCATGATATTGAGGTCTTTCTGAAGAGACAGGAGTATCCAGAGGGTGCCTCCACCAAGGATAAGAAGACTCTGAGAAGGTTGGCAGGAAACTTCTTTCTAAACAAGGATGATGTGTTATATAAAAGGAACTTCGATATGGTATTGCTTTGTTGTGTTGATGAACACGAGGCAGGTTTGTTGATGGAGGAAGTTCACGAGGGTTCTTTCGGTACTCATTCCAGTGGACACACCATGGCTAGAAAGTTGTTGAGGGCAGGATATTATTGGATGACTATGGAGTCTGATTGTTTCAAGTATGCCCGAAAGTGCCACAAATGCCAGATTTATGCAGATAAGATGCATGTACCGCCTACGCCTCTAAACGTGTTATCATCTCCTTGGCCTTTTGCAATGTGGGGCATAGATATGATTGGAAAGATTGAGCCCACTGCTTCCAACGGGCATCGTTTCATTTTGGTTGCCATTGACTATTTCACAAAGTGGGTGGAAGCAGCCTCGTACGCCAACGTCACCAAGCAAGTGGTAGCCCAATTTACAAAGAAGGATATCATCTGTCGTTATGGGGTCCCGGAGAGAATCATTACTGATAATGGCTCGAATTTGAACAATAAGATGTTGAAGGAATTATGTCAGAGTTTCAAGATCGAGCATCACAATTCTTCTCCATATCGTCCGAAGATGAATGGTGCTGTTGAGGCGGCGAATAAGAATATCAAGAAGATTGTGCAAAAGATGGTGGTAACATATAAAGACTGGCATGCGATGCTACCTTATGCCCTACATGGTTACCGTACTTCGGTGCGTACGTCAACTGGGGCAACCCCTTTCTCATTGGTCTATGGTATGGAAGCAGTTTTACCCTTAGAGGTCGAGATTCCGTCTTTGAGAATTCTGGCAGATGTGAAGCTTGATGAAGCTGAATGGGTGCGTTCCAGATTGGATCAGTTGAACCTTATTGAAGAAAAGAGACTGGCAGCCATCGCACATGGTCGGTTGTAGCAGAGCAGGATGAAGCACGCCTTTGAACAGAAAGTGCGTCCTCGGAATTTTTAGACAGGTGAATTAGTTTTGAAAAGGATCCTTCCTCCTCAGACAGATCACAGGGGCAAATGGACTCCAAACTACGAGGGGCCATATGTAGTTAGAAAGGTTTTCTCTGGTGGAGCCTTACTACTTTCAACTATGGATGGCGAAGATTTTACGTCCCCTGTGAACGCAGACGTAGTCAAAAAATACTTCGCATAAAAGAGACCCGCTGGACATAAAAAGAAAGTCCAGCAAAAAAGGGGGCATCCCGGCGAACCATAAAAAGGAAAAGGTTCAGGCAAAAATTAGGGATAAAATGTAAAAAAGGAAACGTGTAAACCCGCAAAGTTGAAAACCTGAAAAGGAAACTTTGGCAAAAATGGGTATCCCGATGGATTGAAAACCCGAAAAGGGCGATCCAGGCAAAAGTTAGGGATTTATAAGCGAAAGGCTATGATCTGCGTTCGATCTGTGAGCACTTTCAGCACCTGGAAATTCTGAAAGAAGGGAATCAGTACAGTTAGTCTCTTCAAAGGTCAAGACATTTGTGGATAAGCAAGACATATGGGTCATAGCAGAGTCGAATCATGGTGGATATTTGTTCCCACATTGCCGACATGTGTATTTTCTTTTTGCTTTTGCGCAATTACCTCTTTTAGGAATTGTTTCCAATTGTAAACGCCTATTTACAGGCCACTTTTCTCAATAAAATTTTCATTTCACTCAGAGAGTTTTCCATTGTTTGTTTTACTTTTACTGTTTTGTTTGCAAAAACGTCCGATATTTTTGATAAACATTGCATATTAAACTTCGAGCTTTGCGGAGCATAACGAAAAGCAGTAGAAATTACTTAGGCATTAATGGTGATAGTCATGTTGTGGCGTATTTTATTTGTTGTTATTTGACTTGCAGGGCAACAGGATTGTATCTCCCCAGCAGTTTGCTCTCCCCAGCATTGAGATTGCACTTTCCTCAGCAGAGCAGACTTTCCCCAGTAGGAGACTCGGGGAATTTGTTCTCGGGATCAGGACGTTGTCTCCCCACAGAATCAGGGTGTTCACTTTCCCCATCCAGTCAGGAAGCGTGCTTTCACCGACAATGTCATATTCTAATCCCCAGCAAGGTGGGAGTAAAGTCATTCTCCCCATCAGCAGGCTAAGTTCAGCAATACCCCTAAGCAGGATGGTATCATGGACTGTTTTCCCCAAGCAGGATGGTATTATGGGCTGGCATCCCCCAGCAGAGGAGGAATCTCAGGTTCGATGTCACCTTCAGTAAAGGACATGTGTAACCCCCGATAGAGTGTATATGCTTTTGGATTTCATCCCCGACAGAAGTTGTGGATCCAAAGAGTCGGTCAGTGTGATCCTTCTCAGCAGAGTTCCTGAATTCAGAGGACAATTTATTTTTGTCATCCCCATCTGAACTGATCTTTTCTCTCCAGCATTTATTTTGCTGGAGGGACCCCCTTTTGCATATCATAAGCATTTGCATTGCATCCTCAAATGCGTAGCATTTCCACTTCGTGTGGAGCATTACGGCAAAATTCAAACATAGGCATCCGAAGCATAAGCCAGGTTTGAATCTTCCTTCGTCGGGAGAAAAGCAGATTTCGGAGAATATCATTCGACTTTACTCCACAAGTGTTGGGTTTAGTCATCCAAAGAAATATTTGGCATTCCCTTGCAGAGTTGTTTGCCAGGAGCGTTAATCCGTGATTTCATTTTTCCCCCTTCGTCTAGGTGGTCCTTTGGTTTATTCCCTCAAGGGTTTTTACTGTTTGACGCCCGTCCGTGTCCTTTCAGCACCCGTCCGTGTTTGAACCTTTTAAGCCAATTCCCGTCCGTATTGACTTTTGACGCCTGTCCGTGTCCTTTCAGCACCCGTCCGTGTTTGAACCTTTTAAGCCAATGCCCGTCCGTATTAACTTTTGACGCCCGTCTGTGTCCTTTCAGCACCCGTCTGTGTTTGAACCTTTCATTTCAATGCCCGTCCGTATTGACTTTTGACGCTCGTCCGTGTCCTTTCATCACCCGTCCGTGTTTGAACCTTTCATTTCAATGCCCGTCCGTATTGACATTTGACGCCCGTATATGTCCTTTCAGCACCCGTCCGTGTTTTAACCTTTCATTTCAATGCCCGTCCGTATTGACTTTTGACACCCGTCCGTGTCCTTTCAGCACCCGTCCGTGTTTGAACCTTTGATTTCGATACCCGTCCGTATTGACCTTTGGATGACACCCGTCCGTGTTGCCTTCCATTCCCCAGCGAGATCAATCCCCAGTAAATTTACCTTTTTACACCCGTCCATGTACCTTTTCGATGCCCGTCCGTATTGAACCTTTTTGCACCCGTCCGTGTACCTTTTCGATACCCGTTCGTATTGAACCTTTTTACACCCGTCCGTGTACCTTTTCGATGCCCGCCCGTATTGAACCTTTTTACACCCGTCCGTGTACCTTTTCGATACCCGTCCGTATTGAACCTTTTTACACCCGTCCGTGCACCTTTTCGATACCCGTCCGTACTGAACCTTTTTACACCCGTCCGTGCATCTTTTCGGTACCCTGTTCGTATCTGATATCTTTGACTCCTTGACACCCGTCCGTGTTTATCCCCATCATGGTTAACACTCGTTTGTGTTTATTTCACGACATTCCAATACATTGTTTGTGTTGGTTTCCAACACTCGTGCAGCATTTATCGCTTGTTCCCCAGCGGAGTCGTCCCTCCTTTGAGGATTGCAAATTTCAGGTTTCTTTTGGTATTCAATCCCCGTGAATCCTTTGAACGCATGACAGTCGTTGCTATCATACCTTCAGGACCAAGTTGATTGAATAGGGGCAGCTGTAGCACCCCAAAATTTGCCCTCCTTACTTTAGTACCAACTGGCTTATGTTTCACTTCATTTTTGCATTATCATGTGTGCATATCATTGGTTCTTAGCATGGGGTCAAGGTGCCTGAGGCAGTTCAAGAGGAGAAGATGTTCTTCAAAGAGTCAAGCAAGAGTCCTTGTATTGTGGATCACTCTCTCCTAACCAGTGCAGAAATTAGGGTTTTGAGATTCTTGGGTTTATTGCTCCAATGGGCAAGCTTCTCAGGTTTTTATCATCACCAAATGGCATATCTTATCTTTGTTGGAGAGGATACACATCATATTCAGAGGAATTTGGATTTGGAGACTGTGTTATTTCCTCCTAGACTAAGGGTACCAAAATTAGGGTTTGCTATAAAGTCAGTTTGTTTCTGATTTTTTGTGGCAATACTTGATTCCATGGTATTCCTTGGGTCCCTAAGTATCTAGGAATGGAAGATTGTCCATCAGTTTGGTTCATGAGAGATTCAATTGGTCAATGGATTGCAAATCAGGAGAATTGGAGAAAAGTCAACAGTGAGGGGGGAAGTCAACTGCGAAATTTTGAGGTTTTCTTCAAGGTTTTCAAGGTCTCACATCCTCATATGGTCTTCAAGGGTCAATTTTCATATCATTTATCAAGAATCAAGGGTTGGTACAAAAGTTACTAAATATGGAAATGACCTATAATTTGAAAGTTTCCATTTTGGGCAAGTTCTTACACTACTTTCAACTTGACTTTTCATCATCAAAGAAGCTTCAAGTGAATTTTCCTCAAACATGAAAGTTGAAGATCTTTTTCTCCCCTTTCCAACAAGTACTAGATGGTCTCCATATCACTTGTGAAACTCAAGTTATGATCTAAAGAAGGCAAAGTGGTTTTTAGGGTTTCCTTATGGTTCTATTTTCACAACTTTTGCATTTTGGGACATAGTGACCTATATTTGATTCCATTGCTTCGTGACACATTCTAACATCAAAGTACATTCCATAAGGACCATTTTTGGCCTTTGAACCAAGTGAATCCATGGCTTATTCATCACTTATTTCCCATTATGCAAAATTACAAGGTCATTGAAAACTCATGAACTAAGACATCTCAAGGCCCAAATCCAATTCAGGTGTGATTAGCAATTGTTAAATAAGTGATCCATCATCAAGGGTTTGGGTGTACATGCATGGAGGAGGGTGTATTTCACATTATGCAAATTTCCAAAATCACTCAAAACTCATTAAGTGAGGAATTAACAAGGCCCAAGTGATTATCAGTGGATTAACCCTAGATATTTAAGCATACTCATGCACTAGTTAGAGGGAGAACACGTTATTTTGGTGGAGATTTCAAGTGTGAACCCTAAAAGCTTCCTTCCTTCGAATCTCTCAATCCTTCAGGGTTTTTCACAAACTTCCTTCACCATTTTCATCTTGGGGATCCATAGAGCACGAAGCAACCATCATTTGCAGCTAACAGCGAGGATACAGTTTGCATAATCTCAGGTTAGGGCATTTTTGCATGATCTTAAAACTCTACTTTTAAATATGTATAATGATCTGTGATTGTTGCTGATGACTCTGATGTGTTTTATTTTAAGTTTAGACGTGTATTATGTGCATATGGTGAGATTTAAGTTTTGGACCCATACTTTGTTTCGCTCGATTCTCCTTGTATGTTGTTTGTTTGCTATTTTTAATGTGATATTATTGATCCCCATTGAATTATGGTCAGGAAGGTATACTTGTTTGCATTTTCTGGGTTCTTTTGAGTTGCAGGTCACCGGAAGGGACGACCGGAGCTAGGGCTCCGACGTCTGGTGCAGTCTCCGGCGAGGTAGGTTTTGTATGAGGAAGACACAATCTCAGTCGTCCATTACTCTTATCTAATGGTCATCGTTGTGCCACGTTTTTAATTTTTTGATTTTTATTTCATTGATTGTGTGCGTGCCATTCCACACTTCTTGTCATGTGCCTCAGATCTTAATCTCTCATCTTGATTAATTTTTGAATGTTTGACTGATTTGCATGCGTTGATTAGATCTGACGAATGTGGTTGTGCCAACGAATTAAAATAAGCATGTGCATATCACGTGGAGTTGTATTTAAGTCAGACCATGATTAGTGTGTGTTTCCCCATGACTGATACCGTGCGTTTTTAATCTTGACCTTCCATCTTGCTTACCTATGATTTGTTTGACTTGATTTAGAACGCATGATTGATTTGATGGTGTGTATGAGTCTCTAATGTTGACTGAATTCTACATGTTCTCTTTTGACTTCGCTGTTGGACTTTTGTGGTTTGGGCCTTGCTTTTCACACCCCTCCTTCAGCCCATTTATTGTTTCCAACGTGAATAAGCTGCTGGTTGCACCCCCACTTATCTTATTTCTTCTTTTATTTTATTTAATTGGCATTAATTCATTTTTAATTTTCAAAAATATATATTTGCATCCAAAAATCACCAAAAAATTCATGAAGCATTTTTATAGTTTTATAAAATTTTCTCAAATTTTATTTTTAAGTTTTATTTTATTTTTAGCATCTGAAATAATTATTTCTTTATTTTCTTTTGAATTTATTCCATATATGCATACCCTAACTTGTAGAATTTATTTCTCATCATCCATGAAACATTTTGAGTCCATTATTTTTGAATTGTTTCACCAACACATTGAATTGCATTAAAATATTTTTCTCTCATTTTTAAAATCATTTCATATTGCATTTTAGTCCTCCTCTTTTGCATATTGAGTCATGTTTCTTGTCTGAACTTTGCATAATTGTTTGGGTGACCTATCTTGTGAATTTTTGCATGAGTTTTTAATATGATGTTTGTATCTGGTTTAGGTGTTTTGGGTTCTAATTTGGTAATTTTAACAGATATTTTGCTAATTGTTTGATTGCTCTTCGTTTGAGATCTTCTTGTATGCACATCTTTGACCATGTCTGATTACTTGTTTGAGAAGGCACTTGTGCCATCATTTGGGTTTGCTTTTTTGACTTCATAATTCATGTTTAGGTCATCCATATTCTGTCTTGGTTGAGTTTCATTTGGTTTATAATCATTTCTCTTTGGTTTGTGATTTGTTTGAGTTTCATTTGTCTTATTGTCACTTATATCTGTTTGTACTAACCTTTTATGCAGGGGCTGAGGTAAGTTATTTGAGGGTGTGGATAATTATCCATGTCCACTCTCACTCTTTCTTCCTCTCATCTCTTCTTTTCTTTAGGTTTAGGTTGTTGTCAAACATCCCCTTAGGGCCACCTTTGCATGATAACATTAGGACTAAATTCCATAGGATAGTCTCCCTCTAAACCTCCCCTTAGGGCCATCCTTGCATGATAACATTAGGATAGATTCTCCCCGTAGTGTTTTTCTTTTCTCTTGAGTCCCTCTTCTCATCTCAAAACATCTCTAAGATACTTAATAAGGTCGACTTGCCTTGCACACAAGCCTTAAACATAGGAAATGAAGATTGAGGGGTCTCCCTTCTCTCTTCTAGAGTGTTGAGCATACGTCCAATTGGGGACGACCATGCGACGCATTCGTTCCCGTGTCATAGACTTTGGTTCAAGGTGAGTTATGAACTAACTCAAGTCACTTCTGTCCTAAAAAGTACAAACAACCTTCAAACCTTTTTATCCTTCGGGATCGTCAAACTAAAGGCTATTTTCAAAAAGGGCACGTTACTTTCCGTCTGAGTCGCAAACAGGCATCGACCCTAACTGCCGGACGCGAGCTTAACGTCGCTCATAAAAAACACAAAAAGAACTTGGTCCTAACTACGTTGACTCTGAATTCCCCATTGCACAAAGGGGGTACGTAGGCCTAGGACGTCGACGTCCTACCGAGTCTGTCTTTGTTTTCCCCTTTCCCCGTATTAGTACAGCCATAGATTTTAGGATAACTCACCCTTAGAATAGACAACAAGCGTGGATCCCATCGAGTACGATGGACGCGTGGGGTGCTAGCACCTTCCCCTCGGGTAACCGACTCCCGAACCCAGGCTATGGTTGCGATGACTATTCCTTTCCCTCTTCCTCAGGTTTATGCGGTGTTCCCTTTCCCTCTCTTGGGATAAATTTACACGGCTGGCGACTCTGTGTTCCGCGCCACTTTCGCGTTTGTACTTGGATGAAAATCTTGGGAGCGACAGGTAGTGATAGGTAAACGTGGGTGTTTACTGTAAACCTGAGGTTGTTTACATAAAACTATACTACTGATAATAAATTCTTCTTCCTGGATTGGTATCCCCCAGATGTAGGTGAGTTGCACCGAACTGGGTCGTCATATTTTGTGTTGTTTATCATTCTGCAATTTATAATTCAGTTTTGATTAACATGTTGGAACAGATGTCGAAACATCTGTGTTTCTGCAGTTACTGATATCCTGGTGTTCAGTCTGCTGTTCTGTTTCTTGTTTAATAATTATGCAGAACAATGTCTTGACATGTGTTAGGATATCTACTGTCTGCAATGCCAGAATTTCACTTAAGTTCACCAAATTTTCTGGTGATACTAATAAGTCCACAGTCGAGCATATTGCTCGATATTTGGCCGAAGTGGGGGACATAACGAATAATGAGAACTTAAGGATGATATTTTCGTAGTTCCCTAACAAAAAACGCCTTTACACGGTTTAAAACCCTCCATGCCCATTTCATCAATGATTGGATTCGTTTAGAAAGGTTATTCCATGAGTAGTTTTATATGGGGAAATCTAAGATTAGTATGAAGGATTTGTAGAGTGTAAAGAGAAAGTTTCCTGAGTCAATCAACGATTACTTGAACCGTTTCTGACTGTTGAAGACAAGGTGCTTTACTCAAGTGCCTGAACATGAACTAGTCGAAATGGCCGTTGAGGGACTAAAATATTATATTAGAAAGAAATTAGATACATTATCTAAGGGATATGGGCCAACTAGCAGACCGAGTTCGACAGGTCGAACAGTTGAAGGTTGAGAAAGCCAGAGTGAACAAAGGTAAGAAGGAACAAGTGGCTTAAGTCGATATGGAAGACAATGACTTTACGTCAGATGTCGAATATAACCATGTCGAAGAAAATGAGGTCTACGTGGCCGAGTTAAAGCATGATCCCCCATATGTGTATAAGTTGCTTACACATGCAAATGGAAAGAATCTTTCTGAACCTCAAAAAAAATGGTAAGTTCCCTAAGAAGACTTATACCTTCAACGTGACCAAATGTGATGAAATTTTCGACTTATTGGCTGCTAATGGCCAAATTTTAGTGCCACTAGACACAAAGGAGCCGCCATTAGAACAAAAAGAGAAAAGAGGGTTTGGTAAATATCATAATTTTCTAGGGCATAAAACTTCACAATATTTTCTTTTCATGGATCTTGTTCACAATGCATTGAACGACGAAAGGTTGAAATTTGCCAAAGGAAAAGCTCCCTTAAAGATAGATTTCGACCCACTGCAAGTCGGGGAAACCAATTATGTTGAGCCTGTGAGAGTCAACATGGTCGAGATCACTAAGGATTTCGACATGGAGGCTAAGGATGAAGCTTTATAAGACCGTGAGAACATGATAGAGGTTTTCTACCCTAAGGCTAGACAAGGTTTGCTTAAACTCCTCCACTGATGCAAAGCTGAGTATTTAGAGGTAATGTTGTGCCCTAGGTGTCGTGATGTGTTTGGCAAGAGGGCTAAAAAGAAGGTGAAGAGTGCTCAGTAGGTGAAGAGGAAATAAAACTGGAGGAGGAACAAGTCTCAGTTCTATTTCGATAAGAGGAGAGTCCCTCATAAAAAGTAGTAGTTTCCTACCCACGAGAAAGGCAAGCCTCACAATTTTGTGCCAACATCCAATGCTCCCTTGGGGAGATGGATGACGCCTGCTGGCAAAGAGAAGTCGAGTAACCAGAAGTAGAGGAATTTCAAAATGAGTTGAGGCTCTTTATTGACCTATCAAGAAATTTTTCAGGTGTCGGAGATGCGCTCTGATATGGTCCCAATAACTATAAACGAAAGAACCAAATGTCGAGAACTCAATGGAGAAGATTCAAAGTAAAAAGAAAGCTGAGAGAAAAGTTGATGAATTAAGCAATAACAAACCATACTAGAGTCGAGTGGATGACCAGATCAAGAAACCAGTCAGGAGACAATTGTTTTCTCCTAAATCAATCAAGTCGAAGAGAAAGGCAGGGCAAGAGGTACCATCCAAGGAAGACAAATTCGTAACTGATAATTTTGACTATGGGTCAGAAGACGACTTCAATGTATTATGTAATGTGGTGTCAGTGCTCTTTAGAGAGTACGATTGTGTTACGGAGGTATTTGAATCATCGGATTATGAGGAGGAGGAAATGGAAAGACACAAACCTGTGTGCTATTTCGTAATGGAAAATGGTTGTATCAAAGAGCATAATGCGTTATTTGAAAGACCACATGAAGGAATGAAGAGTCAAATGAAGCCCCTTTTCATAAGGGCGAAAGTGGAAAACACTACGGTGAATAAGATTCTAGTGGATGAGGGTGCTGCTGTTAATCTTATGCCTCATTTTTGTTGGAAAAGATAGGAAAGTACGACACTGACTTGAGGCCACATAATACAGTGATCTCGAATTATGAAGGAAAAATAGGGCAGACAATGGGTGTTATCTTGGTCGATGTGATGGTTGGGTCGATAACTCGACCTACTATTTTCATGGTCATTGCATCGAAGGTGAGTTATAATTTTCTCCTTGGTCAAGAATGGATACATAGCGTAGAAGTCGTGCCTTCGTCACTACATCAAAGGATGAAAAATTGGAGGAGCGATGGAATAGTGGAAAATGTGGAAGCTGACCAGGGATATTTCAAGGCGGAAGTAAATCATGTAGATAAGATGAACTTTGACAAAAGTCTAGCTAAAATATCACATTGCACTCTTGCAGGGTTTGCTTATATGCCTCTAGAAGAGGTGTTTTATTCTCCCATGTTTCACCGCACCCATGGATTTATATAGTATAGGGAAATCATGGGTGAGATAGGTTATGACACCATCCAGCCAACTGGCTAGGGTGACGAGTTTGACGGTGATGTCCGAATTCGATGCATTAAAGAGAATTTCGACTTACGTAGCTAATAACATACTAAAAGCGAACTTAGAAGGCGAAATAGCTCACATGGCTATTGAAATCAATGAACTAGAAGTGTTCGATGTGGGTCAAAGGATAAACATAGAGCCAAGACCACTCGAAATTTCGCAATCAGCTGACATTGAGAAGGATGGCTTAAAAGGCCAGAGGCTCGACTGCAACTACAATGATGAGCCTTTAGGCTTCGAACAGGATCCTGTTGCATCAACTGCAAAGATGCAACCTCAGGATCCACTTGAAGAAATTGACTTGGGAGAAGGAGTTAACAAGAGGCCGACATATATCAGTACCAACTTCGACTCGAGTCTAAGATTAGAGGTAATTAATTTACTTCGAGAATTCAAAGATTATTTTGCTTAGGATTATAACGAAATGCTAGGTTTAAGCAGGGCTTTGGTGGAATTAAAACTTCCAATAAAGCCTATGAAGAATCTGGTCAAGTAGAAGCATAGACGGTTTGC
The DNA here is from genome assembly GCA_022829125.1 of Lathyrus tuberosus. Classification (NCBI taxonomy): domain Eukaryota; kingdom Viridiplantae; phylum Streptophyta; class Magnoliopsida; order Fabales; family Fabaceae; genus Lathyrus; species Lathyrus tuberosus. The sequence continues at coordinate 2,623,513 of JALAZF010000266.1, read as the reverse complement.
ACCAGAGGTGATATACCAAATAAAAGAGGAGATCGAAAAACTCCTGAAAAGCAAGTTCATTAGGACGACATGGTATGTTTTGCAAGAATACTTTTATAATTTGATTTTTATGGGAACTCATTTTTTATGAGATATTATGGGAACTTATTTTGATGAGATATGTATGATGTTGTAATTTCTATTTGTAAGTATTTATGTATGTTATTGATATTTAAGTTTGACTACGTACATTTTTTTTTGTCTTCATAATAGTGGTCATCCCGCTATCCATTATGCTTATATAGCATTTTATGGGTTCAACATTACGCAGATCTATTTGAAATTAACAAATTAGATCCAAACGAGGTGAAAGAGTATAATTATAGAAATTCAGTGTCTGAGTGAAATATATAGGGCGCAACGAGCAATTCTCAGTTCATTTTTCTTCATAATTTCTTAAAAACCTTTTTTATTTTTTAAAAGTCATTTTCTATTAAAAAGTGTATTGTCTCAGCCAATGTTTTAAAAACCGGACCGAAGATCGAACCGGTAAAACTAACGGTTTAAGGTTCAATTGGTTAAACCGGTTAAACCTACGGTCGAACCGTTTATTAAATAAACTAATAATATGAAACTAAATTTCATAGATATGTCACACATTATTATATGTTCTCAACTTAATAAATTAAATATTTCAAAAATTCATTACAAATTTAATACAACAATATCAATAATACATAACATTAACATAGTTCTACACTTCATTTCAACCATCATTTAAGAATATTTTGACCAAACTAAATAATTACAACAAAATAAATTAAACTAATTCAAACCAAGATTAAAATAATAGAATATAATAACTAAAATAAAGTTCAAATAATTAATAATACCTACATTAAATAAGATAGAATATCAAATATAAATAATACAATATACTTCATTAAACAACAAAAAATCAAATTTGAGTTGAACTACGATAAACAAGTCTTAATAGACAACAACAAACAATATTGACTTGAACGACAATCAATAGAGTTGGACATCGTGACTATGTTTGAAAGAGACGACATAATGATGATGGAGTGTGCTATAATGGAGTGACAAAATTTAAAAGTTTGTATGGTGGTAAAAAAACACACGAAATTCGTTTTTGTGATTGGGAAATGTATGTTAAGTTTTGATATTAACATACTAATTTTTTTTTTTTTTAATTTAAAAATGGTCAATTTGATGAATTTTTTTAACCTGGCGGTTTTACAAAACCGGCTCCGGTTCTTTGGTTCGAATGGTTTTTAACGGTTCAATCCGGTTTTTTCGGTTTAACCACGATTTTGACCCACTAGCGGTTTTGAAAGGTTGACCCAACCGGATTCATCTCCGGTTCCCGGTCTAACCGGTTGAACCGGCCGGTTCGGTCCGGTTTTTAAAACATTGGTCTCATCAGAAAAAAAAAAAAACTATTTTTTTTGTTTGAATTTACCCATTTAAAGGAAAAAGTGTGTTTTAGATTTATCCATCCAAAGTACATGTGAATGGAAAAAAAACTCCCACATAATGGTAGAGTATTTTTTCCTCCACGTGATCTTGGATGACTCTTTAAAATTCCAATGATCTGTGCAGAACTGGGTTGTGCAACACCACAGGTGCTCGCGTTAGCAAATTTTCTGATCCTTCCACCATATTAGATGGAGGTCGGGTTTTTCTCGGATACACAATATCAAATTATAATATTCTTGTGCCCAACTATTCCGAATTTCCTCCTAGCATTCCTACTTAGTTTCTTGAATCATCAATTTATTTTTTGCTTTATAGTTATTTTCACACGCAATTTCTTATGAGTGCTTGTAAAAGAGGTTATCCAAATTGGCTTTTAGTATTTTTGATTCAATATGGATTTTGTGATAGTGTGATGGGACAAACTCCTTTTGGTGTGAACATGGTGCTACTTGTGTGGAGATTGTTCATGAGAGAAGTACTCATGCAAATGCCTCGTGGAAAGGAAGTGCTGATTCTTTTCTTCCAGCCACTTCAACAGATTATCTATTCCTTCCTTCTCACTAGTCAACAGGTAATCAGTTTTTAAGCTCACACATTAGATTTTGTATTGCAGATTTTTACTCAAATTCAACTAATACTGAAGTGCCTAGAGTAAGTAGCATAAGTGATACCAATGTAAGCATGACACAAATTTTCCTTTCCTCAAATCACAGAAGTGATGATGATGATGACGATGAAGGGGACAATGAAAATCACAGCCTTGTATCTGAAAGGGTTTATGCTGATATCTCACATATTTAGTAGGCAAGAACATTTAAGGACAAGTTTTTCGCAGGGTCTTTTAGCACTAGAATGTGCTTTGAAATATTTAGTACTAGTTTTTATATGAATGTGCTTAATTCATTAGCACTAGAGTCTATTTGGTAATATTGAGTACTAAGTATTCAGAGGATTTTATTAGCACTAGAATGCATTAATCAACTGGTTATGAGCTCAGTTCCTGACTATTGCATATGGAGAATTCAGTTGGGAGGGGAGAAGAATCTATCTTGTGCATCCAACATGTTCTCTGACGGAGATTAGTCCTTCACTAATGGATGCTTATTAACTGATACACACTGTGTCTGTCTACCTACATAAGCTTATGTCTTGCCTCAAATGAAGGTCTTCCATAGACTTTCTTTTAGCATTAGAAATAGTGTTTGGACAATTAAATCTAGTTGAATTATTGGAAAACTAGTAGATGGCTTGAACTACAGCACAAATCTTGAACTACAAATACCAGTAGACCATAAAGCCACCCTAGTGAATGTAACAAGATTGAAAAAGCCATAATTCTTATGATATAGATAACAAAACATATTACCTAGATAACAAAACATTTTTCCTCAGCTACTTTCACAAAACTGACCATTTAGCAGCTTCATAGGAGTCCTTGCTTGCAGTCCAAGGCATTTGATATTCATTTACCATGCACTAGCTCTAGGAGTAGGTCCCTTCTCCACATAAGCAAAATTTCCCCTCCTTCCTCCTCCTCGATTTCTTCTTCTTCCTCTCATCTGATACTCATTAGTACCATGATGATATCGCGGATTCCTAGAACATGACATGTTATTTTCTCTCTTTCTGTTACATCCATCCCATGTTCCCCAATTTTCATTCCCACCATTTCTTCCGTGCTGATACTTGTTACACAAGTCACCACCGTATCCCTCCCTCCGATTCCATTCCTCATAAACATTTCGACTATCAACCAAAGCAGCACATTGTTCCCAAGAGTTTGTTTCGTTATTTTGATGTTGGTTCGATTCCCATCCCGGGGAATCATAGTTTGTTTCAATAGGCTTTGTTTCTCCATCTTCATCCCCCCATCCCGGACCCGAAAAAGATTGATTCAATATTAGAGAATCCCCGAAAATCACAACCTCCTCTCCTTTTTCTTCCGCGTTTGTGACATCTATGTCTCTTTCCAAATCCAAATAAAGTTCACTATCGACGCTTGCATTCGAATCTACATCGTCGATATGAGCATTAGGATCAGGCAACGGTATATCACAGGGAAAGCCATTGATCTCCGCCCAAAACCTGTATTTTGCATTGTCAAAAGCCTCTTTAACAGCAGAATCATCCCAGTTCATCACTTTGTCATGCACACACATATACCTCTTGTTCTCCACTAGCTTCCGCCATGGAACTGAACCAATCAAAGCACAGAACTTCTTTTCCCACAAAGGCACCGTCGGTTTCAAAAAACGGTTATCCAACGGCGGTTTTCCGTTATGAGACGATGATCGCCTCTGGCCCACTTGATGATGACTCGTCCCTTGTTGTTTTCTCCAATTACCCATTTCAAGAAGAAAAAAAGAAGTGGCTATTGAGCAAAACAGAAGAAAAAATAACGAAATTTTGGAAACGGATTTCAAAAATGCACTTAGCGGAAAGAGGAAGATATATAACTGTGTATTTTGATATGGTGATATCGGAGAAAGAACAAAAGCGGTGGTGTGAGAAGAAGAGGAACGATAGTGATTGTGATGGTGATGATTTCGATACAATGACAGAAGAAACGATGCTACATACTTAGTCGGTGATTAATTTATAAGAAAAAAAATAAACACTTATTAAGAATTATAATTAAGTTTATTTAATTTTTTTATTCAATTATATGCGAAATAAGTAATCTACATTTTTAGGTTAGATTGTCATTTCGTCATTATGTCAACATATTAATGTAAAGACAGTTCTAGAACAATAACATTAAATTTGAAAAGATTGATTTGTATTTGTTTATATTTAAAGTAAAAAAATATTATTCATTACCAAAAAAAAAAGTAAAAAATATTATTAAAACTTAGTAGTTTTATAAATATAGTAAACTATTTATATAATAATTATATTATATTTTTCTTTATATGGTGGGGTCAATGCAAAAAAATAATAAGTCAGTCAACATACAAGCTTTTTATAGGAAATAATTTATATTTTATATTGATTAAATATATACTATATTTGATATGTATAATAAAAATGATTTGGAAGTAGTTTTATTTTCTTTGTTTTATTCTGTATAAAAAAATTATTTACTATATGAAAATATTTTTTATTTTGTTTTTCATTTTTATTTTTTGTTTCACTTTTTTATCAAATTAATTAAATTGCAATTGATAGCTGTAATGGACAAGATATTTGATTTTAATCTCTTTAATATTAGTGATAAAATTATTAAAATCAAATGTTTAATATATTGCATGATCAATTTTAATATAAATTAATTTTATAAATATTAAAATAAAAGACCAAAAATTAAAAAAAATTGTAAGAATTTACCTGGAAGCAAAAATACGAATTTAAAATTATACAAAACCCCTATATATTTGAAAAAAAATTACATATACCTTTACACTATTACATTCAATTCTACAAAATATTAAAAATACTAAATTTACATATTTGATTATTTAATTATTTAAATTTTTATTCATTTTTTATTTTGACTTTCAATCTTTTTTTGGAGACACCATGACTCATGATTCATGAGTTCAACTTGCTTGACATTTTGGATACTTAAAAGAAGAAAGTGGTAAAAGAAATTAAAATTCAAGTGTAAAAAAATTGTATAATCTTGTAATTGTATTTGTGAATATATGTAACATCAACTAAAAAGACTTACGTTTAATATACACGAATATAGGTTAGCTGGACTTTTTTAAAATTAAAATACCTAGATTTTTTCCAAAGTCTATTGAGATAAAAATGTTATACTACATGTGTAACACTCTAATACTCCGCACATAATTATAAAAGAATTTAATTAACTAAATACAACTATTTAGGATGTCACACACAATAAACATGACTTGTCCTGTAACATGGATTACAAAAAAAAAAAAATTAATGCATATATTTGCAGTTAAGATGTTTTCACGACATCAATTCATCTGATTTGTATTTGGAATTTTTACACAACATCCAACTCATCTAACATCATCGTATCGGAATCATAAATAAAACAATTAAAAACCATATACACTCATAACATTTAGTCTCATAAACTTCAACTTTCATAACATAAGCAAAAGGAGTGGTATTATCCAACTCTTTAAGATTTCAACAAAATATGATTAATAAACTTCAACAAAACAAAGTCAAGCAAATGAAAACAAACGTTCTCAGCCCGATGGTACAACTCTTAGAACTACAAATATCAGTAGACCATAAAGCCACCCTAATGAATATAACAAAATTTGAAATTCCCATAATTTTGATGATATATTACAACAACATATTACCTAGATAACAAAACATGTATCCTCGGCTACTTTGACAAAACTGAGCCTTTAGCAGCTTCATAGGAGTCCTTGCTTGCAGTTCAAGGCATTTGATATTCATTTACCATGCACTAGCTCTAGGAGTAGGTCCCTTCTCCACATAAGCAAAATTTCCCCTCCTTCCTCCTCCTCGATTTCTTCTTCTTCCTCTCATCTGATACTCATTAGTACCATGATGATATCGCGGATTCCTAGAAAATGACATGTTATTTTCTCTCTTTCTGTTACATTCATCCCATGTTCCCCAATTTCCATTCCCACCATTTCTTCCGTGCTGATACTTGTTACACAAGTCACCACCATATCCCTCCCTCCGATTCCATTCCTCATAAACATTTCGACTATCAACCAAAGCAGCACGTTGTTCCCACGAGTTTGTTTCGTTATTTTGATGCTGGTTCGATCCCCATCCCAAGGAATCATAGTTTGTTTCAATAGCCTTTGTTTCTCCATCTTCATCCCCCCATCCCGGACCCGAAAAGGACTGATTCAATATTAGAGAATCCCCGAAAATCACAACCTCCTCTCCTTTTTCTTCCGCGTTTGTGACATCTATTTCTCTTTCCAAATCCAAATAAAGTTCACTATCGACGCTTGCATTCGAATCTACATCATCGATATGAGCATTAGGATCAGGCAACGGTATATCACAGGGAAAGCCATTGATCTCCGCCCAAAACCTGTATTTTGCATTGTCAAAAGCCTCTTTGACAGCAGAATCATCCCAGTTCATCACTTTGTCATGCAGACACATGTACCTCTTGTTCTCCACTAGCTTCCGCCATGGAACTGAACCAATCAAAGCACAGAACTTCTTTTCCCACAAAGGCACCTTCGGTATCCGGTTATCCAACGGCGGTTTTCCGTTATAAGACGAGTATCCCCACTGACCCACTTGATGATGACTCGTCCCTTGTTGTTTTCTCCAATTACCCATTTCAAGAAGAAAAAAAGAAGTGGCTATTGAGCAAAACAGAAGAAAAAATAACGAAACTTGGGAAACGGATTTCAAAAATGCACTCAGCGGAAAGAGAAAGATATATAACTGTGTATTTTGATATGGTGATATCGGAGAAAGAACAAAAGCGGTGATGGTGATGGTTTCGATACAATGACAGAAGAAACGATGCTATGTACTCCGTCGGTAATTAATTTATAAGAAGAAAAATTAACACTTGTTAAGAATTATAATTAAGTTTATTTAATATTTTTATTCAATTATATGCGAAATAAGTAATCTGCATTTTTAGGTTAGATTGTCATTTCGTCATTATGTCAACTTATTAATGTATAGATAATTCTAGAACAATAGCATTAAATTTGCAGAGATTATTTTATGTTTGTTTATATATAAATTCAAAAATATGTATTAAAACTTAGTTTTATAAATATAGTAAAAAATAATAATATTAAAACTTAGTTTTATGAATATAGTAAAATAATTATATAATTATATTATATTTTTCTTCATATGGAGGGGTCAATGCAAAAAAAATAATAAGTCAGTCAACATACTAGCTTTTTATAGGAAATAATTTATATTTTATATTGATTAAATATATACTATATTTGATATGTATAATAAAAAGGATTTGGAAGTAGTTTTATTTTCTTTGTTTTATTCCTTATAAAAAAATTATTTACTATATGAAAATATTTTTTATTTTGTTTTTCATTTTTAGTTTTTGTTTTACTTTTTTATCAAATTAATTAAATTGGAATTGATAGCTCTAATGGATAAGATATTTGATTTTAATCTCTTTAATATTAGTGATAAAATTATTAAAATCAAATGTTTAATATATTGCATGATCAATTTTAATATAAATTAATTTTATAAATATTAAAATAAAAGACCAACAATTAAAAAAAATAAAAAAATTGTAAGAATTTAACTGGAAGCCAAAATACGAATTTAAAATTATACAAAACCCCTATACATTTGAAAAAAAATGACATATACCTTTACACTATTACATTCAATTCTACAAAATATTAAAAATACTAAATTTACACATTTTATTATTTAATTATTTAAATTTTTATTCATTTTTTATTTTGACTTTCAATCTTTTTTTGGTGACACCATGACTCATGATTCATGAGTTCAACTTGCTTGACATTTTGGATACATAAAAGAAGAAAGTGGTAAAAGAAATTAAAATTCAAGTGTAAAAAAATTGTATAATCTTTTAATTGTATTTGTGAATATATGTAACATCAACTAAAAAGACTTACAGTTTAATATACACGGATATAGGTTAGCTGGACTTTTTTAAAATAAAAATACCTAGATTTTTTTCTAAGTCTATTGAGGTAAAAATGTCATACTACGTGTGTAACACTCTAATATTCCGCACATAAGTATAAAAGAATTTAATTAACTAAATACAACTATTTAGGATGTCACACACAATAAACATGACTTGTCCCATAACACGGATTACAACAAAAAAAAATTAATGCATATATTTGCAATTAGGATGTTTACACGACATCAATTCATCTGATTTGTACTTGGGATTTTTAATCAACATCCAACTCATCTAGCATCATTGCATCGGAATCATAAATAAAGCAATTAAAAACCATATATCACTCATAACATTTAGTCTCATAAACTTCAACTTTCATAACATAAGCAAAAGGAGTGGTATTATCCAACTCTTTAAGATTTCAACAAAATATAATTAGTAAACTTCAACAAAACAAAGTCAAGCAAATGAAAACAAACGTTCTCAGCCCGATGTTACATGATTAGAGCAAAACCCTGCTAATAAAACGACAAACTAATGGAAGTCACTCCAAGAGCTATCTTCCACTTACTTTAGCCAATGTTACTCATGAGTATCTACACAATGTCTATGTAAAGGCAACATTGAAACAGAAGGGGTGAGAATACATTTCAATAATTAACAGTGAAAACAAGCGGGAGTAGATTATCACATAACAACAACATACACATTACTCAATCAACACCAACATATTAAGTATTCTCATCCAATAACACATAAACAACAATCAACACAAATGCAACACTTATACAATGTACTCAACACTGAATCGACATGCATGTAGTACCAAATATGAACACGCGGGTTCATTTCGCTCCCCGATCCCCACCATAGGATCAGATTCCCTCTTGGAATCGGAGCACACAAAATCTCTACCATCATCATAGGTAACACTTCACTAATCCCCCATAATAGGAATTAGCTACTTGCACCTGATTCATCACCATAGGATCTAAGCTCACCAAAAAGAACCAAAGTTCTGACAACATAAATGCATGGATTCTCAGCATGCAACAACACATACACATTGGACCCTCTTCTGACTGTGTATGCCACTAGTAACATAATCCACATAAACAACAACATGCATATACATAAAAACAAGCAACATCATTCGCACAACATCACAACCACAATCATGTTTAATCAATCAATTAACAACATCATGTAAACATTTCATCATAATACAACAACCCACGTAATCAAATACTCAGATTATCACAACAGATTCAGCCTCTAAAAATAATTTCATTAGATAGTAATTTGCGTTAGCTTTCCAACGCTTCGAACGGTAACTCATTTGGACTTACGAATTAAAAGTTATGGCCAAAACAATTTCAATCGAAAAACACAAACATCGGCACCCACGCTGAGCGCGCTCTCCCTGGGCTAAGTGCGTTCGTGACAGACAAAATGCATAATTTTTGCATTTTTGATCGTTGGAGGCCTTCCGAACCTCCGATTTCGATTCTGTAAGAACCCAAACTCTCAAAAAACTTACAACCCATGTAATTCTCTAATTATCTCAAGTTAATTTACAATTTTTACATAATTAAATCATCAAATCATTGTTTTAAAATTATGCCTAAAACCTTCAAAATTGCAACAATGGTGAATATAGTTTCAATTATCAAAATAGAAAAATACACAAATATAAGGCACACGAAATTCATCATATAATCATCATATAATAACCATCATAGTATAATAATTCAAAATTATGAATCAAAATACCAGACCCTAAGGAGGTTAAGGGTCCCTCTATCTACCCCTCATGCTTTAACACCCATTAGAGAAGCATGTGTCCCCTTTACCTGATTTCCAGCATAAGGACTTTTGATTCTTAGAGTTCTTCCTCAACCTCAAGCCTTTGTTATCCCTCTTTTCCTCTTTTGCTCCAACTCTCCAAAAATACGTAGTGACACTCTCAGGTTCTCCAAATCCCTTATTTTATTCATAAATCCATCCCTTCTAGTTAGACTTTTCCCCTTTTACCCCCAACTTATCCTTATATTCCCTTCCTATCCTCCATATTTTCCTTAATTCCAACCATGCCCTCAATTTCTCTATTCGTCTTATTTTCCTATTATTTTATTAATAAATCTAATATTCCTTATTTTTCTATCACCCATGCTATTTTAATCATTCACTTCATAATTTTATTTATTTTACTATAAGTCGATTAATTCAATATTTCGCCCAATATTACTATTTTTATCTTATTTTAATTAGTTTAATAAAAAAATACAAACTTTCTAGTTATTCCAATTAATTCTAACAAGGTTTAATTCTCTCCATACTCTATGACTATTCTCTACACCCCACATAGCATATAATCAAACAATAATTTATTTAACTAAACACCCAATAATTAAATAAACGCACGAATAAATCAATTAAATCGCTTAATTAAAAATTGAGGTGTTACAACTCTCCCCCACTTAAGAAATTCACGCCCTCGAAAATTACCTGAGACGAATAGAGTCGGATACGACTTGAAAATCAGGCATAGCAGATAGCAGATGTCCTAACACATGTCACGACATTGTTCTCTGCATAACATTTAAAATAAGGGTAGAACAACAAGTTGATACTCTGAATATCAGCAACAGAAGCAAGACAGATGTTTCAACATCTATTACAACATGTCAATCAATACTAAATTGTAAATTTGCAGAATGATAAACAACACAGAATATGATGACCCAGTTCAGTGCAAATCACCTACATCTGGGGGCTACCAAGCCAGGAAGAAGAATCCACTATCAGAAGTATAGTTTTATGTACAACCTCTGGTTTACCTATCACTACCCAATGAAAACTTTGTCATTAGAAGTCACATCTAATTGATAAGAGAAACCCATCTCACTCCCTAAATCACAACCTGTGATATCTAACAGTTATAGTCATAATAACTATATCATCCTACTTGAAAGAATCCTCTATCAATATAAAGTTCAGCCAAGCATTCTCGACTAACAATCCTAATTGGATTTGCTTCAAAGCTTCATCAAAGAACAATATATAATTCATTACCTAAAGGTTTCTGAATATGTATATACATCTATGTCTACCACAGTGTATCAAACCGATACAAATGGAGACTTACAACACAAGAAAGCCTACGACTCTCAAAACCCTAAACCCTTATTTTCTACTTTACAAAAGTCTTAAAATAAGAATTCTAAAATCTTAGGAAACTATCCTAGGTCTTGGTCTTCTTTTTATAGTCTTCTGACTTGGGCTTCAGATCTTCTATCGTTGATCCACTGCAAACCGAGCCTTGAATCTTGGAGCATAATTAAAACAACCTGTTATATCTGTCCAGATGTCGAGTCTTCATGCTGGGACATTTCATTCGACATCTTTGTTTTCTGGAAGAATTCTTCATGTTTGATCATCTTGTTCTTAATCAAGTTTTAACCAAAATTTAGTCAAACCACAGGAGCTTTCAATCTCTGCCTTTTGACAAATTTTGGCTAAAACTCCTTTTGCACAATAAACCCAGGGTGAGTGGAGTTTAAAAAGGGTCTAAAAAGGAAGTTGAGACTCCTAAAGAAGCTAGAAGGAATTCGGAAAGGGTTGATCAAAGAGCACTCCCTTCAAACACACTCCCCCTCCAGAAAGCTCCCCCTTTCCCAAGAATCTATACTTCCTCACCTGGGTAACTCAAAACACAGGGCGCGACTGTGTTCATAACTCAGATCACATGACACAAAGGAAGGACTCATAACAGAAGGAAAACCTGAGACTTAAACAGAATGTTAGAACATTTTATCCAACATCCTTGTAAACCAACTGCAAGGACAGACTCAACCCATGTACTTTTCTACCCTTTTTTAGCCAAAAATTGACAAACATGTCCAAAACAGACCCATACCCAAACTGAACAAACCCAAAGGCGGATAAATCCCATGAGAACACAGTATAACAGAAAAGACAACCTGAGATAAGTCGAAGCCAAGAACCCCCTTTATATACCCGAGAATTTTCCTTAGGATGTAATGAACCATTGAAAATAATGAAGGTCAATTCAACAAGAACATTAAATGAGCAATGAAACTTCCCAAAAAAATGTGCACCGGCCAAAGCACTTTTGACTGTTTCTTCTTTTAAGGGGAACCGTCCAAAGAAAGGGCATGTCTCAAGATACATGTTTAACACGCCTTCTCTAGGACGCACTTTCCACCGTCCAAGACAATATACTTGGAAACAGCCACGCGTCCTAAACAATGTCCTGACACGTTGTCAGACTTTGTTCAGTCCATCTTGTAAACTCTGAAGCATAGTCACAATGTCTTTCAATGAACCCCAAGAATACTCATTTCAACCAGAAGAAAGAGAATAACTGACCAAGATGTTAAGACATTCCTTCAAACATCTTCCAATTAACAACAAAGACTTCCAAGAGCCTTATCTAATTCTGCAGAAAAAAATTCTCCCAGACACAAGCAATGACTCTTAGGACACTCCCAAGAAGCTTGTACAACTCTGATTCAATCCATTGACATCCCAATGATTAGGCCAAAATCAACCAGTCAAGTCCACCCAGTAATACAATGTCACGACATCTTGTCTGACATTACACCCTCACTAGAGGTATCCTATCACAAACTGCTTGAAACCACAAACAATCTTGATAAATAACTTACTACTGCAGCAACAGATCCCAAACAGAAGTCCAACTCCCCCTGTCAAGGATAATCAGTGCTCTTTTGCAAGAAGAACACTTTAGAATGAATGGAAAACATAAGACTCATCTTCATGTCTTCAAGAGCTCACTCCTTGTCCAACACACCTGCTAAACGCATTCACTCACTGCTTGATCCTCAAGCATTCTATGTACCACAATAGTACACCCAACAGACAGAAATTCTCCCCCTATCTTTCATAAAAGATGGTTTTTCCAACAAGAAAACACCCAAAATCACCACATGATATCACATGACCAACCTCATGCTCATATAGTGAGAGAGTACTAGGACCCCATCCTTGTACCATAACCAACAAACTCTTGGATTGAGACCAACATCACCATTGATCCCTCTCATCCAGAACCCATCCATACCCTGTACAAATCCACCCTGAATTTTACAGCCATAGATATCCTTGTTCCTTGAGATTAAATCCAATTGAATCTGTAATGCTTCACATTCCTCAAAGAGACATACAAAGTCTCTTAGTTTGTTAGCTAGCCCAGATGTCATTCACACTTGAAAGACATCAAATACATGCTCCAGAAATCCTCAACTTACTTGCTTCACAAGCACCAAACTTATCCACTTGTTTCTAGAGTTACTTGCAGCAGAAGAAACCACCTCTCCACAGGCATTCTAACCTCCACAAGAGTCAGAGTACCAGATAGACACTCTATGATCCAAGACAACCTTCACTTCATCATTCTCCCATATGATAAGTTAGAACACTTCTGATTCAACTGGTGAATACCAGCTTCCACAATCTAAACTCCAATTTTAGAAAACATGATGATGTTTTAACATCAGTTAGGACATCTGAATCATATCACAGACACCATGCACTATGGTTCTTTATATTATCATTGGACTTACTATCTGCATAGTAATCCAACTAAATATTTTCAGAGAACACAACTCCAACCAGCTTGATCATCAAGAACTTCAAAACATTGTAGAGAGAAATAAACTCTCATACTCCCGCCAAGGCAAGCTCATTAAGTGAAGATTCCTTCAATAACCAACAGATCAAGAGCAAAACCAGCTCCTCCTTTGGTCTTCAAACAACCTCCCTTCTCCACAAAGGTAAGTTGTTCCAAGGACAATATGAAACACACATCTTGGATTCAAATGACACAACCAAATGTCACAACTTCCTCCAGATCTCCAACTAAGAATCTGGGTCTTCAGCAAGACATCTTAGATAGACTAAGACTATGAAATGTAACCTCTACTAGCTTCTGTAATTCCCATACATTGCATAACTTTTTGAAGCATCCATTACAATCAAGAATGAGAAAAACATCATCTCTCAAGATGATATACCCCCACTGTAGCCAGATCCCATAGAGGAAACCGTATGATGATAACCCTGATGTCAGAACATCTGATTTTTGACATCAATGTTATGACTTCCTGCTGATAAACTCAAGTTTGTCTGATACAGTCCTGATTAACTCCCTCAGACATACCACCTTCAGGAACTTCTCCACTTCTACAGAACAAGAGTTCCATGCTCTTATAGACTTGATTAAAGTATCAAGTTTGAGTAGACAACCTCCATCTTGTGTTAATGGTCCAGAACCAATCTTAAGACCAGATACCGGAAAACCATCAGCTTCAAGAACTCATCCTCAGAAGAACCAAACATGGCAAAGCCTGATTCTTTAGGAAAGAGTAGTCAACAGCTACAAGAAATCCAGCTTTCTTCAAGATGTCAGAGATACTGTCCTGAACGCTTATCCAGTACCTCCATGTTGAAGTGGATCACATGCTCTCAGCAGCTGCACTCCAATTCACCTAGATCAGAATTAAACTGAACCAAGCAATATTCATCAAGATATCTTCATCTTCACTTCCATCAGCACCATGTTCTAGATAAGCTTCCTGCCACGAAGCTTCCTAGTCAGATTATGTGCCTCTGCAGAGCCAACCAGAAGAAGGTTCCCAGAGCATAAGCTATTCCCCTTCCTTGTTCTAGAAATTCACTCCTTGAATCAACAAGATTCTGCACAAACTCGGCTGATAGGATGTTTCAACATCTAGTTAAACATCAAATCCTTGTAGAAGCCAAAACAGATCCAAGGACCAGATACTTGAACATTAATAATGCAACAACTGATGAGACACCTCGGCTTCATCTTCCTTGATCATCAACTAAGGATAATTCATTAAATACTTGTGAATATAACAAATAACAATGAATCTTAAATCCTTATAAGAAAACCTTCTTGGATCATCCACCCGATGTTAGTCCTTGAGTTGTTGCAACGAGAAAAGTTGCACCTCCTGAACTCCAGCAATCTCGAGCTTCAAGAACATGGATAACCAATTAAATACTTGTGCATTCCACAAATAGCAATTGATTTTAAATCCTTGTTCAGAAGGACATACATCCAAGAGATATCAACACTTTAGGAATACGAATCAAGTATTCTTTTGTGTAAGAACTTTCCTTCCTAAGCAGAATGTTGAGACATCAAGACTGACACCCTTGACTCATGTTGACTTGGCTGGCACCACTTCAGCTAATCTGAAGGTGAAAATAAATCACCCCCTAATTCTTCAGATTGACATCCGCAGGACGAACCTTGATCCAGAAGAACAACCAAAAGCCTCCAAAAAATTCCTCATGACAAGAGATGCCTTTATGAGTGGACTTGAGAGAATTCTCAAGTGTCTTTGTCAACTTTATCATGACACGGGTATTTACCACTTTCATAAACCAAGAAATTGATAACCTAGACCTCTCTTCTTCTGACTTCAAAATTCTGAAGGAACCAACCTTCCAAGTACCAAGACATCAGCGGAAAACAACAACAAACAACTCTCTTCATCCCATTACTCCCTGCTGGAATGGCTAGAACTTCAATAGATGCTGACACCTTCATGAACATAGTCTTCAATCTAGCTTTACCAAAGTCTTTTCATCAGAAACATATGCAGCGGAACACCAACTTAACTTCAATAGGCTCTAGTTAAGATGTCAAGACATCTTAGGGGAGACCTAGCAGAAAAGAACCTCTTCACCAGCAGCGGCTGGAGAAACTTCACATAAGCAAAAGACAACCAACAGAAGTTGTCATCCTTAATCCAATACCAATCATTCCAGATATCCAATGAATGGTCTGATCGCACACACACACACACCTTATTTAAAAACCAGAAAGTATCTCCCAAGATCTCATCCAGAAACAGACAGGATGCCTGCTCTGATACCAATTAAAATTCTGGCATAGCAGATAGCAGATGTCTTAACACATGTCACGACATTGTTCTCTGCATAACATTTAAAACAAGGGCAGAACAAAAAGCTGATACTCTGAATATCAGCAACAGAAGCAAGACAGATGTTTCAACATCTGTTATAACATGTTAATCAATACTGAACTGTAAATTTGCATAATGATAAACAACACAGAATATGATGACCCAGTTCGGTGAAAATCACCTACATCTGGGGGCTACCAATCCAGGAAGAAGAATACACTATCAGAAGTATAGTTTTATGTAAACAACCTCTGGTTTACAGTAAACAACCTCTGGTTTACCTATCACTACCCAATGAAAACTTTATCATTAGAAGTCACATCTAATTGATAAGAGAAACCCATCTCACTCCATAAATCACAACTTGTAATATGTAACAGTTATAGTCACAATAAATGTATCATCCTACATGAAAGAATCCTCTTTCAATGCAAAGTTCAACCAAGCATTCTCGACTAACAAACCTACTTGGATTTGCTTCAAATCTTCATCCAAGAACAATATACAATTCAATACCTAAAGGTTTCTGAATCTGTATATACATTTATGTCTACCATGGTGTATCAAACTGATACAAAAGGATACTTACAACACAAGAAAGCCTACGACTCTCAAATCCCTAAACCCTTATTTTCTACTTTACAAAAGTCTTAAAATAAGAATTCTGAAATCTCAGGAAACTATCCTAGGTCTTGGTCTTCTTTTTATAGTCTTCTGTCTTGGGCTTCAGATCTTCTGTCCTTGATCCACTATAAATCAAGCCTTGAATCTTGGAACATAATTAAAACAACCTATTGTAACTGTCCAGATGTCGAGTCTTCATGCTGGGACATTTCATTCGACATCTTTGTTTTTTGGCAGAATTCTTCATGTTTGATCATCTTGTTCTTCATCAAGTTTTAACCAAAATTTAGTCAAACCACATGAGCTTTCACGACTCTCTCATCTGCTCTTCATGCTCCTAAGTCATGCTCCCACCAGCTGGTCCTCCTCACACTCCCTTCACCAAGGCAATCTATTTACCATGCAATTGTTTAACTTCTGATCCTCTTTCCGTATGGGTGATGCTTCCACAGTCAGGTTATGTAACGCCCCGATCAATTTTGTCAGTTTTTATTTAATTGAGTCGTTTTGAGTATTTTATTATTATTTTATTTTATTTCTGACGTTTATGTGAAAATATGTTATTTTTCGTCGTGGATATATTTTATCGCGTTTTGGGAACATTTGCGAGATATTTGAGTGTAGGGGTAATTTGGGCATTTTGATTTATTTTGTTAAGTTAAGAATATATAGAAAAGAAAAAGAGAGAAAATAGTAAGAGAAAGAAGAGAAGAAGAAAAGAAAAGGAGAAGAGAAGAAAAGAGAGAATTTGAGAAAACTTGGGAATCAATCAACCGACTTTCTAGAACACGATTAAATCGGGTAAGGGTGCGAAACTCGATTATCTATGTTTGTGTATGATTATGTATGTGTTTGCTGGGATGTTTTCTTGTCTTTCCATAGCTTTGAGTTCTAGGTTGAAATGAGAGATATGATGAAAAATCGATGGTTTTGCGGTTGAAAATCGGTGTAAACGTAATAGAATACTTGTTATCATGATTAGAATAGGTTATGATTGTTATATGCTGGTTTGGAAATGTTTTGGTTGAGAAAATGTCATTTTTGGATGAACTGGTGCGCTGCTGGGTTTTGCTGAAATCGCAGGTTCGCACTGCGAATGGCCAGCGAATGGGTGGCGAGCGTTCGCGTGATGTTCACACTGCGAACGTTGTATCATTTTTGCTTCTGCCACGATTCGCTGGAGGGTTCGCACTGCGAATGGGGTAGCGAGCATTCGCTGGATGGTTCGCACTGCGAACGTTGGGAATTTTCTAGGCTATTTTGCTTCTGCCTTGGTTCGCTGGGACATTCGCACTGCGAATGAGGTAGCGAAGGACTCGCTAGGAGCTTCGCACTGCGAATGTAGCAGTTTTTCCCAATTTGTTTTCTTTACAACTTTTGATCCGTAGGTCGGTTTGAGGTGTGGTTTGATGCATTAGAAAGCTTGTAAAATGTACTTTATTATGATGATGGTTTTGAGAATTGTTGGCCGATTAAATTATGTCGGGAATTAGAAAATGTGTTGTTTTTGTTGTCGATTTTTGCCGTTTAATTGTGTAAACTTGATGTGTACGTGCAATATGTTGTTGGTGTGGATATTGTATGACTTGTGTACTGTTGAGTGATGAAATTGCATGAAATACATATTGTGATGATGGTTGGTGGCCTTATACCGAGAGGACCTAAAGCAATCCATAAACGTCGTGCGCCTTATACCAAGAGGACCTAAAGCGACGGGGAACATCGTAGGCCCGACGGGGTGTTACTTGAGTGATCCCCAGTAACGAGCGATGATTCCGGAAGAGTTCCTGAGTGAACTAGTGATGACAAATATTGGAAGTCGGTACCGCATGGCATGTGCATAGAGTCGTTGCGTCGGTCTCTGTGCATTTGCATAAATCATGGATTAATTGTGCATGGAATTGTGAATGTGATTGATGAGATGGAATATGTGTAATTGTATTGATGATGAGTGTATTGTGTATGATTGATGTGTAGTGGTATTTGATACTTGAGAATTGTACTGTGTTGTGTTGTATTTGATTGTGGTGCATTTGTGGTGAGAATGTTTTACCTGTGTATTTCTGTGTTAATATATAATTATATGCAACTGTAATATGATTGTTTTTCTCACCCTTCTGATGATTTATAATGCTCTATGAGGCATTGCAGATTAGAGTTGCTGGAGGTCTTTTTTGAAGCTTTGCGTCTATTTTGTCGGTCGGCTCTGATATGTGACACCGGGTAGTTAGGGTGGCCGTTTGTGATTATTTTGTATTATGTATATGTATCTGTTGGATTGTACATGTATGATGTTGTATATGACAAACAAACTTTCATGAGATATATATATGTTGATATTCAGTTACGGATTTTCCGCTTATATTCTGTTTCTGAATTGTGGGTATCATACTACCTGAATTGTTGCATATCTTTATGAGCAGGTGTTGTATGTTTGTTTCAAATTGTTGTGGCGTCTCCAGTCTATGCCGTGCATGTTTTAATTATACTCTGATAAAATTTTGAATTTTATTTATCGCTTTAATAGCTTTGGGGTATAGATTGGGGGTGTCACAATAAGTGGTATCAGAGCCAGTCCGTGTCAGTTAGTGTCAGTTCGTGTCAGTCAGAGCCAGTCCGTGTTAGTTCGTGTCTGGTTGTGTTAGTCTTTGTCGGTGTTGGCGTTTGGAGTGAGCTGTTTGTTTAACCATAGTTTCTGTTATTGGAAATGAACAGAACATGGCTGGTAGGAATGATGCTGCTTTGGCTGATGCGATGCAAGCAATGGCTCATGTTGTGCAGGGTGCACCTAATGCTGCGGGTAATGATGAGTTCAGGAAGAACAAACCGCCTGTCTTCAAAGGAATATATGATCCTGATGGTGCACAGATTTGGTTGAAAGAGATTGAAAGGATTTTCTGAGTTATGGATTGTGCTGAGGACAGTAAGGTGAGACTGGGTACTCACATGTTACAGGAAGAAGCTGATGACTGGTAGGTTAGTACTCGTCAGGTGTTGGAAGCGGGGGATGAAGAAGTTACTTGGGAATTGTTTAGCCAGGAGTTTCTGAGGAAGTATTTTCCCGAGGATGTTAGAGGAAAGAAGGAAATTGAGTTCTTGGAACTGAAACAAGGTAGTATATCTGTTGTTGATTATACTGCTAAGTTTGTGGAGCTTGTGCAGTTTTATCCTCATTATGCTGAAGCGACTGCAGAATTTTCTAAGTGTGTGAAGTATGAGAGCGGGTTGCGTCCTGAGATTAAGAAAGCAATCGGTTATCAAAGGATAAGAAGGTTTTCTGATTTGGTGGAATGTTGTAGGATTTATGAAGAGGATAGTAGGGCTCGTTCTACTCACTACAAGAGTGTGAGTGACCGGAAAGGGAAGCAACAATTTCGTAGTGGTCCGTATGTAACACCAGCGGATAAGGGCAAGCAAAGGGGTACTTTTGATCGAAGGTCAGGTGGAGGAGGTATGTCTAATTCTCCGAGATGTTTTAAGTGTGGTGAGTTGGGGCATCGTCAGTTTGAGTGCGGGAAAGATGTGAGAAAGTGTTCTAATTGTGGAGGTGTCGGACATGTCGTAGCTGATTGTAAACGGAAGAATGTGGTGAAGTGTTTCAACTGTGGTGAACCTGGACATATTAGTACAAAGTGTCAGAAACCGAAGCAAGCTCCAACTAGTGGGAAGGTATTTTCATTGGCAGGGACTCAGACTTCAAGTGCAGATCGTCTGATCCGAGGTACTTGTTTTATTAATAGTACGCCTTTAGTTGCTATTATTGATACTGGAGCGACTCGTTCGTTTATTTCGTATGAGTGCGCTAAGCGTTTGAATCTTGTGTTGTCTTTGATGGATGGTAGATGGTTATTGATACTCCAGCAATGGGGTCAGTAACTACTTATTTGGTTTGTTTGAGTTGTCCTTTGACCATTTATGGTAAAGACTTTGAGATGGATTTAGTGTGTTTGCCGTTGGAAGGTTTGGATGTGGTTCTGGGAATGAATTGGTTGCAATTCAATCGGGTTCATATTGATTGTTATCATAAGTTAGTAAGGTTTCCTTCTCTTGAGGAAGACGAAGACTCGAGTTTCTTATCTACCAAAGAGTTGAAGAGACTTTTGGCGGAGGAAGCTCAGTTGTTTGGGTTGTTTGCGTCGTTGACTGTGGATAGTCAAGTTTTGCTTGATGTGTTTCCGGTTGTGTGTGATTTTCCTAAAGTGTTTCCTGAGGATATTTCGGACTTGCCGCCAGAGAGAGAGGTGGAGTTTTCTATAGATCTAGTTCCTGGTACTAGACCTGTTTCTATGGCACCTTATCGTATGTCGGCGTCTGAGTTGGTTGAGTTAAAGAAGCAGTTGAATGAGTTGTTGGAGAAGAGGTTTGTGAGGCCAAGTGTTTCTCCTTGGGGTGCTCCAGTTTTATTGGTGAAAAAGAAATATGGAAGTATGCGGTTGTGTATTGATTATCGCCAGTTGAATAAGGTGACGATTAAGAATAAGTATCCTCTTCCGAGAATTGATGATCTGATGGATCAGTTGGTTGGTGCTTGTGTGTTCAGTAAGATTGATTTGAGATCAGGGTATCATCAGATTAGGGTGAAAGAGGAAGATATTCGAAGACAGCTTTTAGGACACGTTACGATCATTATGAATATTCTGTGATGCCGTTCGGGGTTTCTAATGCGCCAGGTGTGTTTATGGAGTACATGAATCGTATTTTCCACGAGCATTTGGATCGATTTGTTATTGTGTTTATTGACGACATATTGATTTATTCTAAGTCTCGGGAGGAGCACGCGGAGCATTTGCGTATTATTTTGCAGGTTTTGAGGGAAAAGAAGCTTTTTGCCAAATTGTCTAAGTGTGAATTTTGGTTGTCGGAAGTGAGTTTTCTTGGACACGTAATTTCAGGTAATGGTATTTCTGTGGATCCATCTAAAGTAGAAGCAGTTCTATAATGGGAGGCTCCGAGATCTGTTACTGAAATTTGAAGCTTTTTGGGTTTGACCGGTTATTATCGAAGGTTTATTGAAGGTTTTTCTAAACTAGCACTTCCTTTGACCCAGTTGACTTGTAAAGGGCAAGCGTTCATTTGGGATATTCGGTGTGAGGAAAGTTTTAATGAGCTGAAGAGAAGATTGACGACAACTCCAATTTTGATTTTACCGAATCCTAATGAACCGTTTGTGGTGTATTGTGATGCGTCTTTGATTGGTCTAGGTGGTGTTCTGATGCAAGACGGTAAGGTCGTGGCGTATGCCTCGAGGCAGTTGAGAGTGCATGAGAAGAATTATCCTACTCATGATCTTGAGTTAGCGGCTGTGGTCTTTGTGTTGAAGATTTGGAGGCATTATCTTTTTGGTACGAGGTTTGAAGTCTTTAGTGATCACAAAAGTTTGAAATATATGTTTGATCAGAAGGAATTGAATATGAGGCAACGAAGATGGTTGGAATTTTTGAAGGACTACGACTTTGGCTTGAATTACCATCCTGGTAAAGCTAATGTGGTAGCCGATGCATTGAGCCGGAAATCTTTGCATATGTCCGCTTTAATGGTTAAGGAGTGGGAACTTTTGGAATCGTTTAGAGATTTGAGTTTGGTATGTGAAGTGTCGTTGGATAGTGTGAGGCTGGGTATGTTGAAGGTTACGAATGATTTTCTGATGACGGTAAGCGAGAAGCAGAAGTTGGACGTGAAATTAGTGGATTTGATGTTGGTTGGCGGAAAAGATGCGAGTAGTGATTTTCAAGTGGATGTTAATGGTGTGTTGAGGTTCCGTGGGCAAATTTGTATTCCGGACGATTCGGATTTGAAACGGATAATTTTGGAAGAAGGACACCGGAGTAATTTGAGTATACATCCGGGAGTGAACAAGATGTACCAAGATTTGAAAAAGATTTTCTGGTGGTTGGGATTGAAAAGAGATGTGGCTAAGTTTGTGTATGCTTGTTTGACGTGCCAGAAGTCGAAAGTGGAACATCAGAGACCGAGTGGTTTGTTGCAACCGTTGGATATTCTGGAATGGAAATGGGATAGCATTTCTATGGATTTTGTAACAGGGTTACCGAATACCCAACGAGGTCATAATGCTATTTGGGTGGCTGTTGATAGGCTGACTAAATCGGCTCATTTCATTCTGATTGACATCAGTTTTACTTTGGAACGGTTAGCTGAGATTTATATCAGTGTGATTGTGAAGTTGCACGGAGTTCTGTTAAGTATTGTTTCGGATCGAGATCCTAGATTTACCTCGAGATTTTGGGAAAGTTTACAGAAGGCATTGGGTTCTAAATTGAGGTTGAGTTCGGCTTATCATCCGCAGACGGATGGGCAGACGGAGAGAACGATTCAGTCTTTGGAAGATTTGTTGAGAGCGTGTGTTTTGGAACAAGGTGGTGTGTGGGATAGTTATCTTGCGTTGGTTGAATTCACGTATAATAATAGTTTTCATTTGAGTATTGGAATGGCACCGTTTGAAGCATTATATGGATGAAGATGTCGAACACCGTTGTGTTGGCACGAATCTGGTGAGAGAACGGTGGTTGGACCGGAGTTGGTGCAGCAGACTACGGAAAAAGTGAAGTTCATTCGTGAGAAAATGAAGGCTTCTCAGAGCAGACAAAAGAGTTATCATGATCGGAGACGGAAGGATCTTGAGTTCCAAGAGGGCGATCATGTATTTCTAAGGGTTACGCCGGTAACGGGTGTTGGTCGTGCATTGAGATCGAAGAAGCTTACTTCTCGATTTATTGGTCCTTACCAGATATCTGCGAGAGTGGGTGCGGTGGCTTATAGGGTGGCGTTGCCGCCGAGTTTGTCGAATTTGCATGATGTGTTCCATGTTTCACAGCTTCGAAAGTATATTCCGGATCCGTCGCATGTGATTCCGATGGATGAGGTTGAGGTAAGGGAGAACCTGACGGTTGAGGCTTTGCCGGTGAGTATTTTGGATCGCGAGTTGAAGCGGTTGAGGGGCAAGGATATTGCACTTGTGAAAGTGGTGTGGGGAGGCGCTGCTGAGGGCAATTTGACTTGGGAGTTGGAGAGTCGGATGCGGGAGTCGTATCCAGAGTTGTTCGTCTCAGGTAAGATTTTCGAGGACGAAAATTTCTAAGTGGGGGAGAGTTGTAACGCCCCAGTCAGTTTTGTCAGTTTTTATTTAATTGAGTCGTTTTGAGTATTTTATTATTATATTATTTTATTTCTGACTTTTATGTGAAAATATGTTATTTTTCGTCGTGGATATATTTTATCGCGTTTTGGGAACATTTGCGAGATATTTGAGTGTAGGGGTAATTTGGGCATTTTGATTTATTTTGTTAAGTTAAGAATATATAGAAAAGAAAAAGAGAGAAAATAGTAAGAGAAAGAAGAGAAGAAGAAAAGAAAAGGAGAAGAGAAGAAAAGAGAGAATTTGAGAAAACTTGGGAATCAATCAACCGACTTTCTAGAACACAATTAAATCGGGTAAGGGTGCGAAACTCGATTATACTATGTTTGTGTATGATTATGTATGTGTTTGCTTGGATGTTTTCTTGTCTTTCCATAGCTTTGAGTTCTAGGTTGAAATGAGAGATATGATGAAAAATCGATGGTTTTGCAGTTGAAAATCAGTGTAAACGTAGTAGAATACTTGTTATCATGATTAGAATAGGTTCTGATTGTTATATGCTGGTTTGGAAATGTTTTGGTTGAGAAAATGTCATTTTTGGATGAACTGGTGCGCTGCTGGGTTTTGCTGAAATTGCAGGTTCGCACTGCGAATGGGTGGCGAGCGTTCGCGTGATGTTCGCACTGCGAACGTTGTATCATTTTTGCTTCTGCCACGGTTCGCTGGAGGGTTCGCACTGCGAATGGGGTAGCGAGCATTCGCTGGATGGTTCGCACTGCGAACGTTAGGAATTTTCTAGGCTATTTTGCTTCTGCCTTTGTTCGCTGGGACATTCGCACTGCGAATGAGTTGCGAAGGACTCGCTAGGAGCTTCGCACTGCGAATGTAACAGTTTTTCCCAATTTGTTTTCTTTACAACTTTTGATCCGTAGGTCGGTTTGAGGTGTGGTTTGATGCGTTAGAAAGCTTGTAAAATGTACTTTATTATGATGATGGTTTTGAGAATTATTGGCCGATTAAATTATGTCGGGAATTAGAAAATGTGTTGTTTTTGTTGTTGACTTTTGCCGTTTAATTGTGTGAACTTGATGTGTACGTGCAATATACTGTTGGTGTGGATATTGTATGACTTGTGTACTGTTGAGTGATGAAATTGCATGAAATACATATTGTGATGATGGTTGGTGGCCTTACGGCAAGAAAATACGATGTATGGTAATTGTTGATATATGCATGATTATGGATGTGTATATGTGTGCATATTAAATGTCATGAGTCATTGTATGCCAAGCATCATGATATGCATTGTTGTGACGTCCTGAGTGACGGATTGATTCCAGAGGGAATCTGCTATAACATCGTGCGCCTTAAAAATAAGAGGACCTAAAGCGATTTGATATGTTGTGCGCCTTAAAAATAAGAGGACCTAAAGCGATGGTTATAGACGATCGTGTGCCCATGTGGGGTGTGAGCGATCGGATTGTGCGCCTTATACCGAGAGGACCTAAAGCAATCCATAAACGTCGTGCGCCTTATACCAAGAGGACCTAAAGTGACGGGGAACATCGTAGGCCCGACGGGGTGTTACTTGAGTGATCCTCAGTAACGAGCAATGATTCCAGCAGAGTTCCTGAGTGAACTAGTGATGAGAAATATTAGAAGTCGGTACCCGCATGGCATGTGCATAGAGTCGTTGCGTCGGTCTCTGTGCATTTGCATAAATCATGGATTAATTGTGCATGGAATTGTGAATGTGATTGATGAGATGGAATATGTGTAATTGTATTGATGATGAGTGTATTATGTATGATTGATGTGTAGTGGTATTTGATACTTGAGAATTGTACTGTGTTGTGTTGTATTTGATTGTCGTGCATTTGTGGTGAGAATGTTTTACCTGTGTATTTCTGTGTTAATATATAATTATATGCAACTGTAATATGATTGTTTTTCTCACCCTTCTGATGTTTTATAATGCTCTATGAGGCATTGCAGATTAGAGTTGCTGGAGGTCTTTTTGTGAAGCTTTGTGTCTTCATTATTTTGTCGGCCGGCTCTGTTATGTGACACCGGGTAGTTAGGGTGGCCGTTTGTGATTATTTTGTATTATGTATATGTATCTGTTGGATTGTACATGTATGATGTTGTATATGACAAACAAACTTTCATGAGATATATATATGTTGATATTCAGTTACGGATTTTCCGCTTATATTCTGTTTCTGAATTGTGGGTATCATACTACCTGAATTGTTGCATATCTTTATGAGCAGGTGTTGTATGTTTGTTTCAAATTGTTGTGGCGTCTCCAGTCTATGCCGTGCATGTTTTAATTATACTCTGATAAAATTTTGAATTTTATTTATCGCTTTGATAGCTTTGGGGTATAGATTGGGGGTGTCACAGGTTATCTCTCACCTGCACATCATCCACTTGGATCACATGAGATAGATCCAGAACGTACCTTCTTAATTGAGACACATTTAACACATCATGAAGATTCGCAAGGGGCGGTGGCCAAGTAATTTGATAGGATACTTCTCTTATCCTCTCCATGATCTGGTATGGACCAACAAAACATGGTGTGAGCTTTCGAGACTTCAAAGCTCGACCAACACTAGTTATCGAGGTAACCCTAAAAAATATATGATCTCCTTCCTAAAACTCAAGTGCATTCCTCCTCTTGTCATGATAACTTTTCTGACGACTCTGTGACACTTTCATCTTCTCTTGGTTCATCTTGATCTCAGGTCTGAGCACATCACTCTCGCCTGACTTATACCAACACAAAGAAGTTCCACACCTCCTACCATACAACGCATCATACGGTGCCATCTCGATACTATCATGGAAACTATTGTTGTAGGTAAACTCAATCAATGGAAAATAGATATCCCAAGCATCTCCTTGTTCTAGCACACAAGCCCTCAGCAAATCCTCTAAAGACTGGATAGTCCTCTCTGTTTGACCGTTCATCTGTGGATGATAAGCGAAACTCAACTTCAACTTAGTTCCAAACGCATCTTGCAAACTCTCCCAAAATCTTGATGTAAATCTCAGATCTTTATCTGACACAATACGCGAAATAATACCATGTAACTTCTTAATCTTCTCAATATACAACTCAGCTAGCTTCTGCAAAGAGTGATTGATCTTTATTGGTATAAAATGAGCCGATTTTGTCATCCTATCAACAATCAGCCAAATGGAATCACATCCTTTTGATGTCTTCGACAAACCTATTACAAAAATCCATGGAAATTCTATCCCATTTCCATTATGAAATATTCAATGGTTGCATCAGGCCTAACGGCTTCTGATGTTCAATTTTTTACTTCTGGAAAGTCAAACAAGCATAGACAAATTCAGAAACATCTTTCTTCATCCCTGGCCATCAAAACATATTTTTCAAGTCTTGATACATCTTGGTCACACCTGGATGAATACTCAGCTTACCACGGTGTCCTTCCTCACGAATACTCCTCTTAAGTTCACGCACGTTTGGAACACCTACTCGATCTTTGAATCTCATCACACCATTCTCACTGATTCTGAATTCACCACTCTTATCTTGATTGATTAACACAAGTTGTCAACTAATCCCACATCAGTCTTTTGATCCTCTCTGATATCTTCAATAATACCAGTCTCCAGCTTCAACATACCTAGCATCACACTTTAGGAGTATCTTTACATACCAAACTCATGTCTCTAAACTTCTTGATCAATTCCAACTCTTGAACCATGAGCATCGACATATGCAAAGACTTCCTACTTAATTCATCAACCACGACATTAGGCTTATCAGGATGGTAATTCATACCAAAATAAAAATCTTTCAACAACTCAAGCCATCTCCTCTGCCTCATGTTCAACTCCTTCTGATCAAATAGATACTTTAAACTTTTGTGATCGCTGAACACTTCAAACTAGGAACCAAAAAGATAATGCCTCCAAATTTTCAATACAAAAACCACAATCGCTAACTCTAGGTCATGCATAAGATAATTCTTCTCATGAACCTTTAACTTCCAAGAAGCGTAAGCTAAAACCGGACCATTCTGCATCAGCACACCTCCTAAACCCATCTTTGATGCATCAAAATACACTACAAAGGGTTCACTTGGGTTTGGCAGAGTCAAAACTTGAGTAGTCGTCAACTTCTTCTTGAGTTCAACAAAGCTTTCTTCACATGCAACATCCCACACATAAGCTTAACCTTTTCGAGTTAACTGAGTCAAAGGCAGTGCTAACTTTGAAAATCCTTCTATAATCATACGATAATAACTAGCTAAGCCAAGGAAACTTCTAATCTCAATAGTAAACTTCAGAGTCTCCCACTGTAACACAACATTAAGATTCGACGTATCAACAAAAATTCCCCCACTAGAAATTACATGGCCAATAAAACTCACTTTTTTAAACCTGAATTCCCACTTGGATAACTTGGCATAAATTTTCTTCTCCCTCAACACCTCTAATACAACTTTAAGATGCTTCATATGCTCTTCTTAAAATTTAGAATATATCAAGATGTCGTCGATAAACACCACCATGAACTGATCTAGATTAAGATTCTATTCATATACTCCATAAATACACTTGGCGCATTCGACACTCCAAATGACATTACTGTATACTCATAATGAACATACCTCATTCTGAAAGCAATCTTTGGAATATCTTCTGGCTTCACACAAATCTGATGATAACCTGAATGCAAATCTATCTTGCTAAACATACAAGAACCTATTAACTGATCCATCAAATCATCAACCCTCGGAAGTGTATACTTGGTCTTGATAGTTACTTTGTTCAGTTGTCGATAATCAATATACAGGTTCATAATACCATCATTCTTCTTGACTAACAACATTGGTGTACCCCACTGTAAAACACTAAGACAAATAAACTTCTTCTCAAATAACTCTTCCAATTATTTCTTCCGCTCACTCAACTCTGAAGCAGACATCCTATAAAGAGCCATTGACACCGGATTCGTACCTGGTACTAAGTTGATCGCAAACTCCACCTCACGCTCTAGTGGAAAATCGTTGATATCTTCAGGAAACACTTTTGAGAAATCACAAACAATTAGAAGATCACCAACTAATCCTTTTTCTTTGGCTTCTAATGAGGCTAACATCACCAACACTTACGCACCATCCCTTAAGGACTCTCTTACTTGCTTAGCTAATACAAATATATCTTCATCTTCAACAAACTTAGATTCACGCTCTGGAGGCAAGTCACAGATATCTTCAGGAAAAACATCAGGAAATTACACACCACTAGCATATCACTATTCGTCACATTGATATCTACTCTCTGAGAAGCAGACATCAATAATGTCTAATCGTTCTCCCTCAAATACATCTCAACTTGACTGGCATACTTGAATCTTGAATCTGCATTCTCTTCGGATTCGGGAAATCACACAGCTTCGACAACACCTGCACTTTTGAAATCAACGACACGCCAAACCAAACTCCATAACTGAAACACCTAAGAGAAGCAGAAGCTTCTCCCCCACTTGTTTCAATCCCGCTCCGACAGGAAAGCAATTAGAAAAACAAACAAGCACCGATAATGTTTCACACATATGTCGCGTACTTGGGAATAACCAACATTACAAAACCTGGATGAACGGGCCGATCTGCTCTAATACCACTATGTAACACCCTAATACCCCGCACATAATTATCAAAGAATTTAATTAACAAAATACAACCACTTAGGGTGTCACACACAACAAACATGGCCAGCTCCGTAACACGGGTTATAACAAAAAATTTAATGCATAAATTTTCACTTAGGGTGTTTACATGACATCAATTCATATGATTTATACTTAGGATGTTTACACGACATCCGACTCATCTGGCATCATCGCTGTGGAATCATAAATAAAGCAATTAAAAACCATATAGCACTCATAGCACTTAGTCTAATAAACTTCAACTTTCATAACATAAGCAAAATGAGTAGTATTATCCAACTCTTAACCCTTTGAAATTTCAAGAAAATGTGATTAGTAAACTTCAACAAAAAAAAGCCAAGCAAATGAAAACAAACGTTCCCAGTACGATGTTACATGATCAGAGTAAGACCCTAATAATAAAACGACAAACTAATGGAAGTCACTCCAAGAGTTATCTTCCACTTACTTCAACCAATGTTGTTCCTGAGTATATGCATAATTCTCATGTAAAGGTAACATTTAAACAGAAAACGTGATAGTACACTTCAATGATTAACGGTGAAAACAAGCGGGAGTAGATGATCACATAACAACAACATAAACATTACTCAATTAACACCAACATATTAAGTATTCTCATCCAACAACACATCAATTCAACTGCAACACTTATACAATGTACTCAACACCGACTCTACATGCATGTGGTATCAAATATGAACACTCAGGTTAATTTCTCTCTCCGATCCCCACCATAGGATTAGATTCCCTCTTGGAACTGGAGCACACCAAATCATTACCATCACCATATGTAACGCTTCACTAATCCCCCATAATACGAATTAACTACTCGTACCCGATCCATCACCCTAGGATCGAAGCTCACCAAAAAGAACCGAAGTTCCGACAACATGAACGCATATACCCTCAGCATGCAACAACAACCCATACACGATGGCCCATCTTCTAACCATGTATGCCACCAGCAACATAATCCACATAAACAATAACATGCATATACATAAAAACAAGCAACATCATTCGCACAACACCACAACCACAATCATACTTAATCAATCATTTAACAACATCATGTACACATTTCATCATAATACAACAACCCATGTAATCAAATAATCAGACTATCACAACACATTTAACCCTTAAAACAATTTCATTAGATAGTCATTCGCGTTAGCTTTCCGACGCTTAGAAGGGTAACTCATTTGGACGTACGGATAAAAAGTTATGACTAAAATGATTTCGAATGAAAAACACGAACATCGGCTACTGCACTGAGCGCACCCTCCCTGGGCTAAGCACGGTCGTGACAGACAGAATGCAAAATTTTTGCGTTTTTTATCGTTGGAGGCCTTCTGGACCTCCGATTTCGATTCCGTAAAAACCCAAACTCTCAAAAAAATTACAACCCATGCAATACTCTAATTATCTCAAGTTAATTTACAATTTTTACCAAATTAAATCATCAAATAATTGTTTTAAAATTATGCCTAAAACCTTCAAAATTGCAACAATGGTGAATATAGCTTCAATTATCAAAACAGAAAAATTCATAAATATAAGGCACGCGAAATTCATCATATAATCATCATATAACAACCATCATAACATCACAATTCAAAATTATGAATCAAAACACTCAACCCTAAGGAGGTTAAGGGTCCCTTCATCTACCCTTTATGCTTTAACAACCATTAGAGAAGCATATCTCTCAATTACCTGATTTCCAACATAAGCACTTTTGATTCTTAGAGTTCTTCCTCAACCTCAAGCCCTTGTTCTCCCCTTTTGCCTCTTTTACTCCAACTCTTCAAAAATACATATTAACACTTTTAGGTTCTCCAAATCCCTTATTTTATTTAAAAAACCTAATCCCTTCTAATTAGGCTCTTCCCCCTTTACCCCCAACTTATCCTTATATTCCCTTTATATCCTCCATATTTTTCTTAATTCAAACTCTGCCCTCAATTTCTCTACGCTTCTTATTTTCCTATTATTTTATTAATAAATCTAATATTCCTTATTTTTTCTATCACCCATACTATAAATCTAATAAATCTAATATTCCTTATTTTTCTAATAAATCTAATACCCTTTTTGGTCCACTACCTTTGACTCGGGGTCCATTTTGGCCCTCTTCCTTTTAAAAGCTTCAAGTTGGTCCCTTACGTTATTAAAATGGTCTCACGTTAGTCCTGTCTGTTAGAAACGTTAGTTTTTCATTAAAACTCTTGCTGACGTGGTGTGTTTTAGCTTATGTGTAAAATCAGGAATCGTAACGTGGCACGCTGACTAAGCTCAATGCTGATGTGTTAAAAGCTTTACATTATGTGGCATGATGACTAAGCTATTTTGCATTTAACTTGTCATTACAGCATTTTTCACTAAGTTATTTGTCTTAGTATCTGAAATAGCAAGAACCCTAGCAGAGAACTAACGAAGAGAAGTGGGAACGAAGAGAAGTGGAAGACGAATACGAAGACGAACACGAAGGTTAGTTTCCAATTTCTTACTGTTATCATTGTGTGTAAATGTTTCGTTGTTGGATTTTTGAAATCTTGGGGTTTCTCCCCCTTTTAAAATCTAGAGTTATCTTGTTCTGATTAGGTAGATAGGGTTTTTCCCCCTTTTGGAATTTGCAATGTTGTTGAGTT
Organism: Lathyrus tuberosus; assembly: GCA_022829125.1. Lineage (NCBI taxonomy): Eukaryota > Viridiplantae > Streptophyta > Magnoliopsida > Fabales > Fabaceae > Lathyrus > Lathyrus tuberosus. Next base: position 2,591,355 of record JALAZF010000266.1, on the reverse strand, counting down.
TTTGGGATGTATGGCTTATTTTCGTTTGATGTTGTTATGTTGTATGTTTTGTACTGATTTGGTATGTATGACTTGTTTGCGTTTTAAGGTTCTTGTACTGATTAGGTATCTAGGTTTTTTTTTGGTATGTATGTTCTGTTGTATTTAATGAGTGCATTTTATTGTGTTAGGTAGAAATGGAAGAAATGTTGTGTTTGAAAATTCATCATAGTGGTGAGTTTGTCGACTATGCAAAGATTGATTATGTGGGGGTAAATGTAATGAGTTAGAGATATATGTGGATAGGTGGTCCTATTTTGAATTGGTTGGTGTTTTGAAAGATTTAGGTTACACTGAGGTAGACACTATATATTACAATGATCCCACATATGGTTTGAATGTTCTTAAGGATGATAAGGGTGCGTTAGAGGTAGCTGACCTCTGTAGGGTACATTTGAAAGTTAACATTTACATAGAACATCCATTATCTCAACCTGAATATGTTGAAAATCCTATAGACATGATGGAGGAAGAAGCCATAGATGAAGAGCCATTAAATGTGGTTAATCCAGAGGTAGAATCCATCATGAAGATCTTTATCAAGAAGTAGTAAAGGAAATGAATGTAGGTACTGATGGTGATGGTGTGAACAATGATGGTGTTGAGGGTGAAGGTGTGAATAATAATGGTGTTGAGGGTGAGGGTGTGAACAATAATGGTGTTGAGGGTATGAGTGTAGGTGATGGGGTGAACAATATTGGTGTTGAGGGTATGAGTGTAGGTGAGAGTATGAAGAATAACGGTGTTGAGGGTATGCATGTAGGTGAGAGTGTGAACAATGATGGTGAAGTTTATGATGTTATAGATTTTAATGCTGGTTTGTTGAATGTGGTAACAAGCTCTAATGACAGTGAGGATGATAGTTACTTGTATGATAGTGCATTGGAGGTTACATTTAGTGATTCAAATAATAGTTTGGATTTTTCTGAAGAACACCTATCCAATCTTGTTGAATATGATGGAAACCATGAAGAGACAAGAAAAAAGAAGAAAAAGAAGTGGGAAGGAGACAGTGGAGAGGAGAATGGGAGTTTATATGATAGTGAGGAGTTGGACAGTGGATGTGATAGTGAGGAGAGTGATGAACCAATGAAGAAGAAGTATCCCATTTTTAAGTTATTGAAAGATATGGCTAACTATAAATGGGAGTTGGGTACTTATTTTAACTCAAAAGGTGACTTTAAGGAGGCAATTAGAAGATATGTTGTCCAATCTGGTAGAGGTCTTAATCTTTTGAAAAATGACAAAAAGAGGGTTAAGGTGGTGTGTAAGGAAGGCTGCATGTGGGAGGCATATTGTGGAAAGTTTCCTAATGAAGAGACTTGGCAATTGAGGAAAGTAGTTGATAACGACAATTGCTCAAGGGAATATAATGTAAAGATGATGACTTCAAAATGGCTTAGTAAGAGGTTTCAAAATTCTTTGAAAAATAATCCTAAGTTGAAGCTAAAGGATATAAAGGAAAAGGCTCAAAGGAAATGGAATGTGGGGGTTAATAAGACAAAGACAATTAGGGCCAGATTTGCAGCTAGGGATATGGTTGATGGCTCATTTTTAAGGGATTACACAAGGATATATGATTACTGTCATGAAATCCTAAGGACAAATACTAGTTCAACTGTGAAGTTAAATGTCACACCAGTCCAAGAAAGTGTTGAGGATAGAAGACCTTATTTCAAAAGGTTGTATATTTGTTATGCTGCTTGCAAAAGGAGTTTCAAGTTGTGTAGGCCTATTATTGGTCTTGATGGATGCTTCTTAAAGGGGCTTTGTGGAGTCACCAGTTTCAAGGATATATGTAGTCACCAGCATTTGGTTGATTTTTGCAGGGTCCTCTTCTAGCAATGGATGAATTACTACCCAATATTGAACAAAGATTTTGTGTTAGACACTTATACAATAATTTCAGGAAGAAGTATCCAGGAAAAATGTTGAAGGAGATAATTTGGAGGGCTGTTAGGGCTACTTACCCACGAGCATGGGAAAGGGAGATGAGAGGTATGAGACAGATACATGAAGAGGCATACAAGCACATGATGCAGACTCCACCAATATATTGGAGCAAGTCATATTTTAGGACAACTTCAAAGTGTGATACTGTATTGAATAACATGTCAGAGGCATTCAATAGTGTGATTGTATAGTCAAGATCAAAGCCATTGGTTACCATGCTAGAAGAAGTTAGAGGCTACATAATGGAAAGGTGGGCATCCAACATGTTGAAATTCTCACAATTAAATGATGGGGATGTGTTGCCTAGCATAAGAAGGAAAGTTGAAAAATCAAGCATTTGCACAAATTATTGGATAGTAAGGTACCAAAACTGCCTTAATACTTTATGTGACTGTTTAACTTTAAATTCTCATTTTTATGTGACTGTTTGACTTTAAATTCTCATTTTTATGTGACTTTTTTTACTAATTTGTAGGATGTCATCTGAGTTTATATTTGAGGTAAGACACATTGAGAATCAAGGTGATATTTTTGCTGTCAACTTGAAGGAACATGAGTGTTCATGCAGAAAATGGAAATTGACTGCTCTACCTTGTGTTCATGCTCTGGCTGCAATGAAGAGTAGAAATCTCAATGTTGATGATTACATACCTGACTGTTATAAGAAGGCAAGGTATATTTCTGTTTATGGACCTATAATTTTTCCTGTTAATGGTACAAATTTATGGGTCAGAACAGAGTACCCAAATGTCCAGCCTCTAAAATACAAAAAAAAAATGCCAGGAATACCAAAGAAGAAGAGGAACCATGAGCAGGGTGAACTTGATGGGTCAGATAGAAAAAATGAGAAAAACTGGCATGATAATGAGGTGTACAAGGTGCAGGCAGACTGGACATAATAAATCCACTTGTAAGAGGACTCAGCCTCCAACAACCACACCAACTCAAGGAAGCCAACCAAGGGCAACACCAGCAATAACTCAAGGCACAAGGGCAACACCAACCATAACTCAAGGCACATGGGCAACACCAACCACAACTCAATCAAGGGCAACACCAACCACAACTTAATCAAAGTCAACACCAGCAACACAAACTCAAGGAACTCAAACAAGGTCAACACCAGCAACATGAACCCAAGCAATTCAGCCAAGGGCAACCCTAAGTCAAGGAACTCAGCCTAGGGCAGCACAAGGAAGGCCACAGAAATTGCCTTTTAGGAATCCAAGAAAAACATCTGTTACAATGCCTTCTGTTTCACAGGGACTAACCACCAGACTAAGTGCATCACAAAATGCAGTGGGACCTACAACTAGGAGGACCACTCCTACCAAAATAAACAACACAAAGAAGTCCATTTAGATTTATGTAGTTTCTGTTTTAGGGATATAGCCGGTGTTATGTTGTTTTGAAGTGTCTGTAACAATGCCATTTAATGGTATTTTGAACAAGTGTCTGTAACAATGTTTTTGTTGTTTTGAACAAGGTTTATCTTATGTTCCATCCCACTCTATGGTTATGTTATTTTGAAGTCAGTTTCTGTAACAATGCCATGTTGTGGTATTCTGATGTGTCTGTAACAATGACATGTTGATCAAGTTTTGTGTTGTACCAAAATTATGTTATGTTCTCAAATTTGAACAAGGTTTTTGTTCTCAAAATTCTGTCAATTTGGTACAATATCTAATGCTAATGTTAACTAATGTTAACTTAACTTAACTTAAACACACAACTATCTTTACACAAATTCTGTCAAAGTTATCTAATGTTAACTTAACTTAAACACACAACTATCTTTACACAAATTATGGTCCAAATAACATTTATACAAAAATTCTGTTAAAGTTATGTTAATTTATACAAAAATTATGGTCCAAATATTCTGTCAAGGTTAATTTATGTTAACTTAATCACAGATAGTGGTAAAAGTTATGTTAACATCAATAGTAGAATAACTAATAACAAATATTCTGTCACAAGTTTTACACCAAACCACAATAAAATTTCCTACACCAAACCACAATATTCTGTCAAAGTTATGTTAACACCAATATTAGAACAACTAAGAAAAAATATTCTGTCACAAGTTTTACACCAAACCACAATAACATTTCTTTCTGCAATGCAAGTTTTACACCAGTTTTACACCATACCAAGAACAAACATGTCACAATGACATTTCTTTTACAACATCTTAATTACTAAAACAAACAACACAAAATAACAGAAAATTTTCCAAATCTTCTTCCACTTCATTGTGTTATTCAAAGCTTACTCTAATTCCATATTCTTGAGCCTCAAAACTTCCACATTTTTTTTGGATTATTCCATCTCTTGACTTAGCACTTGTATCTTCCATTGCAGCTTCCTCAAGGTTTCCTTCTTTTCAGCTGTAGAATCTTCATAGAACCATTCAAAAAACCCACATCCAGCATTTCTATGTCCCTTTACAAATTAAGAGCACAAAATGGAATGTGATTAAACACATGATTAAGAACAAAAATTACTTGTATATGTTGGGAAGGAACATTTCCTTAAAATATTGGCAACCCCAAAAAAGCTTTCTGTAATTGTTGGCGGTTCTTGCCTTACGAAGTACAACAAGGTCTCCACACCCACATAAAAGCTTTCCAAAGCTGGTATAAACATGCGAATCACTACGGCTACTTAGAGAAGATGAAGAACTGCGCCCATAATTCATGTTTAGATGGTGAATTAGGTTTCAATTGGGTGCTTTTTTTGGGAATGTTACACTTAGGTCAAAAATTGGGGGTGAACATATAAGCCTTACAGTAAGAAGGAAGAAGAAGGTGTTGATTAGGCAATCCATCCTTCCAACTCAGCTTACATGTCAGCATAACTAACATCGTTTGCCTTTATTTGACGGAAAGGACCATTCTGCTTCTGTTAAACAACGTAAGGGACCAACTTGAAACTTTTAAAAGAAAGGAGACCAAAATGGACCCCGAGTCATAGGTAGAAGACCAAAAAGGGTATTAATCCTTTTATCATTCAGCTCATAATTCTATTTATTTTACTATAAGTCTATTAATTCAATATTTCCTCCAATATTACTATTTTATCTTATGTTAATTAGTTTAATCAAAATATTAACATTTCTAGTTATTCCAGTTAATTCCAACAAGATTCAATTTTTTCCATACTCTACGACTATTCTCTACACCCCACATAGTATATAATCAAACAATGATTTATTTAATTAAACACCTAATAATTAAATAAACATATAAATATATCAATTAAATCACTTAATTAAAATTTGAGTGTTACAACATGTCATAAAAAGCTTTTTAAATTTATTATACCGAATTATTTAAATAAATATGAATATATTGTATTTTGTATTTTAAATTAAAATATAAATTTATTAACCTTTTATGTGATTTAAATTTATTAATTTATATTAATGTTTAGACTAAATTACAATTTCGGTCCCCAATTATAATTCATTCATAATATTGGTCCATCTATTTTAATTTTAAACAATTTTGGTCCCCTTTTCAATTTCTTATAAAAATGTATTAATGTGTATATTTTTTAAATAGGTGGCACATTTTAAATTTTAAATAATGGGGACCTTACCAACTGGATCATCCTATTTTACATGTCTTTTTTTATATTTGTTAATGAAAACAATTCCTAAAAAAAAAAATATAATGAAAATAATTTATTTATAAAAAAGGGCTTAAATGTACTTTTGATCTCCCCTACTTTGATAATTTTTAACTTTTATTCCTCTATTTTAAAAACCAGATTTTTAGTCCTTGAACTTTACATCACTTGAGATTTAATTAACCCCCCTCCAATTTTGCAGACGTGGCAGTGATGATTAAGACAAAAAAATTATTTTTAATGAGTTGGCAATTTTGATTAGGATAATTTATTTATTAATATTTTTTAACTTTTTTTTACTAAATGAATTAATACTTTTAAAGCTTAACGCGTCATTTGGTTCATTAACTTAATTTCAGGTTTCACTTGAGTCCCTTATTTAATAAACATTTGTTTTAAGTCCCTTAAGTGTAATTATGTTAGTCACATTGGTCCTGTCTATTAAATTGTATCAACTTCTGTTAGCTTGTGTATGTGTGGCATTATAGCTAGACATTTATTAGATACAATGGAATTATTTTATTACATATTGATTTAAAATTTTAAAATTAAAAAGAATAGAAGTTGAAACTCAACATTTTATATTTCATTTTCACTCTATTTAATTTTCACTCTCTACTCAAACGAAACCCTAAAAGACGAAACATGAATAGAAGAGACGAAACCTATGTGAAACGAAACCTTCATACGAAGGCGAAGATGAACTTCATTCATCTAACTCATAATACGAAGACAAAGACAAGGACGAACTTCATTCGTCTAACTTATAAGGTACGAATACTCAAAGTTTGTTACTAAAAATGCAAACTTTTTAGGTTTCGCCATCTTCCTTACTGCTATTTCTCATTTAGGTAGCTTATTTAGGTCAAGAAAAGTCGTTTTCAATGTATTGTTCATCATGGGGGTGAGTTTGTTGAGTTTACCAAATTAGGTTATAATGGTTAGAGGAAATTTGGGATGTTGATCTTGATTTTTTAAGTTATTTTGAAGTTTAGAGTGGGTTAAAAGATTTAGGTTATCCAATAGTAGATATCCTTTGGTATTACGAATAAATGAAGTTTAATAACATGGTTTTGTTGAAAGATGACAAGGGAATTTGGAGGCTGAAGACAATTGCAGTATTGACTAGAACAATGCATTTATATGTTGTTCATCATATATTACAACCTGACATTATTGAGGAACCAATACTCTGACTAGAATACAATGTTCTACGACCTAATATTGTTGAGGAAGTCATCACTGACACTGAATTAGGAAAGAATAATGTATAGGGGACCACTATGTTGAAAATGTTGTGGATGAAGGAGTCAATTTGAATGAGGGGACCATAATGTTTGAAAATTTTGTGGATGAATGAGACATTTTGGATAAGGGGATAACTGTGGTGGAAGAGTAAGCCATTGTGGTGGATGAGGGAACCACAGTGGTGGCTGATGTTGTTGAGTCTCTACAAGAGTATGTAAAAGAGGGACTAAACTATACATTGAGGAAGATGAAGGACTAGATAGTGGAAGTGAGGAAAAAGCACTAGATGAGGAGACCATTGTAGTTGATGAAGGACTAAATTGTAACATTGTTGAAGATGATGGACTAGATGGTGATAGTGATGAAAGGGCATTAGATGAGGAGACCAGGGTCGGCCTTGGGCCAAGGAAACCAAGCCCACAACCCAGGGCCTCAAAATTTTTAGGGCCTCAAAAAATTTTGAACTAAAAATAATTAAATAACAAACTATATCATTTACACTACTTATCTATAACTATAGATAAAGGGGATATGAGATTTTGGATTGGCCATTTTTACTTCCAATTATACCCTTTGAAATTTCTTTTTAATATATTAAACTGTTTTACAATAAAAAAACTTCTCCACCTATTTAGCCAAAAAACATTTGTACCACTTCACTTTGAATTTTGAATACAAGTTATAAACACTTTGAATCTTATGAAATGCTTGTTAGAAAATTAATTAAAATCAAATGGACCAAGGCTAGAATCGTGAATGAATCACTTTCCTTATAATATTTCAAGCACTCTCAAATTGTCTTAGAGTTTCTACGCAGGAATACCCAAATTAATTCAGACTATACTCGAGTTTACACAAGATCGATGAAAACTCGAATGTAGGAAAGATGAAATCTAGAATTTTGTGTTAAGAGGATAGGTTTTTCTCATATATATTTTTGAATCTGGAATGTTTAACTTATAGGTCAAAGTGGTGTTGTTTCGTCTACATCAACACTTTTTAAACATTGCACTGTTTCACCTACAACATCACTTTTTACCAAATGTTACACTGTTTCGCCTACAACAACAATTTTCAAAGGTTGCACTGTTTTGCATTCTGCAACACTTCACGAAGTGTTTCCTATTTCCGAATTCAAACCTATTGCAACAATTCACAAGTGTTGTCTATTTCTAAATTTAAACCTACTGCAACACTTCACAAGTGTTCCCTATTTCCGAATTCAAAAATTAATCTTCACTTGAATATTTTCTTGTCATTTTAGAACACACTCAAGATTATTAATTGTTAATAATTGTTATACCCCAAATTTTACCCCTTAGATGTCATAGCATCTTGCATTTGCATTTAAGTTTCAATCATCTATGCAATTTTAACTAACCCATATCTTTGCAGAGTTTGTTTCTTTTGTGAAAATCAGGATTGACACAAGAAAGAGGATAAGAGCAATAAATCAAGTTCTCATGTGTTTCAAGGTCTTCTAAGACTCTTCTTGGCTCCATACATCCATCATCAATGTTCATCAGTTGATTGGAATTAGTGTATGAAGCCACCAGTCCAAGAAAGCCAACTGAGGCTTTAAAGTTTCAACCAGTTGTTCTTAAAGGCTAGTCATAAAGTTCTCCAGTTATGTTCCATGATCTCAAGATATTGAATCAAGAGAAACCATCAGACCAAAAGTTGTGGAATTAGGGTTTTAACCTGAAGAATCACTGAAAAGGTTTGTCATGATCAATCAAGGTTTGATTGGTTCATCAACCAATCAAACTTACCTACATTCAAGAGGTCTTATTCAACAAGAAATCAAGAGCATCTGGCTCTCATCACTAGTACAAAGAGTCACAAGTCCATCTTGCCCTCAGATTAGGGTTTTTGTCAGGAAAGTCAACCTTTGCCTTTGACTTTTGATCAAGGCATATTCCCAAGCTTTGAGCCATGTTTCCATATGTTCATAAATATCCTTGGAGGCCATCCATTAGCATTTCAAGAGATTGAGGAAGCAAGATCATCAGAGATCACCCAGTGGAATTCTTGAGGAAATTAGGGGTTTGACTGAAAAGTCAAACCTCTGACTTTTGATGTTATTGGTCCAAAATGAAGTATTCAAGTCACATCCCATCTTAACATGTTCAATCCTTGACTTAGAGCATGAGAGATCATCATTTTAAGGGTTTCTTACAAGAAGGCCAAGGTTTGGTTTTTGAATTTTTCTAAGTTTGGAAGAATTCACTCCTTGTACAAAATTGGGGAGGTCATAACTTTCAAACCACACATCCAAATTTTGTGACTCAAAGCTCAAATTGAAGCTCTCATCATGAATTTCAAAACATATTAGAGGGTCATTATCCAAATGAGGCTTGGTTTTTAAGTTACAAGGCTTGAAAGTTCAAAACACTTAAAGACTTAATGAAATTTCACTACATTTTGCCTTAAAAACCAACTGACTTCACCTCCATTTTTCACCAAGATCCCTTTTGATCCAGAATTTGGAGTGAACATGAAAGTTTTAGAGGACATTTGGGGCTCTCCAAAAAGTACTAGAACTCCTCAATGCATGGTGTGAGCTGAGAGATTCGAATGGTTGAAGTTTGGTGTCTTTTCTTGAAATGCAAGTTTCACACATGATGCATAATGATGCATTACCACTCCTAATCACCAAAGCATTCATTTTCTGATGTTTAGAAACAAGTTTAACATGGTTTAGGACCTCTGCCACAATTTCCACAAGCTGCACACTTAAAATAACATTGTTTAATCAACTTGATGCAAGTGGACATCTAAAGGAAAGAGAAACTTTTTCACAAGGCATGGCAGTCCTCTTTTCCTTGTAACTTGGACTCTGCTCCAATCCCATCAGTCCAAAAATCAGACCAAAGCCTATGACTAGAGCATTTGAAGACTCTTGGCTCAGCTGCCAGCTCACACGAAGAAACTTGGAGGAAGGGTGTTATTGGCAAAGTGTGCAAGTTCTGACCATACCTCAAGTCCTCCACATTTCCTATAAATAGAGGCTTAACCTCCACTCCAAAATACACCAGAATCACCCCAAGAAAAGGCTGATTGCTCTCTCCATTCTCTCATTCACCAACTCTTGCAAATTTGCAAGAACAATCCAAACACCCTTTCCACTCGTGCATTCACTCTCAAACTCCACAAACCACCTCCAAATACTTCACCAAGAACATCCAAACACCTGAAACCTAACTGTAATACCTCCACCACCACCTGCCATTTTTAAACCTCCATTGGCAAGAGGTATCAGGTTGCACTATCCAAGCATTTTCCAAAGCCTCTAATCATTTGCATTTTCTCTACAAGGATCATCAAAGTCCCAGGAGGCATTTTTCATCATTTACAACTGTTGTAGAATGAGCCTTGGACTTTCTCCAAGAGGTAAGCCTTCAAATCCTTGAAACTCATAAGCATGCTGTGATATTATTTGTTTTTTGATGCTGGCATATGCATATTATTGTGTTTAAGTTATATGAACCATTGCATCCTTGTTATGGCTTTCGTGTTTGAGTTTCTGAGTTTCTGAACTTTGTTGTTGTTGCACTGGTTTTGGCTCTCGTGTGATTTGTGTGCTTAGTCTTAGGGTAAATAAATGGCATATTTAAACTCCTTGATCTTTTCTGATCAGTTTAGGCTTTTGGTTTGTGAAAAAAGATGAAAAATTAGGTTGAAAAGGGCTGGGAAAGAGAAGGGTTTGCTATGGTGTTTTTCTGGGTTTTTCACGATGAATTTGTAGGGTTTGTTCTTAGTGCATGAGGGAGAAAGTGTCGTGGCAGTGTGGGAGTGGCTATGGCATGGTTTTGTCGTGTAGTAACTTACAATTAGTTGACCGGTTGATGACATGTTGTTAGCGTATGTCCATGCTACATTTTATGTGTTTTTTCATCTGGCCATTTTTGACTCATTCTTGGAATATATGGTTGTGTGGGTGGCTTATACAACGGATGTATAGCCACCCAGTGGTATAAGCATTGCGCGTGTAACCAAGGGGTCTGGGTTCGAATCCCCCTCGCCCCAGACTCCCTTTTGGCTTTTTTTTTGTTTTTTGTTTTCACTCTTTTGGACCTGGGCCTTGATTCATTCACAAACGACACCCCCCAATCAAGGGGCCCATGCGCACATGAATACAAACCTAGTTCATGCTGAGTTTTCTAGTACACCCCCTTGTTTTATTCTTTATGATTTTATTTTCTTTTTCTATTTTTTCGAAATCTGTTTTATTAAAAATAGTTCCTGGTAAATAAAAATTCCAAAAAAATTCATGTTAATACTTCAAGGTTTAATTTAATTTTCTGAAATTTTTATTTTCACTTTTATTTAATATTATAAATTATTTCTGATTTTATAAAATTGTAAGTAATTTTGACCTAGTTTTTGAACCTCTTTTGAACAAACCCTTTTCTCTTTATCTTCTTAAGCTAAAATTCCAAAGTGTCTTAGGACATATTAGAGGGATGTTTGAAGGCTGAATTTTTAACCTTGAATGAGGTCTTTTGTTTAGGGTTATGGCTCATTGTTCGACCCTCAATTCTTAGACTTAATTCATTTGTTACTCACCTTGAAGTTTTAATTTTGAGAGGACTATCTTTGTCCAACTTGTATGACACTTCACACACACATTCTAAAATGTTGTAACTTGAAAGTAAGCTTTGGCTTTGGTTGTGTCTTGGTTATTTGACCATTTATTCATGTTAAAGATGTGTATCATTTCATTTACACTTTGTCATACTAGGAGGTAATCCACATGGTTGATTTACCTTGACTTTTGTTGTTGCTTATGTTTCCTTTATGCTATTGTCCTTCTTGGATGTTTATCCACTTGAGTTTTTAAACTCTTATTTCTTATCACTCATACTTCAAATCCCTTTCCAACACTTGTTTTCACAAGAGGTTGTCTTCCCCTCCTTCCAAAGGAAAGACTCTCTATATTGACCTCAAGGTCATAGATAGCTCATTTACCATATTGGCCTCATTAGAGCCATCCTTCATCCTCATTAGGATTAATCCTTGGCTTCATTAGAGCCTCTTCTCCCTTTAACCTCATTAGGTTCCCCTCTTGCGAGCACTATCATCATAGTTGCTTGCTTCCTTCCCTGGCCTCATTAGAGCCACTTACCTCATAATTTAGGATTCACCTAGAGTTCTTCAACTCTATGTGAGCATCATCATTATGATGTTCCTTTCCCCTTGGCCTCATTAGAGCCATTCAAACTTAGGAATAGGCTAGAGTTCTTCAACTCTATGTGATTCTCATCATCATGAGTATTCACTTCCCCTTTACAACTTAGACTTAGAGAGTTCTTTAACTTTATATGAGTATCACACTCATTCCCCTTGGAACTTTGGCCATAGTAAATGGTTCCACACCTTTAGTTAGGTGAACTACGGTTGCTCTAATTCTTTAGTTAGGATACGTAGGCACAAGATGCGATGTCTTGGCGAGCATACTTAGTATATACACCTAGGTCTTTACCTTCACCTTTAGTATCTTGGTTTTCACCATAGATCTTCATCCATACCATTAGGTCTTTACCTTAACCTTAGCAGATTTCCTTAGCAAGCAAACATAACATAACACATTACAAACAAGAGGTTCATGTAGAATACTTCAGATACTTAGGGTGCTAATACCTTCCCTTAGTATAACGAACCCCCGAACCTCCAATCTCTTAGTTGTGTCTTCACATGGCGCAAAAGGGTTTTTCTTTCGATCTTTACCCTTTCCTTTGGATAAATTAAAGCTCGGTGGTGAATTTCAAAGTTTTGTGATTCAAGTTAATTAATAGCTTGACATCCGATTCTCACCGCAACAGAAATGGCGACTTCACTGGGGAACATTATTTAGAGGGTTAAGCCCACCTTGTTTTTATTTGTGTTATATGTTTTGCTTGCTTGATCGTGCATATCTGTATATATCTGTTTGTTGCTTGGTTTCTTCTGTTTGGCAGGGTGCTACTTTTGAGTGGTGAGATAAGTCCTAACCCGGACTTGAGATACACATATGATAGGATTATGGTGTAATCAATAGTCGGCTGTTGGGTGTAGCCCTAACAAGTTTGGCATATGATGACCACACTCAGTTGAGGCCCCTTTGGGATTATTGATGTCTGATGTGAGTAGTCGCATTGATGTCACTCTTTCCGACCTGGGAGTCTGTGAGACTGAGGACCGTAGTTACCCTTACCCCACTTGGCCTTTTTAGGACGTAGTGCGATGGCTATGAGGGAGTAGTCCCAAATAGTTGATACGTGATACTACACCCAGACGAGTTTATCTTAAGAATATTGTTAACCCGCGTGAGTAGTCACGTAGGCCGATAATATCCAAAGGATTTATCTATGACTCTGAGAACTTTTAGAACCCTGTTTTACAGTTGATGAACCCATAGTACACACCTATTGGGATGGGTAGACCATGACTCCACGTATGAGACCCCTAAACCTAGGACTTGTGTGTTGTGGATTGTGTGAACATATGTTTGTGTTTATGCTTGTGTTTTGTGCATTGCATATATCTCATTGCATCCATTTTGGTTTTAAGGAACTCAGTCGTCTTTTCTTTTGTAAATCAGAGGTATCATGGATATTGAGAAATGGAACACTAAGAAGTACAATTTCAAAAAGCCAAAATTGGTAGAGTTGAAGAAGTTAGCAGCCTTGGTATCTTGCCCTGAAAACTTCAGAAAGCGTTATGGAAGATTGATTGGTATTCTCAGAACCAAGATGGAAGATGGTGTTCTTGACACGTTGGTGCAGTTTTATGACCCTATTTACCATTGCTTCACTTTTCCCGACTACCAACTTGTTCCGACATTAGAAGAGTATTCTTATTGGTTTGGTCTACCTGTGAAAGAACAAGAGCCTTTCAGTGGTCAAGAGAAGATTCCTTCACCAAAGGAAATTGTTGATTCTATCCACCTAGAAGTATCAGAGGTCAAGCCTCACCTCACCACCAAGAATGGGATCAAGGGTCTACCTTCCAAGTTCTTGTTTGATAAAGCCTTTTACCTAGCTAAGATGAATAATATGAGGGCCTTTGAAGCAATCTTTGCCTTTCTTGTCTATGGCTTGGTCTTGTTTGCTAATGTCGAGGAATTTATTGATATAAACTCCATTCGGATCTTCTTAAGTGGAAACCATGCACCTACACTGCTTGGTGATACTTATCACTCTATCCATCATAGGACTCTCCAAGGAAAAGGTACCATTTCATGTTGTGCACCTTTGCTCTACAAGTGGTTTGTTACTCATTTTCCTCGAACATCACGCTTCAACAATAATCCAGACAAACTTCGTTGGTCTTAGAGAATCATATCTCTCACCCATACTGATATCTTTTGGTACGATTCAGCTTACGACAAAGGAGTCATCATTGATAGTTGTGGCCCATTCCCCAATGTGCCACTCCTTGGAATCAGAGGCGGGATCAACTACAACCCCATTCTAGCTAGACGTCAGTTTGGATTTCCTATGGAAGAAAAGCCTAAGACTATCCTTTTGTCTGGTTTCTTTTATCTTAATGAGGAAGCCAGTACAGAACCCAAGAATAGTGTTTTGAATGCTTGGGTAAAATTCCAAAAAATAACTAAGGATGACTTGGGAAAGAGAAACTGTGTGGCCTTGGAACCTTTCCTTTGATGGGTTTGATCTAGAGCTCGTGATATTAAGATGCCATATCTCCCCGAGAGACCTACTCAACCTACTGTTGTATCTCCTTCCATCATTCCTATTGAGCGCATGGAAGAGTACCAAGAAACTCTAGCAAGAATGAAACTTGAGAGAGACACGTGGGAAGGAAAATACTACGTCATCTATGCTGAAAACATGGAGATGAAGAAACAGATGAAAGAGAAAGATGATTTGATTGAATTGCTTGAAAGACGTGATTGACATACCAGTGGCGCCAGAGAATTTATTTTTCTCTAGCACGCAACCCACTCCTAGCACTCATGAGTATTCAAGTATTCCACCGACATCTGGCACTTGGAAAGGGATTGTTGACAAGTTGATCTTAGAGAATGACAAGCTGAAGAGACAAAACAGGAGGCGTGAAGTGGACCATCCCTAGATAGGGTTACATTTTAGGCCTAGTTGTTGCTTTTTTATCTCTTTGTATTTTGAGCTTCTTTAGATGTACTTTGAAAGTTGTAACTTCTCTCAATATTTAAAGAAATGAGGCCTATATTTAAAATTGTCTCTTGAATTCCTTAACACCAGTTGCATTCAAATTACACCTTGCATTTTTGTTAAAACTATCAAGGAACTAATTTTGTTTTGCAGATTTTATAGAGATGGATTTTGGAAGAAAAGGAACTTGGTCGTACACCTTCATGGTTCCCGATCTTGAGCAACTGAAAGAGCTGGGAAGATTGATTGAGGATCCAGTGGCTTTTTTATTGAAGTATGGAAGAATCCTCCCGTTGTTGTGGCTCCAAAGGACTGAAGGACTGCTGGAGACTTTGGTTCAGCTTTACCATCCTCTTGATCACTGCTTTGTGTTTCCAAATTATCAACTGACACCAACCTTGGAAGAATACTCCACTTTGATGGGTCTCCCTGTCAATGATTCTCCTCCATTCTTCGGTTTAGAGGACGAGCTCAATGCAAAAGACATTGCTAGAGGAACAAGACTTAGGCTGTCTGACGTTCAAACCCACTTGACCATAAAAGGGGAACTTGTTGGATTACCCGCTCAATTTTTGTTTGAAAAGCCCGTCACTTTGCTGATAGAAGGAATGATGAACTCTTTGACTCCACTTTCCCCTTGCTAGCTTATGGATTGTTTCTGTTTCCCAATGCTAGAGACTTTGTTGATGTTCCAGCTATTCAAATCTTCATGCTCAGGAACCCAGTTCCCATCCTTTTGGCTGATACTTATCATGTCATTCACTCAACGTACATGCAAGATGGAGGACAGATTGTCTGCTGTGTTGCTCTCCTGTATAGGTGGTTTATTTCGCACCTACCCAGGACTGCAACCTTTTGGGATGTGGAGGACGGTACTATGTGGTCCAAAAATCTCATGGAGCTCACTCATGCTGATATCAAATGGTACGACCTAATCTATGGAGGAATTCTCATGATTTATAGCTGTAGGGATTTCCCCAACGTACCTCTTATGGCCAGAAAGGGTTGTATCAACTATAATCCCGTTCTCGCTCGACGACAAGCTTGGTCATCCAATAGAGGAGATACCTAATCTTGATGATCTGCAGATGCTTTTTCTTGAAGAAGGAGAGAATCCTGAGTTCATGCTCAGAGTTGCACGCGCCTAGCGTTGCATAAACATACAGAGGTAGACCGCGATGGGGAATCCTGACTGTACCATTACTATGGCTTGTTTAGAATGGTCTCGTGAGAAGGCTCTTGTGATGAGGATGCCTTATCCACGTCATAAGCCTCCCACAGATGAAGAGATGAAGTTGAAGAAGGCAATAGAAGAGCTGACCATTGATAAGGAAAAAATGCAAGAGCAGATCAGCAAGCTCATAAGGGAGCTCAATGGAGGGGAGGGACCGTCTGCTAGTGGATTTGATTTCTAGTTTCCTTTGATGTTGTATTTCCTTTTTTTTATCTATGTAATGAAACCTTGAGGGTGTATCGCCCATGTTGTAATATTTGCCAAATTTGCTAATGAAAGAGCTTGTTTTGAGAAATATCCTTCTATCTACAAGTGTTTGCAAACTTTTTAGTTCCCTGATAGTTTTATTTGCATTTGCATTTTGCATCATTTCATGTCATAACATGTGCATTTCTTTCCTGTCGTGTCTCATTCCGTGATATTCTCTTCAGAAACCGTCACGCTGAATCTTCGACGCCGATACAATACACAAGCCCAAGCTCGCCAAAGGATGTCTGAACACGATTTTGAAATGGACAGAGTCAACAATGAACTGAATGATCTGCAAGGAAGTATGGGGCAGATTGTGGAAGTTTTACAAGTTATTAGAGCAAAGATGGACACTCAGGCCACCGTGGTCTATGAAATTGTCACTCCAGTCGTGGAGCCTGCTACTAATATCAACACTGATCTCTTACCACCGTTTGGGTTGCCTCCCAGTTTTGTGCCGCCACTAATTCCTACCATAACTCAACAAGTTGTTCCTATGGGTAATGAGAATCCTCAAGTTATCCCAACTTTTGCTCCACCGACGGTGCATACTCAAGTACATCCTGTTTTTCATAACTCAAACCTAGTTTATGACTACCCTGAAATGTCTGATGAAGGGGACGAGCGACATGAAAGATTGAAAGAGAGTGTTGAGACTATCCAGAGAAAAATGAGGGCGATGGAAGGAAGCAATGTCTTTAGTACTGACGCAAGGGATATGTGATTGGTTTCTGGTTTGATAATTCCGTCGAAGTTTAAGATGCCTAATTTTGATCTATACTCAGGTGCGACTTGTCCCATGTCACACTTGATCATGTATTATCGACGAATGGCTGCATATATGGACAAGGACAAGTTGATGATCCATTGTTTCCAGGATAGTTTCAAGGGAGCTTCCGTAAAGTGGTGTTTGACACTGGACCAATCTAGGATCCACCATTTCCATGACTTATCTGATGCTTTTGTAAAGCATTATAAATACAACATGGATCTGGCACCGGATTGAAGACAACTTTTGAGTATGTCACAAAACAATTCTGAATCTTTTAAAGAGTATGCGCAGCAATGGAGGGAGTTGGCCTCATAGGTAGAACCACCTTTGTAGGAAAAAGAATTGGCTGACTGGTTTGTAGATATTGTGAAGCCAGAATTCTATGAAAGAATGATTAGCAGTGTCAACACCGATTTCGCTGATATTGTTGTTGTAGGTGTAAAAGTAGAAGCTGGGTTGAAAAGTCGAAAAATGATCAGTTCTTCAGGCAGTTCAAACAGTACCAACACCAAGAAACCTCCAAACCACTTCCACAAAAAGAAGGAGGGAGAAACCAATGCCATTATGACGGGAAGAAAAAAGAATCCAATGTGGAAACAACCAATGTATCAACACCAATCATTTCCAAATCTAACTCAACAGCCAATTTATCCAATGCAGTTTGCCCCACAACATTATGTGGCAGCTGTAACTCCAACTTTTAATCATCAGATAGCGCAGCAAGCACCGACATATCAACAACAACCTAATTTTCAGTCAGTACCAAATGTTCTGAATTATCAACAACCACAACAGCAGAGGCCACAAGCTTCTTCATCAAATGTTCCCTACAGAAGACAAGGTGTCAAACCTTCATTTCCACCTATTCCTATGACTTACACGAAACTTAACCATATTTGGTTCAACAAGGATTAATTGTCACTAGACCTATAGGCCCACCTTCAGAAAAAGCCTTGCAATTCCATAATCCCAATGTTAACTATGCGTTTCACCAAGGCGCTGCCGGTCATGACCTTAAAGGTTGCCTTGCATTGAAATATGTTGTGAAGGGTTTGATGGAGAAGAAGGTTCTATCCTTCGCTGAAAATCAACCCAATATGAAGAACAACCCATTGCCTACTCATGGGTCTACAAATTCCATCGAAGATGAAAAGGATGAGGTATTGATAACAAATGCATCAGAGATTAAAACTCCTATCAAAATCTTCCATTCCAAACTGTTTGAAGCTGGGTTAGTGAAGGTTAACCATGACAACTGTGAAGAGTGTAATACCAGTATCAAAGGATGTCAGTTAGTGCAGAATGACATTCAGAGTTTAATTGATGAAGGTTTTCTACAAGTTTTTCAGTAAGGTAAAGAAAGAGGAAGTCGTTGTGATAGAGCTTGTCTTCAACTTACCTGAATCAAAAGAAAAGTGCCTATTTTCAATGTGCCAAGGGCTGGTTTTGTGGTCCCTGTCTTTAACAAACCAAAATCGGTTTTTAGTACATCAGAGCCTGTTGTTGCTTCCACCACTAATCAGTCAAAACTGAGAAACGTCAGGCAACCTGTTCCATTCAGATTCAGGAATTCCAAAGATGTGCCATTGAGGTATGAGGATACTATGGTTAATAAGAGATATGAAGAGGTGGTTCCAAGGAAAGAGGTGGGAACCACTGTTGAAGATGTGACAAATATTGTTGGGACTGGGAAAATGACCCGAAGTGGTCGAGTTTATACTCCTTTCTTCCAAATGACTGTGCCTAAAGAGACTGTTACTCCTGTACCTGCTAAGGATAAAGAGAAAGAGGTAGTTACTAGTGAAGAGGATGCTGAATTCTTGAGAATTATTAAGAGAAGTGACTACAGAGTAGTGGACCAGCTTCACCAAACTCCTTAAAAAATCTCCATATTATCTTTGTTGTTGAACTCACCTACTCACAGGGCCGCATTACAAAAAATACTGGCTCAAGCCCACGTTGCCTGAAACATCACCGTCTGTCAATTCAATAGCATCATCGCTAATATCACTGCCCGCAATACTCTCAGCTTCAGCAAAGAAGAATTGCCCAATGGAGGTCGAGAGCACAACCTTGCTTTGCACGTATCGATGAAATGCCAAGAAGATACTTTGGCAAGAGTTCTTGTGGACACAGGTTCCTCTTTGAATGTATTACCAAAAAGACCCTCGAAAAGTAGGCTTATAAGGGAGTTAAAAAAAAGCCTATCTCCCTAATCGTCAAAGCTTTCGATGGCTCAAGAAGGTCTGTAATGAGTGAGATTGAGTTACCAATTCTGATTGGCCCACATGTTTTCAATATTGTCTTTCAAGTGTTGGATATTAATCACGCGTACAGTTGCCTATTGGGAAGACCTTTGATTCATGGAGCCGGTGTCGTGACTTCAACCTTGCATCAAAAGATGAAATTTGTGGTTGGTGAAAAGCTAGTGATAATACACGGTGAAGAAGATCTGATGGTCAGCAACCTGTCTTCCTTCCGTTATATTGAGGCTGATGAAGATGCTCTAGAAACTTCTTTCCAAGCTCTTGAGATAGCCAATGTTGTTATGCTAGACATTGAAGAGCCGGCGGTCCCGAGTGTTCCATCTTTTGCTTCTTTTAAGAGTATGCAATCTGCCCTAAAAGAAGGTGTCCCTGAAGGTTCGGGAAAGCTTATTGAAGTTCAAGAGAGGAAGAAATACCAAGGGTTGGGTTACAAACTGACTCATGGCCAAGCAGCTGCTTCAACAACACGACCAAGGACTATCCAGGAAATGTTTGTCAGCAAAGGACATCAAGTCAATGCTATAATAGGAGTTGAAGAAGACGAAGACATCAGCCATCTGGTTTTTCAGTGTGACGCCACACTAGACAATTGGGAAGCTATTGAGATCCCTGTATTGCTCCCTGAGCCAGTGTAATATGTTTGTTTTTATTGTTTGTTTTCAAATCCATAGTCGTGCCCAAGGCTATTGGACTTTTTTTATGGGCCACCGCTTTCAAATTTTATTAATCAATGAAGATGTTGTTTTGTTAAATTCTCTTGTATTATTTGCTGTTTTTGCTCTTAAGGAAAAATGGTAATCTTTTCAAAACTACCAAAAACATTTTCCGTTTGCATTCAATTTTGTGCATTTTAATAAGATAAGTCTCTCCATCATGCATAATCATCCACGAACCTGTTGTATTCAATGACCCTACTTTCACTATTGACTTTGATTCACCCATCTATCAAGCTGAGGATGAGGAAGAAGAAGATTATGAGGTCCCGGATGAGTTGGCAAAAATGTGTGAGTACGAGTACACGGCTCTTCAGCCGCATGAGGAAGAAATTGACACCATCAATCTTGGTACTGATGAAGACAAGAAGGAAGTCAAGATTGGGGCAATGTTCGGGGCAGAAGTCAGACAACGGTTAGTTAAGCTTCTTGAGGAATATGTGGATGTGTTTGCATGGTCTTATCAGGACTTGCCTGGTTTGGACACAGATATTGTAGTTCATAAACAACCGCTCAAGCCTAAATGCCTGCTAGTGAAACAGAAACTCAGAACAAGTAGACCTGACATGGCTCTCAAGATCAGAGATGAGGTCAAGCGACAACTTGATGCATAATTTTTGGCAGTCTCCAAGTACCCTGAGTGGGTGGCCAACATTGTACCTGTGATGAAAAAGAATGGTAAGGTGCGAATGTGTGTGGATTATAGGGATCTCAACAAAGTCAGTCCAAAAGACGATTTCCCTCTGCGGCATATCGACACTCTTGTGGATAACACATCCAGTTTTGCAGTTTTTTCCTTTATGGACGGTTTCTCCGGTTACAACCAGATCAAAATGAACCCTGCTGACATGGACAAGACTGCGTTCATTACTCCTTAGGGGACTTATTGCTACAAGGTCATGCCCTTCGGTTTGAAAAACGCAGGGGCAACCTATCAGATAGCTATGGTGACCTTATTCCATGACATGATACATAAGGAAATTTAGGTATATGTTGATGATATGATTGCTAAATCCCAGAGTGAGGAGGACCATTTGGATCACCTTCTGAAACTATTCAAAAGACTCCGGAAATATCAATTGAGGTTGAATCCTGCTAAGTGTACCTTCGGTGTCAGATCAGGAAAATTACTCGGTTTTATTGTTAGTCAACGAGGAATTGAGGTAGACCCTGACAAAGTGCGGGCTATTCAAGAGATGCCAGCTCCGGAGACCGAGACTCAAGTAAGAGGTTTTCTTGGATATTTGAATTATATCTCCAGGTTTATCTCCAACATGGCCCCTACTTGTGAACCAATCTTCAAACTGCTTCGCAAAGACCAGACTGTAGAGTGGAATTCTGACTGTCTGCAGGCCTTTGATAAACTAAAAAATTACTTGCAAAAACCACCAATCTTGATCCCACCCGTTCCTAGAAGACCTCTCTTCATGTACATGACTGTATTAGAGGGATAAATGGGTTGTGTTTTGGGCCAACATAATGAATCTGGGCGCAAAGAGCATGCCATCTATTACATGAGCAAAAAGTTTACTGATTGCGAAAGCCGTTACTCACTGCTAGAAAAAACCTGTTGTGCTCTAGCATGGGCCGCCAGACGTTTGAGGCAGTATTTGATATGTCATACTACTTTGTTGATCTCAAAAATGGATCCAATAAAGTACATCTTTGAAAAGCCTGCTCAAACAGGAAGACTTGCCTGTTGGTACATGCTCTTGTCAGAGTATGATATTCAGTATGTCACCCAGAAGTCCATCAAGGGCAGTGTCCTAGTAGATTATCTCGCAGAGCAACCTGTTGAAGACTATGAGCCTCTCAAGTTTGATTTCCCAGATGAAGACATTATGGTCGTGAAAGATTGTGAAGAGTCAGGCCCTGATGAAGGTCCTGAACCTGGTTCTCGTTGGAAAATGATGTTTGATGGTTCTTCGAACTATAGTGGGGATGATGTAGGTGTTGTGTTGATAAACCTTGATGGTGGTTATACCCAGTTTACGACCAGACTTTGTTTTGAATGCACAAACAACATTGCTGAATATGAAGCATGTATCCTTGGGTTGGAAGCAACTATTGATCTCAGAATTAAGATTTTGGAAGTTAGTGGAGATTCTGCTTTGGTTATCTACCAAGTCAAAGGCGTATGGGAAACTAGAGACGAGAAGTTGATCCCATACCGTGCTTATATTATGGAGATGATCCAATATTTTGATAAGATCACTTTCCGTCATGTTCCACGATCAGAGAACCACATAGTTGATGCTCTAGCCATGTTAGCTTTGATGTGGAAGGTTAATTTTGTTAATGAAGCGCCACTCATCAGTATCGATTGCAAGACTGCACCAGCCTATTGCCAGCTTATTAAGGAAGAGGTAGATGGGAAACCGTGGTTTCACGACATCATAAACTATCTGAAAAATTAAGAGTATCCTGCCAATGCTTCAGCTCTTGATAAGAAAACTTAGAGAAGGTTATCATCCAAGTTTTTCCGCAGCAATGATATACTCTACAAAAGGAATCACGACATGGTTTTGCTAATATGTGTTGATAAATGAGAAGCACACCTGTTGATTCACGGTATTCACGGAGGAGCCTTTGGTACTCATGCCAATGGGCACACCATGGTTAAGAAGATCTTAAGGGCTGGGTATTATTGGTTTACTGTGGAGGCTGACTGCATCCAGTGCGCCAGGAAATGTCACAAATGCCAGATCTATGCTGACAAGGTGCATGTACCTCCAACATTATTGAATGTTTTGTCGTTGCCTTGGCCTTTCTCTATGTGGGGCATTGATATGATTGAGGCTATTGAGCCAAAAGCTTCCAACGGTCATCGTTTCATCTTAGTGGCCATTGACTATTTCACGAAATGGGTTGAAGTTACTTCCTACACCAACGTGACCAAACAAGTGGTTGCTCATTTCATCAAGAATCAAATCGTTTGTCGTTATGGGATTCCAAACAAGATCATAACGGACAATGGGACCAATCTGAACAACAAAACAATGAAGGAGTTGTGTGACAATTTCAAGATTGAACATCATAATTCCTTACCTTACCGCCCGAAGATGAATGGAGCTGTCGAAGATGCCAACAAAAACATCAAAAAGATCTTGCAGAAAATGGTCATAACTTATAAAGATTGGCATGAGATGTTACCATTTGCTTTGCATGGATACAGAACTTCGGTTCGAACTTTGACAAGGGCAACTCCCTTTTCTCTGGTGTATGGGGTGGATGTTGTTCTCCCCATTGAAGTAGAGATACCATCTTTAAGAATTCTAATGGAAACCAAGCTTGATGAAGCAGAGTGGGTCCAAGAAAGATATGATCAGCTGAACCTCATTGATGAGAAGCGATTGACTGCCATGTGTCATGGTCATTTGTATCAGAGAAGGATGAAGAGAGCTTTTGATAAAAAGGTCCGTATTCGTGAATTTCGTGAAGGAGAACTTGTACTCAGAAAGATCTTGCCATCTCAGAGGGATGTACGCGGAAAATGGGCACCCAATTATGAAGGCTAATTTTTCGTAAAAACAGTGTTCTCAGGAGGTTCCTTAATTCTTGCAACAATGGATGGTGAACAACTCTCACACCCTGTGAATGCTGACTCAGTAAGAAAATATTACGCCTAAAAACCAAATAAGTCGAAAACCAGAAATGACGACTTAGGGAAAAAGGGTATCCCGGTGGGTCATAACCTATGAAGGAGACTCAGGTAAAAGTTAGGGATTAAATAAAAAGAAAAGAGCTCGCTAGGTTGAAAACCCGAAAGGGCGGCCTAGGCAAAAAGGAGCGTCCTGGTGAACTGAAAACCCAAGAGGGCAGTCCAGGCAAAAGTTAGGAACAAAAGGTGTTTCGCTGAGTCAGAAAGGGTTGTCACCCGTACCAGGGAATTCAAGACGAAGTTCAAGCTTCCTCGCTCTTGTCAGCAGCAAGATTTTGAAGGATTCTTAGTCATTAGGGATAGTAATGGTCATTGAATACGATGTAACCTTTTTCCTATTGCCATTTTTCCAAATTGTAATGTTCCATGTACTTTGCCATTGGCGGGTTGTCATTCTAATGAAATCATATTTTGGACCGTTCTTTGTTTGATATTCATCATGTCTCTAATTTTTCTTTGTTATGCAAAACTTCACTTATTTTTTAATGATAATTTTGAAAGCGGAATATTTTGAAATAAAAAATCTTTTGAGAAAGCACAATGAAAACATAATCTCTTGTGACTCTTGGGAGGATTTAGTGAAATCACACGCCCTTCCCCAGTGAACCTCGTTGTGAAGAAAGAACTATTAAACCATCTGGCGTATGTTTCCCCAGCAATACAAATTCAAATTGACAATGTTTCCTGGATCGGACACTTCGGTAATGACTGACTACCGCGATACAAAGGATTTCTCCCCTGTATCTTCCACAGATGTTTTGTTGAAAGTGGAAAATATTTACCTTCTCCAAATAAAGAAGATTGTTCCTTTTTCAATCCCTAGAGTGGTTGTTCTCTTCAGATTCAGTGTGACTCCTGGCAGTGGATACGTTATCCATCCACCCCCTTTTCCCCAGTCTGTCGCCTCTCATCAGAGTCATATCTTGCATGTCATTGAGCATTCGCATCATACCATACCATCGTGCATTCTTGCATTTGGAATGTCTTATCGTGGGTCTTTACCTTCTTTACCTTTAACTTGCCATAAGTTAAGGATCCTTTTGAGTTCGTGGGTCGTCATCTGTGTCCTGTTTGCGTCTGGTTTTCACCTGCATGCGTCAAATTTGATTGCTATCCATATTCCCCAGGAAGTCTAGTCATCATTATGCAACCTCGGTAATGCCTTATCTAAAATCTAACCTCTGGTTACAAGCCAGTCATTATTGGTATTTGTTAAAAGTCCAGTGTCCACTGGCATGCTTTGTAGCCAGTCATTATTGGTATTTGTTAAAAGTCCAGTATTTACTAGCATTGTTCTAATATCGATCATCATCGATATCGTTAAAGTCCAGTGATTACTGGCATATTTTAAATCCAATCAGCCTCAGTATTATAAATTCCAGTGATTATTGGTATTGCCTGAGGGTTCGATTGTTTTCAGGTTGTCAAAGTCCAGTGTTTACTAGCATGGTTTAAAAACTTGATTTTCTTTGGTATTGTAAGTCCGGTATTCACTGGCATTACCTCAGAAGTGATCAGTATTGATATCTCAAAGTCCAGTATTTACTGGCATGTTTTATATTAATCATCATCGGTATCGTGAAATCCAATCTTCATTGGTCAGTCTTAACTGTATGTCTTTAAAGCCAATCTTTATTGGTCAGTCTTAACTGTGTATCACAAAGTCTAGTATTTACTAGCATGTTTTATATCGGTCATCATCAGTATCGTGAAGCCCAGTGTTCACTGGCATGTTATTCCCAAGCCCAATCATTATTGGCACCTTAATTTTATCCCCCAACAGAGGTTTTTGGTCATCACCAATATCCCTGTAAAAGTCCAGTGTTTACTTGCATTTTGTTGAAAGTCTGATCATCATCAGCATCCTAAATACAATGATTACTGGCATATTTTCTAAAGTCCAATCATTATTGGCATCTTGAAATTGGTCATTACCAACATCCTTTGAAAGTTCTTGTGATTATCCTCATTTGGCGTACACAGAGTTTGTGTTTGTCTCTGTCTTTTCTGGTTTTTTTTCTTGAAGATCCCGTTTGAACTCTTCAGCATAAGGAATCCCCAGAAAATCGTTTGTTGGATGTCTGTCCTTTTGTTCAAATTGATCCCCAGTGGAGATCATGTCTTCTTTCTGGTTTCATCCCCAGTAAAGAGCTTGCCTCCCTTTTTTGTTATCCCCGATGTCGTCCGATCATATCTGAACCTGTCGTCCATCTCCCTGGATCTTTCCCCAGCGGAGAACACCTCTTTGACTGCCATCTCCTATGAAGATCTGTGGGTTCCCAACATTTTATCTCCTTATCCCCAGTGTCTTCTTAGTCACTCCTCAATAGGTCTCTTCTGTTGGCTGTTAACTTACATCCCTAGTGAACCTTGCTTGTGGATACTAGACCTTATTTCCTCCCTAGTGAGGCTCGCCTGTGGGTGTTTACTCCTTGTCTTTGGTGTTTTGTTTCGTCTGTATTTTGCACCATTTGTGGCATTATATCATCATACTAAAAGTTCATAGCATGTCAGCATTTGCATGTCTGTTGCCTGTCCTTAGCATATGCATTCCATCTAAGGGCAAAATTTCCGGTTTGCTATATTTAAATACCTTTCACCTTGATTTCCCAAGGATTATCATCTCTCGCACCATCTGATAGATTTATTCAAATAGGGGCAACTGTTATACCCCAAATTTTACCCCTTAGATGTCATAGCATCTTGCATTTGCATTTAGGTTTCAATCATCTATGCATTGTTAACTAACCCATATCTTTGCAGAGTTTGTTTATTTTGTGAAAATCAGGATTGACACAAGAAAGAGGATAAGAGCAATAAACCAAGTTCTCATGTGTTTCAAGGTCTTCTAAGACTCTTCTTGGCTCCATACATCCGTCATCGGTGTTCATCAGTTGATTGGAATTAGTGTATGAAGCCATATGTCCAAGAAAGACAACTGAGGCTTTAAAGTTTCAACCAGTTGTTCTTAAAGGCTAGTCATAAAGTTCTCTAGTCATGTGCCATGATCTCAAGATATTGAATCAAGAGAAACCATCAGACCAAAAGTTGTGGAATTAGGGTTTTAACCTGAAGAATCACTGAAAAGGTTTGTCATGATCAGTCAAGGTTTGATTGGTTCTTCAACCAATCAAACTTACCTACATTCAAGAGGTATTATTCAACATGAAATCAAGAGCATCTGGCTCTCATCACTAGTACAAAGAGTCACAAGTCCATCTTGCCCTCAGATTAGGGTTTTTGTCAGGAAAGTCAACCTTTGCCTTTGACTTTTGATCAAGGCATGTTCCCAAGCTTTGAGCCATGTTTCCATATGTTCATAAACATCCTTGGAGGCCATCCATTAGCATTTCAAGAGATTGAGGAAGCAAGATCATCAGAGATCACCCAGTGGAATTTCTGAGGAAATTAGGGTTTTGACTGAAAAGTCAAACCTCTGAATTTTAATGTTATTGGTCCAAAATGAAGTATTCAAGTCACATCCCATCTTAACATGTTCAATCCTTGACTTAGAGCATGAGAGATCACCATTTGAAGGGTTTCTTGCAAGAATGGCAAGGTTTGGTTTTTGAATTTTTCTAAGTATGGAAGAATTCACTCCTTGTACAAAATTGGGGAGGTCATAACTTCCAAACCACACATCCAAATTTTGTGACTCAAAGCTCAAACTGAAGCTCTCATCAAGAACTTCAAAACATATTAGAGGGTCCTTATCCAAATGAGGCTTGATTTTTAAGTTACAAGGCTTGAAAGTTCAAAACACTTAAAGACTTAGTGAAATTTCACTACATTTTGCCTTAAAAACCAGCTGACTTCACCTCCATTTTTCACCAAGATCCCTTTTGATCCAGAATTTGGAGTGAACATGAAAGTGTTAGAGGACATTTGGGGCTTTCCAAAAAGTACTAGAACTCCTCAATCCATGGTGTGAGCTGAGAGATTCGAATGGTTGAAGTTTGGTGTCTTTTCTTGAAATGCAAGTTTCACACATGATGCATAATGATGCATTACCACTCCTAATCACCAAAGCATTCATTTTCTGATGTTTAGAAACAAGTTTAACATGGTTTAGGACCCCTGCCACGATTTCCACAAGCTGCACACTTAAAATAACATTGTTTAATCAACTTGATGCAAGTGGACATCTGAAGGAAAGAGAAACTTTTTCACAAGGCATGGCAGTCCTCTTTTGCTTGTAACTTGGACTCTGCTCCAATCCTATCAGTCCACAAATCAGACCAAAGCCTATGACTAGAGCATTTGAAGACTCTTGGCTCAGATGCCAGCTCACGCGAAGAAACTTGGAGGAAGGGTGTTTTTGGCAAAGTGTGTAAATTCTGACCATACCTCAAGTCCTCCACATTTCCTATAAATAGAGGCTTAACCTCCACTCCAAAATACACCAGAATCACCCCAAGAAAAGGTTGATTGCTCTCTCCATTCTCTCATTCACCAACTCTTGTAAATTTGCAAGAACAATCCAAACACCCTTTCCACTCGTGCATTCACTCTCAAACTCCACATACCACCTCCAAATACTTCACCAAGAACATCCAAACACCCGAAACCTAACTGTAATACCTCCACCACCACCTACCACTTTTAAACCTCCATTGGCAAGAGTTATCGGGTTGCACTATCCAAGCATTTTCCAAAGCCTCTAATCATCTACATTTTCTCTACAAGGATCATCAAAGTCCCAGGAGGCATTTTTCATCACTTACAAGTGTTGTAGAAGAAGCCTTGGACTTTCTCCAAGAGGCAAGCCTTCAAAGCCTTGAAACTCATAAGCATGCTGTGATATTATTTGTTCTTTGATGTTGGCATATGCATATTATTGTGTTTAAGTTATATGAACCATATCATCCTTGTTATGGCTTGTGTGTTTGAGTTTCTGAGTTTATGAACTTTGTTGTTGTTGCACTGGTTTTGGCTCTCGTGTGATTTGTGTACTTAGTCTTAGGGCAAACAAATGGCATATTTAAACTCCTTGATCTTTTCTGATCAGTTTAGGTTTTTGGTTTGTGAAAAAAGATGAAAAAATGAGGTTGAAAAGGGCTAGGAAAGATAAGGGTTTGCTATGGTGTTTTTCTGGGTATTTCACGATGAATTTGTAGGGTTTGTTCATGGTGCATGAGGGAGAAAGTGTCGTGGCAGTGTGGGAGTGGCTATGGCATGGTTTTTTCGTGTAGTAACTTATAATTAGTTGACCGGTTGATGACATGTTGTTAGCGTATGTCCATGCTACATTTTATGTGTTTTTTCATCTGGCCATTTTTTATTCATTCTTGGAATATATGGTTGTGTGGGTGGCTTATACAACGAATGTATAGCCACCTCAGTGGTATGAGCATTGCGCGTGTAACCAAGGGGTCTAGGGTTCGAATCCCCCTCACCCCAGACTCCCTTTTGGCTTTTTTTTGTTTTCTGTTTTCACTCTTTTGGACTTGGGCCTTGATTCATTCACTAACGACACCCCCCAATCAAGTGTCCCATGCGCACAGCAATACAAACCTAGTTCATGCTGAGTTTTCTAGTACACCCCCTGTTTTATTCTTTTTAATTTTATTTTCTTTTTTTATTTTTTCGAAATCTGTTTTATTAAAAATAGTTCCTGGTAAATAAAAATTCCAAAAAAATTCAGGTTAATACTTCAAGGTTTAATTTAATTTTCTGAAATTTTTATTTTCACTTTTATTTAATATTAATAATTATTTCTGATTTTATAAAATTGTAAGTAATTTTGACCTAGGTTTTGAACCTCTTTTAAACAAACCCTTTTCTCTTTATCTTCTTGAGCTAAAATTCCAAAGTGTCTTAGGACATATTAGAGGGATGTTTAAAGGCTGACTTTTTAACCTTGAATGAGGTCTTTTGTTTAGAGTTATGGCTCATTGTTCGACCCTCGATTCTTAGACTTAATGCCTTCGTTACTCACCTTGAAGTTTTAATTTTGAGAGGAATATCTTTGCCCAACTTATATGACACTTCACACACACATTCTTAAATTTTGTAACTTGAAAGTAAGCTTTGGCTTTGGTTGTGTCTTGGTTATTTGACCATTTATTCATGTTAAAGATGTGCATCATTTCATTTACACTTTGTCATACTAGGAGGTAATCCACATGGTTGATTTACCTTGACTTTTGTTGTTGCTTATGCTTGCTTTATGCTATTGTCCTTCTTAGATGTTTATCCACTTGAGTTTTTAAACTCTTATTTCTTATCACTCATACTTCAAATCCCTTTCCAACACTTGTTTTCACAAGAGGTTGTCTTCCCCTCCTTCCAAAGGAAAGACTCTCTATATTGACCTCAAGGTCATAGATAGCTCATTTACCATCTTGGCCTCATTAGATCCATCCTTCATCCTCATTAGGATCAATCCTTGGCCTCATTAGAGCCTCTTTTCCCTTTAACCTCATTAGGTTCCCCTCTTGTGAACACTATAATCATAGTTGCTTGCTTCCCTCCTTGGCCTCGTTAGAGCCACTTACCTCATGACTTAGGATTCACCTAGAGTTCTTCAACTCTATGTGAGCATCATCATTATGATGTTCCTTTCCCCTTGGCCTTATTAGAGCCATTCAAACTTAGGAATAGGCTAGAGTTCTTCAACTCTGTGTGATTCTCATCATCATGAGTATTCACTTCCCCTTTACAACTTAGACTTAGAGAGTTCTTTAACTCTATATGAGTATCACACTCATTCCCCTTGGAACTTTGGCCACAGTCAATGGTTCCTCACCTTTAGTTAGGTGAACTACGGTTGCTCTGATTCTTTAGTCAGGACACGTAGGCACAAGATGTGATGTCTTGGCGAGCATACTTAGTATATACACCTAGGTCTTTACCTTCACCTTTAGTATCTTGGTTTTCACCATAGATCTTAATCCATACCATTAGGTCTTTACCTTAACCTTAGCAGATTTCCTTAGCAAGCAAACATAACATAACACAATACAAACAAGAGGTTCCTGTAGAATACTACAGATACTTAGGGTGTTAATACATTCCCTTAGTATAACGAACCCCCGATCTCTTAGTCGTGTCTTCACATGGCGCAAAAGGGTTTTTCTTTCGATCTTTACCCTTTCCTTTGGATAAATTAAAGCTCGGTGGTTAATTTCAAAGTTTTGTGATTCAAGTTCATTAATAGCTTGACATCCGATTCTCACCGCAACAATAATTTACAACAATCCCCCACTTGTTCTAATAATGACAAGACCAATTCCAAAAAAACAAAAGAGGAAAAAATGTTAATACAATTACGTATCTTTCAATTTGAACTTAACCTTAGCAAGGATAACGCAAAGTTTCATTGAAACGTTAGATAGTTGTGGTTTAAACCGTTATCCCTTGTGATTATACCAGTGTTACCTTACACATATTCTTTAATGGTTCTTAGCCTACATCTCTCGCCTAGCACTATTTATGTCCATGTGTTTTTCCTGTTTTCGTGAATTTTTCATGATAGAAACTCCAACTCTCACTTTGAGACGTCACCGTCTCGAAATTCATATAGGTGAAGTTCATTTTGTATCTATTTCTTGAGATACATATCCTCGATATAGAACTTCATTAAGAGTTTGAAAAAACTCAACCCTCAATATGTAATAGTCAGCATTGTCACAGAATGTTGCACAAACATCCAAATCAACGACTTGTTATTACCCATTGAATCTTAGGTTAAGATTTGTTAACTTCATATTGGGTTGCTACCGTTGTCGGAACCCTTATTCAAGGAGTTTCAATCTCATACCTCTCTAGGTAATCTTTACTAAATATTTGGCCAGTGGTTTAGTAAATGGATCAAGAAAACTATAACTCGATCGTATATATGTGAATGAAATGATTACGTCTTTAATCATTTTTTTCACGAAAGAATATCTAATTCCTACTTGCCTAGACTTTCTGTCATACACTTTTTGAATGTTCTAGGTAAAGTGGCTTGACTACCGCAATGAATCAACACCTTTAAAACATTGTCTTTATCCAATGAAATTTCCAACAGAAGATCCCTCAACCATTCATCTTATTTACCAGCTAAAGTAAGATCCTCGAACCCTGATTTTATGGTTGAAAGAGTGATCCACATTTGTTTCTTGCTCTTTCAAGAAATTGCACTCCCAGCTAGTGTAAATATCCGTTTAAATGCATATTTGTAATATTCAACACTTGATATCCAACTCGCATTTGGTATATCCTTCTAATATGGTAGGAAATCTACCATAATGGTTACCAAGATTTTTGGTTTTCATAAGATATCCGAAAATCATAATGATGGCCTTCTAGTGCTCACCATTTGGATTGATAGTAAAATCTACTCATTTTACTAATTGCAAATGTTATGTTGGATTTAGTAGATTGCACGCACTTGCATATTCCAATTGAGCCACAACTCTTCCATCATTCTTTTGAAGTTTGACACTAGAATCAAATGGAGTACTCAATTTCTTGAAATATAAGTGTTTGAACTTGTCAAGTACTTTTTAATATAATGTGTTTGAATAAGTTCATAACCCCCACTATTTTGTTTTACTTTGATCCCAAAAAATGTGTCAACTAGTCCAAGATCATTCATCTTGAACGTGGAATTTAGAAATCTCTTTGCTTTTAAAATTCCATTAATCTCATTGCTAACGATCAATCATATAATCAACATGGAGACAAATTAATATCATAATATTCTTACACAACTTTGTATATAAACACTTGTAACAAGAATTAGACGAAGAAGGTTTTTAGATAATCGTGCATGATAATGCAAGAAGGATTTTAGATGAAGTGAGAGATGAAATTATGAGCATTTTAAAGTAGTATAGTATAAATTGCAATGAACACCTTATTTGTGTTCACTTGTCTCAAATCTTCACTTGAATTTATATGCTAAACCTTCTTGATAAACTTCATAATTGATGTGCATGACACTTTTGAACATTTTCTTCTTTGATAATCTTTGTCTTCATCAAAATTAAACTAGATATAAGATGTATTCCTCATAATATCAACTTTTTTATGATGACAAAATCTTGGAATTCATGTTTTGATAATGAGTGAAAAGTCTCCCCTAAGTTATGTGTCTCCCCTTAATTAGTGAATCTTATAAAGACAAAGTCAAACTTTTTATGTCATTATTTCGGTGCTTGTTTTAATCCATACAAGGATTTGTCTAAGGGTGTGCAAAATATCTGGTTATGTGATCCAAATCCATAACCAAATCCAAATTTATTTAAAATATCTCGATATAATTAAATGGTTATTGACCAGTTTAATTATGAATGGTTGGTTATTAAACCATATTTTATTTTTGGATTCGATTATAATCCGGTTATTATCCAAATCCAAATGATTCAATTTAATTTTTTTTATTTTCAAATAAAAACTTAAATTTTTTAGGAAAAAAATAATTTTTTTTTGAAAAAAAATATTTTTTTACGAAAAAAATTAATTTTTTTTGTTAAAAAGTTAATTCTTTTTTGAAAAAAAAAATGTTTCTGGAA
This sequence comes from Lathyrus tuberosus, assembly GCA_022829125.1. Classification (NCBI taxonomy): domain Eukaryota; kingdom Viridiplantae; phylum Streptophyta; class Magnoliopsida; order Fabales; family Fabaceae; genus Lathyrus; species Lathyrus tuberosus. The sequence continues at coordinate 2,557,945 of JALAZF010000266.1, read as the reverse complement.
ACAAATCTCCTGATAAATAATCAGAAGTATAATATTATTAAGATAAGTGGTTTCTTAGAGTGTATTCACGTTTTTCCCTCCTAAATATATAACGATTTTAAGTGGTATTGGAAAAATTGCACACTATGGGAATACACACCAAGAAAAATAAGATTCTAAATTTGATCTAAAATAGTTAGTGTTGTCAATTGCGAATCACTGAATATTGTTGTTTGTTCAGTTTTGCTACACAAAAATGTTATAGCCCCGCTTTAGCTACTAGTTGACAACATTTTGTACTAGTATATCGCAAATAATATCGATTTGTTCAAATTCTTCTACGCGGCAGTGCTACAACGCTACTATAAGCATTATTTAACAATATTGAAAATGCTTCAAAATCACCCCAAGACACATACCACCATGCAAACCTAAGTTCAAAATCAATCAAGAGTTACAAGAAATGGTAAATACTCACTCTTTCACAAACACCATTCTAATCAGTTGAGTCACTTCCTCTTGTCAGGCCAAATAAATTTTAGTGTCAAATATGAACAAAAAAATTGGAAAAAAAATTACAATATTTGAAAAAATTAATTTTTTCAAATAAAAAATTAATTTTTTTGAAAAAAAATCAATTTTTTTAAAATTTTTTGGAAAAAAATTATTATTATCTTTTAAAAGAAAATAATTTTTTTGAAAAAAATAATAACCGGTTTAAAACCGGTTATATAACCATAACCAAATTTATAACCAGTTTTGATTGAAATGTGGTTATGGTTATGAATCCAAACCATTTAACTGATTTAAAAAGGGTTATGGTTTGATTTTTAAAAATAATCAACCATGCACACGCTTAGATTTGTCAAACTTGCACACCTTTTGTTCATTTACACATAACCTTCTAGCAGCTCCATGTAAATCTCCACATTGAGATATTTATTTAGGAATGTTATTTTGACATCCATTGCAGGAACTATAAGGTTATGCAAATAAGCTAATGCAAACGATGCTCTAATTTTCGTTGTGTTTACTACTAGTGCATGTGTCAAATGATAAACACCTTTTTGTTTGAAACATCCTTGGTCATTAATCTAGACTTGTAGGTGTTTAGTGTACCATCACACTATGATACTACCTTCTAAACAAGAGGAGACCCTTGAAGCTATTGCTTCCTTATAAATCATAGGATCATCTTCTACTTGAAGAATAATAGGAATCTGTGAGATATTGGATCGAACTCTAGTTTTAGCATGTCGTCGAAGTCCGCTCACATGCTGTTGTCGAAGACCTACATGATGTAGTTGAATTGTGTTCTAGAATGTAGGAGATCGAATTGGGCCTTGTGTTATGGATCCAATTGTTTAAGTTAGCTTGTACCCTAAGTTAGCTTGTAATGGTAATTGTTAAAAAGCCTATTAGTTTAGTATGTTAGGTTTATTATAAATAGCACACTAGTCTCTCTTCCTAAGGTGTGACAAAATCTTATTAGGTTGAGAGAGGTAAATTGTTGGTATTCACTTGTAATCTTTGAACCCTATTGAGAAAGTGAATAGTAAAACAGATTTAACCAATTCTCTATTCTTCTTCCTCTTTTCTCTTCCTTTGTGAACCCTAATAGGGTTTCATTTGTTTGTTCAAGTTTTTTCCTTCTTTTCTACCCTTGTGGATTTGTTGGTGTTCAAGAAACCAAATATACTTTGTTATTCCGGTATCATTTTTCACAACAAATTGGTGCGGTGAGCGTGGAGAACATGCCTTCAACAAAGTATAAGATTGAAAAGTTCACCGGAGTGAACGATTTCGGTCTGTGGCGCTTAAAGATGAAAGCCCTACTGGTTCAGCAGGGTTGTTTGGAAGCGTTGAAGGGAGAGGCAACCATAGATGCTACATTAACGCTAAAAGAAAAGACGGCCATGATAGAGAAAACCCACAATGCAATATTGTTGAGCCTTGGTGATAAGGTTCTTCGACAGGTATCAAAGGAGACTACGCCATCGGGGTTATGGTTGAAACTTCAAAGTTTGTACATGACAAAATCTCTGGTGAATCGACTCTACCTAAAGCAAGCTTTGTATTCATTCAAGATGAGTGAAGACAAAGTTTTTGGCTGAGTAGTTGAATATGTTCAACAAGCTGATTCTTGTTCTCGAAAATATTGATGTGAAGATCAATGACGAAGATCAAGCAATGTTGTTGTTGTGTGCTTTGCCAAGAACACATGCTCACTTCAAAGAAACTCTCTTGTATGGAAGGGAGTCCCTTAGCTTTGAAGAAGTTTAACCAGCCTTGTATTCTAAGGACCTAAACGAACGAAAGGAGCATAAACCTTCGACGGTTGGTGAAGGTTTGGCCGTTAAGGGGAAATTCTTGCGAAAAGATGGTAAGTTCGACAAGGAGAAAGGTAAAAGTCAGCAGAAGTCTTATAGTGGCGAAGCATCTGGTATTCGATGCTATCATTGTAAGAAGGAGGGTCACACAAGAAAGGTGTACCCTGAACGCCTAAAAGATCATGGAGGTAAGGATAATGGCAACGCAACCATTGTTCAAGATGACTTCGACTCATCTGATGTCCTTGTAGTTTCAAGCGGTGACTCAAGAAAAGAGTGGATTATGGATTCAGGTTAGGGTGTTCAAAAATATGGTTAACTGAATTGTATACTTGAATTGAACTGCATTGCACTGTAAAAAACTAAACCACTTAAATGGTTACTGAATTGAACCATTTAATTAAAACAATTCAAATTCAGTTTAAAACCGGTTCAAAACTAATTTTCTTTTATAAACTGATTTAATTATATAAATTAATTAGTTTTTAATAAAAAGAATAAAAAATTAATTTAGAGTAAAAAAAATTCTTAAAAAAAATGATAAATTTTTTTCAAAAATTAAAAAAAATTCTAGAAAATATATTTTTTATTTCCTGAAAAAAAAAAACCAATGTCGATTATGTCCGAAAAATGGCTTTTTTCGAAAATACAAAACATCGTTTTTTTTTTGGAAATACAATAAATCAATTTTTTTTTTCAAAAATACGAAAAAATTGAGTTTTTTCGGAAATACAAAAAATCGAGTTTTTTTTAGAAATATGAAAAAATTTAGTTTTTTCGAAAAAAAAAAAAAAAGTCGAGTTTTTCGAAAATATAAAAAAGTCAAATTTTTTCAGAAATATGAAAAAAGTCGAGTTTTCAGAAAATAAAAAAAATCAAGTTTTTTTTTTTTAAATATGAAAAAAAAATCGAGTTTTAAAAAAAACGGATTTTTGCGAGTAGATTCTTCCGCCATTGTTTTTCGCAAAACTTCATACCTTGAGATTTTAAAATTAAAAACAAAAAAAAAAAGCGCTGAAAAATCAAAATCCATTTGAAAAAAGAATAATCTAGAAGAGTTATGATGGTACTATCTGTTTTCTCTCTGATTCATATGCAGTGTACAGTGTTAGTAGTATTTTTAGCATTTATCAAAATTCCCATTTTTATAATTTTTTTACGTGAGTGAAATTATGTAGCCATTTGGTGGAAATACAAAAAAAAACAGGTCGTTTTTTTAAAAACACAAAAATTTGAATTTTTTTTTCGAAAATAAGAAAAAATTGATTTTTTTTTGGAAATGTGAAAAATCAAGTTTTTTATGGAAAAATGAAAAAATATTTTTTTCGAAAATACAAAATCTGAAAATAAAAAAATTGAAAATACTTATTTTTGAAAATAAAAAATAATTTTTTTCAAATATTTTTAAAAAAAATATATAATTTTTTTTAAAATAATTAATTTGAAGAATATATTTTTTTAATATAAAAATTTAAATTTCTATAAAGTTAAAAAATTTGGATTTAAAAGAGTTCAAAATATATTATTGGTTTAAAATTGTAAACTGATTATAAACTAGTTTATAAATATAAACTAGTTCTAAACTAGTTTTAAACTAAATTGAAACCATTTTAGCAGTTAACTGAATTTTTATTGAAATGGTTATTGCAAACTGAACCAAACCATATATGTGGTTCGGTTCAATGCAGTTCATGAACCATGAACACCCCTAATTCAGGTTGCACTTGGCACATGACTCCAAACAGAGAATTGTTCGAGGAGCTATGTGATCAAGATGGTGGATCGGTGCTGCTGGGAAACAACAAATCCTGCAAAATTGCAGGTATTGGATCTGTGAGATTCAAGCTCCATGATGAGTCAATAAGGTTATTGACTGAAGTCAGGTATGTACCTGATTTGAAGAGAAATTTGATTTCTCTTGGTGAATTCGACAGGAAGGGATATGTTTTCCAAGGAGAGAAAAGTATCCTAAGAGTCATGAAGGGGTCGAAGGAAGTCTTGAGAGGCGTGAAGAAACAAGGCTTGTATACCCTTGAGGCTGAGGTTGCAAGTGGTTCGACAAATATTGCATCCACGAAACCTGTGTCGAAGACAGAATTATGGCACATGAGATTGGGCCATGTCAGCAAAAGAGGCCTGGTCAAAAATTGGGGAAATAGAACCTGCTAGGTGGTGACAAAGTCGAAAAGTTGGAGTTTTGTGAATCTTGTGTATTTGGTAAATCCTGTAGGGCGAAGTTTAACAAAGGCAAGCAAAGAACACATGGATCCCTGGATTACATTCATGCTGATCTTTGGGGGCCTGCAAGGAATCCTTCACACTCAGGTGCAAGGTATTTTCTATCAATCGTTGATGACTATTCCAGAAAGTTATGGGTATTCATTCAGAAGACGAAGGATGAAATTTTTGAGAATTTCAAAAGTTGGAAGGTTCTGGTCGAAACTCAAACTGGCAGAAAGGTTAAGAGGTTGTGAATCGACAATGGCCTTGAGTTCTGCAACGAAGCGTTCGACAGTTACTGTGTTGAGTCTGATATTGCAAGGCATAAGACTGTAGCAGGTACTCCTCAACAAAATGGCTTAGCTGAGAGATTCAATCAAATAATCCTTGAAAGGGTTAGATGCATGTTGGTTAGTGCTGGATTGAAGAAGATGTTTGGGCGGAGGCTGTTTCAACAACAGCTTATCTGATAAATAGATGTCCCTCGACTGCCTTGGGAATGAAGACACCTGAAGAAGTTTGGTTGGGACATCCACCTAGTCTCGACAGACTGAGAGTATTTGGTTGTGTGGCCTATGCTCATATTAGGCAAGACAAGGTCGAACCTAGAGCTCTGAAATGCATGTTCATGGGATACCCTGAAGGAGTCAAAGCTTATAGAATATGGTGCCTAGAGCCAGGTCAAAGGAGGTGTATCACCAGTTGAGATGTAGTTTTCAATGAAGCTGAGATGGCTTTCAAGAAAACTGATGATGCTGACGAAAAGCTGGAACAGGGAGAGATTCCTGTTGAGGTGAAGCAGGTTGATGCTGAATTGCATACCCCAGATGAAGTCGAAGAAGAAGTAGAAGATGTTGTCGAAGATGAGGAGACTGATAATGACTACCTGCTAGCAAGAGACAAGTTGAGGAGAGTCATCAAGCCACCTCAGAGACTTGGGTATGCATATCTTATAGCTTATGCCTTAATCTCTACAAGTGAGGTTCTCGACGAAGAACCTAGAGACTATAAGGAAGTTATGAGTAGTCGAAAGAAGACAGAATGGCTGAAGGTCGTGGATGATGAGATGAAATTTCTTCATGATAACAACACATGGGAACTGATCAAGAAACCTGCTGGAGCCAAGTTAGTCAGTTGTAAATGCATTTTCAAAGTTAAGGAAGGAATCGAAGGAGTGGCGTCAAAGAGATACAAGGCAAGATTGGTTGCTAGGGGGTTCACTCAGAAAGAACGTGTCGACTTTAATGATGTGTTCTCTCCTGTTGTGAAGCACATGTCCATTAGAATGTTGTTTGCCATAGTGGCACAGTTCGACCTTGAACTGGAACAGATGGATGTGAAGACTGCGTTCTTGTATGGTGATCTAGATGAAACAATCCTGATGAGGCAACCTGAAGGGTATGTCGAAAAGAGGAAGGGAGATTATGTGTGTAAACTGAAGAGATCGTTATATGGACTGAAACAATCTCCTCGATAGTGGAATAGGAGATTCGACAAGTTCATGGCACACATAAGTTTCATTAGAAGTCAGTTTAACCACTGAGTTTACTTCAGATTTCGACCTGGTAATTCATTTGTTATTTTGTTGCTTTATGTGGATGATATTCTAATAGCAAGCAACAATGTCGAAGATGTAATGAGGGTGAAGGCTGAACTCAATAAGGAGTTCGACATAAAGGATCTGGGAGTTGCATCCAGAATTCTTGGGATTGACATCCGAAGAGATAGAAAACAGTCGAAATTATGCTTATCTCAAGAGGCATACTTACGGAAGATTCTCGGAAAGTATGGTATGTCGAATTCAAAGCCTGTTGTGGCTCCGACAAACCCTTAATTCAAGCCGAGTATAGATCAGTGTCCTAGTAATGATGTCGAAAGAGCTTATATGAATAGAATTCCATATGCTAATATAGTGGGTTCTTTGATGTATGTTATGGTATGTACTAGATCTGACATAACATATGCAGTAAGTCTTGTAAGCAGGTACATGGCGAATCCTGGAAAGGCTCACTGGCAAACATTGAAGTGGATTTTAAGGTACATAAATGGGTCTCTGAATAGAGTCCTAATTTATGGTGGAGCCTTGGGTGAAGATAGTAAAGCAGCAATCGAAGGATATGTCGACTATGATTATGCAGGTTGTATGGATTCCAGAAAATCTATTTATGGATATGTGTTCATTATGTTTGGGACAACAATCAGTTGGAAAACAACACTGCAGAAGATTGTTGCCTTATCAACCACTGAAGAGGAATATATTGCCCTAACTGAAGCTATAAAGGAAGCATTGTGGCTTGAAGGTTTTGCAAAAGAGCTGAAACTTCAAGGTCTAGTTATCACTGTTAAATGTGATAGTCAAAGTGCAATACACCTGTCGAAGAATTCAGCCTATCATGAGCGAACCAAGCACAATGATGTGAGGCTGCATTTCGTCAGAGGGGTAATCGAGCGTGGAGAAATCCAAGTGCTGAAGGTTTTGACAGATCATAATGCTGCTGATATGATCACCAAGACGTTGCCCAGTTGCAAGTTTTTTCATTGTATGCAGTTGATAAAGCTGCATGAAGAAAGCTAGTTTATTTCTTGAGGATATAGAGTTAGATCCAAGGTGGAGATTTGTGAGATATTGGATCGAACTCTAGTTTTAGCATGTCGTCGAAGTCCGCTCACAGGCTGTTGTCGAATACCTACATGCTGTAGTCGAATTATGTTCTAGTATGTAGGAGATTGAATTGAGCCTTGTGTTATGGATCAAATTGTTTAAGTTAGCTTGTACCCTAAGTTAGCTTGTAATGGGTAATTGTTAAAAAGCCTATTAGTTTAGTATGTTAGGTTTATTATAAATAGCATACTAGTCTCTCTTCCTAAGGTGTGACAAAACCTTATTAGGTTGAGAGAGATTAATTGTTGGTATTCACTTGTAATCTTTGAACCCTATTGAGAGAGTGAATAGTAAAACATATTTAATCAATTCTCTATTCTTCTTCCTCTTTTCTCTTCCTTTGTGAACCCTAATAGGGTTTCATTTGTTTGTTCAAGTTTTTCCTTCTTTTCCACCCTTGTGGATTTCTTGGTGTTCAAGAAACCAAATATACTTTGTTATTTCGGTATCGTTTTTCACAATAGAATCCTATGAACAAAATTCTTACTATTTCTTTCGATTAGATGAAAGAAATAAATTGACTATCAATTTTGTTTGTTCCTAGATCCCTAGCCTTTCGGAATCTCTTGCTTATTATAATTCGGGTTGTTTTTCAACAATTCATGAAGAATCTTTCTTCACGAGATTCTTCATTAGTGACGAATTTTTGGTTTGTGTTTTAACAATCTGTGGAGAACCTTCTTCACTAGATTTTTCATTTGTGAAAATATAGAATTTCTTATCCTCCGTGATAAGGATCTCAAAATTCCACATCTCAGTATTCAATAGTTCCATTATACTCCAAATTCAAAAATCTATATAAATCATAAATTCAAAAGTCTATATAAATCATGATCTATTTTCATATGATCTTTATATGTCTCGTAATAATAAATTGCATCGAACGCAAATAATCCACATATTATATAGATCATAATTTAATGGCATAACTTAAAATTATATAAATTTGAAAATTATATGACTTTAATTATAGGGTTTAATGGTAGTGCAATGTCAGTGTAAAAAAGTATTACACAAACATCCAATTAAAATATTTTAAAGTGCTAAATTATTTAAATAATTTAAAATTTACAGGGTGATTTGGCAGAATACATGATTGCCATTGGCTGACAGTGTAAAAATAATTTACACTGTCAATGCACCATCCTTTTTTCTTAATTATATAGCTTTTGTATTAAATTTTGAACATTTATATCCTTTGATATTTAAAATTAGTACAAACAATTGCACCCGCGTGTTCCAACCATCCTATCACCCATTTTAAATTTTAAATTATTATCGTTTATTAAAATAGATTTTATTCAAAATTACTCATAACCATGTTATGTTCTAATACTTAACTTTAATAATTAATTGACTTGAAAAAAAAAAGTACGAATCATAATCACACATTTATGGTAAAAGTATTAGATTTGGATAAATGGCATTATTCTATCAAATTTATGCTTTTATAGTTGGTTGGATTAAAAGGAATAAAAGAAGATTATTCTTTCTATGTAACGTGACAAGAAATTTATCCATTTGATGCACTATGTAAAAGCTTATACATAGTGTCTGCATTATGTTATTAAGAATAATCTTCATACTAAAAAAGAAAACAGAAATGGATACACCAATATAACAAAAAAAAAAAAACAAGTAAAGAGTAGATTATAAACCAAATTAGTACTATTTTTCTTTAGCGAAGCAAGCAATGAATGTGGGGTAGTGTATCCATCATTTAGAGATAATAATAAAAATTAAGAGGCGATACAGTAACAACGGAATCACTAATAAAGTAACAAGGATAAAGTGGTGTTGTTTGATAAGGTTGGGATGAAACATATTTTCAGCAATATTTTTTTAAAATATTGCATTGTTTCGTTTACAACAGCACTTTTGAAACGTTGCACTGTTTTACCTACAACAATATTTTTTTATTAAATATTACACTATTTCGCCTACAACAAAATTTTTCAAAGGCTGCATTGTTTCACATTCTGCAATACTTCATGAAGTATTGTTTATTTCTGAGTTCAAATCTACTGCAACACTTCACAAGTGTTGCCTATTTCTGAATTCAAACCTATTGTATTTACGAATTCAAAAATTAATCTTTATTTGAATATTTTCTTTTCATTTTAAAACACACTCAAGATTATTAATTGTTAATAATTTACAACAATCCTACCACGTAGATGAAACTATAACTTCCATGCAGTTTTCTTTTTTTTTTTAAAGATTGCAGTTTCCCAACGGTCTGTACAACTTTCATGCAGTTTTTTTTCTTTAGACAATGCAATTTCATAACAATGACATTGACATAAAGTGAGGCACAACGATGCAATTATTTTGAGAGAGGGAAGGAAAAGGACATAGTAGGGGTGGACAGGTTTGTAGAAAATTGTCCGTGACCGTCCGACCCACATTATCCGCATGCAAGCGGTTAGGTCAAATGTGGGTATTCGGGTCAAGTGGGTTTTAAATTCGGTTTCAGTTGGTTGTGTGCGGTTCAGATCAGTTGAGTAATTTTAATCCAGAAAAATTTGAATTCGACCGTATAATAACTTTTTTCAATGCTTTATTTTATATTTACAGAATTATAGTGGGTTGGGTTGAATAGCCCAATAAAATTATTTATCATGTTAAAGTTAACCTACCACATCTTCACAAACCCTAGCCGTTTTCAATTCCAATCTCTCTTTCTCTTTTTTCTCGTTTTTCATTGTTTCTTGCAACACGTTCTCTCTCTCTCTATTTGTTTATATTTTTCGTTTTTCTCTTCTAAACTCATCAAAGATAGACTATTTTCTTTCAATTATCTATTTTGTTTCATATTTTGTCTCTAATTTTTTAAAAAAATTGTTATTTCTATTTTGTTTTTGGTACTCAAGTTCTGATTTGATTTCTCAACTCAGAAAAACTAAAAGGTAAGTGACTAAAATATTTCTTTATGAATTTAATTTTAGTTAAAAATAACTCATTGTTAGATATCTTTTTCTTCTAAAATTTTATTTTGTTAATAAAAAATTTGAGATATGTCTTTTAATTTTCATAAGTAAATATTTTGAATTTGATAATGATTTGTTGTTTTTATACTATCTAATTTCTTTTTCCTGTTGTGTTTTTTCTGTTGACTTTCTTCTCGTTTTTCACCGTTTCTTGCAACACATTCTCTCTATTTCTTTATGTTTTTCGTTTTTCTCTTCTAAACTCATCAAAGATAGATTATTTTCTTTCATATATCTATCTTGTTTCATATTTTGTCTCTATTTTTTAAAAAAATTGTTTTTTTATTTATTTTGTTTTTGGTACTCAAGTTCTAATTTGATTTCTCAACTCAGAAAAACTAAAAGGTAAGTGACTAAAATGTTTCTTTATGAATTTAATTTTAGTTAAAAACATCTCATTGTTAGATATCTTTTTCTTCTAAAATTTTATTTTGTTAATGAAAAATTTGAGATATGTCTTTTAATTTTCATAAGTAAATATTTTGAATTTGATAATGATTTGTTGTTTTTATACTATCTAATTTTTTTTTTCTGATGTGTTTGGGTGAATATTCCTGTTGTGTTTTTTCTGTTGACTTTTAATTAATTTGGGTGAATTTTTCTATTGTGTTTTATTATTATTCTGTGTTTCTAAATATTATTTAGTATTATTGTGATTTTTTTGTTGGAATGGATAGAAGTTGGATCTAGATTTCCAGTTGAAGTTGGATTCATGGAGAATCAATTTTGTTTAAGGCAAAATAGTCTTTTTTGTCCCTTAACTTTACACCAGGGTCCAATTTGGCCCCTTAACTTTAAAAAGTGGCGATTGCGTCCCTTAGCTTTTTAAAATGTGTCAAGTTAGTCCTTGCCGTTAGTTTGGTCAAACGCCCGTTTATATTTTGTTACGTGGTAGGTGACATGGACTATGTTTATCATCTTCTTCCTTCTTTGTACATTCTGCAGACGCGTTTCCCCCAATTTTTGTTAGGGCAAACTCAAATCATCTTTAATCCTTACAATTTGTCTCCAAAGTAAAAGTTAGGGTTTAGGGAAACATGAAATCGGGTAGTTCATCTTCTTCTTTGAGCAAGAGAAATGCAGAAAATAGGGATTCAACAGGCAGTGGAAATCGTTGGAGGAAGCCCATGTGCTATTGTGGAGACATGGCTGTACTTCAAAGGGCGAAAACAGTGAAGAACATGGGAAAATTATTTTGGGGTTGTGCCAATTATAGGCAAGATGGATGCAATTACTTTGGTTGGTACCATGAGGATGCCTTTGATGAGAAAGAAGAGCTTTTAATGCATAGGATGAGGGTGGCTCTAAAGGGATTAGATGAAGCAAAAAAAGACATTGAAGAACTTGGGAAAAAGTTGATGAATATTGATGCTGAAATGAAGATGATCATGAAGTGGAAAAAAATATGGAATTTGTTGTTTTTAATTGTTATAGTTGTAATGTTTTTTAGATTGAATTAGGTTAGTTATATGGTGTATGTGAAAGTAGGTTTTGCTGTTTTTAAATGTTTTTTAGGTTGAATGTTGTTTTTAAGGTTGAATGTTGTTTTTAAATGTTTTATTAATGAAAAGATTTGCTATCATAGTTATGAAAGCATTTGCTGTTATATTGTATCAGTTGTAATATTTGGACATAACCTATAATATTTGGACATGACCTATAATTTGGAGTTGTAATATTTGGACATGACCTATAATATTTGGACTGTTATTAAAGTTTTGATCACATACCAGAAAAAGTGCACAACCAGACATAACTAATTATTGCCCTGTTATTGCCCTATAATTGGGACTTATATTATATCATTTGCTGTGACAAAATTGACCTATAACAGATTCATAACAAGTTCAGAACAGAAACATAATTAAAAACTGGTTCATAACAGGTTCAGAACCATAACAACATTCGTGTTCATTACATAACAGATCAGAAACATAACTAAAAACTGGTTCATAACAGGTTCAGAACCAAAACAACATTCTTGTTCATTACATCACAACCTTAAAAGTACCAAACAAATAACAAGTTCATAACAGTTCAGAACCATAACAAAAAACACAAAACTATAACCACTATATCAATACATCCTAAAACACTTCATCCTAAATATGTCTAGGGATTCTTCTTTGCAGTTGTTCTCTTGGTGGGAGTAGATCTCCTAGTGACTGGACCAACAACATTCTTTGATGCAGTCAGCCTGGTTGTAGGGCCAGGTGGAACAAATGGCCTTGGAGCCTTCTTCACTGGTAGCTTCTGAGTCTTCCCCTTTGCAGGACCATGAGTCTTCTGAGAGGATTGAGTAGAATGTGGTGCAGACTGGGTTGTTGTCTGAGATGCTTGGGTAGTTTGTACAGCAGGCTGAGTTACAGTTTGAGTAGATTCTTGGGCAGAGTGTTGAGCACTCTGTTGTGCAGCCTGACTTGGTGTGTCCTTACAAGTGGACTTGTAGTGTCCTGATTTGTTACACCTACTGCACTTCACTAAGAAACCAGTTCTTCTCATCTTTTTATCAGATCCATCTTTCTCTCCTTGTTCTAAATTTCTCCTCTTTTTGGGCCTACCAGGCATCTTCTTGAACTTGGGTGGTTGCACATCAGGGTATGGTGTCTTAACCCACAAGTTAGACCCATTAACAGGGTAGATGACATGTTTGTAAACTGCCTTGTATTTTGAAACTCTATAATATTCAGGGATGTAACTCTCTATCCTGAAATTCCTACTCTTCATGGCAGACAAAGCATGGACACATGGGAGTCCTGTAAGTTCCCATCTTCTGCATGAACACATGTGCTCTTTCAGGTTCACAACATACTTATCAACTTGATTCTCCAAGTGCCTTACTTCAAACATATGCTCATCAGACATCCTAAAGAACCAAACAAAACAAAACAAATGATTCACTTGTATGAAATTGTTAAATCAACAGAATAAATGCTAGTGTATTGAGCTGACATACCTTACAAGCCAATTGTTGGTGTATGTGCTTGTAATATCAACTTTCTTTCTAATATTAGGCAATATGTCATTCTCATCCAAGGTACCAAACCTCATTATGTTGATAGCCCATCTCTCCATCAAGTAGATTCTGATGTCTTCAAGCATAGTGATTAGAGGTTTTTCCCTTGCATCAAGAATTACACTATCGAAGGATTCAGACATGTTGTTGAGAACAACATCACATTTGTTTGTAGTCCTAAAGTAAGACCTACTCCAAAACCTTGGTGGGGTCTTCATCATATGCTTAAAAGCTTCCTCATTTATAGCCCTCATTCCCTTCATCTCTCTTTCCCATGCTTGTGGGTAAGTTGACTTGGCAGCCTTCCATATTATGTCCTTCAACATCTTGCCAGGAAACCTCTTCCTAAAGTTGTTATACAGGTGCCTAACACAAAAACTGTGCTCCACCCTAGGCAATAACTCTTCCATAGTGGGTAACAACCCCTGCAATATCATAAAATGTACCATAAGATATAGTATAACATGTACAAACCCTTACCCTAACTTTGTCATTCTTTTCAAACCTTAGGTCTCTACCATTTTGCACAACATAAGTTGTTATTGCCTCCTTAAAGTCACCCTTTGAACTAAAATAGACTCCCACATCCCACTTGTAATTTGCCATGTCCTTTGGTTGTCTAAAAATAGGATGTTTTTTTCTTAAAACTCCACTACTTTCATCACTATCACAGCCACTTTCCAAGTCATCACTATCATTGTCACTGCCTTTATCTTCACCAGACTTCCCATTATGTTTATGGACTTTGCTACTACCTTCAATTTCATCAGCAATTAGGGCATCAACTTCATCCTCCTCAACCTCATCAAACCCATCAGACTCATCCTCAAAAGCCACCTCTTATGCACTATCATACTTGTAGTCCTCATCTTCACTATCATCAGTACTTAAACCATCATCAACTCCAACTTCACTTCTTTCTCAACATTAAATTGTTTCTCAACATTCACTTGTTCCCCAACATTAACATTCTCCTCAACATTCTCTTGTTCCTCACCAGTAACATGTTCCTCAACATTAACTTGTTCCTCTACATTAACTTGTTCTTCTACATTAACCTGAACAGGGGTGATATTTTCACCATAAACAACTTCATCAACCAGCTTACTAAGTAACTCCTCCACCTCATCCACAATTTCTTCAGGGCCCTCATCAACTATGTCATCCACATCAACTTTGTCACAGTAGTCAGGTTGAGACAACGTGTGTTGAATGTAAATATCAACACGTTTGTGAACCCTATACAGGTCTGCTATTTCTAATGCACCATGGTCATTAATTAGTGCATTCATACCAAACTGTGGATCCTTGTAGTAGATTGTTTCAAAATCTCTATAACCCAAATCTTTTAACACACCTACTAGCTCAAAATAACTCCATCTATCTACATCTACCCTCAAATCATCAACTACACCATTCTCGTATACACTCAGACCCTGATCAATAAATTCCCCACTGTGATGAATTTTGAGTTCAATAATTTCATCCATGACACCTAACCAGACCAGAATATCTAAAAAATTAGGGTATACCCTAACAAATTTACAAGAACCCTAAAACTGAATACGAACCCTAATTTTCGTAACTATGAACCCTAATTAATATGAAAGAGGAATTAACTAACCTTTTGATCAAATACAAATGATAATCTTCAATCCTTCTCGTGTGGAACTGTCTCGTCTGGATGAAATCCTTCGTTTTGCACTTCGCTTCACCTCAGCTTCTCCACTTCGCTTGCCCTAGCAGAGCTACTCAAGCTTCTCTACTTAGAAATAGTTTGGTTGGACTCTTCATTTTCTGCAGATTAATTTAAGGCTACCAAGTTTCCACGTCACCCAAACAACGCCCACCTGGACAATATTTTCAAAAAAGGACTAACGGAAGCTAACAGAAGGATAAACGTGGGACATTTTAAAAAGTTAAGAGACGAACTCGCCACTTTTTAAAGTTAAGGGACCAAATTGGACCCTAGTGTAAAGTTAAGGGACGAAAAATGTTATTTTCCCTTTGTTTAATTGGTTATATATAAATATTTCATTCAATCACTTAATTATTAGTCACATATAGGTTATATCATTTTAGTGTGGATGCAATTACAATCATCAAACAAATGCTGCTACAACAACTTCTCTTGACCGAAATGCTGCTATAACAACCTCTCTTGATTGAAGACTTTATTTTAAAAAATGAACATGGCCTTCTTTGAGGGTGTGTAAGACGGGCTACCGCGCAGAACCTTACACTTGTTAAAGTTAACCCGTAGTTAAATAGAGTCTCATAAAATGTTTATAGTGATTAAAATGTGGTTAGATAAGGCCTCAATTTGTTTTACATAATTAAATTGTTGGGTCATCATGAGGGGAAGCATTCACATTAGGTCAAACACTCACCTAAAGGTCAAAGACTCACCCAAACAAGTGAGAGAGACACCACATATTCACCAAAAACTTTAAGGTAATAGGTGTATGGGTCATCTTACTTATAAAGTGATTAACCTTCACTTTTTTAAGCAATGTGGGACTTAAAACTCACTTATTTTTTTCATACAACTCACTTGTTTCCCAACAATTTTCCCCTCAAGTGCGAGTTCATCCACTATGCTCCCCCTCAAGTGACCAACATGTCAGAAAGACTTTCGACACAAAGAGTCGGTCCCTTACTCGAACAGGGCTCTGATATCACTGATGGTTCATCATGAGGGGAGACATTCACATTGGGTCAAAAACTCACCTAAAGGTCAAAGACTCACCCAAACAAGTGAGAGAGACACCACATATTCATCTAAAACCTTAAGGTGATAGGTGTATGGGTCATCTTACTTATAAAGTGCTTAACTTTCACTTTTCTAAGCAATGTGCGACTTACAACTCACACTTATTTTTTTCATACAACTCACACTTGTTTCCCAACATAACTAGTATTAATCTACACGGGACCTCCGAAAAAATTGAGACGACTCTGAAAAATGAATATATATATATATATATAAAATTTAGTTTAATTATGGATGACTGTAATTTATAAATAATTTTAGAACATTTTATATATTTGCTGTATCACTTCTGTTGTTATAATAGTTTATAACTATGAAAACCAAAATGTTTTATGTTAGTTAGATTTATGTGATAAAATATTGAATTTAGTATTTTATCTATGTAATAATAAAAACAATTTGCTTAAAGGAAACTTGAATATTTCTGTTTTTTTATTTTTATAAAAATGGGTCAATTATTTTCGCTGCTGGCCAGGAAGTCTTAAATTGATTGAATCCATCCAATCAACCCGCAAAACCGTTTTAACTAAAACCGATAAAAATCGAAATTTATATGGTCGAAATTAGATATAGCAAAGGAAACTGTGGTTTAGGATGAATCTTAATTTTGGACCTGAATCCAATTCCGACCGACCAATGTTCATCTCTAGGACATAGATTTAAAATTGTGGTGGTTTGTCTTTTTTGATCTTCATTAACACTTAAAAAAAGAGATTATTACGTGACGATCAGAATATCCACTATATCATTTTGTGTAACTTGAATCAAAACATTGAAGTCATTTATTTTCATAAATCCAATTTAAATTTCCGCAACTATTGGAATGAGACTGATGTAGCAAGATTTATGAAATGTTTCAAACTTTTCTTTTGTAATGTTTTTTAATTGTTTTAAACTTTATTTTATAACATGTTATTTAATGTTTCAGTCTCAGGGACTACTTGACTACTCCGTGTGATGCACATGGAAACTATGAAACTTTTTCCAGACAATAAAAAAATAATGAAGTTGTTATGAACACTGCAAATATCAGCATGTTTATTTATACCAGCAAAGTCCTTCATCTTCTCTAGCTTTGAAAATTCATACATTTTTATTGCTCATTCGATATAGGTTTTAGTTATCACTCATTTTATATAATAGTCACTCCTAGACAGTATAGATCAATCCACCTTAGATAGAGAGAGATTGCTATCTTTTTTTATCTCTGGCTCCCACATGTAAGAATCTTCCTTCTTTTTTTACAAAATATTTTGTTTGGAACTTGCTATCTTCAACATTGACACTTCTTACCTCTAATATTAATTAATCTTAATTAATTTTATATTTTATATTTTATCAATCATGAGTCATTACATTAATTTATGTTATTTAATTTATTTTTGTTTGTAGTGATCTGTTTTATCAAGTTAAGAGAGTAATTCTAATTTTTAATATTTTTAGTTATCTTTTACTCTTAAATTTTGCTTGCTATTTGGATAACATGGTCGAGTGATGCTTTTATTCTATTTTTGGTTAATTCAATTTTTTATGCTTTTATTTATTGTATATATAAATACCAGATTATATATTTTCATTTTAAAATTGTGTTGCTGTGATGGTTCGAATAAATTATTTATTAAAATATAGTGTGCTAGATTAGTGAACCATCTTTACATTAACGCATTAGTAATTAATGTAAAAATGTGTTTTTCTTTTCTTTTTGTCCCGGTGTGGGAGGCATTGAGTTAGATTGTTGTATTTTAATTTTAATGGTCTCTTTTTGTATTTTTATTTTCTAATGATATACTAATATATATTACAAAGTCATTTTCATTCACATGTGTTCAACATTTAAATGAAATATCATTGTCAGGAAAAGAGAGA
Organism: Lathyrus tuberosus; assembly: GCA_022829125.1. NCBI lineage: Eukaryota > Viridiplantae > Streptophyta > Magnoliopsida > Fabales > Fabaceae > Lathyrus > Lathyrus tuberosus. Next base: position 2,540,109 of record JALAZF010000266.1, on the reverse strand, counting down.
TAAAGAGGAAGAGGACATGAAAAAATGGAGAAAAAAATAGTGAAAGTGTAAAAAAATAGTAGGTCATTTCTATATATTAATTGTCACATTTATTGCATATTTAATATTTAATATAAAATTAAGTTGGTATACACAAATTGATATTATAAAATTTATTACTTAAATAATTTAAATTATAATAAAAATATTATAAAAAATTACGTTTATATTTTGACGAATATAAGTATTTTATCAAATTAATTAAATTATAATTGATAGTTGTTGTTCTGAACTGGACAGGTGCTTGACCCACAGTAGAGTAAGGCCCAATAACCGGATTCAGCCGATCCAGCCGTCGGGTACAATCTAGCCGTTGGACACAACATAGTCGTTGGACACAATATGACCGTTGGGGACGTCCACTTCACGCGCTTGACAGTTCACGCGACCAATTGCCTCTCCGGATCTCACAAGGACAGTTGGACCAGGTCAAAGGGTCACGCGCTTGACCCTCTGCCTGGCAGTCTCCCATTGGTCGACCAGATATTTCGGCCACATGGGAGACCTTGGCCCCGCGTTGGGGGTTACTTCTATAAATACTCTCACTTGAGAGGGTTAGGTTTGATCACTATTCAATACTCTAAATCATACCTAAACGTTTTGTACTTGCTTTCTCTCTAGCCCAAACTTAATTTGGCATAAGAGTACCTTGTAGATACACCCCCTCCTCTCCTACAACTAGGGGTGGAAATAGGTTGGGTCGAGCTAGGCTTTGCCAAGCCTGAGCCTGGTCTGCTAAAAAAATAAAAGCCTAAGCCTGGCCTATGGCATATCAAAGGCTCATTTTTCGGTCTGAGCCTGACCTTTTCGAAGGCCTGATTAGCCTATTAGCCTATTAGCCTACTTAAAAAACCTATATCATTTGAACATATGTAAATAAGCAATTCAACTAACGTTTAAATATACTAGAGAATCAAAAGTACAATGCGACTAAATATTTGTTTATAGAGACTTATTTGAGCTTACATAGAAGCATAAGTTTTGTGAGATTATTTGTTTATGAGAACTTGTGAAAACAACTTATGACATTATTCATAAAGTTTTTTCAACTTATATTCACAAGTTCTTCAAGATAACTAAATTGTACTTTTGTTTTTTAATGTAAAATACACAATAAAATATAAAACATAATATATTTATTTATATTTATTAAAATAGGCCGGCTTAATAGGCTTAAAAGGCTTGTGGCCCGACCTATTTAACTAAATAGGCTTATAAAAAAGCCTAGGTCATTTCTTTTTGAAAAAAAGCCTGGCCTGACCTTGGCCTGTGTAGGCTAGGCCGTAGGCCCCTGTTAGTCGGCCTGGCCTATTCCCACCCCTACCTACAACCATCATTTCTGCCCTACACGGAAGGCCACGACGATCCAGTCTGATCACACCAGATCAGTGGCGCCGTCTGTGGGAAACATCGTTTCCCCGTCTTTTTGAATCAAGATACCTCTTCTTTTCACCCGAAAGACCAAAGCTTACTCTCCAAAATTCACTCGATCATCATGGCCTCCAACAGAAACGATGATGCCCATGAAGAACCTGTTGTCGTTGTTACCATGGATAACATCGACCACCATAACCTCGGAGCTGCAGTCCATGAGACCGATCACAGGGACGGAAGGACTGTGTCTCCTTCTTCCGATAATGTGAAGCCACGCGCAGAGGCTGCCGGTCACGTCTTTGAGCCTATACTTGTCCCTTAAAACGCTGACCCCGACACTGCTGCCCTCATTGCCTCTCTCAACAGGTCCGACTTTCTGATCTTCCAACAGGGCGAAAATATCAACATGCTCGAGCACGTCCTCCAGGAGCGACTTCCTTCGCAAAAGCCTCATAGTCCCTCTGCACGCCCGCAATATCCTCCTCAGAAACGTCGGCGAGACAGATCCAGGAGCCTTTCTCCCATCAGGGGACGATGAAGATCGGAAGAGCCTGAGTCAGAAGACGCCAGAAGATGACACCGTACTCCTCCGCGGAGATCTCGACGTTCTCCTGCCCCGAAGAGGACCCGACCCTCGAAAAAGCATCACGAGCATCGTCGATCGCGCAGACATTCTCCTCGACGCAGGAGAAGTCGCGGGCGCAGCCACTCCTCGTGCCGGTCATCAAGCGCGAGCAGTGATGACGACGTCTACAGACCTCTATCTCAGGAGATCATGGACACCCGAATCCCTCACGGGCTGGAGAAACCTCCTCCTCTGGCAACCTATGATGGGACCACCGACCTAGACGAGCATATAGAAAATATAGAAGCCATGCTCCACTACCACAACGTGAGCGGAGCCATCAAGTGCAGGTTATTCCCCATCACCCTCAAGAAGGGGGCCATGACCTGGTATAAGCGGTTTCCTCGAGGTTCGGTCACCTCGTGGAGGGATCTGAAGAACTAATTCGCCCGACACTTCACTGCTTCCAGACGCCATCCCAAGTCAGAAGCCACTCTCGAAGACATTATACAGGGCAAGGATGATCCCCTACGTGCATACATCGAGAGGTTCAACAAGGAAGCTATAGAGGTCCGCACAACAGACCATATGAAGAAATACCTCCTCGAGAAGGGGCTGAGACCGAAGAGTGAATTCCGCAAAGCAGTGGGCATCAAGACCCCTCGTACCATGGCCAAACTTCTCCGTAAGGCCCAAGCTTATATACAGTACGAGGAGAAAGAAGCCGCGTACAAGGCCCGGGACTCGAGGGATCAAGAAAGTTCCCGGGAAACAAAAAAGACGAATTCGAGGCTTCCAGATGCGACAGGGAGAGACGACGAGACGATCGTCCTTGCGAGAGCAAGGGACCAGCTGATCGCTTCACATAATACACCCTGCTGACAGCTCCCGCGAGCGCATTCTCTCTGAATGCATTAAGGCAGAGTTCAAGCAAGGGGGTGTCCGGTTCCCCAATCCAATAGCATCAAAGGGCAACACGGACAAGAGAAAATATTGCCGCTTCCATCGCAGTCATGGCCACGTGACCGATGACTGCGTTCATCTAAAGGACGCTATTGAGATCCTCATCAAGGAGGATCACCTGAAACAGTATACGAAAAATGGTGAAGCTTCCCGACGAGAGACTTCAGAGTCCAAGAAGGAAACAAAGTCTTCACCGCCCAGTCCTCCTGCGCAAGTCGCCATGTCTATCACGCGGCCAGAAGACTTCATCATCCCCGAATACCTCGAGGATCCTCCCCAGATATCCGCATGCAGCACCTGGGAGACCTTCCTCGCGGCAATGGTTATCTCATGTGGCAGATACAACGAGCTCACTGTAGGGTTGGTCAAAAGGAAATTTGACCAGCTAATTGACTGCAACCCCGACCGGTTATCCACGCTCAAGAAATTCCCGGGGTGTTCTTAGCCTATCACATTCTACCATGAAGAACTGCCTAGGGGCTCCCCGAACTCTCACATTCCTCTACTCATCAGGGCAAGATTGGCCAGCACTGATGTCCGACGGATCCTGGTCGACCAGGGAAGTTTGGTGGACTTCATGTACACCGGTTTGTTCCGCGCCTTGAAGCTTGACCAAAAGAATCTATCACCATACATGGGATCTGACCTGCAAGGATTCAACGGAGCTACCGCCAGACCTTGGGGGTACATGGAGCTTCCAGTCATGTTCGGGGAGGAGGAGGCGTCCAAGTCGAACAAAACACAATTTCTGGTAATCGACTGTCCGTCGATGTACCAATGTATCCTGGAGAGACCAACCTTCGCGGAGCTAATCGTTGTCCCTTCGATCGGTGCATCACCTAAGGCCACCAAACGATCAAGGGATGGAGATCTTCCCAGTGAGGAAAGCCAGCCCGACAAAAAGTGGGCGCTCCTAGTGCACACAATCGACCTCGACAGCCGAATCTCTGAGAAAGGCGAGGAAGACAGCAATGAAGGCACGTCAGCAGTGACATGCAGCTCCCCTACATCAACCATCATACGTCTGATACCATATGGGGAATTCAAAGTGATCACCTTTGGAGACGACCCAAACAGAGGCGTAAAGATAGATGCAGTGCTGCCCGAAGAAGTAAAGCAGTGGCTGAAGACATGCTTGACAAACAATGTAAACTTATTTGCATGGCGCGCCGCAGACATGCCCGACCTTGACCCTGAGACTGCCTGCCATCAACTCACTATCGACCCAGCTGCTCGAGCAGTAGTGCAGCGCAGACGCAAGCAATATGATGAAAAGGCACAGGCTGCCAAAAAACTTGCAAAAGACCTTTTAGAGGCAAAATTCATCTCGGAGGCCAGGTATACAACCTAGCTGTCCAATATTGTACTAGTCAAAAAACATAATGGAAAATGGCGCATGTGCATTGATTATACTGATCTCAACCGGGCTTGCCCGAAGGACGCTTATCCTCTACCTAGCATAGATAAGCTCGTAGACAATTCTGTAGGTTTCAAACTCTTGTCCTTCATGGACACCTACTCGGGATACAACCAAATTCCCAAGGCCGAAAAGGACAAGAAATATACCGCGTTCATGACCTCGTCGGGGAACTATTACTACAACGTAATACCCTTCGGTCTGAAAAACGCTGGGGCCACGTACCAGCGTATGATGAACAAGGTCTTCTGACCAGAAATCAGAGACATGCTCGAAGTATACATAGACGACATAATCGTGAAGTCCCAAGAGGAATCCGATCACACGATCCACTTGCAGAAGGTCTTCGACCAAGCGGGAAAATGTAAAATGTGTTTTAACCCAGAAAAATGCACCTTCGGTGTGCAGGCAGGGAAATTCCTCGGCTTCTACCTCACTGAAAGGGGGATAGAGGCCAACCCTAACAAATGTCGAGAATTTGCTAAATTTCCCACGCCAAGGTCGAAGAAATCCATGCAATCCCTCAACGGGATGCTCGCTTCACTTTCTCGCTTCGTCGCCAAGTCTGCCCAACACGCTTTGCCATTCTTTAAACTTCTGCAAAAAGAAGCCACATTCGAATGGACAGAGGAATGCGAGCAGGATCTGCTTCACCTCAAGCGAGCCTTATCTGAACCCCCCGTTCTGTCACGACCGAATAGCGGGGGGCATACGTTGTACTTGTACCTCTCCGTCACCAGCAAGGCCATTAGCGCTGCCCTCATTCGTGAAACACCCGACGGGCAAAAACCCATATACTTCACGAGCAAGGCCTTGCAAGGGCCAGAACTTAGGTACCAGCAAATCGAGAAGGTTTCCCTCGCCGTCATCAATGCAGCGAGGAGATTAAAGTATTACTTCCTGGCCCACACGATAGTGGTGCGAACAGGTCAGCCCATAAGACAACTGCTTAGCCGGCCAGACGTGGCCGACAGAATGCTCAAATGGTCTTTGGAGCTGTCAGAGTTTGACATCCAATACGAGGGCAGGAAGGCCCTCAAGGCACAAGTCCTAGCCAATTTCGTGGCTGAAATGACGCCTCCAGTATCCCCGTCTAATGGGGCACACAAATGGATCATCTTCGTCGACGGAGCATCCAGCTCCACGGGCAGTGGCGCTGGTATTATCCTTGAGAATGAGGAAGGAATCCTAATTAAAGTATTTATAGACCTGTCCTTCCCCACATCGAACAATTAAGCCAAGTACGAGGCATTCCTCGCAGGCTTACGGTTGGCTGAAGACTTGGGCGCCAAGGAAGTGAAGATCTTCACAGATTCCTAGCTCGTAGCGTCCCAAGTACGAGGAGAGTACCAAGCCAAAAATGATCACCTGGTCGAGTACCTGACGCTGGTGAAAGAAAGGATATCTAAGTTCGACGCGGGAGAGGTCCAACACATCCCCCGTCAACGAAACACTCGAGCAGATACCCTATCAAAATTGGCTAGCACCAGAAAGAAAAGTGACAATAAATCCATCAAACAAGAGATACTCTCCTGCCCAAGTATTGAAAAGTCATCAGGGTTGCTCTACGTCAACGCCATTGGCGACAGCAGCTGCTGGATGACCCTGGTATACAATTACCTCACCATAGGGGAATTGCTTGGGGACAACAAGGAGGCCGACGTGACCAAGCGGAGAGCCTGATCATACGTCCTGGTCGATGACAAGCTTTATCGACGGGGATTCTCTATCCCCCTCCTAAAATGCGTTGAGGAGAACAAGGTCCCCGAAGTTCTCCAGGAAATTCACGACGGTATCAATGCATAACACTTGGGAGGGAGATCATTGGCACGAAAGGCCCTGCGAGCAGGATACTATTGGCCAACCATGCAACACAACGCTAAGGAGCATGTCCAGAAATGCGACCGGTGCCAGCACCCCAGGGACATGCACTTGGCACCCCCTAACAAGTTGAAGACTCTGTCGTCGCCTTGGCCCTTCGCCTGGTGGGGGATGGATATCCTCGGCCCCTTCACAATGGGGTCCTACCAAAACAAATTTTTTATCGTGGTCGTCGATTAATTCACAAAATGGATCGAAGCTGAAGCTCTCGCCAAGATCACAACCTTTAACATACTTTATTTCTACAAAAGAAACGTCCTCGCACGATTTGGGGTGCCCCAGGCCCTTGTAACCGATCACAGGAACCCAGTTCACGGACAGGAAGTTTTAAGACTTCGTCGCCAAGCTAGGCACTAAGCAACACTTCACTTCCGTCGAACATCCCCAGACTAATAGGCAAGCAGAGGCCGCGAACAGGGTGATCATTCGAGGTCTAAAATGAAGGCTAGGCGAAGCCAAAAAGAGATAGGTCGAGGAGCTACATAGCATGCTCTGGGCCTATAGAATAACCCTACACTCCACCACTAGGGAAACTCCCTTCCGACTAGCCTACGGAACCGAGGCAGTGCTACCAGTGGAGATCAGGGAACCTTCCAGATAAATGGAAGCTCCTCTCGACGAAGAGCTGAACGACGAGGCTCTAAGAGAAGAGCTCGACCTGTTCGAAGAGAACTGATCAGGGGCAGCTCTCCGCAAAGCTTCACTGAAACAAAAAATAACCTTGTGCCACGATGGCAAAGTCGTAAAGTGTGACTTCCCAGTTGGCAGCCTGGTCCTACGCAGAAATAAAAAAGATTCACCTGAGGGCAAGCTGGTCGTAAACTGGGAAGGACCATACAGGGTCAAATCAAAAACAGGCATTGGAGCCTACTACCTCGAAACGTTGGACGGGGAACCATTTGCTCGACCATGGAACGCTGAAAAGCTCAAACAATATTATAGTTAGGACCAGCCACTAGTTCAGACTAACTGCCGACGAGATCACCCCACTGTGGGGAGACGGCTCGGCCACAGTACCGTGCCCTGGTGCAAGCATGGTCCTTAACTCTACAACGCCGGCCAGTTTGTGCTTATGGGACAAGAAGACTCTGTGCCCAACGGGAATACCTCAATCGAGCTCTGCTGTTGTCGCACCAACATGGCAGGACACCCAGCTCAGATGGGAATAGTTCAAGCCCTGTGGGATCAGGATCTCGACCGAGATCCTAGTCCCACCACCGGCGAAAACACTTCGCCTTCTCGACGAGTCCCCCAAACTGTCGAGCATAACAATAACGAGTCGAGCAAACCGTCCATACTTAACATTAAAATTTCAAAGCATACACACACAAAATGCGAGGCATATAATGTCGAACACAAGATATATATATATATATATTTTGGCCACAAGGCCAGAATTTTCAATATTACAAAATGGGCCATGCCCGACAATCGATTACAAATCAAACGGCACGCAGGCCAACAAAGTACACAAGTACAAACAATTAAACTGCATCACTAGGAAGCTTTGGAGGAACCACCTGGCCGTCAACAACCACGTTTAGAACACCCATCCCTTTGGTCAACAGCTGGACATCAGAATTGAGAGCCTTCATCTGCTCCACTGCAGTGTTGAATTCGAACTCAGCCGCTCCCAAGGTGTCCTGATCGAGGATGCGAATTCTCTCGATTAGGTCCCTCCGGGTCTTCAGGGCCTTCTCATCCTCGGTCTCATCCTGAGTGACCGCCGACGAGCCCTCCAGCCCGACAACCTTCGCCTTCAGGATTGCATTCTCTTCCTTCACCCTTGTCAGCTCTTCCCTCATCTGGCTCACTTCCTTCTGGAGTTCAATTTTGGCCTACATATTTCCTTTAAGCTTTGTCAACTTGTTGTGGATATCAATATTCTCCAACTCAAGGTCAGTGATCTTGGCTTGCGCCCTCTTGAGATCCGCGAGCGAAACTGTCTCCGCATCCCCGAGGGCTAGCGCTGCCACTAGCACTCTTATAATAGCGACCGCATCCTGGAAGAGGAGCTTTCTCCTCACTTTAGGGTCGGCGGACAGGATGACCGACGCCTCAAGGTCAGGGACAACAACAGGGCCTTCCCCGTCAAACAGTTTTCCTTGGAGATAACACGGTGGTAGTACAAACTTGCCCCAGACAAAGCTGCTCAAACCATTGGCTGGGGAAGAGCCGATATCATCCTGCTTCCTCTTATTTGTTGTGTCCGGGGTAGGAGGGTTTGAAGTGGTCCCCGGAAAGGAGGCGGTGCCGCCCACAAACTTATCCAGCATTACTTGCTGCTTGGCAGCATCGGCCTTCGGCACTAGCGTCTTATTGAGGTTTTTGGCCACTGCAGACCTGACCAGACGTTCCCTCATGTTTGACATCTTCCCTGCAAAAGTAAAATGGGAGGTTAGCACACTGAACAAGAAATTAAAAATATGGGCAAAAAGATAACCTATACCAAGGAGCTCAAACGCAACGTCCTCGTTCTCACATTCAAGGAGGGCCTTGGTATTTATGTAACGAGCTGCCCGAGCAGGCTCCCCGTCCTCTCCGAGTAAAACTTTATTGTCCTTGTCCACTACGAAAGCGGGGTTGAAACTCTCTACGAAGGCATGCAATGCCCGGAAAGACTCCTTGTCCCCGTCACATAGCTGGTCATGCTTGACAAGAAACTGGTCAGTCCTATATCTAAAGTGGGCATACATCCATTCCAGCGGAAACTTTGAGACCGCCCTTGTTACATCCCGACCATCAACCTCCACGATTTCCATGGTGGCCAGAGACTCCTTGCCCGCCTCCGAGACAGGCTTCACGACCAAAAACCTGTATTTGAAGTTTCAGACAGACTCCGAATACGACCAGAAGAGGTTGCTCTGTTGCTTAAAGGACACCCAACTTTGTTTCGAACCTGTCGTGCTTCTTTGAATTTTAAATATGAAGAACAAAAGATCCACTATGGCCCCGACCTTCAGATATCGGCAGACCAGCTCAAAGGCCCTAATAAACGCCAGAGCGTTCAGATGTAGTTGGGCATGGCACAACTCGAGATGACAGAAGATGGCCTCTTGAAAGTCGGTGAAGGGCAGACGATACCCCGCCTCCACGAAATCAAATTCATACATGGGGAATCTCATCCCCGGATACACCGAACATATTCGGTCGTCCTCCGTGGGGCAAAGAGCCTTCCAGTTTGCGGGCCCATCCTCTGCCCGGTCTTCAAGATAAGGGAACTCACGAGACTCCTCTTCAGTGAAAGTCGACCTCGTTGACATTGGCTCTTGGGCGATCCAGTCAATATCTCCCTCAGCCATTCGGACATTAGCATGTTCAACGGGTTGCTCTGCCTCCCTGTTAACAGCCCTTATGCCAGGGACGACTCCCTCGTTTTTGTAAGCCATTGCACCTAAAAAGCAGAGGAAGCAAAAGTGAATTCGACAACAAAGATCAAATCCACCCTTCCACCACTAATCAAGTGAAAGGGCGAGGAGTAAGTCTGAGGACGCCATCAATCCCTAGTTGACGGTACTAGGACACGGCGAAATCCTTTTTCCCGTAAAACGGGGACGAGTCTCCGCGACTCTATGAAAGGATTTCACGAGGACGAGTCTCCTCGACAAAACAAAACTTACCACGAGTCTCCGCGACTCAATGGAAGGATTTCACGAGGACGAGTCTCCTCGACAAAACAAAAATTACCAAACGCGCGAAAATTAATTCTCGCGTCGAGAAGGCCTAATGCCCGATGTAACACCCCGATTTAATTTAATTATTTTTCCTAATTAAATTGAATATTATTGTATGTGTCGTGTATGGATGTGTTTTGGATTAAATGTGGGTTACCCTTAAGGTGGGGGTAGTGCCCTTGGAGTTATGGAGGATAAGGTTTTGGAGGATGGGTTAGTTGGTTAATATTATTATTTAAATTATTGAGGAGATTGTTGTTATTATTTATTTTGGGTGAAATAATAATAATAATAGATAATAATAATATTTGGGATTAACAAGGAAAATATAAATAGGAAAAAGGGTTAGAAAGGAAGGGTGGTCAGTACGTGTTTTGGAGAAGAGAAGAAAGAGCAGAGAAGAGTTAGGTCAAGAAGAGCTCCATTGTTGAGGAAAGATTTCAAGAATCCTAAAGTAAGGGTGGGGCTCTCTATCTCTTAAGGGTTGCATATTAGTGGTATGAGGGTAGAAAATCGTTAGGATCTCCCTGTTATGTTGCTGGTGAGAATTGGGAATTGGGTTGTAGGTTAGAGGGTTTGGTAGGAAGAGAAAATTATGCAATTGATTATAGATTTGTGTTGTATATGTGTATATGTCATTTGCTGCTACCTTATTGGTGTTTTCTGGACTGTATGATACCAAATTCGGGGGAATTGTGAGGTCTGAATCGTGCAAAATCGTAATCGCAAGATTGCTGATTCGCTCAGATTTGCTAGGCGAAAATGGAACTCGCCAGGCGAAATTGGATTCGCCAGACATTCGCCAGGCGAATGTAGAAGCGAAAGGGGAGTGAAAAATCAGAGTTTCTGGATTTTGTATGAGGGAGTTGGATTCGCCACTGTTTCGCCAGGCGAGCAGGAGGCGAAAGTGGAATTAGCCAGGCGAATGGGGATTTCGCCAGGCGAAAGTGGTTTCGCTGGTGCTTCGCCAAGCGAGTATCAGGCGAATTAGGCTGAGACGAACCGAATTTTCTGAAACTTCAGAAATTCATATCTTTTGATCCGTAGGTCCGTTTCCGTCACCATTCAAAGTGTTGGAAAGCTGGTTTCGCGTACTATTTATAAAACTTTATTTCAATACTAGAATTCCAATCCTTTGATGTGATAAATGGAAATTGAGCGTGTTGTTTGTGTGGTGAGTGGAGACGATGGAGTGGTCGATGTGTATGCATGATATATTTGTATATTGCTGTTGTGGCAGGTATGAACTGCGGTTGCATCCTAGTATTATGATGTATTGATGTGTTGGTTGTCATGTGCATGTGATTATTGTTATATTCATTGATTGTTGTCGTTGTTGTTGTGCGTTGTCGTTGCATGCATGACAGGTTGTATAGTTGTGGGATAGCGTGCCCAGATGGGGCGTTATCGTCTATCTGAATTCCTTGATGGAATCGTTGTTGTTGGTGCGATCATGAAATAGGGGTTGTACGTGACCATGAAATGGGGGTCGTTGGTGTGATCATGAGATAGGGGTCATACTTGACCATGAAACAGGGGTCGAGAGTTCCGACGGGAACTGTGATCATGAAACAGGGATCGATTGGTACCACATGCATTGAGTCAAGTCGTGGGTCTCATTGCATTCAACCCTTGTATGTTGATTATCTGTTGTATGATGAATGTTGTTGTGATAATGTTGATGTGATAGGGTGAATTCCGTATGTTTTTATGCTTTCATACTTATGCTATGCATTCTTTATATTGATTGAGAATCTCATCCCTTCTGTTTGAAAATGTTACCTCTACGTGGGTAATGTGCAGATAAGCAGGAGTAGTCGCAGGTGGAGTGGTGAAGACGAGGTCTTCTGGTGTGAGTTATTGAGTCGCGTCAGCTCTGAGTTTGTAACACCGGGGGTGTCGGAACGGTAGAGTCTTTGGAATTCTGTTATATACTATTACTATTTTAATTAAGAATGTTGTGTGTGGCTAAACATGTTTTTACCTGAGTTGACTTTTCCGCTGTGCATGAATGTTAAAATGTCATGTTTAATTATACTATCACCGTATTATTATTGTGTGCATGTTAAGTTTGAGTAGTAGAAGTAGCATCCTAAATCCAAGTATTTTATTTTTTACTTTGATAAATTACGTTTAAATTATCGCGGGGATTTAGGGTGTTACAAAGTGGTATCAGAGCAGGTCGGTCCGTCCGACCAAGTTGTCGAGTCGTTGTCGTGTGTTAGTTGTTTAGTGTTAGTGTTAGTGTCGGTTCCTTAACCATGGTGTTCTAATTTTGGTGTGGGGCAGATTGAGAATGGATGGAAGGAACGATGCTGCTCTTACTGCTGCTTTGCAAGCTATGGCTAAAGCAGTACAGAATCCGTCGCGTGCTAACGAGAATGATGAGTTTCGAAAGAACAACCCGTCTACTTTCAAGGGAAGGTATGATCCAGATGGAGCACAGACTTGGCTCAAGGAGATTGAGAGAATCTTCTGTGTTATGGAGTGTCCTGAAGCAAAGAAGGTGCGGTTAGGCGCTCATACGTTGGCTGAGGAGGCTGATGACTGGTGGGTCAGTACTCGTCAAGTGTTAGGTGCAGCAGGCGAGGCTATTACTTGGGTTGTGTTCAGTAGGGAATTCTTAAGGAAGTATTTCCCTGAAGATGTCCGAGGAAAGAAGGAGATAGAGTTCTTGGAGCTGAAGCAAGGTAGCATGTCAGTGACTGAATATGCTACTAAGTTTTCGGATTTGGAAAAGTTTTATCCTCATTACAGTGAGGCGACAGCTGAGTTCTCAAAATGTGTCAAGTTCGAGAATGGTTGAGGCCTGAGACCAAGCAGGTAATTGGTTATCATAGGATCAGACGGTTTCTAGACTTGGTTGATTGCTGCAGGATCTTTGAGGAGGATAACCAAGCTCGATCGGCTCACTATAAGGGGCTGGCCGAGAGAAGAGGAAAACAACCGGTGAATCGTGGGAAGCCTTATGCAGCTCCAGCTGAGAAAGGTAAACAGAAACATGCTGATGGAAAAAAGCCAAGTGGGGGAGGTTCTTCTGCTCCTCTGAAGTGTTTCAGATGTGGCGAGTTGGGACATCGTGTCAGTGAGTGCACGAGCGATGTGAAGAAGTGCTTCAAGTGTGGTCAAGCAGGACATCTGATTGCTGACTGCAAAGCTAATGTGGTTACTTGTTACAATTGTGGGGAACAGGGCCATATTAGTACTCGTTGTCAGAAACCAAAGCAAGCTTCGACTGGAGGAAAAGTGTTCGCTTTGGCAGGGACTCAGGCTTCCAACGAGGACAGATTGATCAGAGGTACATGTTATATTAATGATACGCCTTTGCTAGCTATTATTGATACTGGTGCAACACACTCTTTTATTGCTACTGATTGTGTAAGAAGACTAGGCCTTGTTGTTTCTCCTATAAAGGGAGAGATGGTTATTGAAACTCCTGCTAAGGGATCGGTGACTACTTCTTTAGTCTGTTTTAATTATCCGTTATCCATCTATGGCAAGGACTTTGGTGTGGACCTGATTTGTTTACCGTTGGAAGGTCTCGACGTAATCTTGGGTATGAATTGGTTGGAGTTCAACCATGTTCATATTAATTGTTTCAACAAGTCAGTTTGATTTCTTGCTCCCGAGGAAGAGGAAGAAGATGGTTTTCTGTTTTCTAGAGAGTTAAAGGAGCTCTTGGAAGAAGAAGCTCAGGTGCTTGCATTATTTGCATCTCTGTCAGTAGAGAGTAATTCAGTGATTAATGAACTACAAGTGGTGCGTGAATTTCCTGAAGTGTTTCCAAAAGACATTGTCGATGTACCACCAGAGAGGGAAGTAGAATTTTCTATTGATCTTGTCCCTGGTACCAGACCTATTTCTATGGCACCATACAGGATGTCAGCATCAGAGTTGTCAGAACTGAAGAAGCAATTGGAGGACTTGTTAGAGAAGAGATTTGTGAGACCAAGTGTATCACCTTGGGGAGCTCCAGTGTTGTTGGTGAAGAAAAAGGATGGTAGTATGAGGTTGTGTATCGATTACAGACAGTTGAATGAGGTGACGATTAAAATTAGGTATCCATTTCTGAGAATAGATGACTTGATGGACTAGTTAGTGGGTGCCTGTGTGTTTAGTAAGATTGACTTGAGGTCGGGTTATCATCAGATACGGGTAAAAGATGAAGACATTCAGAAGACGGCTTTCAGAACTCGATATGGACATTATGAGTATGTGGTGATGCCATTCGGAGTTACTAATGCACCCGGTGTATTCATGGAATATATGAATCGTATCTTTCATGAGTACTTGGATCAGTTTGTGGTTGTCTTTATCGACGATATTCTGATCTATTCCAAGTAAGAAGAAGAACACGCTGAACATTTGCGGATTGTGTTACAAGTGTTGAAAGAAAAGAAACTCTATGCCAAGTTGTCTAAGTGTGAATTCTGGTTGAGAGAGGTAAGTTTCCTTGGTCATGTTATTTCTGGTGATGGTATTGCGGTAGATCCATCCAAGGTAGGCGCGGTTCTACAATGGGGGACTCCGAAGTCGGTAACTGGGATTAGAAGTTTCTTGGGTTTGGCTGGTTATTACTGAAGGTTTATTGAAGGATTTTCGAAGTTGGCACTTCCGTTAACTCAGTTGACGTGCAAGGGGAAAGCATTCGTGTGGGATGTTCATTGTGAAAAGAGTTTCATTGAGCTGAAGAAGAGGTTGACCACAACTCCAGTGTTGGTTCTACCTGAACCAAATGAACCGTTTGTAGTGTATTGTGATGCTTCTTTGATGGGGCTAGGAGGTGTGCTGATGTAGGATGGTAAGGTTGTAGCTTATGCTTCACGACAGCTGAGGGTACATGAGAGGAATTATTCGACTCATGATTTGGAATTAGCCGCAGTGGTTTTTGTATTGAAAATTTGGAGGCATTATCTCTATGGTTCCAGATTTGAAGTGTACAGTGATCATAAGAGCTTGAGGTATCTGTTTGATCAGAAGGAATTGAATATGAGGCAGAGGAGATGGTTAGAATTCTTAAAGGATTATGATTTTGGCTTGAACTATCATCCAGGCAAGGCTAACGTCATGGCTGATGCTCTGAGTCGAAAATCGTTGCATATGTCTGCTATGATGGTTAAAGAGTTAGAATTAATTGAACAGTTCAGAGATATGAGTTTTTTCTGTGATCAGACACCGCATAGTGTTATGTTGGGTATGCTGACAATCAACAATGAATTTCTTAATAACATCCGAGACAATCAGAAGTTAGATGTGAAACTAGTGGAGTTGATGATTGGGGATAACCAAGCAGCAGGTAATGAGTACAGGGTGGATGAGCAAGGTGTGTTGAGATTCTGTGACAGGATTTGCATTCCTGACAATCCTGAGTTGAAAAGAATGATTTTAGAAGAAGGTCATCAGAGTAGTTTGAGTATCCATCCAGGAGCTACAAAGATGTATCAAGACTTAAAGAAGATATTTTGGTGGCCTGGGTTGAAACGTGAAGTGGCTCAGTTTGTGTATGGTTGTTTGACTTGTCAGAAGTCGAAAGTGGAACATCAGAAACCTACTAGTATGATGCAACCGTTAGACATTCCAGAGTGGAAGTGGGACAATATTTCTATGGATTTTGTGATCGGTTTGCCTAATACGCCGAGGGGACATGATTCCATTTGGGTAGTAGTGGATAGATTGACAAAGTCGGCACATTTCATTCCGATTAATATCAGTTTTCCTTTGCAAAAGTTGACGGAGATTTATATCTGAGTGATTGTGAAACTTTATGGGATTCCGTTGAGCATTGTGTCGGATCGAGATCCAAGGTTTACTTC
Organism: Lathyrus tuberosus; assembly: GCA_022829125.1. Taxonomy (NCBI): domain Eukaryota; kingdom Viridiplantae; phylum Streptophyta; class Magnoliopsida; order Fabales; family Fabaceae; genus Lathyrus; species Lathyrus tuberosus. Next base: position 2,524,383 of record JALAZF010000266.1, on the reverse strand, counting down.
TAGATTTTGGGAGAGTTTGCAGGGAGCTTCGGGATCGAAGTTGAGGTTGAGTTCGGCTTATCATCCGCAGACGGATGGTCAGGCGGAAAGAACTATCCAGTCTTTGGAAGACCTGTTGAGGGCTTGTGTTCTTGAACATGGAGGTGCTTGGGATAATCATTTTCCGCTGATCGAGTTCACTTATAACAACAATTATCATTCCAGTATCGGAATGGCACCTTTTGAGGCGTTGTATGGTCATAGGTGTCAGACGCCTTTGTGTTGGCATGAATCTGGTGAGAGTGTAGTGCTTGGACCCGAAAATGGAACTCGCCAGGCGAAAGTGGATTCGCCAGACATTCACCAGGCAAATGTAGAAGTGAAAGGGGAGTGAAAAATCAGAGTTTCTGGATTTTGTATGGGGGAGTTGGATTCGCCACTGTTTCGCCAGGCGAGCAGGAGGCGAAAGTGGAATTCACCAGGCAAATGGGGATTTCGCCAGGTGAAATTGGTTTCGCTGGTGCTTCGCCAGGCGAGTATCAGGCGAATTGGGCTGAGACGAACCGAATTTTCTGAAACTTCAGAAATTCATATCTTTTGATCCGTAGGTCCGTTTCCGTCGCCGTTCGAAGTGTTGGAAAGATGGTTTCGCGTACTATTTATAAAACTTAATTTCAATACCAGAATTCCAATCCTTTGACGTGCTAAATGGAAATTGAGCGTGTTGTTTGTGTGGTGAGTGGAGACGATGGAGTCATCAATGTGTATGCATGATATATTTGTATATTGTTGTTGTGGCAGGTATGAACTGCGGTTACATCCTAGTATTATGATGTATTGATGTGTTGGTTGTCGTGTGCATGTGATTACTGTTATATTCGTTGATTATTTTCGTTGTTGTTGTGTGTTGTCGTTGCATGCATGACAGGTTGCATAGTTGTGGGATGGCGTGCCCAGATGGGGCGTTATTGTCTATCCGAATTCCTTGATGGAATCGTTGTTGTTGGTGCGATCATGAAATAGGGGTCGTTGGTGTGATCATGAGATAGGGGTCATACTTGACCATGAAACAGGGGTCGAGAGTTCTGACGAGAACTGTGATCATGAAACAGGGATCAATTGGTACCACATGCATTGAGTCAATTCGTGGGTCTCATTGCATTCAACCCTTGTATGTTGATTATCTGTTGTATGATGAATGTTGTTGTGATGATGTTGTTGTGATAGGGTGGATTCCGTATGTTCTTATGCTGTCATACTTATGTTATGCATTCTTTATATTGATTGAGAATCTCACCCCTTCTGTTTGAATGTTACCTCTACGTGGGTAACGTGCAGATAAGCAGGAGTAGTCGCAGGTGGAGTGGTGAAGACGAGGTCTTCTGGTGTGGGTTATCGAGTCGCGTCTGCTCTGAGTTTGTAACACCGGGGGTGTCAGAACGCTAGAGTCTTTGGAATTCTGTTATATACTATTACTATTTTAATTAAGAATGTTGTGTGTGACTAAACATGTTTTTTACCCGAGTTGACTTTTCCGCTGTGCATGAATTTTAAAATGTCATGTTTAATTACTATCACCGTATTATTATTGTGTGCATGTTAAGTTTGAGTAGTAGAAGTAGCATCCTAAATCCATGTATTTTATTTTTACTCTGATAAATTACGTTTAAATTGTCGCGGGGGTTTAGGGTGTTACACCCGACTACAAACTTAAAGCTAATCCTAACCAGAAATCTAGGAAGATCTACACAGTACTACGCTACATTCAAAGACATTCATCCTAGGTTCATCATGTTCTTCAGGATCTTCATGAACTTCCCAGAAAATTCATGTGTTCGTCGAAGAACACATGAACATTCAACCAGAAAGTTCATGAGTCACCAGAAAATTCATGCCAATTTCAAAAAAACTAAGAACATCCTAGAACTAACAACAAAAGATGAAGAACTTACTTGAATCTAGAGGTTGAAGATGAAGATTTGGACGTAGACGATGAAGATCGACGGCGGCGAAGATGAACTCCGGCGAGAGAACAAGTTGCAGAGCAAAGTGCCTGGGTAGAGAAATTTGCGTGAAGTGTGCAAATAAATCCTCGGTCCCCCCTTTTATAAGTAGTTGCTCGCTTGGGGAAGTGCAAAGGCCATCATAGCCTAGACCTCCTAGGCCCTGACAGCAATTAAATGCACCACCACGTGTCAAAAGAGAATCTTCATTTGGCATTCCCAAAGCCAGGCGTTGCATTCCCCAAGTCTTCTCCAGTTCCCCGCAGGCATATCCTCCTCGACAGTCCACACGAGCCACGTCCTCTTAAGGGCTGGTCGACAAAAAATGTCCTTTTTGCGGACACCTTTACTAGACCTGGTCGATATAAAAACGTCGTTTTCGCGGGCATGTCGTCACATACTAAAGGCTTGTCGTGCTTATAAGCAACCAGCTTTCGACCACGCTGACCATAGAGCAGGCGAAGGGCATGTCCCTGAACATTGTCATTCAAAGGAAACAGCCTACAAGGCTATCTCAAGTCATCACTCTTCCTCAGAGCAAATACTTGGGGGGCTCCTATTCTGGACTGGGCAGGCGCTTGGCCCACAGTAGGGCAAGGCCCAATCCAGTCCAGCTCTTGGCAAGGCCCAATAACTGGATTCAGCCGATCTAGCCGTTGGCCACAACATATCCGTTGGACATAATATGACCGTTGGAGACGTCCACTTCACGCGCTTGACAGTTCACGCGACCAACTGCCTCTCTGGATCTCACGGGGACAGTTGGACCAGGTCAAAGGGTCACGTGTTTGACCCTCCACCTGGCAGTCTCCCATTGGTTGACCAGATATTTCGGCCACATGGGAGACCTTGGCCCCGCGCTGGGGGTTACTTCTATAAATACCCTCTCACTTGAGAGAGCTAGGTTTGATCACTATTCAATACTCTAAATCATACCTAAACGCTTTGTATTTGCTTTCTCTCTAGCCCAAACTTACTTTGGCATCGGAGTACCTTGCAGGTACACCCCCTCCTCTCCTACAACCATCATCTTTGTCCTACACGGAAGGCCACGACGATCCAGTCTGATCACACCAGATCATTTGTAATAGGTAAACTATTTGATTTTAATCTCTTTAATATTAGTGACGATATTAAAATCAAATGTTTAATATATTGCCTGATCAATTTCAATATAAATTAATTTATAGATATTAAAATAAAAGACCAACAATCAAAGAAATAAAATAAAAATATTTGTGAGAATTAAACTGGAAGAAAAAAAAACGAAAGAATTAAAAATTATACAAACCTATTACATATTTGAAAAAAAAATTTACATATACCTTTACACTATTACATTCCATCCTACAAAATATTAAACATACTAAATTTACACATTTTATTATTTAATTATTTCAATTTTTACTTTTTATTTTCACTTTTAATTTTTTTCGGAGACAACATGAGTTTAATCTTTCGTGACATTTATCATAACATTGAAAAATGAGTAGAGATAAAGAGAAAGTGTGGCGTCTGGTGTAATACCCTAAACCCTGAAACTTATTAAAAAAGATTTATACGATAATGTAAGGTGTAATCAACGACAATCCTTCGAAAACGTATCAAATCATTTGAACTATGCATCAAAAAAATATTTCATAACAGTTTCATAAATAAAATAATAAATTTCAAAACCACCAGATCAACATCAACATAAAACATAATAGACTTATGTCTCCTATTTTACACGATCAGAGCACTAAAAACCACTAATGAACGACAAAATGAATAAATAAAAATGAAGAGTAGCTCCAACAAGCCACCTTTCACACACCGCAACAATGATCACTCTTGAGTATCAACAAGATGTCCATGGTGGACAACATAAAGCAAAAGGGATGAAAAACAACATTCAATATAAATAGTTTAAAGAATGATAAGGTAGAGAACACACAATATAACACGCATTCAATACACAATCAACAACACCATAGTCTCACACTCATTCATAACAACATGCACATTCATCAGGTGTACCCACCATTCACAATAATTCATTAACTACGTCAAATATTCTGAACCAACCAACAATGTCATGAATAATCAATTATATATGCAAACATGTATGCAATATGTTGTACCCCAAATTTTACCCTCAGATATTCTGATCGTTTGCATATCATTCTGAGTCAGTTATCTCGTTTTTAGTTAGACGTATCATTAATCATGCATTTTTAGCCGATTTTATCATTCCATGCTACCTTCTCTTTGATGTACTTTATTATTCTTTAGATAATTATCTTAGTTTGTTTAATGTAATTTTTACTTTTTTAAAAAAAAAATTAGTTTATATAGTTTTCAATTATAGTTTAATTTCTAACTTAGATTAAATTTAGCCTTAGTATAACTTTTATTTTTATTAGTTTTGGTCATAATTAGTTTAATTTTATTAATATTATTTTAAATTTATTTGTCATTTCAATTTTAATTATAATTATAGTTAATTTTTGCCTTTTTAGTTTAATTTAGTTTATTGTAATTTAATTAGCCTTCAAAGTTTACAAAATACAAAAAGGCCCATTTCTTTTTTTCATTACAACCAAAAAAAGCCAAAAATGCTGCTACTCATCCTGCAAATCTCCACGCCACACCTGCTACAAGTCAGCATAACCATAGACACATCCATCCAAAACAAAAACCAGGTAAGTCTGCTACCAACAGTGACGTTACACAATATCTTTGACACACAAGTCGTACGCATCAGTCTACAATACACTTCAACCAAAATTTCTGCCTACTACCAAGTCAAAGATGCCAAAAAAAAACTCTGAACAGGAAGACTTGTGATCAAGCAGAGTGAAAAGGACAACAGTCAATTCTGCAATATCCACAAGCTTGCGCTACACGCACTGCAAATTCTACAATACAAAACAAACACAGCTTACATCATTTGAAAGTAACAAGACAGACTCGGAGCCTTTATCGATAAGCTAGCTTTGAATTTAAAAAGAGAGGAGAAGAAGAACATAACCACAAAACCATTGCCTACAACCGCAAAAACCTTTTCCTTCCTCTCTCAGATTTTTCTGTAGAAAACACTTACAGTAACAAGAACCTTGAAGCATACAGAGCCTCTCATTCATCTATCACTCCTATCCTCATCAAACCTGCACCATGTAAATGTGAAACCTCCTTCTTCTTCATTATCAACCATTCCACTCAACAACAGCCCCGCCACAACCGAAAATCATTATGAAACAATCGACCGGAAAACAAACAGAAACTGAATCACAATTCACAAGCCACCCATGTGCTCCAAATCCTCCTCATATCCATCCCCTCCACCACATCCCAATCTTTTCTTCAATCCTTCACCCAAAACAACCTGAACCACCACCGTAACCCTCTTCTTTCCCGTCACCATTAACCATCATATCACCACACAATCTCCCAGCGCACCATCAACACAACCGACACTTTCGCATTGCACCACTCATCACCAAACCGCAGCAACAACTGGTCAGAGTTCCACCACAAAAGCGCCGGCAGCCACTGCGTCTTTAAGCCACTCAGCTGAGCTGCCATATTCGAAGGTTGTTTGCTTGATTCGGTAATATTTCGCGATTGTATATACTGCTGGTATGACATTGTGGATGTGTGTTTAGATTGTTATTTCGATTGTGTTGCATTCACGTTGTTTTTGTTTCATATCTGAACATTACAATTTTTCTGCATTGTTTGAAATATTTTGTTTTTTCTGAAATCTGGGTTTAGGTTGTGTTTCCATTGATGAATATATGTCTTGAGTTTTTTTCATTATTATTTTTATTATTCATATATCATAACATCAGTTCATGTTTTAATGTATATATTTTCTTTTATTTTTAAGATCATGGATGAATCTTCTGTTTATGCACTGCGTTATGGTACATAAGTGTTTATGCTAATGATACTGTGTGTACACCATTCTCACTTTTGATTACATATTATATATATAATGTTTATAAAACTTTATCCATTAAGTTCACATATTCATATAATATTAAGTTTAGTGACGGTGAGTTTATATATGTACTCCTTTTTCTGTTTTTTTATTTTTTAATTATATACATTTTGTTCTTAAATTATATACATTTATTTTTTTAAAGATTATATACAATTTGTTCTTTTTAAAGTTTTATGTTACATATATATGCTTTTATGTTATTAGTACTGATATCTATACTACTACTTTTTTTAGTACTGATACCTGAACTACGAATGCTCTGATTCCATTCCCGTCAGGATACGTAGGCACGAGATGCGATTTCTTGGCGAGCATATTTAGTGTATATACCCTTAGCACATTTCCCTTAGCAAGCAAACTTTAGCATAACACAAATACTAACAAGAGGTTCCTGTAGAGTACTACAGATATTTAGGGTGTTAATACATTCTCTTAGTATAACCAACCCCCGAACCTTAGTTCTCTTAGTTGTGTCTCTACACAACGCACTTAGGGTTTTTCGGTCTTTACCCTTTCCTTTGGATAAATCAAATCTCGGTGGTGAACTTCATGATTTGTGATTCAAGTTAATTAATAGCTTGATATCCAATTCTCACCGCAACAGAAATGACGAATTCACTGGGGACACTCCCCTAAGAGGGTTAAGCCCACCTTGTTTGTCTTTGTGTTATTTATATGTTTGCTTGCTTGTATACTTGTATATTTTGTATATCTGTATATACTTGTTGTGCTTAGGCTTTTTCTGTGTGCAGGGTTGTTACTTTGAGTGGTGAGATAAGTCCTATACCCGGACTTGAGTGCATTTATTATAGGACGATGGTATATTCAAGGAGGCTTTGAGGGAGTCGATTCCTGAAAAAGTTGACTTGAGACACCATCACTCAGTTTAGGTCCACTTGAGAATATAGTCATGTTGAACGAGTTTATTCGTGAAAACGTGTTACTCTCGACATAGGTGTCGTCGATACTGAGAACTGTAGTTACCTTTAACCCCTCTTGGCCTTTTAGGACGTAGTGCGGTGACTAGGAGAGAGTCTATTTCTGAAATGGTTGTCACGCGATACTACACTCAAACGAGATTCTCTTGAGAATTTTATTGATTACCGAGTCATTCGGGAAGTCGATAAAATCCGAAAGATGGGTTGTTGACTCTGGGAACTTCTTAGAACCCTGTTCTACGGATGCAGTAACCCTAGTACACACCATGTGGTTGGTTCTTCACCCAGACTCCATGCTGTGATCTCGAACTCTTAATCTTGTTGCATGTGTTTTGCATCCTGTTTGCATTGCATCGCATATCATTTGCATCTTTGCATGATTCATTGTATGCGTCTGTCTGTCCAGTTACTCATCTCCAGTTGTCTCCATCTTCCAGTATCACTCGTGAGTCGTCAAGCTGATTCCTCGACACCGATACCGGACTAGAGCTAACTATAGATGCAAGATGTCAAAGCAAGAGGTACACAATGCTGAGATCCAAATGGAGATCGACGACCTTAAGTCAAGCATGACTAAACTCACTGAGATGCTTCAAGTTTTGATTGCTAGAGGAGAGCCTCCCCAAAGGACAGTCATTCAGGAAGTTTCAAGCGCTGATCCTCCACCAGTTCAGATGCCACCTTCAACTTGGCCAGAGTTTGGTTTTCCATGCAACTACTCTCCACCTATTGCATCAACTGCTATGATTGGTCAGACTGCCAGACCAGTGTTTCAAGCTCTTGTTTTTTCCGAGCCTCAACCTATAGTTCAGACTACTCAAACTCCCTTTGAGAATCCCCTCTATGAGTACAATGCTGCCAGCGCTCAAGGTGAAGACTGTGAAGACTTTGTTGAACCTGAAGTTGTCCGAGAGCAGTTTCAGAGCATAGAAAAGAGACTCAAAGCCGTTGAGGGTAATGATTTTTTCAATGTGGATGCGGACAACATGCCCTTAGTGTATGACCTTGTTATGCCTGCTAAGTTCCAAACTCCCGAATTCGTGAAGTACAAGGGCCACTCTTGCCCAAGGGTTCATTTGGTCATGTATTGTCGCAAAATGGCTGCTTATCCACTGTTTTCAAGACAGCTTGAGTGGAGCATCACTCGAATGGTATATGGGTCTTGAGCAAAACTCCATTCATTATTTCCAAGATCTCATAAATGCCTTCATGAAGCAGTACAAGTATAACCTCGACATGGCTCCTGATCGCCGTCAATTGCAAAACATGTCTCAGAATGATAAGGAATCTTTTAAGGAGTATGCTCAGCGCTGGAGAGAGTTGGTTTCCCAGGTTGAACCTCCTTTGGCTGAGAAGGAATTTACTGGAATGTTCATGGATACCTTGTCCCCATTCTATTGGGAGAAGATGATTGGAAGTGTTTCCTCCAACTTCACTGATTTGGTTACTATTGGACAAAGACTCGAGGAAGGGCTTAAGAATGGAAAAGTGTCAAAGGCTGATGAATCTTCCAATGCTGTGAAGAAATCCTATGGGAACTTTCAGAAAAAGAAGGAAGATCAGACTAATGCTATAATGGTTGAAGTGAGAAGGCCTCATCCTCAACCTCAATATGTTGTTCACCCTACTGTTGTTGTTGTTACTCTCGTGGTTGCTGCTCCACGACCAACTCAAGCTCCTCAACGTCCAGTGGTTGGACAGAATCAGTACCGTAATAGGAATCAATTTGATCCTATTCTAATGAAGTACACTGAACTGTATCCTGGCTTGGTTGAGCAAGGTTTGATTACCACAAGGCCTATGCCACCTCCTCCAAATCCTCTTCCAGCCGGCTATAGGGCTGATCTTCATTGTGAATACCATCAAGGTGATGCAGGCCATAATTTAGAAGGTTGCTTTGCATTGAAGGCTAGAGTACAAGAGCTGATAAGGAACAAAATCCTCTCTTTTAAAGACAACCCTAATGTTTAGAACAACCCTCTGCCGGGGCATGCCAAGTGAAGCTTCAGTCGACTTCATCTCAACTACTTTCCGAAGACGGGACAACTCATCCTTGTGTTTAACTAGTATTAGGTCTTGTTTCTTGTTGTTTGCATTTTCCTTATTTTGTAATAGCTATTTACTTTCAACTATGTTTGTACTTTCACAATTAATGAAATGAGCATTGCAACTTTTGATTCAATTCATTTGTGTTTGCCAGTTACGTCTTTATGCTTTCTTTTGCAAAATGTTTTATCTCTTTTCCACTTTCTTTTTTATTTTGCAAAGATTGGAGGGAGGATGATGAAAACGTCATACCCAAAACTTTGCTGACGATGTAAGGCATTGTTCCAACTCCTAAACAATGGAGACATAAGGAAGATAACCCCTATTCAACCCCTTCGAGCCTTGAAGTAGGAGTTTCTTTTCTTTACAAATAAAAACCTGCAATCTTAACCTGGGGCAGGGTAGTTCTCAGTTAACTTGATTATGCATTCAAATACAAGAGTTTCATGCAAGACGCCTTTCAACAAAAGGTTGCATTCACAGTTTTCCTTCGCACACAGCAAGCAAGTGTCGAAGATGTCTTTCAAGTCAAACGCCAATGATGGTTCACTATAATCATTAAGCCAGGCATTCACAACCTTTCAACTCTTCCAAATTTAATGAATATAGTACAAGTTATTCCCAGAGTGATAAATGAAGAAGAATCGTCAAGAAATACTTACTCAAAGAATGAGCCGAGTCCCTTTCGAGGCAAAAGCTAAGAAAGATGTGACGCTCATGACCTTACCTTATACAAAGAGAAGAAAGAACAAGCTTGTACGACAACTAAAAGTTGTAAGGAAGCAGCGATCGCCATCTCAAGTCCATTGAATTTTGAACCATCATCATTACTATCATCAGTGAAATTCCTAAACTATGGGAGCCTGAGTGCATAGTTTGAGTTAACTGAGCATAGGACTGGAGATCATCACGAAGATTGGGTGGGCACAAATAAACTTTGAGCTTTTATCCTTTGTTTCTTAAACCGTGAACCAGGCCACGTTATAACCCTCAAAAGACCTAACTGAAGCAAGGTTATTTTGAAAGCATATTACAGCAAGGTTGCGTAAACTGACTCCAAAAGATCTTTGCAGATCATTTGTTTTTGCATCACACTTGTGCTTCAACTCTCACTTTTAAATGTCTTGAACCGTCGTGTTCAGACCAATGACTCATTTTGTTTTGCATCTTCCAAAAATAATTTTGATTTCAAAAGTTGCATGAACTCTGCATTTACTATGTTTGTATGAAAATTTTTGTTTGCAAACTGACTTTCCTCTCAAGGAATTTTCAAATAGTTGAGAAACTTGGTCGGTGATCCAATCAGGGGCAAGTTCCTTCCATATCCTGTTGAGAATCAGTTCAAGATTTGTGGTTTAATGGCGACTTCTCAGATTTGGTTTATCCAGAAAACCTTTCAAGACCCATACTGGGGAAAGCCTTCCCAGTGTACAGTAAAACAATCATCTTTCAAGACTCAAACCGGGGCAAGCTTTCTAAAAGCACCATGAAACGGTCATTTCTAGAATCAATCAAGCTGAAGCAATGATTAGTTCATCTACAACAGTCAGCTAATCTGGGGCAGTTAACTTGAAGAATCCCCAAACAGCTCTTCATCCTTCCTACAAGGACCATCATTTGATACAGTTTACCAGTGTGGCAGATGATGTGTTCATCATTAGCATCTCTAGTCCCAAGCAGAATGACAGTGATCTCTGTGTTGAGGAATCAATCTTCCAGTCTTGTCTTCTCTCAGAAAAGGTCGAGAAGTGTCGTCTGCACCTGCATTTGCATTTGATCATAAATCATCTACATAACTCATATACATATGCATATCATGAGTGCTTCATCCTCATTTGCATTTCTCCCGAGGTCGTGTCGTTATCCACGTCTTACCTTGTGGTCAAAGTCCAACTTACTTGGCGCCTACCAAACGTTACCTAACCTTTCATTCAGTGTCATTCTTGAATGTTGTCGTTTCCTTGCGCTTCTAGTCCTATTGTTAGATGTTTGTCTTCTTTCATTCCAGTGTTATTCCTGGATGTCTGTCTCTTTTGATCTCCAGTGCCATTCCTGGATATCTTATTCCTCTTGTTTCTCCCAGTGCTATTCGTGGGAGTTTTACCTCTCTTCTATAATCTCCATCAAATTTGCTTGATATCTTGCAGTATCATTCCTTAAAGTCTTATCTGTTAATTCAGTGTCATTCCTGGATGAGCTTTCTCCTTTGCATTTAGTGCCATTCCTAGATGTCTTTCTCACTATCATTTGATGCCATTCTTGAATATAGTGATTTGCCTTTACTTTCAGTGCCATTCCTGAAAGTTTTTTTTCCTTTCATCCAATGCTTTCTTGGGTATTTCTTTGTTCAATGCTTTCTTGGACGTTGTTCTTTCTTTGTATCCAATGCTTTCTTGGGTATATCTTCATTCATTCAATGCTGTCTTGAATATCGTGGTTCCGTTTGTCCAATGCTTTCTTGGATTTCTATCTTGTTCACTTTCATCTGATGCCTTCTCAGATATTGTGAGTTATACCTTTCATCTAAAGCCATTATTGGATGACTGGTTTCTTTGCATTCAATGCCATTCTTGAATGTAGTCTTTGTTCACACTTATCTAAAGCCATTATTAGATATTGTGAGTTATATCTTTCACCTAAATCCATTTTTGGGTGATTGGTTCCTTTGCATTCAATGTCATTCTTGAATGTAATATTTGTTCACTTTTATCTAAAGCCATTATTAGATATTGTGATTATACCTTTCATTCAAAGCCATTATTGGATGTCTGGTTTCTTTACCATCTGATGCTTTTCCGGATGTGTCTCTCTTTCTGATGTTTTTCCAGATCGAGTCTTTGTTCACTTTTATCTAAAGCCATTATTAGATATTGTGATTATACCTTTCATTCAAAGCCATTATTGGATGTTTGGTTTCTTTCCCATCTGATGCCTTTTCGGATGTGTCTCTCTTTCTGATGTTTTTCCAGATCGAGTCTTTGTTCACTTTTATCTAAAGCCATTATTAGATATTGTGATTATACCTTTCATTCAAAGCCATTATTGGATGTCTGATTTCTTTACCATCTGATGCCTATCCGGACGTGTCTCTCTTTCTGATGTTTTTCAGATCGAGTCTTTGTTCACATTCGTCTAAAGCCATTATTAGATATTGTGATTTGTACCTTTTGTTCAAAGCCATTATTGGATGACTGGTTTCCTTGCATTCAATGCCATTCTTGAATGTAGTCTTTGTTCACATTCATCTAAAACCATTATTAGATATTATGATTTGTACCCTTCATTCGAAGCCATTATTGGATGACTGGTTTCTTCGCATCCAACGCTTTCTTGGATCCCTGCTTTGTTCATTTTTATCTAAAGCCATTATTAGATATCGTGATTTGTACCTTTCATTCAAAGCCATTATTGGATAACTGGTTTCTTTTGCCATCTGATATTTTTCCGGATGTGTCTTTCTCTGTCTTTTCTGGTTTTTCTTGAAGATCCCTTTTGAACTCTTCAGTATAAGAAAATCCTAGAAAATCTTTTGTTGGTGTCTATCCTTTTATTCCAAATTGATCCCCAATAGAGATCATGTCTTCTTTCTGGTTCCATGCCTAGTAAAGAGTGTGCTTTTATTTTCCCCATTGTTTCCTCAGAGTCTCCCCATTGAGTCTCTTATGTTGGTTAGTCTGAATCCCCAGTGAGTTTTCCTCATGGATACTAACCTTATTCTTCCCCAGTAAGCTCACCTGTGGTGGATTACCCTTCATCCTTGGTGATTTGTTTGTCTGCACCTTTGCATCTATCATAACATCATATCATCATACTAGAAGTTCATAGCATGTTAGGATTTGTTTATCTTTCTTTTGACCAAAGCGCTGTCTAAGGTCTTATATTTTTTTGCGCTTTTATTTTTTTAAATGAATAGTTTCCTTGTTTTTAACTTATAGCAGCGCTTTTGTATTAAAGCGCTGTCTAAGGTGCGATGTTATAACTTACTTTTGTTGTAGTGGTGCATCTGAGGACAAAATTTTCGGTTATCAATATTTAAATACCTCTCAACGTGATTTTATGAAGATCTATCATCACTCATGTCATCCGGTGAAGTTATTTAAATAGGGGCAACTGTTGTACCCCAAATTTTACCCTCAGATATTCTGATTGTTTGCATATCATTCTGAGTCAGTTATCTCGTTTTTAGTTAGACGTATCATTAATCATGCATTTTCAGCCGATTTTATCATTCCATGCTACCTTCTCTTTGATGTACTTTATTATTCTTTAGATAATTATCTTAGTTTGTTTAATGTAGTTTTTACTTTTTTTAAAAAAAATTAGTTTATATAGTTTTCAATTATAATTTAATTTCTAACTTAGATTAAATTTAGCCTTAGTATAACTTTTATTTTTATTAGTTTTGGTCATAATTAGTTTAATTTTATTAATATTATTTTAAATTTATTTGTCATTTCAATTTTAATTATAATTATAGTTAATTTTTGTCTTTTTAGTTTAGTTTAGTTTATTGTAATTTAATTAGCCTTCAAAGTTTACAAAATACAAAAAGGCCCATTTCATTTTTTCATTGCAACCAAAAAGAGCCACAAAAAGAGCCAAAAATGCTGCTACTCATCCTGCAAATCTCCACGCCACACCTGCTACAAGTCAGCATAACCATAGACACATCCATCCAAAACAAAAACCAGGTATGTCTGCTACCAACAGTGACGTTACACAATATCTTTGACACACAAGTTGTACGCATCAGTCTACAATACACTTCAACCAAAATTTCTGCCTACTACCAAGTCATAGATGCCAAAAAAAACTCTGAACTGGAAGACTTGTGATCAAGCAGAGTGAAAAGGACAACAGCCAATTCTGCAATATCCACAAGCTTGCGCTACACGCACTGCAAATTCTGCAATACAAAACAAACACAACTTGCATCATTTGAAAGTAACAAGACAGACTCGGAGCCTTTATCAATAAGCTAGCTTTGAATTTAAAAAGAGAGGAGAAGAAGAACATAACCATAAAACCATTGCCTACAACCGCAAAAACCTTTTCCTTCCTCTCTCAGATTTTACTGCAGAAAACACTTACAGTAACAAGAACCTTGAACCATACAGAGCCTCTCATTCATCTATCACTCCCATCTTCATCAAACCTTCACCAAGTAAATGTGAAACCTCCTTCTCCTTCATTATCAACCATTCCACTCAACAACAGCCCCGCCACAACCGAAAATCATTGTGAAACAATCGACCGGAAAATAAACGGAAACTGAATCACCATTCACAAGCCACCCATGTGCTCCAAATCCTCTTCACTTCCATCCCCTCCACCACATCCCAATCTTTTCTTCAATCCTTCACCCAGAACAACCTGAACCACCGCCGTGAACCTCTGCTTTCCCGTCACCATTAACCATCATATCACCACACAATCTCCCAGCGCATCATCAACACAACCGACACTTTCGCATCGCACCACTCATCCCCAAACCGCAGCAACAACTGGTCAGAGTTCCACAACGAAAGCGCCGGCAGCCGCTGCGTTTTTAAGCCACTCAACTGAGCTGCCATATTCGAAGGTTGTTTGCTTGATTCGGTAATATTTCACGATTGTATATACTGATGGTATGACATTGTGGATGTGTGTTTAGATTGTTATTTCGATTGTGTTGCGTTCACGTTGTTTTTGTTTCATATCTGAACATTACAATTTTTCTGCATTGTTTGAAATATTTTGTTTTTTCTGAAATCTGGGTTTAGGTTGTGTTTGCTTTGATGAATATATGTCTTGAGTTTTTTTCATTATTATTTTTATTATTCATATATCATAACAGCAGTTCATGTTTTAATGTATATATTTTCTTTTGTTTTTAAGATCATGGATGAATCTTTTATTTATGCACTGCGTTATGGTATATAAGTGTTTATGCTAATGATACTGTGTGTACACCATTCTCACTTTTGATTACATATTATATATATAATGTTTATAAAACTTTATCCATTACGTTCACATATTCATATAGTATTAAGTTTAGTGACGGTGAGTTTATATATGTACTTCTTTTTCTGTTTTTTTTTTTTTTTAATTATATACATTTTGTTCTTAAATTATATACGTTTATTTTTTTAAAGATTATATACATTTTGTTCTTTTTAAAGTTTTATGTTACATATATATGCTTTTATGTTCATAGTACTGATACCTACACTACTACTTTTTTTTTAGCTTAGATATTTACTTATGTTTTAGTTATAATGTACTTTTACTAATTATAATATATACTATCTTTTAGTTATAATATATTTTTTTTATAATTATTAATTAGTTTAAATATTTTTTATTTAATTTGATTAATCAATTATTAATTAATATTTAAGTCGATTAATAATTCTCTTGATACCTGAGTTTTTCCCTTTGTTTCTCTGTTTCTTATACCTCATTCCAAAGGAAACGATCCCTCTTATTGACTGCCATGTCAGTTAAGATAGCCTTGTCCATCATTCCCTTTTCTCACGCCGCCGTGCGATTTTACCTTCCCTTTTAACCAGCTTTAGGTTTGGAGTCGCCGTACTCCACGTAGGTGTCTTGCTGTCAGACCCTACTTTCTCTTGGAACCTTGACCACAGTCAAGAGTTCTTTTACCTCGTATTGAGGTGAACTACGAATGCTCTGATTCCATTCCCATCAGGATACGTCGGCACGAGATGCGATTTGTTGGCGAGCATACTTAGTGTATATACCCTTAGCACATTTCCCTTAGCAAGCAAACTTTAGCATAACACAAATACTAACAAGAGATTCCTGTAGAGTACTACAGATACTTAGGGTGCTAATACCTTCCCTTAGTATAACCAACCCCCGAACCTTAGATATCTTAGTTGTGTCTCTACACAGCGCACTTAGGGTTTTTCGGTCTTTACCCTTTCCTTTGGATAAATCAAAGTTCGGTGGTGAACTTCATGATTTGTGATTCAAGTTAATTAATAGCTTGATATCTGATTCTCACCGCAACACAATGTACTCCACAACTCACTCATTATGCATGGTTAGCATTAATGGACAACATAGGTCCATATCGCTTCTGAATCCTCATACCATAGACCCAGAGCATACCAAATCGTTACTATCACCATAAGTAACAATTCATCGATTCCCATCTAGAACTAGCTACTCGCTCCCAAATCCCCACTATAGGACCAGAGCACACCAAAATCACTACTATCACCATAAGTAACACTTCACCGGTTCTATCTGGAATCAGCTATTCTCTCCTGAATCCATACCACCGGACCAGAGCACACCAAAACTGGACCGAAGCCCGTACACCATGATGCATGACTCTCAATAACATGTGTTATTACCAAAACAATCCCTAAAATTATCCCCAAGCATTTATCACCATTATGCACAACATCATTCGCAATACGCAACAATTAATCAATGTTACGACAATTAACAAACAACACCAAAAAGCAGCACCTCATCAAATGCATATTCACAAGCATTTAATCATGTTAATTTATTATAACATCAACTCATCATTAAGCAAACACGACGATTCACAAATTATTAATACATCTCATCACATACATTTCCACAGTGAACACACAACTACAACTCAATTATATCACCATGCACTACCATGAGGTTGCTCTGCATGTTATCTCTACAACGCTTCAAGTAGAACCCCATTTGGACCTACGAAACTAAATTTACGGCCAAAATCGTCAGACAATGCAACAAACATCAAAATTTAGCATTTGGCCTACAACAATCGTTTGTCATAGGATGACAATCAATTATCATCTAGAGGATTTTGATTCTGCCTAATCTAAAAGTCACGTTTCCAGGAAATACAGTCGATTAATTCATTCCAACAATCGATTGACATTTAATTTTTTTTCTAAAATTACACATAAGCAATCGATTGCTTCACAATGACAATCGATTGTCATATTTTTTTTTTTTTTTAAATTTTCACTAGTGCAATCGATTGTCATAGGGTGACAATCGATTGTCACTGTACCTTTTTTCCAAAAAAAAAAAAGTTTTCAACATAAGTTCTTCATCCCTAAACCTCCATACCTCATTCCAACTAATTTTCTCAAAATCAATTAACCCATAATACAAATTTAATAGAGAATCATGTTATCACAACCATTAACACACTACAAGACCTATATTCATCATGGTTCAAAGTAATTCATCAACAATCATATTCACAGTCCAAGCACCCAAACATTCATCAATGGTAGAATTTTATACATGTATAATCATGATAATTCAAACATCATTTCAGTCAGAAAATCACAAGTATAAACAAAACCAATCATCAATTTCCATATTTCTAACACAACAACAACTTATCAAAACAAAATCATGGAACCCTAATAAGAGTAAGGACCTCTCTTCTCTACCCCCATCATGAAATACACCCACATTGAAAGTCCTTTTCTCCCCCCTTACCTTAGATTTTCCAGCAATAACAGCAAATCAAGCAGCTCCTATGGATTCTCCCTTTAAAACCCTAGCTCTCATTCCAAATGTTATTGTTCCTCTAAGCCTACTTGTTTTTATGTACTAAAAAAAGGTTCCCTAAACCTAATTTTCTCTAAATTTTAGAATATATAGTATTCTAATTACTTTTGCCTAATTATTATTATTGCCCAACTAACTTTCACCTTCTCTCCTTTTACCACATACTTCTCTCGAATCACACAATTTACCCAATTCCTCATATTTACAAATTTCTAAATTTATTTTTAATATTAATTAAAAATACTAATTATTTTCTAAATTATTCTACCAATCTCTTATATTCTTATCACACTCTACCATTAATACAACACCCCAACAACACATATAATCACCAAATTTATTTTAAGGGCACACCAAACACCAAATAATTAAATAAAAATCTAAATAATTCAATTAAATCAATTAATAGAATTTGGGGTGTGACATACCCTAAATTTTGACCACATGATTCCCCATCATTGTGCAAATCATCACCACAATATGGATGTACCTTCATGCCTCATTAATCCCCTCAAAGATTGTTGAGCATTCACTCCAATCAAGAATTAGGGTTTTGAGCCCTCTCAGAGTACTCAGACAAAGGATCAATCAAGAATGGACATGATCCTCAACTTGTCAAACCTCTCAAACATCCATGAAGGATCAAGAGGTCTCCCACATCAAGGATTAAGCATGAGAATGCAACACATCAAGCTAATCAAGCCAAAAAAATCATCAGTGTCACCAGATTAGGGTTTTGGTCGACCAAGGCCTCCAGAGGAAACTTTTCATCTGGGCATGAGCCAATACTTCAAAACATGATCCAAGAATCTAAAAGGGACCTCATGGATCCAATCATAAGTTCAAAATAGCCTCAGTGGATGTATTCATAAAAAATCAGGAATTAGGGTTTCTTGACCTAATTCACCCCTAAGTTGACTTTTGGAGCAAGGCATGAGCCAAGACCTCAAGAAATGTTTTGGAGACCTCAACTATCTTATATTGATCCTCTTAAAATTTCAAATTGTCACAGAGAACTTGCTTCATGAGCAATATAAAGATTCAAATTCATCTAGACCACAAACTAGGGTTTTTGAGAAAAAGTCAACCATATCTTTGACTTTTGACCAAGACATGATCTCAAGCCTTGGGACATGATTCAAGACACTCTAAAACACCTATGGAATCCATCCATTAGGTTTGAATTAGGTCAATAACTTGATTTCATAGAAAATCACAAAGTTTGAAATTCATCTGACAAAAAGTCAACCGTGCCAAAAAACCAAGTTTGACTTTTGGGATTTCTTGACAAACATGGCTTATCTAAGTAAAAAACAATGTTAACTTGTGGTTTGGATCATCATCCATCAAGAAAAATCAAGAAAAGTAAGTTTACTTGCAAAAGGGGCAATCTTAAGAAACTTGAAATTTCACTAAGTCATGAAAAAAATTGATTTTTACCCAACTTTGCAAGACCATAACTTGTGATCCAAGTAACCTTTTTCTTCCATCCAAAGCTCAAATGGAAGCTCTCCTTACATACTTCAAGAATGTCAACTACAACACATTCGAAATCCTCATGGATTTTGAATTATGGATTAATCAAAATCACAAAAAAATGGAAAATGGACATTTTTCAAACACTCGGTGAAATTTTGGACAGAATCTGTTTGCATTTTTCCAACTTTGGGGGCCATTTTTCATTATGATCCAAGATGATTAAAGACCAAATTTAAACATCAAAGTTGAAGTATGATATATGGGCTTTCTAAAAAGTACAAGAGCCTCCCATGATTCAACTTGAGCAAGGAGTTATAAGCTCCCCAAAATGGCATTTTCCCCTGCCTACACAACAACATGAATATATAACTTGTGCCACACGATTTTTTCACTCAAGTCTTGCCATTTTGCCAACTTTGTCATCTTCCAAAAACACAACTTCTGATGACTCACTTGTTTCTTGATCAAGGAGTCAAGAATTCAACTTGGCATGTGCAAAACCATCATGACATGAACTTTGAAATTCAATTTTGGGAAGGTTACATTAATGCAATGCATTGAGGTGTCATGAACCAAGCCATTACAATCCAAACTAGTCAAGATTCAGTCCAAACTCTAAGTGTTCAAACCTGCAAAAACTGAATGGAGTCTAGCTAGAGTTGACTTGGCACTTTGGAACATCCAAGTCAATGGCTACAAGCTACACACCATGATCAGTTTCCATTCACTATTCCTTGCAAAACAAACTTGCTCTACTATAAATAGGGATCCTTTCTGATTAGTTTGAGTACACCAAAGCATAACAACACATGCTTTTCTTCATTTCACTCTCAAAAACCAGAAATTGCTTCCTTTTTAAGTAACATGCGAATTTTTCAATAGGAAGCATTTCTATCAAAACCAATGGTGTAGACTCATCATATACATCATATGTAACCTATCCAAACACTTCTCACACATCTGTAACCTCAGAATCACAAAGCTCAAAATCAAACTTAGGCCTGTTTGCAGTTGAGTTGCCACAAAGTGATCCAGGTTATTTCAATCCATTCCAAGCTTCCAAACACCTTACATAAGGTCCATTGAAGCTGTCCAAGTCATCAAACAACATCTGTAACACTTCCAACACACAATTCAATTTCTTCTTGCAAGAGGTAAGCCTGAACTCTCAAACTCTATGATCCATGCATCCTAAATGTGTTTTCAAGTTACAAACACGTTTCTGCACTTATGTAGAGTGTTTCTCCTCAATCAATTTCTTTGTAGCTATCGTGTATAGGATTTCATAGTGTTCTTGCAGAAATTAGGGTTCATGTGTTCATCACTTGATTTCTCACTCCACACTGAAAATAAATGCAATTAATTGGTACCATTGGAATCCATTTTCAAAAACGAGTGAGATTGATGTTTGAATCGTGCAAAATCATTGAGTAATCAGAGAGATAAATGATGTTTTGCAAATCATCCATGGTGTGGGCACAAGGAAGAAGAAGATGATCGTTGGCGCGCATTTTCAAATTGTTTGAATTTTTGAATTTGTAGTTATTTTCTTAATTGATTTCAAAACTTAATTTCTCCCTCAATTTTAATCATTTTTTATTGGTTCTTTTTTTAAAAATTCACAAAAATGTTAAAATATTTTATTCTACAAAATATTCCAAATAATATTATTTATTGAATATATTTTGAAGTTTTGTAAAGAATTTCATTTTAATTGTTTTTAAACATTTTTAATGAAATTTTCATCTTGATTTTTCAAATTCAAATGAATTTCAAGCTTTCATGTGAATAAAACATGATTTTTCAAAACATTTTTCAAAATTCATAACTTGTTTTTAAATATATTTGATATTTTATATCATTTTTTATTTAATTTTCTTTGAAAAATTGTTTTTTAATTAAAATTAGGGTTTTTCCTTAATTTTAATTTTTCAAACCTCATTTGAAATACTTTTGGGCTTCTTTGTATAGTGTAAGACTCATCCCCTTTGTAAATACATAATTTTGGGCCTCAGTCATTGTATAAGTCCCGACGCGATTTTCAAAATAAATGGTGCGATCGATGTTTTTCATCTGGCCATCTCCTTGAGCTATAAGCCCCAACTCTTGTATAAAAACACTTTTGGGCCTCTGTGTAGAGTGTAAGACCCATCCCTTTTGTAAATAAATAATTGGGGCCTCAGTCACTGTATAAGTCCCTCTGTGGTTTTCAAAATCGCGACGCGATCGTCGCCTGTCAAATAAAATCTTGGGCATCTCCTTGAGTATAAGCCCCATTATTCTTTCTTCACAAACACTTTTGGCCCTCTAATAGAGTGTAAGACCCAAACCCCTTTGTACAAAAACAATTTTTGGCCTCTGCTGTAGTATAAGTCCCACAATGTCTTTCGATATCGCAGCGCGATCCCTATTTCAAAATAAGTCATCTAGGCTTCTCCTTGAGTATAAGTCCCAATTTTTTGTACATAAACTTTGTTTTAAACAATAAATAACTTCCATGGGCCTCTCCTTGAGTTGTAAGCCCCATACCTCTGTTTTCAAAATCATCTGTCTATTTTAAAATTGGTACTAAAAGGAGCATTATTCCCTGTGAAACTGCTCTTAGACCACTTGGGCCCCTCTTTGAGTTATAAGCCCCAAACATTCTTTTCTTTTAAATTCAAATTCAAATTCAAAGTTTTCTCAAAACTTTCTTTAATTTCTTCAACCATAATCATACAGTTACAAATCAACACAATTAATCACCATACACTTAGGCCTCTTCTCAGAGTGTAAGTACCAACATCTTTTCAATTCAAATGCATATTTGTTTATATACCTATCAATTCACTTATTTGTATATATTCTTGTGCATATTTGTTTAGAGTTTCCCCAACAGTTAGTTCTACACATAGGTCAAACTAGAGGTTATTTCTAAACTTAGCCAAAACTAGTTCCCTTATAGGAAATTCCCTCAAAACAGTCTGCCTCCTCTTGGGCTTATTCAATATGGAACAGAGAAAGACATTATTCCCGGTGAAACTTTTCTCATGACTGTCAAAACTTAGAAATATATATATGTATACAAGAAATTCATTTCCCCAGGGAGGATTAATTCCCGATGAAACCTCTTTTGAATTTCTTCAAACCTTAGAACTGTTCATCAAAAAAAGGATTAATTCCCGGTGAAACCTTTCTTGAACTTTTCTTAGGCTTGGACCCACAGGTTTCTTAGAAGTATCCCCAGCCTCCTCTTGGGCTTAGTACAAGGACCAACAGGCTTCTTATAAGTTCCCCAGCCCTGTCTTGGGTTTAGTACAAGGACCCAAAGGCTTTCTAAAAACATAGGATAGAGTTTAGTCATCTCTACTAGTTCAATCCCCAGGAGAGTCAAAATTTCCAGAACATCATACCATTCTAAGGGTTGATCTTCATCCCTTAAACCAACAGCCTCCTCTTGGGCGTAATACAAAGACCCCTATCTACACTAGAGCCTACCACTTCTTGAGAGACTTGGATAGTCTCAGCCTCCTATGGGGCTTCATACAAATAAGACTTGGAAATTCTCATCTCCTCTTGGATCTCACACAGAGACCCTCAAAGCATAGGAAAAACCCTGATCACTCTACCAATACACCAGTCTCCAGCAGGGTTAAAAACTTCTAAGGTTTTTCAAACTCACCTTTAAACTTCTCTGCCCTCCAGCAAGGCTTAACTTTCACCTTGAAAATCCCAGCCAAAGTCAGATTGACCTCAACAAAACCCTAACAGAATCAGAGCCTCATGGCATCTGATATTTCAACTCTTCCCTGATTCCCAGCAAGAGTAAAAACCTTTTGGATTCCCCGATACAATTTGGACATGCTCCTGGATTCCATAAATCCTCAGCAAGAGATAGCCTCCTCTTAGGCTTCAAATAAGAACTTCCTCAGTCAGCCTCAATCTTGGGCTTTGTACAAGACAGATAAAACTCCCCCCAGTGGAGTCATTTTCCTTTAGCTTCAACCTTGGGCTTTGATCAAGGCACCCAAAAATTAATATCCCCTCAAATGAGACCAGGAGTTCTCTCTGCAGGAAGACATCTTCTCTTTACATCATATATCAAAAGAAACAATCAAAAACCTCTTTCCAAATAATTGATGTAAGTGGCACACTTGTTGATTCAAAATCCAAGCTGGAGTCCTTCCCTTATCCTGGCTAAAACTTATCTTTCATCTAACAGCTATAAGTGGAAATCCTCTGGATTCCATACATCCAAGCCAATGTCCCTCTCTTAGCATGAAAGACTCATAAAGAAAGAGTGGCATTGCTCTACGCTGAGTTAAAGTTTCCTTCCTTGATGACATCTCTCTTATAAAGGAAATTATGGCATTGTTGGATTCCATACATCCCAGTTAAAGTAATTTCCCTTATAACAAATTACCCAACATTTGTGATGAATATATGAGATATCTCTCTTTAGAGATGGCAAATTCTCTCTCAGTTAACTTTAGCTTTAATCTTAGGCTTTAAACAAGACACAAATACTCAGATAGCTTCAATCTTGGGCTTTGGACATGACACCACCCATTTTTCCTTCCATAGAATAGGAGTAACTACGATTGCTCTGATTTCCCAAATCTCTTTACGGGAATACGTAGGCATAAGATTGCGAAATCTTAGCGAGCACACAAATAAAAAATCTTAGGTCCAGGTACCTTCCCAAAAACAACAGAAAACCCGAAAACAACGAAAACATTCTCTCAGTCCTCCCGAAGGAGAAACTTTCCCAGTCTACAACAGATACACATAAGAAAGCATTTCAATTTAACAGAAATACATGCAAAAGAAGGTTCCTATGGATTACCATAGATACACTGGGTGTTAATAGCTTCCCTTTGTATAACCAGACCCCAATCCCCGATCTCTTAGCACTTTTTAAAGAAAACATTTGCGTGCAGGGTTAGTTTAAGATATCTTCCCCTTCCTTAACCAGCTTCATAGGATAAATACAGAAATCAGAAAGTAGCACCAACCATTGCGGTAAGGTGGCCGCGTTACCGAAAAATACCGCACGCTACAGAAAAATGGCGACTCTGCTGGGGAATTTTAGGATTAGATTTCTTAATAGGTCTAGGCCTTGCTTTGCATTTATTTTTCTGTTATTTTGCTTGCTTTCTCATTTTTTATATATATCATATGTTGTCATATTATTTGATACCCTTGTTTGAATTACTGTTATCTAGGAATGCGATTAATACACATGTGGTGAGTCCGAGAGAACATTTACATAAGTAGTGGCGTATTCGGGGAGGCTTATAGGGAGTGAATCCCGACGAAGCTGACTTGAGAGTCCACCGAATCAGTGGAGGTGCCCGCGTGGAATTACCAATATTGAACGAACATGTCGTGAAAGCATTATTTTTTCCCATTAGGTTACCCTTGAAGCTGAGGATTAGAAGACACTTAACCAATAAACCATTAGGTAGTGCGGTGACTATCGGGAATAGTTGATACGTGATACTACACTCAAAGGAGATTCATCTTGGGATATTACAGCTCTCCTGAGTCAATCGGTTTGTTGTTAATATCCTTAAGAGGGGTCATTGATTTTGGGAACCTCTGTTAGAACCCGTTCTACAGGTACAAAATTGACCTATTAGTACACACCTTGGGGATGGGTAGATCCATGGCTCCATGCTCGTGACGATGAACCCCTAAACCCATGTTTTCAAATGTTTTTGTTTGCTGCATTCATGCATCCATGCATTCATAAAAACCTTTTTAAAACAAGAAAAATCTTTTTCTAAAAGAACTGAAACAATAATTGCAAATATCAGAGGTTGCTCTATGGATTTCGGTAAAAGAAAAACGCACAAGTACACCTTCAAGGTTCCAAAACTAGAAGACCTAAGGAAATTGGGAAGAATGATTACTAATCCCGAGGCTTTCAGAGCTAAGCACAGAGGACTTTTGTCTCTTTTGAAGGTCAACATGGTTGAAGGGATCCTGTCTACACTAGTTCAGTTCTACAATTCAGTTTACCACTGCTTCACTTTTCCAGATTACCAGCTCACACCAACACTGGAAGAGTACTCCCACCTGATTGATTTGCCTATCACTGATCAAGATCTATTTTCCGGACTGGAAGAAATTCCAAAAGATCAAGCCATTGCAAGAGCAATCTCTTTGGATGAGTCAGAAATCAGGACTCACATGACCACCAAAGGAGGAATCCAAGGTTTACCGGCTACATTCCTGATGGAGAAAGCTCTATACTTTGCCAGTATAGGAAACGTAACCACATTCGAAGATGTCTTTGTTCTGCTCATATATGGGTTATTCCTCTTTCCCAACATTGACAACTTCGTCGACACCAATGTTGTTAAGATATTCCTAATTAGGAACCCAGTCCCAACTTTGCTCGCGAATGCTTATCATTCTGTACACTTAAGGAATTTGTACAGTGGAGGGATGATCACATGTTGTGTACCATTACTCTACAAATGGTTTATTTCCCACTTGCCCAAGTCTGCTGCTTTTTGGGATCACAAGAGTAGTCTGTGATGGTCGCAGAAGATTATGTCTCTTACCAATTCTGACATAGATTGGTAAAATCAGATCTATGACGGAATAAAAATCATCGACAAATATGGAAATTTCCCCAATGTACCCCTCATTGGTACTGAAGGAGGGATCAACTATCATCTAATTTTAGCTCGCAGTCAACTTGGATACCCGATGAAGAATATCCCACATAATGCTCATCTGGAAGGTCTTTTCTTCAAGGAAGGGGAAAATGACAGGGAACTAAAGAAAGAAATAGTGCATGTCCGGAAACATGTTCACAGGAAGGGGAGAGAGTCTCTGGGGAGGCCAAACTGCATCTCGGTAGAGCCTTATCTCCACTGGGTACAAACTAGGGCTATCAAACTGAGGATGCCTTACTCTCGTCAAGAAGTTTTTCCCTTAAAGGAATATGTCCTTTATTTCATGTCTGATGCGGAAAAACTCCAGGTCGCTCTTAACAAAGTCCAACGCGAGAAGAACTCATGGAAGAACAAATACCAGATTCTTAATTTGGAATGTACCAAGATTCAAGAACTGCTAAAGGAAAAGGATGACCTGATAGAGATATTAGAGCAGCATGCCATAGAAAGTCAGGAGGAACGAAGAAATTTGCTCACTCCTTTCACTTGGCAAAGGATCATCGACCCGACAACGGCTGAAGGAGCCCGATCAAAGAAAAGAATAGTTCAGGAACCAGCATCTGAGCTCTCCTCAGAGAGAACTCAGGATCCATAAGGCATAATTTTCTTTCTCGAACTTTGTAAAATATTGTACTTTTCCTTGTAAAATACTGTGATCTTTCGAGTTCAATAAAAGGGCCCCCCCCCCCCCCCCCCCCGCGCAGTGTGATATTTTCAATATAATTGTTAAGAGTTCTTTTGAAAACAAAAACTAAAAAAATACATCATTCTCATTTTCTGCGTATCATTTATCATTCTCACATAAAACATCTTTGTCTTTGAGTATCACATATGTGTCGCACTCTAGAGTCAAATTGTCTCATTCATACAATACTCGGGCCAATCGACAAAAGCAAATGGACGATCTCGAGGAAGAGATCAAAGAGATGAGAGAATAAATCATTGCTCTAAAAGAGAGTTTGGAGAAAGTCCACAACACCATGCAATCCCTGGCAGCAGCCCAAGAACAACAACATCAAAGGACTGTGATCTCAGAGATTACGTCTACACCAGCATTTGAGACATCTGGCAGTCATCCTCAGTACAACATGCCTAAAGGTTTCCCCTGGGGCATGCCTCTCAACTTTATACCTGAAGGATACATCCCACCGGTCACTGAAGACCCAGAAGCTGTAGCGGGGACCGCCAGACCTGAAGGTTACAAACTTCACGTCAATGAAGATGCAAGAGTTACAACAGAAACTCCTGAAGGTTACAAACATCAGGTCACTGAAGCGCCAAGAGTTACCGCCATAATGACTATACCATAACCAATGGTACACACTATCCCGAAAGAACAGATTTTACAGGCTGCTTCTGGCGGAAACGAAGACGTATATGAAAGGATGAATGAATTCCAGGAATAATTCTTGGAAATGCATAAGGAACTGCATGCCATTCAACGTCAGGACTTATTTGGTAAAGATGCCGCTGACCTCTATTTAGTCCCTAATGTAAATATCCCACACAAATTCACGGTGTCTGACTTTGAAAAATACAAAGGCAACTCTTGCCCTCAGAGTCATCTGATAATGTACGCTCGGAAAATGTCTACCTAGACAGAAAATCAACAGCTACTGATCCATTACTTCCAAGACAGTTTAACCGGCGCCGCACTCAAATGGTACATTGGTTTAAACCGCACCAAGATCAGTACTTTCAGAGATCTTAGGGCAGCATTGAAATCACCGCCCAGATCTCTCCTCCTCTCGAGGAAAAGGAAATGACAAAGATCTTCCTAAAAACATTAAGTTCATTTTATTACGATCGAATGGTCGCTAATGCACCTAGTGATTTCACTGAAATGGTGAACATGGGAGTACGCCTTGAAGAGGCAGTCTGAGAAGGACGATTGGTCAAAGATGCAGAGTCATCTGGTACTACAAAAAGATACGGTAGTGCTTTCAAAAAGATACGGTAGTGCTTTCAAAAAGAAGAAAGAGCAAGATATCAGTAATATCTCTCTGGGAAAGCAAAGGCGAAGGTATCAACTGGTAGCAGCAGTAACTCCCGCTATCAACCTAGCTTCAGCTCCAACATATCAACCTCAGTTTGCTCCGAGCCAACCAAGTCAACAACAGTATCAGCAAAGGCCGCAATAGCCTCTTCAACAGGCTCGCCTGCAGTATAATAATAACAATCGTACTACACAACCATCAGGGTTCGACCCTATACCGATGTTATATGCAGAGTTATTTCCACTTCTACTGGCCAAGGGGCATGTTCAAACCAGGACTCCTCTTACAGTACCAAAAAATCCACCTTTTTGGTTCAAAGCAGATCAGACTTGCCCTTACCATCAAGGAGGATCGGGACATAACATTGAGAATTGTCTCAGCTTCAAGTCTGATGTACAGAATCTCGTCAGGAACGGGGTTTTATCTTTCAAAGATACTAATTCATATGTTCAAACAAACCCATTACCGCAACATGAGAAGACTACAATGAATTTGATAGAAGGAGAACCTGGCAGCAGTTATCAAATTCACAATGTAAGCTTACTGGGAACCAACTTGGTAAAAATGCATTGCAGACAGAGAGGGTACGACCATGTACCATCTCATAACTATCATTAGTGTGATATCTGTTCCAAGAATAATCAAGGATGTGCCATAGTGCAAGCAGCTCTACAAGAGCAAATGGATCTAGGCTGGATTCAGGATCACAGGATTTGTGAAGTAAACATGGCCCATGCACATCCAAACATTGTTCAAAACCATGACATTCGTACAATGAACGTCAGTCTGGTGGCAAGGCATTCAAGACAAAATAAATATTACAATTTGTCGTGGCACGATTACAACGCTTGCCTGATTTGCTCGAAAGACAATTAGGGATGCTCTTTTATACAAGAGGCCCTCTAACGTCAAATGGATCTGGGATGGATCCAAGACTACCATGAAAGGAATGATCATTAGGTTAACATGGTTCAGATCTTTGACATCCGCTTAATGAATACCAGTCTAGTAGAATTGCATTCCAAGCAGGTCAGACTTGGTTTTCTGGCCTCGCACGATTATCAAGACTGCAAAGAATGCTACGAAAACGACCATGGATGTGCGCTTGTACACAGAACTCTTCAACATCTGTTGGACCACTGGTGGCTCCTGGTCTACCAGGATGAAGACACGCAGCAAGTTGGCATAACTAATGGGGATCCCGATAGACACCAAAGCTGTGATATCCGCTTACTAGAAACAGATCTGGTAAGGATGCACTACATACAAAGTGGGTACGGTCGGGTACCACCTCACAATTATGAACGCTGTGGAATATGCTCGGAAAATAACCAGGGATGCTATCTCGTGCGAGCAGTCCTCCAGCATCAGTTAGACCGAAAGGAGATTCAACCATGCTTGAATTCTGAATCAATCAACATGATACAAGATTGCTTCCCTGTTCAAAACAAGGACCAAGGACTACTAGACAAAAGCACTGTCATAGTCTCCAATCATGGAATAACCAAGGATATTTGTGCCATAATTCCTCTACTCAATGAGTCAAAAGTCTCTCTTGATAATAGAAATATTCCAAACTTAGAGCTGATCAAGGTTGCCTACGACGGTCAAAAGGCCTAAAAAGCCCATGTGGTTATCTACCTGGAAGGTCCAATACCGTACAAGTCAGAAAAGGCTATCCCATACAAGTACGGTGCAACTACCATAGAAAATGGAAAAGAAATTCCATTACCCTCTGTTGTGAACATTGCCGACATCAGTCGAGTTACCTGAAGCGGTCGAATCTTCAACATAGGAGTTGGAGAACCTACCAAAGAAAAGGAACCTCAAGTCGAAGTTCCTAATCAACAAGTCAGTCAATCGAGCAATACATAACCTATAAAGAATAATGATGAAATGCTAAAGCTCATCCAAAAAAGCGAGTACAACATTGTGGATCAATTGTTGCAAAATCCTTCTCGGATCTCTGTGTTATCTCTCCTGCTTAGTTCAGAAGCTCACAGAGAAGCTCTGCAGAAAGTCTTGGAACAGGCCTTTATGGAACAAGATGTGACAGTAGGGTAATTTGACAGCATCATCTCCAACATCACTTCCTGCAACAATTTAGGATTCAGTGATGAAGAACTTCCAAAGGAGGGTAAGAACCATAACATGGCACTCAATATCACAGTCAATTTCCAGGACGATGCTTTAGCCAGCGTACTGGTAGACACAGAAAAGCAGTTATCGTCAAAGCCCATGAGAGGCAGTGAGATCATCGTCAAAGCCTTTGACGGATCTAGAAAAATAGTTATCGGCGAAGTCGATCTTCCCATAACCATCGGTCCTCCAACTTTCCAAGTCACTTTCCAGGTCATGGACATCCGAGCAGTATACAGCTATTTATTAAGAAGACCTTGGATACACGAAGTTGGGACAGTCACTTCGACACTTCACCAGAAGCTGAAGTTTGTCAAGAACGACAAAATAGTCACGGTATGCAGAGAGAAAGCTTTAATCGAGAGCAACTTATCATCATTCTCCTGTGTAGAACCGGAGGAGGTCATGGAACTCAATTTCAAGCACTCTCGGTGAGCAATGAGAATCACCAAGAAAAAGGAACATCGATTTCCTCGTACAAAGACGCTTTGAAAGTAGTGGGGAGCGGAGACATAAAAGGATGGGGACAGATTGTAATTCCTACTGATAACAAGACAAGAAAAGGTATTGGTTTCTCTCCGACCTGTACCCAGATTACGAAGAAGGATGAAAGTTTTTGTCTCATTCAGGATTTCTTCCACAGCGGAGGCTTCCTCCACCCAGTATCTCAAGAAGTCCACACCATCGATGGGAACAACTGTTCTGATACAGATGAGGAGTGGAAGTCATATCTCAACGATGAAGGTTATATATCTCAGGGAGAAACACACACGCCATTCTGCTCTCCAAAGCAAAGTCCCAGATATATACCAAGATCAGATGTCAGAATGATCTACGGAGAATGTGATCCTGAAGGATGTCGTGCTCCACCCAAATCATTAAAGGAAGACACTCTGATGAAAGATAAATTCGACTATGATTATTATGATCCCCTGGATGATTTGCCTATCTGGAAGACATACATGGAATACTCGGGGCAAAATAGTCAGCCGGATAATGCCTATCAGCTGAATAATCTTGAAAAGAATACGCCTATTCCCCCAGAGTCATGGAATACTTACCCAGAACACTCCGGGAATATCCAACACCATGTTGATGAATTTGCAAAGGCCGCAGGACAAAAATTCATTAACTAGGCATTTCCTGAAGTCAACGTCATTGAGGAAGATGACTCATTTATTCCCACAGAAACCTGGGATACCTTGGGGCAGCCAAGCAGCAAGTACGACTTTCTAGTCAAATACACTGCTCCCGAAAGCTCTCGCATCAGATACGAGGACATCCAGCCAACTGGATGGGGAGATCTGTAACACCCCAAAATTTTCCCTCTTGTTGTTGCCTAGCTTATGTTTCATTGCATTGCATTTAGACCTCATTTCATCTCATATATCATCTCATGTTGCATAAGGGCATGTGATTAGTGGATTGCAGAGCATTAATTTCCAAAGCATGAGAGCAAGAGCCAAGGGTCTTCAACAAGCCTCAAATGTCTCATATATCATATATCATATCATTTGATCCCACAAGTCATTGGAAGATGGGAATTCATCAAGAAGATTGGACAGTGCATCATTTCCTATCAAAAACAGCCCAAACTAGGGTTTTGGATCCAAGTGGCCTCCTGATGAAATTTTGGTTCAAATTTGATCTCAATGTTTTCTACATGATATCAAGTATCTAAGGATGGAAGATTGCCCATTGGTTCATTTCAGAAGAGGTTCAATTGGTCAGTTGCTTGAGAATCAAGAAATTGGGGGGAAAAGTCAACTGTGCAGTGAAAAAAGTCAACTCCTGACTTTTTAAGGTCAAATTCATGAAATTCAAGTTACATGTGTTCAATGGACAAGATTTGATCAAGAAATGATGGAGGAATTGTCAAAAATCAAGCATTGTACAAAGTTGCCATTTTTAGAAACTTAGGGTTTCCAAAAATGGCAAGTTTTGGACCATTTTGCACTACACTTTAAGGCTTCCTTTCTTCAATATAAAAGCTTCAAACTTAAGGCCCAAGTTGAGCCAATTAAATATCACACTCCAAGCTTCAAATCCATATAAAGAACTCTTCCATTGGATCAAAATTGAGGGAGTTACAATCAATCAAAGTGGAGCAAAATCAAGGCAAATTCCAAGTCATGGCAAGACAAGTTCAGGCCCCCAGGCCATAATTTCATCAAACACTTGGTGTGCCAAATGCCAAGCCATTTTTCTCATGGAAGAGAGCTTCAAATGAAAAAATGTTGAACATCAAAGTTGTTCATTTCAATGTCCTCTTCAACTTTGATGCTGGACATTTTTCCATTTGAACAAATTATGAAAGAGTTATAATGGTTCAAACATGAGGGTGTCACACTGAATTTTCACAAGCCCATAGCCATGCAGGCCATGCAAGTCACACACCCATAACGCAGTTTTATTCCTTGATGTTCTAACCAATATTTCATCACTTTAGAGGCATTGTTTTAATTGGAATCAAACATCAACATTGTTCTATGATGTACCATCTTTCCATAGCCACCAAAAACTCATAATTTCATGCAATGTGCACAAAGAATTTCATCTTCAAACCTCCTTGTTTTCATTGAAACCATGCTGCCAAAGTTGGGATGTTGTAACATTGTTGTGGTTGTCAGCTTGTTTGCACGCATGATATTACACCGCCTTTTGCCTCATTTGGATAAACACGTGCTCTTACACACCATGACACACCATACTATCATACATACAAGAGGGAATAAAAAGAAACTTGCTCTACAAGCTTGTTGTTACACACTTACATCACCACCATTCATTTTAATCATCACCACTGATCACATAAATTCATCACCATCTCACTTCATCATCCTCACCATAGTTGCCATAAACCTCTCCACACCTTAATCAAACTTAACCAACTCGCCATTAACCAATTTAACTCAATTAGTTAGATTAAACTCACTTAACCCAAATCAGTTAACTCATTGTCTAACTGTTAACCACATGAGTTAACATCCTAACCACAACTATATAATTCAAACTCTCACAGAATTTTCAAAAACACTTCATTTTGCTTGATTTCTCACCAAACACTCTCTGAATTTCTCTGAATTCTCTCTCTCTCTCTCTCTCTCTCTCTCTCTCTCTCTCTCTCTCTCTCTCTTTTTGCACGATTCCACCATCATCTTCCTCCATATTTCATCTTCATCACCATCAATGATTCATCTCTGATCAAGAATAAGGGAGAATAAGTTCAGTTCATCAAGTGCAGCTTCGGTTCAGTTGGATTTTCATTTTGTTTTCTTCAAGATCTCAAGTTCAGTGGCATTTATTTTGCTCAATTTAAGTTCAAGAGCATAGGAGGTTCATCTCTGGTCTTCTTTTACTTTGAAGAACTTCAAACTCAGGTTTCTTCTTCAACCTTCTTTCTCTGAAATTTTGCTCGATTCATGCTTTTGTTTCATGTTGAGTATGGCTTAATAGAAGCAGTGTGAGTTCTGTCTAGTTGATAGGCACTTTAAGTGCATAGATCCAAAACTTAGGGCAAATTTAATGCGTTCGATTCTCTTTGTGTGCATGTGATTTGTGAATTTTGAAGCCAGATTCTTAATCTACGTAAATTTAGCTTTCAAATGGTGTGCATTTTACTCATTTCTGGAAAAATGTAATGATTACATTTGCCGGAGGTGGCCGGAGAAGACGACCGGAGGTCCTTCTCCGGCCGGTGAGGTGTGTGCTAGGGTTTAACCACCAGATTAAAACGTGGCCGTTTGATTTCCTTGATCCAACGATTGATATGTTACCAACACATAAATGAATCATGTGACCTGCGCGTGACTTCTTTTTCTCTCTGAATTGGTTGCGTGTGCGTGCGTGTAGGAGAGTTACAATGTGCTTGCACTCTGATTCACGTGATCATTTTACTTTTCTTGATGATTGTTGGTTGATTGATCCTATGGCTGTGATTGAGTCAGCATGTTGACTAATTGTGCACCACATCACACACTCACATGCGTTTAATGGATTGGGTTTCTAATTGATGTTCACACCCCCATGTTTTGAGCCCATTCACTTTTAAACTGAAAGTTTGCTTTCGTTGCACCCCTCACTCCTATTCTATTTTCATTTTAATTTTCTTTTTTATACATATTCTAGTTTCTTTTATTAAAAATACCAAAACCTTTATAAAAATTCTACAAAACTTCATATAACATTTTTACACATTAAAATAATTTTCCTTATTTTTTATTTCTGATTTTCTTTTATTTTGACATTATTTTCATAATTTCCTTTTAATTTCTTTTTAAAGTGTATTCTTCTTGATGCTTGGTTCATTTTTATTTTAATTGAACTAGTTCTTTTCTGAATTTTTGCATGGATTTTTGTATGATCATATTACACCTCTTGAGGCACTTAATCCATATTTTTGTTGATTTTTAAAGTCATTTTATCATGTATTGTGGTGAGCGTTTTGGTGCATTCTTTTGCTTTGATTCCATGTGGTTTTGAGGACTTGGTTGAATTGGTTTATCATTGAGTTTTGCCATGAACATTTGACATGTGATTATCTTATGAATCATACACTTTGTGACCTAATTCCATAATTTCTCCAAGTTTATTTCTATTTTTTCCTTGATGTTTGATTACATGTGCCTTTATGAGCTTCATTGTGTGCACATGCCATGGTTTTGTGTCCTATTGCCCATGGTCTCT
Organism: Lathyrus tuberosus; assembly: GCA_022829125.1. Lineage (NCBI taxonomy): Eukaryota > Viridiplantae > Streptophyta > Magnoliopsida > Fabales > Fabaceae > Lathyrus > Lathyrus tuberosus. Next base: position 2,489,916 of record JALAZF010000266.1, on the reverse strand, counting down.
TGAGTTGATTGATGTTATGTTTTTGACACATGTTTACTTGGATATTACAGGTCATGTATGTCAAATTATAGGTCTTCCATGTTTCCTTTTGACATGTTTTTCAATTGATGTTCATCTTGCATTCATACTTAATTGTGCATCTATCACTTGTTCTTCTTCAACATAGCTTGTGTGCATCTCATATTGGTATGTCATTATCACTCATTCTTGTATGTTCCTCTACTGTATATAGACCATTTCATCCATTTTAATTGACTCATAATGTCATATCATATGCATTACAATTACATGAACATTTGAAGTGTGTTTCCATTTTGTATGAAGTTCAACTTGTGCTCTTTCTTCCTAATCTCTAATGTGACTTGTGTATGAACCAAAATTGTTCATTTGTGCATTCTCATGTAAACCTAGAATAGGTATGCTACTGATCCATGTGCATTTGCATTCATAATTGTACTTCACCGTCATGTGTGACTTGTCTTGTAAATAAACCAACTTGTGTGCATATTCTTCTATTTCCATCTAATATGATTTTGATGAGGCACTTGTGCCACCTTGCCATGCTTGCTTTTGTGTGAGATTATGTGGTTTGTCTAGAGTATTATAGGTCATTCTTGGTTCACTTATAGGTCATTATGATTTGGGTTTTCTTTTGATGTGTGTTTATGCATTCTTATTTGCATTTTTGATCTAATTCCACATCTAATTCCTTCTTGTGCTCTACATGATTTATGTTTGCATTAAACATGCAATTTCACTCATGTCATTTGCATATCATCTATTACATGCTACTGGTCCACATGTACTCATACTCATTTCACATGTTATGTATCTTTAACATGTAAGTTTATGCATTTAATTGAAACTTGTTTCTCTTCTTGTCATTTCTGTTCATCTTGTTCTTCTACTTTAATCATACCATTCATGCCTTGTATGATTTTTCATATACATCCAAATGCATTATAATATGATGTATGCTTCTGACCTTGGAATTTCATTAAGCATAAATACATGTTCATATTACATTTTTGTTCATGTTTCATCAACTAATTTCATGGTGCCATTTCTTGGATGGTTAAAACATTGTTTGTACAAAGTTTGTTGGTGTTTGATCTCTTAACTTTAAAGAACATTCTTATGGTTTAGTTCTGACCTTGAGTGCTTTTCAACCTCTAGGACCTTTATTCTTTAGTCCTTAACTTGTTTGGTCTTTACTTGTTAGTCTTTCCTTATTTCTTTACTTGTAAATGGTTTTGCTAACATTTTCAGGGGCTTATGGTAAGACAAGTGTGTGGATATGCTTCCACATACAACTTCTTTTCTCTTATCTTTTTAAGCTTCCAAATTGTGATTGTGATAAGCATCTTATACTTTCTTTGTTCAATTGCTTTCATTCCCTTTGAGTTCTTAACTTAACTTCAATCTTTGAAGTAAGTTAGAACTCACTTTTCTTTTCTTTTAGACTTAGGTTTCTAAACCACACTTAACCATTAGGAACATCCATGTATGACAACTTTAGGGTTTGAGTCTTAGTCTCCCTCATTAGATTTTACCTTTCTCAACCTTTGAGTTTCTCTTCTTCTCATCTCAAAACAAGAGCAAAAACACTTAATAAAGGGATAACATATATTGTATTTGAGCTTTTCATGTGAGAATGAGATAGTGAGGGGTCTTCTCTCACTTTCATAGAATGTTTAGCATACGTCCCGTCTTGGGTCGATATGCGAGGCATTCGATCCTACATGAGAGACTTAAATACAATATGTGTTATACACACCAATAATCAAAACACTTCTTAAAATACAAAAATAAACAAACAAACAATTCTCTTCTCATCTCATTCACTCCTTTCTTAAGGACTCGTCATGTCTGTTCTACCACAAACAGGTAACGCCTAAGTCTCCATACAGCGAGCTGCAACACCTAACTGTTGGGACGCGCACTCTGACGTTTCCATTAAAAAACACAAACAAAGCAACCCTTGTTGAGCCGAACTACGTTTGCTCTGATTCTTCTTTATCATCTGATTGAAGATACGTAGGTACGAGATGCGATATCTCGACGAGCAACCTTTCCCCGTAGTCCGTTGAACTACATTGACTCTGACTTTCCCATTGCACTGAGGGAATACGTAGGCCTAGGACAACGATAATGTCCTATCAAGTCACTTCTTTTCCTTTTCTTCCCCGTTTCTCCGTTCTTTCCCGTACCCGTTCCTTCTTCTTTCCAGTAGCAGCGGAGCTCCGGACGACGACACCCCTTTGTTGAAACAACAAGCGTGGATCCCATCGAGTACGATGGACGTGTGGGGGTGCTAATACCTTCCTCTCGCATAACCGACTCCCGAACCCAGTTCTCTTGGTCGCAAGACCATGCTCTTTCCTTCCCCCAGGTTTATGAAATGTTTCCTTTCCCTCTCTTGGGATAAATACACATTGCTGGCGACTTTGTTTCCGTGCCACTTTCGTGTTTGTACCTGGATGAAAATCCCGAGAGCGACCAACTGGCGACTCTGCTGGGGAAAGGTTGACCTCTTGCTGGTCCATCCCCTTTTGCGAGTCAATCCTAGTGCTTGTTTGTTTTCTTTCTTTGGGTGTTTACTATGATACTGTATTTGCTATATACTGTATTACTGCTTTACCGTACATTACTGTATTTACCGCATTTTAGCATTTTCATTTCATATAATGTATTATACTATACTGCACTGTGCTGCTTTGTCTGTTTGGCGGGATGGGGTATTCTGAGAGATATGCCCAATACACAGGCATGAGTGCACTTATGTTTAGCGTGTTTCATGTCCTCTCACGCTCCATTTCGGTGCGAGGAGGGAATATGAAACACAATATGGATGTGGTTCTCTCTAGAGAATTTTGCGTTGTGGGTCTGCCACAATGGTAGAGCTATCTGGAAGAACTGTTAAGTCTGGATGACCTTTTAGGATGACCCCTCTTTATTTTGAGGTGAATCAGAGGATGATCTCTTTGTATGGCAATAGCATTGTATCCTTCGGGCTGAATGTGCTATTACCTCTCATTTCGAGATCCGAATTTGAGAATCCTCACTTTCTAGTACATACATGTGAGATTGGGGGGATTGTTTACAGGTGTACAGGAACCTTTGACCTTCAGCATACCCGGTTTTCTAATGTGTTCTGGATTTGTTACCGAATCTTTGATCCTGACTGGTTCCTTATGTGTTCTAGACTTATTACCGAACCTTTGATCTTGGTTGTGTGTATTTCACCAGATTCAAACTGCAGTACAGTGGGTTCAACGATATATGTTCAACATTTATCACATGCCCTTGCATACATATCATCATTCACATTTTTGCATTTAACCTTCATGTTTATTCATTTGCAGGGTATACTTCCTTTTGATTCCGGTTGATAGTTCCCTTTGCAGCTATGGAGATTCCAAGAAAGAATAATGTGCATTACACGTTCTTTGACACCAAGGTGGGTCAGTTACAGAAGATGGTATCTCTTATTACTCCAGATTATGTGGGTATGTTCATAAAGGCTCATGGAGAGATTCTGACTATGGTTGATGATTTGAATGCTTCAGAGAGGAGTGTTATTCATACTTGCTTGCAGTTTTATGACCCACAGTTAAGGTGCTTCACTTTTTCGGACTTTCAGTTGGCTCCGATGCTAGAAGAGTATGCCCTTCTTTTAGATGCGCCTCTCAAATACCAGATTCCTTTTAACTCTGATATGCGTCCTCCAATGCATGAGGAGATAGCTAAGGCTCTCCATCTGAGCGTACCTGTGGTAGAAGATAACCTTGCCACCAAAGGAGGTTTATCTGGCTTTCATCTGGATTTCATGGTTGCCAAAGCTGAAGAGTGTGCTGCTAAGGCTCAATGGGAAACAGTGTGTGCTATTCTGGCCTTGAGCATTTATGAGATTACGCTATTTGCTGATGAGTCCAAGTTTGTAGACATAAAAGCCATCCATATCTTTGTGTTGAAGAATCCTATACCTACGCTCTTGGGTGACTTGTATTATTCTGTCCATTATAAGAATGAGAAGAAACGAGGGGGATTTGTTCAATGTTGTGCACCTTTGTTTCATAAATGGCTCATGAGACACTTACCTAATTCCGAGGCTTTCCGGGATCCTCATCCTTCAATGAATTGCGCTAAAAGGCTGATTAAGTTGACGGAAAAAGATATTCGTTGGTTCGATCAAAGAACGATGGGTGGGAATTTTATCAGCAGTTGCGGAAGACATGCAAATGTGCCACTCTTGGGGATAAGGGGTTGCATCAATTACAATCCTGTTATCTTAAGAAGACAGTTGGGATTTGCTTTAATAGATCCTCCAAGGGATAGCGAATTAGAAGAATCCTTCTTCTTCTCTGTGAAAGATAATCCTTTGTTGGTAAGGCAAGCGGCTGGAGCCTGGGGAAATTTGCAAACAAAAGGTAAAGTTGTCTTTGGCAAGTGCAATAACGTGTCTTCTTCTCAGTATGATGCATAGTTGAAAAGAAGAGTTCAGATCACCCTTTTTCCGTTCTCTATGGAAAGACCGTCAGATCCAGTTGCTGCTGAACCTATGACCATGATAAGTGTTGTTGAATATAACAAGCTTAAGGCGGAAAAGGACAAGGCAGTCAAGATGAATGAGAAGTTAAGCGAAGGACTCCGAAAGACGCTTTGTGGAAAGCGTAAGGTTGAGCATGAAGTTCAAAACTTAATTGAGCGCCATGAGAAAAATGAGAAAAGAATTGTTGAGGACACTGTCTATATTCGGAAGATTAAACAAAATGAGATGGCATTAAACGAGGCGTGCAAACGTATCAACGAGCAGTTGGCAAAATCTGAAAATGCACTTTCCAAAGGGCAGCAGAGATGGGATGAGTTCTCCGAGTGCCGAAGGAAGATTGAAGCAGGAATCAAGGCTGAAAATGATGAGTTGAAAAAGAATTTGAAGAATAAAGAAAGCGAATTTCTCAAGAAACTTAGTTCAGCTAACCGGGAGATTGAAGATCTGAAAGTTTGCGTTGGAGTAAAAAAAGGTAAAAGATTTAGTTGTTAAAGATCAAATCAGGAAGCTGGAGGAAGCTGTCAAGATAAGGAGTCAGCTGATCAGGAGTCTTACAGAGCACCCTAATGATCCCGTTACCGAAGCACTTCTCAAGGAGGTCCGGGAAGACTTGTATGGGCTTAGTGTCTGAAGCATTTTCGATATTGTTCTAAGAACTCACCATCAGGCTTGTTGATGGGTTTTCTTTTGATTGTATTCATGCTTTCAGTTGTATTTGTTCAGAACAAATTTGTATTTGACAGTTCCGCACCTGGTTGTGGGTTTTCATTTATGCTATGGGTATTTCGTTTTTGTATTATTGATTCTATGAGGTGGATTCTTCACCAGATTATACAATGGTTCACACACTCACTGGGCCGTATATGATGGATATTCTGATTCACTAATGTGCACCTCTGATGTTCTATCAATTTTAGCAGTTGCAGGTGTATGTGTTACTCCATTGCAGTCAAACTGGAATCGAGGGAAGGAATGCCCAAAATGAATAAACATGACATTGCATAGCATATAGCATGTTGCATTTTGTTGCTTGCTTTTCAGGTACTCGTTGTAGGGTCTCTAACCTTTATTTGGTTTTAGGCACTATAGCTGATAACCACGTCCACCGGTACGCAACTCGCAGAAACCAGACTAAGATCATGGATCATTTGCAAACTGAATTGGCTGAGCTGAGGAACAGGATGGACCAGTTCATGAGCTTAATGACTGGTATGGCTCAAAATCAGGAAAGACTCAGGGTAATGGTCGAGCGGCCACAGGTAGAGGTGTAGAATGGCAATGGTAATCAGGCTGGCGTTAGCACAGGCGATGACCCTCCTAGAAATACTGGGGTTCGTCAGGTTGCAGAAGATAACCAAGAGGATCAGTTCACTCTGTTGGATGCTAAAGATGAGAACACTCGAAGGTTTGACGAGCTCGCTGAAAAAATCAGGTCCATTGAATCCCAAAACACTCTTGGTTTTGACGTTTCTGACTTGGGATTGGTACCTAGAGTAAGAATCCCACACAAGTTCAAGCCACCAACATTTGACAAGTACAATGGCACTACTTGTCCTAAAACTCATCTCCAATCTTATGTGGGGAGGATAGCTGCTCATACTGATGATGAGAAATTGTGGATGTACTATTTCCAGGACAGCCTTACTGGGGCATCTCAAGAATGATATATGAAGTTGAGCAAGACTACTGTAAGGAACTGGAAGAAGTTAGCTCATGCTTTCGTCAAGCAGTATCAGTACAACATGGACATGGCTCTGAACCGTACCCAGCTGCAGAGTATGACTCAGAATGCGAAGGAGAGTTTTAAGGAATATGCTCAAAGGTGGCGCCAGTTGGCTGCCATGGTTCAACCTCCGCTGCAGGACCAAGAAATGGCTGACATATTTATGGGTACTCTTCAGGGAACTTATCTTGATAGGCTGGCCGCCTGTCCTTCAACTGGGTTTGCAGACATTGTAATCGCTGGAGAAAGGATTGAAAGTTTGTTGAAGCTCGGAAAAATACAAGATGCCAGTGGTGCTAGTTCCTCAGGGGGGAGGAAGCCATTTGCTGGAGCTACCAGAAAAAGAGATGGTGAAGCCAATGCTGTTTATAAGAATATAGGAAGAGGAAGAGGATATCAAGATTCCTATAATCAGGTTGCTACTGTGACCATTCCTAGTCCACAAGTTCAATCACAACCACAGAAACAGAATGTTCAGGCACAGAATTATCAACAGCCACGGAGAGCATATCAGCAGAGACAAGCTGACAGGCGTATGGACCCTCTGCCTTTGACTTACGCGGCTTTGTTACCCCAATTGTTGAAGCTTAATCTGGTGGAGCTTCGTACGATAGGCCCGGTTCCTGCTGTATTACCAAAGGGTTATGATGCCAATGCTCACTGTGAGTTTCATTATGGGGCTCCAGGTCATACTATTGAAAAGTGTCAGGCATTTCAGCATAAGGTGCAAGATTTGATTGATGCCAAAGCAATTAATTTCTCGCCTCCACCGAATGTGCTTCAGAATCCTATGCCAGATCATAATATGCCAAAAGTCAATGCCATTGAAGATGGGAAAGTTTTGAATTTGGTAACTGATGTGAATAGGGTGAGGACTCCGCTGAGTATAGTGAAGGCTCGTTTGTTGAAGGGTCAAGTGTTCCCTGGATGTGAAGAAGATTGTGTTGATTGTAAGAATCAGAGTAATGGTTGTGATAAGCTGCGAGCCGGTATTCAAAATTTGATTGACGAAGGATGTCTACAGTTTGATCAGGTGGACAAAAAGGACGATGATGTGTCAACTGTTACCATTTATTTTACGCCAGCTGAAATTCAGGTGCCATCGCCTGCAGCCATTATTGTGCCTGATATGGTGAGTCCTGTTACTATTACGGTACCAGGACCAGTTCCTTATACTAGTGAGCGGGCTATCCCATGGCACTACGGTGCAGATGTTTACTACCAAGGAGAAAAGCAAGAGGTGGATACTCCAGCTGGGGGTAGTTCCAGTATTGATAATGTTGGTGGTCTTGGTGGCTTCACCAGAAGTGGACGCTTGTTTGCTCCACAGACTTTGAGAACTAATGCTGAAACTGAGGCAGCCGCCAAAGCCAAAGGTAAACAGGTGGCTACAGAGGATGTTGTTGTTCCTGAATCTGTGCAGAAAGGTACTTTTTCGAAAGAGGCCGAGGAGTTCATGAGACTGATAAAAAAGAGTGATTATAAAGTGGTTGATCAGTTGAATCAAACGCCATCAAAAATTTCTATCTTGTCGTTGCTTATGTGTTCTGCAGCTCATCGAGAGGCACTTCTGAAGGTTTTGAATATGGCCTATGTACCTCAGGAGATTACTGTGAATCAATTGGAGTCTGTGGTTTCTAATGTCAATGCTAGCCATGGGCTAGGTTTTACAGACTTTGATTTGACTACTGAAGGTCGCAATCACAACAGGGCATTACACATCACCCTGAAGTGTAAAGGGGCAGTATTATCTCATGTATTGGTGGACACGGGGTCTTCCCTTAACGTGTTACCAAAGAAGGCTTTAATGAAGTTAGACGCTGAAGTAATTATTCTAAGACCAAGTGATTTGGTAGTGAGGGCTTTCGATGGTTCGAAACGTTCTGTTTTCGGAGAGGTAGAGCTCCCAGTAAAGATTGGTCCTCGGGTGTTTAAGTACGTGTTCTACGTGATGGACATTCAACCTGCATATAGCTGCTTGTTAGGTAGATCGTGGATTCATGCCGCTGGGGCAGTGACATCTACGTTGCACCAGAAGCTGAAATACGTGGTTGATGGTCAAGTGGTGACTGTATGTGGAGAAGAAGACATCTTTGTTAGTCAGCTGTCTACCTTTAAGTACATGGAAATGGATGGAGAGATCCATGAGATGCTGAGTCAAGCATTTGAGGCAGTCAATATTGGTGATTCGTCTTCACAAGCAGTATCTTCTCAGGGCGAAGAACAGGTGGGTACTTCTATTGCTTCTTACAGACATGCAGTGGAAGTGGTCAAAGCAGGTAATGCCCAAGGCTGGGCCAGATTGATTGAAGTCTCTGCAAAGGAAGACAAGTTCAGTATAGGCTATAATCCGTATCAAGCTGCTGCAGCAGAGCGCCAAGGCCGATTACTTTCTACAGTGGAGGAATCATTAATCCAAATCAGATGTGTGCTGCAAGTGAAGATGACGCCGACAATGATTGTGACCTCGACAAGTGGGTGCACCCATGTGTACTGTGTCAGGAGCTGTGCAATTGGTCTGTTGAAGAAATTGTTCAAGTTACTCTTCAAACAGAGTAATTTTCTTTGTTTTTCTCTATTGCATGTTAAAATCTCACGCTCTGCCCAAGGCGTGTAGATCCATTTGTAGGGCCTCATAATTGCATTTGCAAGGTTTTTTTTTATCATTAATAAAGGATGTTTTGCATTCAACTTTTGTGTTCCTTGTCTTTCATTTTTTATTTTTGCAGAAAAAATAATAAAATGGCAATGTTTTATTTTTGTTGTTTCTTTTTAAAAAAAGAGTCTCATTCTAAAATAAAGCATGATCCTCCATCATGCAGACTTAATCACCCGGATTTCATTGATAACGATTCTGCTATGGCCAAGTATGACTTTGATAATCCAATCTATCAAGCCGAAGAGGGGGATGAAGAAAACTGTGAAGTTCCCAAGGAATTGGCCAGATTGGTGAAGCAGGAGGAGAGGGTCATTCAACCTCACCAAGAGACAATTGAGGTTATCAACATTGGTTCCGAGGACGCCAAGAAAGAGATCAAGATTGGGGCCAGTCAGCAGGCCAAAGTGAAGAAAGAGCTGATCAGTATGCTGCAGGAATATGTTGACATCTTTGCCTGGTCGTATCAAGACATGTCAGGGTTAGATACAGACATTGTTGTGCACAGGTTGCCATTGAAAGAGGGTTGTCCTCCTGTCAAACAAAAGCTCCGAAGAACTAAACCAGATATGGCTCTCAAAATCAAGGAGGAGGTACAAAAACAGTTAGATGCGGGATTCTTGGCCGTTACCAATTACCCACCATGGGTTGCAAATATCGTTCCTGTGCCGAAGAAGGATGGTAAGGTCAGAATGTGCGTTGATTATCGGGATCTAAATAGAGCAATTCTGAAAGATGACTTTCCTTTACCTCATATTGTTGTACTGGTTGACAACACCGCTCAGTTCTCGGTATTCTCTTTCATGGATGGCTTCTCCAGATACAACCAAATCAAGATGGCGCCGGAGGACATGGAAAAGACAATGTTCATCACCCCGTGGGGTACCTTCTGTTACAAGGTGATGCCTTTTGGGTTAAAGAACGCTGGGGCAACGTATCAGCGAGCTATGGTAACCCTATTCCATGACTTGATTCATAAGGAGATTGATTGTTATGTAGATGATATGATTGCCAAGTCTCGAACAGAAGAAGAGCATCTGGTTAATTTGCATAAACTGTTTGAAAGGTTGAGGAAGTTTCGACTCAGGCTGAATCCAAACAAGTGCACATTAGGAGTGCGGTCCGGTAAATTGCTGGGTTTCATTGTAAGCGAAAAAGGAATTGAGGTTGATCATACCAAAATAAAAACGATACAAGAAATGCCTGTACCAAGAACAGAAAAAGAAGTACGTGGTTTCCTGGGTAGATTGAACTACATTGCACGGTTCATATCTCACCTCACAGCCACTTGTGAACCAATATTTAAGCTGTTAAGAAAAGAGCAAGCGGTCAGGTGGAATGACGATTCCCAAAGGGCTTTCGAGAAAATAAAAGAATATTTGCAGGATCCCCCAATTCTCATGCCTCCAGTTCCAGGGAGACCTTTGATCATGTATTTGACTGTGCTTGAAGGATCCATGGGTTGTGTTCTCAATCAACATGAAGAGACGGGTAAGAAGGAGCACGCCATCTATTACTTGAGCAAAAAATTCAATGATTGCGAATCACGATACTCAATGCTTGAAAGGACATGTTGTGCACTTGCATGGGCTGCTAAGCGATTGAGGCAATATATACTCACTCATACAACCTTGTTAATTTCAAAGATGGACCCTGTCAAGTACATATTTGAGAAACCAGCATTGACCGGACGGGTTGCACGTTGGCAGATGGTGCTGACTGAATATGATATCCAGTATACTTCTCAGAAAGCCATCAAAGGAAGTATCCTGTCAAACTATCTTGCGCAACAGCCTATTGATGATTACCAACCCATGAAGTTTGATTTCCCTGATGAGGACATCATGTTTCTCAAAGTTAAAGACTGCGAGGAACCACCCCCGGAGGAGGGGCCAGACCCTGAATCCAAATGGAGTTTGATGTTTGATGGGGTCGTCAACATGAATGGGTGCGGAGTTGGAGCAGTCCTTATCACACCAGAAGGTATTCATATGCCTTTCACTGCCAGAGTAACTTTCGGATGCACCAACAATGAAGCAGAATATGAAGCTTGTATAATGGGGATTGAGGAGGCGATTAATTTGCGAATTAAGACCCTCAATATTTTCGGTGATTCAGCTTTGGTGATCAATCAGATTAATGGAGATTGGCGCACTCATCAACCAAACTTGATTCCTTACAGAGACTATGCGAGGAGGATATTGACTTTCTTTACAACAGTGAAGTTGTACCATATTCCTCGAGACAAGAATAAGTTTGCCGATGCCTTGGCCACATTGTCCTCTATGATCAAAGTGCAGAGGTGGAATCATGTACCCAAGATTGAGGTGTCTTGTCTTGACAGGCCTGCACATGTATTTGCCGTTGACGCAGTGTCTAATGACAAGCCGTGGTTTCATGATATCAAATGCTTCTTGAAGAGTCAAGAATACCCTCCTGGGGTATCTACCAATGATAAAAGGACTCTGGGGAGGTTGGCTGGTAGTTTCTTCCTGAATGAGGATGTGCTGTACAAAAGAAACTTCGACATGGTTTTGCTCAGATGCGTGGATAGACACGAAGCAAACATGTTGATGCAAGAAGTGCATGAAGGCTCTTTCGGTACCCATGCCGGAGGACATGCAATGACAAAGAAATTGTTGAGATCAGGGTATTATTGGATGACTATGGATGCAGACTATTGTTCATACGCCCGCAAATGCCATAAATGTCAGATCTACGCGGATAAAGTGTATGTACCTCCGAATCCGTTGAATGTCATGTCTTCTCCTTGGCCCTTTGCAATGTGGCGCATTGATATGATCGGAAAGATTGAGCCAACTGCTTCCAAAGGCCATCGCTTCATCTTGGTCGCTATCGATTACTTTACCAAGTGGGTGGAACCAGCGTCTTATGCTAATGTCACCAAGCAGGTGGTAGCCAGATTTCTGAAAAGAGATATCATCTATCGCTATGGAGTGCCCGAAAGAATCATTACTGATAATGGTTCTAATCTCAATAACAAAATGATGGCAGAATTATGCCGGGACTTCAAAATTGAGCATCACAATTCTTCGCCGTATCGTCCAAAGATGAATGGCGCTGTTGAAGCGGCCAACAAGAATATCAAGAAGATTGTGCAAAAGATGGTGGTGACCTACAAAGATTGGCATGAGATGTTACTGTTTGCCTTGCATGGGTACCGAACATCAGTAAGGACATCTACTGGGGCAACACCGTTCTCACTCGTATATGGTATGGAGGCAGTCCTACCAGTTGAAGTTGAGATTCCCTCGCTGAGAGTTATGATGGATGTCAAACTGGATGAGGCAGAATGGGTTCGCACCCGATTCAATGAGCTGAGCCTAGTTGAGGAAAAGAGACTAGCAGCTATTTGCCATGGTCAATTATATCAGCGGAGGATGAAACGAGCATTTGATCAGAAAGTGCGACCTCAGGAGTATCAAGTTGGTGAATTGGTACTTAAAAGGATCCATTCTCCAAACACAGATCACAGGGGAAAATGGACACCAAACTATGAAGGTCCATTCGGGGTTAGAAAGGTTTTCTCTGGCAGAGCCTTAATGCTTGCAACCATGGATGGTGAAGATTTTCCATCCCCTGTCAACTCAGACGCAGTCAAAAAATACTTCGCATAAAGAGACCCGCTAGACAGAAAAAGAAAAGTCCAGGCAAAAAAGGGCATCCCGACGAACCATAAAAACAGAATAAAAAGGTTCGGGAAAAAATTAGGGATATAAATAAAAAGATTGTACACCAGGTGAGTTGAAAATCCGCAAGGACAACTCAGGCAAGAAAAGGTATCCCGGTGGATTGAAAACCCGAAAAGGGCGGTCCACGCAAAAGAGGGATTAAGCGAAGATTGCGATCTGAGTCATCTGTACTGCCTCATCGTTTCACTCAAACTGGAAATCTCCAAAGGGTAGGAATCGGTCCCATTATTCTCTTCAGAAAGCAAAGATAATCGGAAAGTCTTGAAGACATACTGGTCATAGCAGAATTGAAACTCAGTGAAATACCGTTTTCACATTGCCATTAGGATAGTTTCTTTTCTCAATTTTCAGCGATCACCTCTTTCCAGGGATTGCTTCCTGATGTACTTGCCTATTCTGGGCCTTTCAATCAATCAAGTGATTATTCAGTAAAAAAGCTTCTTATTTGTTTTTATTTTACTGTTTTGTTTGCAAAAACGTCTGAATTTTGATAAAAAAACACTGCATTGTTGAAAACATTGGGGCTTTACAATAACATGCACAGGGAAAACATTTAAAATTGCTTTGAATGTTGATTAACTCCGGACGGTGGATTCAAACCATGCAATCCCCTGGACATATGTGTGCATTTCTTTTGTTGCATGTTTACATCCAGGAGCCTGACATGAAGTCATCTTCAGCACCAAGCAGGGTTAGATCGTATCCCCCAACAAGTGGTGGTTCAGGTTTGGATTTTCTCATTTGCAGAAGTTATATCCGGCACGGGGCATATGTGCATATCCTTTGCTTGCAGGTAGCAACCTCATACTAGGCTCAAAAACAAGATTGAATCCTTTTCGAGATCATGGATCATTTCTTCTAAACTAGTAATCACTTATCCCCATGCAGAATGCCGGGGCAATCAAGTTCAGGAAAGGGTTCATATGTCACCCTTTTGTCACAACGTTTACTGATTGAGTCCATCGTTCGGCTGACGGTCGTTCACGACGATCCGATATCGACAAGTTAATGGCTATTGGGTACCTGTGTATCTTATTAAGTCGATTCTCTCATTCAGTACTTTCAACAGCTACAAGCTTTTCTGTGTCGATAACGGTTGGAAACTCCCCAGTAGAGTTGCTTCGTAGACCTTGCAGCTAATGTTCAAGACTCAGTGAGTGTCCAGGAGTTGGAAGACGCCAAATCTTCTGTAAAATCCTCTTAGGACAATTTCTTCAGATCAGTCATGTAACCTGGGGCAAAAGCGAGTTAGTGACCCTACCAAGCATGGGGCATCGTGAAATCCCTCCGGCAAGATGTGGTCCATACCTATTATCTCCAGTAGGTTGACATCTCAACTATTGTATTCTTAGCTTAAGTCTAGGCATTTGTCTAAGAGTTTGAAGATGTTTGGTTTTCTATAAAATCCTCTTAAGGGGCATCCCCGACACGAGACGATTTGAAGCGGTTCTCCCCAGCAGAGTTTGTCGTAAACTCAGTATCTCCAGTGGAGTCGTCAAACGGAAAGTTCGCCTAACACGGGGCATTGTGACACTTATCCTAAGCTCGACAGTTTTGTTCCTCAACAGATTACTGTGGATTTGCTTTGTGTTTTCCCAGTAGATCTCTAGGGACTCTTTCTCAGCAGGTTGCAACGGAACATCTTCCAACTAGGATTTGCATATCCCTGACGGAATAGCTCCGATCCCCAGCAAGATCGTATCCCCGGCAGTTTGTTCTCAGCAAGAAGAGATTGTAAATTCATTGCTTAGCAACCAGGGCTAAATATGGTGGCATCCCCACAGAGTTCAGCATTGAATCTTGTTAGTAATACTCCCCAGCCAAGTTATTCTTTCTCCCCGCAGAGGTTTAGCAGATCAATAGAATCTCTTCCTCAGCAGAGTGTTAGTATATTCTTTCCCCAGTCGAGTCAGAAGGCTGATTATCCCCGCAGAAGATCTTGGGTTTGATAGATCCCCAAGCAGAGTTAATGATGCTTTTCCTCAGCAGAACGTCATTCAGAAAATTCTCATCCCCAGCGGAGTCTTATGAGCAGAATAATCTCTCTAAGGCGGAGTCATTCACGTGGAAACTTCCTCAACAGGATCATTACACCTCAGCGTATTTGTAAGCCAATTTATTTTTGGCAATTTGTGGCAAGCGTTAGCCCAGGCAGAAGGGTTAATCCCCACAGAGCAATTGAAGGATCGAACAATAATCTTTTCCCTGTGGAGTTGGATTCCTTGTCCGGAGTTTCTTTTGCATTTGCATATAGTTCGCATAGAATTTTCTAAAGCGTATCATTCCATTGATATGGAGCATTACGGCAAAACTCAAACATACGCATACGAAACATAAACCAGGTTCGACCGTTTACCTGCAAGCCAGAGCAGTTCATAGACAAGACATTATTGTGCACCCCAGCAAAGCTTACTACAACACTTGATCGTACAATGTTAATTCAATACCCGTCTGTATTGACCTTGGACATCCGTCCGTGTCCTTTCAGCACTCGTCCGTGCTTAAACCCCTTATTTTTCAATACCCGTCCGTATTGACTTTTGACACTCGTCTGTGTCCTTCCAGCACTCGTCCGTGTTTGACCTCTTAGACACTCGTCCGTGTCCTTTTTAGTGTTTCAATCCCCAGTAAGATTACTTTACAAATTTTCACTTTTTCAATACCCGTTCATATTGACCCCTTTCAGCACTCGTCCGTGTTTAAACTCTTTTTCAATACCCGTTCGTATTGACCCCTTTCAGCACCCGTCCGTGTCTGAACTTTTTAGCCAATACTCGTCCGTATTGACTTTCGAGATACTCGTCCATATCTTATTAATCATCGTTCGATACTCGTCCGTATCGTCAACTTGGTCACTCGTCGTGTACCTCTGATGATTGTCCAATGCTCGTCCGTATCGTTGACTCGAACACTTGTGTGTATTCCCTTTAATCATCGTCCGATACTCGTCCGTATCGTCGACTTGGTCACTCATCGTGTACCTTTGATGATTGTCCGATGCTCGTCCGTATCGTTGACCCGAACACTTGTGTGTATTCCCTTATTAATCTTCGTCAGATACTCGTCCGTATCATCGACTTGGTCACACGTCGTGTACCTTTGATGATTGTCCGATGCTCGTCTGCATCGTTGACCTTTGACACCCGTCCGTGTCCTTTCAGGACTCGTCCGTGTTTGAGCTCTTAATTCAATGCTCGTCCGTATTAACCTTTGACACTCGTCCGTGTCCTTTTAACACTCGTCCGTGTTTTGACTTTTATTTAAATACTCGTCCGTATTGACCTTTGACACCCGTCCGTGTCCTTCCAACACCCGTCCATGCTTTCTTTCCATACTCGTCCGTATGGTCCTTGATAATCATCCGTAGCCCTATTTCGATACACGTCGTATCAATCTATGAAGTTATTTGCTGATACTTCTAGAATGGTTTATATCCCTTTTCTTCTTCAATCAGCTTGCAAATTTTCTGGTTGTCTTGGTATTCAATCACAATTCACCTTGATCGTCTGAATAGCCGAACTTTCATCCTGCTCAGGTTAACAGATGATTGAATAGGGGCAGCTATAACACCCCAAAATTTGCCCTCTTGTTGTTGCCTAGCTTATGTTTCATTGCATTGCATTTAGACCTCATTTTATCTCATATATCATCTCATGTTGCATAAGGGCATGTGATCAGTGGATTGCAGAGCATTGATTTCCAAAGCATGAGAGCAAGAGCCAAGGGTCTTCAACAAGCCTCAAAGGTCTCTTATATCATATATCATATCATTTGATCCCACAAGTCATTGGAAGATGGGAATTCATCAAGAAGATTGGATAGTGCAACATTTCCTATAAAAAACAGCCCAAACTAGGGTTTTGGATTCAAGTGGTCTCCTGATGAAATTTTGGTTTAAACTTGATCTCAATGTTTTCTACATGATATCAAGTATATAAGTATGGAAGATTTCCCATTGGTTCATTTCAGAAGAGGTTCAATTGGTAAGTTGCTTGAGAATCAAGAAATTGAGGAAAAAAGTCAACTGTGTAGTGAAAAAAGTCAACTCCTGACTTTTTAAGGTCAAATTCATGAAATTCAAGTTACATGTGTTCAATGGACAATATTTGATCAAGAAATGATGGAGGAATTGTCAAAAATCAAGCATTGTACAAAGTTGCCATTTTTAGAAACTTAGGGTTTCCAAAAATGGCAAGTTTTGGACCATTTTGCACTACACTTTAAGGCTTCCTTTCTTCAAGATAAAAGCTTCAAACTTCAGGCCCAAGTTGATCCAATTAAAGATCACACTCTAAGCTTCAAATCCATATAAAGAACTCTTCCATTGGATCAAAATTGAGGGAGTTATGATCAATCAAAGTGGAGCAAAATCAAGGCAAATTCCAAGTCATGGCAAGGCAAGTTCAGGCCCCCAGACCATAATTTCGTCAAACACTTGGTGTGCCAAATATCAAGCCATTTTTCTCATGGAAGAAAGCTTCAAATGAAAAAATGTTGAACATCAAAGTTGTTCATTTCAATGTCCTATTCAACTTTGATATTGGACATTTTTCCATTTGAATAAATTATGAAAGAGTTATGATGGTTCAAACATGAGGGTGTCACACTGAATTTTCACAAGCCCATAGCCATGCATGCCATGCAAGTCACACGCCCATAACGCAGTTTTATGCCTTGATGTTCTAACCAATATTTCATCACTTTAGAGGCATTGCTTTAATTGGAATCAAACATTAACATTGTTCTATGATGTACCATCTTTCCATAGCCACCAAAAACTCATAATTTCATGCAATGTACACAAAGAATTTCATCTTCAAACCTCCTTGTTTTCATTGAAACCATGCTGCCAAAGTTGGGATGTTGTAACATTGTTGTGGTTGTCAGCTTGTTTGCACACATGATATTACACCACCTTTTGCCTCATTTGGACAAACACATGCTCTTACACACCATGACACGCCATACTATCATACATACAAGAGGGAATAAAAACAAACTTGCTCTACAAGCTTGTTGTTACACACTTACATCACCACCATTCATTTTAATCATCACCACTGATCACATAACTTCATCACCATCTCACTTCATCATCCTCACCATAGCTGCCATAAACCTCTCCACACCTTAATCAAACTTAACCAACTCGCCATTAACCAATTTAACTCAGTTAGTTAGATTAAACTCACTTAACCCATCTCAGTTAACTCATTGTCTAACTGTTAACCACATGAGTTAACATCCTAACCACAACTATATAATTCAAACTCTCACAGAATTTTCAAAAGCACTTCATTTTGCTTGATTTCTCACCAAACACTCTCTGAATTTCTCTGAATTCTCTCTCTCTCTCTCTCTTTCTGCACGATTCCACCATCATCTTCCTCCATATTTCATCTTCATCACCATCAATGATTCATCTCTGATCAAGAATAAGGGAGAATAAGTTCATTTCATCAAGTGCAGCTTCGGTTCAGTTGGATTTTCATTTTGTTTTCTTCAAGATCTCAAGTTCAGTGGCATTTATTTTGGTCCATTTAAGCTCAAGAGCATAGGAGGATCATCTCTGGTCTTCTTTTACTTTGAAGAACTTCAAACTCAGGTTTCTTCTTCAACCTTCTTTCTCTGAAATTTTGCTCGATTCATGCTTTGTTTCATGTTGAGTATGGCTTAATAGAAGCAGTGTGAGTTCTGGCTAGTTGATAGGCACTTTAAGTGCATAGATCCAAAACTTAGGGCAAATTTAATGCGTTCGATTCTCTTTGTGTGCATGTGATTTGTGAATTTTGAAGCCAGATTCTTAATCTACGTAAATTTAGCTTTCGAATGGTGTGCATTTTACTTATTTATGGAAAAATGTAATGATTACAGTTGCCGAAGGTGGCCGGAGAAGACGACCGGAGGTCCTTCTCCGGCCGGTGAGGTGTGTGCTAGGGTTTAACCACCAAATTAAAACGTGGACGTTTGATTTCCTTGATCCAACGATTGATATGTTGCCAACACATAAATGAATCATGTGACCTGCGCGTGACTTATTTTTCTCTCTGAATTGGTTACGTGTACGTGTGTGTAGGAGAGTTACAATGTGCTTGCACTCTGATTCACGTGATCATTTTACTTTTCTTGATGATTGTTGGTTGATTGATCCTATGGCTGTGATTGAGTCAGCATGTTGACTAATTGTGCACCACATCACACACTCACATGCGTTTAATGGATTGGGTTTCTAATTGATGTTCACACCCCCATGTTTTGAGCCCATTCACTTTTAAACTGGAAGTTTTCTTTCGTTGCACCCCCCACTCCTACTCTCTTTTCATTTTAATTTTCTTTTTTATACATATTCTAGTTCCTTTTATTAAAAATACCAAAACCTTTATAAAAATTCCACAAAAATTCATATAACATTTTTACACATTACTATAATTTTCCATATTTTTTATTTCTGATTTTATTTTATTTTGACATTATTTTCAAAATTTCCTTTTAATTTCTTTTTAAAGTGTATTCTTCTTGATGCTTGGTTCATTTTTATTTTAATTGAATTAGTTCTTTTCTGAATTTTTGCATGGATTTTTGTATGATCATATTAAACCTCTTGAGGCACTTAATACATATATATATATTTTTTTAAAGTCATTTTATCATGTATTGTGGTGAGCATTTGGTGCATTCTTTTGCTTTGATTCCATGTGGTTTTGAGGACTTTGTTGAATTGGTTTATCATTGAGTTTTGCCATGAACATTTGACATGTGATTATCTTATGACTCATACACTTTGTGACCTAATTCCATAATTTCTCCAAGTTTATTTCTATTTTTTCCTTGATGTTTGATTACATGTGCCTTTATGAGCTTCATTGTGTGCACATGCCATGGTTTTGTGTCCTATTTCCTATGGTCTCTTGAGTTGATTGATGTTATCTTTTTGACACATGTTTACTTGGATATTATAGGTCATGTATGTCAAATTATAGGTCTTCCATGTTTCCTTTTGACATGTTTTGCAATTGATGTTCATCTTGCATTCATACTTAATTGTGCATCTATCACTTGTTCTTCTTCAACATAGCTTGTGTGCATCTCATATTGGTATGCCATTCTCACTCATTCTTGTATGTTACTCTACTGTATATAGACCATTTCATCCATTTTCATTGACTCATAATGTCATATCATATGCATTACAATTACATGAACATTTGAAGTGTGTTTCCATTTTGTATGAAGTTCAACTTGTGCTCTTTCTTCCTAATCTCTAATGTGACTTGTGTATGAACCAAACTTGTTCATTTGTGCATTCTAATGTCATCCTAGAATAGGTATGCTACTGATCCATGTGAATTTTCATTCATAATTGTACTTCACCATCATGTGTGACTTGTCTTGTAAATAAACCAACTTGTGTGCATATTCTTCTATTTCCATCTAATATGATTTTGATGAGGCACTTGTGCCACCTTTCCATGCTTGCTTTTGTGTGAGATTATGTGGTTTTTCTAGAGTATTATAGGTCATTATTGGTTCACTTATAGGTCATTATGATTTGGGTTTTCTTTTAATGTGTGTTTATGCATTCTTATTTGCATTTTTGATCAAATTCCACATCTAATTCCTTCTTGTACTCTACATGATTTGTGTTTGCATTGAATATGCCATTTCACTCATGTCATTTGCATATCATCTATTACATGCTACTGGTCCACTTGTACTCATACTCATTTCACATGTTATGCATCTTTAACATGTAAGTTTGTGCATTTAATTGAAACTTGTTTCTCTTCTTGTCATTTCTATTCATCTTGTTCTTCTACTTGAATCATCCCATTCATGCCTTGTATGATTTTTCATGTACATCCAAATGCATTATAATATGATGTATGCTTCTGACCTTGGCATTTCATTAAGCATAAATACATGTTCATATTACATTTTTGTTCATGTTTCATCAACTAATTTCATGGTGCCATTTCTTGGATGGTTAAAACATTGTTTGTGCAAAGTTTGTTGGTGTTTGATCTCTTAACCTTAAAGAACATTCTTATGGTTTAGGTTCTGACCTTGAGTACTTTTCAACCTCTAGGACCTTTATTCTTTAGTCCTTAACTTGTTTGGTCTTTACTTGTTAGTCTTTCCTTATTTCTTTACTTGTAAATGGTTTTGCTAACATTTTCAGGGGCTTATGGTAAGACAAGTGTGTGGATATGCTTCCACATACAACTTCTTTTCTCTTATCTTTTTAAGCTTCCAAATTGTGATTGTGATAAGCATCTTATGCTTTCTTTGTTCAATTGCTTTCATTCTCTTTGAGTTCTTAACTTAACTTCAATCTTTGAAGTAAGTTAGAACTCACTTTTCTTTTGTTTTAGACTTAGGTTTCTAAACCACACTTAACCATTAGGAACATCCATGTATGACAACTTTAGGGTTTGAGTCTTAGTCTCCCTCATTATATTTTACCTTTCTCAACCTTTGAGTTTCTCTTCTTCTCATCTCAAAACAAGAGCAAAAACACTTAATAAAGGCATAACATATATTGTATTTGAGCCTTTCATGTGAGAATGAGATAGTGAGGGGTCTTCTCTCACTTTCTTAGAATGTTTAGCATACGTCCCGTCTTGGTTCGATATGCGAGGCATTCGATCCTACATGAGAGACTTAAATACAATATGCGTTATACACACCAATAATCAAAACACTTCTTAAAATACAAAAACAAACAAACAAACAATTCTCTTCTCATCTCCTTCACTCCTTTCATAAGGACTCGTCATGTCTGTTCTACCGCAAACAGGTAACGCCTAAGTCTCCATACAACGAGCTGCAACACCTAACTGCTGGGACGCGCACTCTGACGTTTCCATTAAAAAAACAAACAAAGCAACCCTTGTTGAGCCGAACTATGTTTGCTCTGATTCTTCTTTCTCGTCTGATTGAAGATACGTAGGCACGAGATGCGATATCTCGACGAGCAACCTTTCCCCGTAGTCCGTCGAACTACGTTGACTCTGACTTTCCCATTGCACTGAGGGAATACGTAGGCCTAGGACAATGATAATGTCCTATCGAGTCACTTCTTTTCCTTTTCTTCCCCGTTTCTCCGTTCTTTCCCGTACCCGTTCCTTCTTCTTTCCAGTAGCAGCGGAGCTCCGGACGACGACACCCCTTTGATCGAAACAACAAGCGTGGATCCCATCGAGTATGATGGACGCGTGGGGGTGCTAATACCTTCCTCTCGCGTAACAGACTCCCGAACCCAGTTCTCTTGGTCGCAAGACCATGCTCTTTCCTTCCCCCAGGTTTATGCAGTGTTTCCTTTCCCTCTCTTGGGATAAATACACATTGCTGGCGACTCTGTTTCCGTGCCACTTTCGCGTTTGTACCTGGATGAAAATCCCGGGAGCGACAAGATCCTCTTGAGAGTGAAAATACTATGGAAGATGCGACAAAAGAGTCTTTTATGATAACTCTGTATGGGAAGAAGACTCCAATGATCCTACTCCGCCAGAAATCAGTGTCATTTCTAAAGACAAACCAAGAAGGAAAGTACTAGACTTTGTGATTCACAGAGGAGTCCGTCACCATTGGGTTGCGGTCGATGTCCCGAAGGTCGTTCATAAATCGAAGTAATGGCCACATCTTTGTTTTAACCTTTCACCTTGCCCGGGTGAAGTGGATGTTTTATAGGGCATACTTTTCTGTAAATGTCCCTCTTCGTTTCGCCCAAAACGACAGAGTTTTGTTTTATAGGGTTGTGTTTCAAGAATCGACAAATCATGAATAAATAATGTCATTCTGAATTCCTGCATTTATTGCTATTTTCACTTTTTATTTTTTTCAGAAAATAGTAAATCCTAAAAAAAACAACCCAAAATAAAAATAAGCATTTTCAAAAAATACACTGCACACATTTTTGCATCCTCTCTGTATTTTCTAAAAAGGAATCATCACATCATGCAGATTACTTGTTTTAAACCCCATTGAAACATACGATCAAATGCCTTCTCCCAACTTTGAATTCCCGGTATTTAAAGCAGAAGAAGAAGAAGAAGAAGAAGAAGAAGAAGAGAATGAAGAAATTCCAGAAGAGATCTCCCAGCTACTCAGGCAAGAGTAAAGGTCCATCAAACCATACAAAGAGTCGTTGGAAATGGTCAATTTGGGTTCAGAAGAAGAAAGGAAAGAAGTTACGGTTGGACCACTACTCAGTCCAACTGTCAGAGAAGGCTTGATAAAACTTCTCAAAGAATTTCCAGATGTGTTTGATTGGTCCTACCAGGACATGCCAGGGTTGGATACTAGCATCGTGGAACATCACTTACCACTGAAAACAGAATGTCCTCCAGTAAAACAAAGACTGAGAAGGACTCATCCAGATATGGCCATCAAAATTAAGGAGGAAGAGCAGAAGCAGGTCGACGCAGGTTTCCTCACCGCCTCAGAATATCCTCAATGGCTAGCCAACATAGTGCCAGTTCCCAAGAAGGACGGAAAAGTCAGAATGTGTGTAGACTATAGGGATTTGAACAAAGCAATCCAAAGGATAATTTTTCCCTACCACACATTGATATTCTAGTTGACAGCACAACTAAATTCAAAGTATTCTCCTTCATGGATGGATTCTCGGGCTATAATCAAATTAAAATGGTGCCAGAAGATACGGAGAAAACTTCATTCATCACCCCATGGGGCACCTTTTGTTACAAGATAATGTCGTTCGGTCTATAGAACGCAGGGGAAACCTATCAAAGGGCCATGACAACTCTGTTTCACTACATGATGCACAAAGAGATTAATGTGTACGTCGATGACATGATTGCCAAATCTAAAACAGAAGAAGAACATGTGGAACACCTATCAAAGTTATTTGAGCGTCTGAGAAAATACAAACTCCGCTTGAATCCTAATAAGTGCACATTCAGTGTTTGCTCAGGAAAACTCTTGGGATTTATCGTCAGCCAAAAGGGAATTGAGGTTGATCCCGACAAAGTTAAGGCCATTCAAGAAATGCCTTCTCCAAAGACTGAAAAACAGGTCAGAGGATTTTTAGGATGCCTCAATTACATCTCAAGATTCATATCCCTCATGATCGCGACATGCGCGCTGATCTTCAAACTACTCAGAAAGAACCAAAGTTGTGTATGGACAGAAGATTGCCAAAAGGCCTTCGACAGCATTAAAGAATATTTGCTGAATCCACCGATTATGTCTCCTCCAGTAGAAGGAAGACCACTGATCATCTACTTAACAGTCTTGGAAGACTCCATGGGTTGTGTGCTTGGCCAACAAGACGAGACAAAACAAAAAGAGTCTGCCATTTACTACTTAAGCAAGAAGTTCACGGACTGTGAAACTCGATACACCATGCTCGAGAAAACTGCTGCGCTCTGGCTTGGGCAGCCAAATGTCTTCGCCAGTACATGATTTGTCACACTACTTGGTTAATCTCCGAAATGGATCCAATCAAGTACGTCTTTGAAAAGTCTGCTCTCACGGGAAGGATTGCCCATTGGCAGATATTGTTATCGGAATACGACAACGAGTACCACGCTTAGAAAGCCGTCAAAAGAAGTATTTTAGCCAATCATTTCGCTCATCAGCCGATTGACGATCAAGAACCGGTCAAATTTGACTTCCCAGACAAAGATGTTATGTACCTAAAAATGAAAGATTACGATGAACCGCTACCAAGCGAAGGGCGAGAGCCAGGTTCCCAATGGGGACTAACATTCGACGGAGCTGTCAATGCTTATGGAAACGGAATTGGGGCAATCATCGTAACACCTCAGGGTACTCATATTCCTTTCACTTCCAGATTGACATTCAAATGCACAAATAATGAGGCCAAATATGAAGCTTGTATCATGTGTCTCGAAGAAGCTATTGACCTAAGGATAAAGAATTTGGATGTGTATGAAGACTCAGCCCTGGTTGTAAATTAGATCAAAGGAGAGTGGAATACATATAAATCAGGATTGATTCCTTACAAAGACTACGCGAGAAGGTTGTTACCATTCTTCAACAGAATTGAGTTTCATCATATCCCTCATGAAGAAAATCACATGGCTGATGCATTGGCCACCCTATCCTGCATGATTAGTGTGAGTCGATGGAACGACGTACCTAAGATTGACATAATGCGCCTTGAAAGGCCCGCTTACATCTTTGCAATTGAATCAGTTATAGATGACAAACCATGATATCATGATATCAAATGCTTCCTTCAAAGACATGAATACCCGCCTGGGGCATCAAGAAAAGATAGGAAGACTCTCAGAAGACTGGCTGGCAACTTCTTCCTAAATAGTGACATACTCTACAAGAGAAACTTCGACATGGTTTTGCCGGATGCGTGGACAGACAAGAAGCAAACATGTTAATGAAAGAGATTCACGAAGGATCCTTTGGCACTCATGCCAATGGACATACAATGGCAAGAAAAATTCTGAGAGCAGGATATTATTGGCTGACAATGGAATCCGATTGCTACAAGTACATGAGGAGGTGTCACTAGTGTCAGATATACACCGACAAAATCCATGTACCGCTAATGCATCTCAAGGTTCTTTCTTCTCCATGACCTTTTTCTATATGGGGAATTGACATGATTGGCATGATTAAACCCAAAGCCTCAAATAGACATTGGTTCATCCTGGTAGCTATTGACTACTTCACCAAATGGGTCGAAGCAGTATCATACACCAATGTGACCGACAAGTGGTGGACCAATTTATCAAGAACAATCTCATCTGCCGTTATAGTGTTCCAAGCCAGATCATTACGGATAATGGATCCAACCTGAACAACAAGATGATGAAAGACTTATGTGCTGACTTCAAAATTGAACACCATAAGTCATCTCCCTACCGACCTAAAATGAATGGAGCGGTAGAAGCGGCTAACAAGAATATCAAGAAGATCATTCAGAAGATGGTTGTAACCTACAAAGATTGGCATGAGATGCTGCCCTTTTCTCTTCACGGTTATCGCACATCTGTCTGCACTTCAATAGGGGCAACCCCTTTCTCTCTAGTATATGGCATGGAAGCAATGCTCCCCATAGAAGTATAGATCCCATCAATAAGAGTTTTGATGGAAGCCAAGCTAACGGAAGCTGAATGGTGTCAAAGTAGGAACGATGAATTGAACATAATCGAAGAAAAGAGAATGATGACTTTATGCCATGGTCAGTTATATCAGCAAATAATGAAGAGGGCGTTTGACAAAAAGGTTCGACCTCGTGTCTTCAAAGAAGGAGACCTCGTGCTCAAGAAGATACAATCATTTCTTACTGATTCTAGAGGCAAATGGACTCCGAATTACGATGGCCCTTATGTTGTTAAGAAAGCCTTCTCCGGCGGTGCCTTAATACTCGCAACCATGGTTGGAGAAGAATTTACCTACCCCACGAATATTGATGTAGTCAAGAAATACTTCGCCTAAATAAAAAAAAAAGAGAACGTATCGGTGGATTGAAAACCCAAAAGGGCGGTCCAGGCAAAAATTAGGGATTCATGCAAGTGACTACGTCCGACAAGATTAGCTCCTCAGCGATAACGTCATCTGTCAGGAAAACTTCAGTCAAGGTCACCTTCGACAGAAGCTCAGAATGTCCGGAATTCAAAGTTGGTGGAAGGATAATGGTCGTTATATTTCAATGTAGCCCCTTTCCCTTAAATTACCATTTTCTAAACTTTGTACTGCTCCATGGGATCATGCGTTTGGTAAATTACCATTCTATCAATAAAATTTGAGCCCTTGTGCCTTTTGTTTGCAATTCTCATTTATTCTGCTTTGTGAAATGACATTTCAATATGATCAACGATTCTTGAAACAAAAAAATGAATTTACTTGTCAAATTTATTTCTGCTTTCAAAACAAAGATGACAATTTCTTTTTGATTAATGAGCACAAAAAGGAATATAGAATGCTTCTCCGGTAGTGGTCAAACTTCAAAATACATAGTTAAAATGCTCCTTGTGATCAGTACACCCTGAATGAAGGATCAATTGTTTCAAACGGAATGTCTCGTCTGACATCCGGAACGAACGCATGAATCTCTGCTCCCAAACAAAAGTACTACCTTCAAAATCTCAAAGGTACCCCCATCTCCCAGAGTGGTCGAGTATCCAATTGTGTTCATCACCAGTCTGTATGTCGTGTCTGTTTTGTCAGCATAAGCATTTCATACATCATGCATAATTGATACTCATATTGCATTAATATCACTCTGGTCGTACTCATCCCCAAGTGATAAATGTCCTCTCTCTGATAGGGTTGTCATTATTCCTTACCACTATCAGATAGGATAAAATCCCGCTTTGAGTTCTTTCCTTATCAGGAAACGTATTGTCTGACAAATCTCTCTCCAGTGTATTCTTGGATTGAAATCGGTTCTCGACCACTTTGATAACTTGAACCTCTGAAAAACAAGAAACAATTTGGTTATACACCTTTGGAACTTCACTCTTCACCAATAAAGATGATATTTTGCTTTCCCAGATTAAAGAAAATCCCCAGAGAAAGCCTCTCTACAAAAGACTCTTGGCAATACGGACGTCACATCCTCCAAGAAATCTCTACCGATCGACAAACAAAGAAGTCTGGTTTTGGCCCATAAATTCCCAATAAGTCGACGAATGACAGTCTCTCCCCGAGAAGTTTGTCTTACTTTCAAGGAAGTTATCAACACCTCAAAATCAAAATTACATTGTCGAATAACATTCCTTGTCAAGAGAAGAATTCGAAAAGAAGAAACTGAGGCCAGTTTCATGGCTGAAGACCAGGATCGAGGGGAGGTTTATTTCAAAAGAAACCGAGACCAGTTCCATGGCTGAAGACCAGGATCGAGGGGAGGTTCATTTCAAAAGAATCTACGACCAGTTCCATGGCTAAAGACCAGGATTGAGGGGGAGGTTTAATTCAAAAGAAATTGAGACCAATTCCATGGCTGAAGACCAGGATCGAGGGGTGGTTCAATTCAAAAGAAACTAAGACCAGTTCCATGGCTGAAAACCAAGATCGAGGGAAGGTTTTATTTCAAAGGAAACTGAGACCAGTTCCATGGCTGAAGATCAGGATCGAGGGGAAGGTTCACCCTTTTTTAAGTGACATTACTTAATAAAAGAATATGGATGAGTAAATTAGCTACCATTCATAACCACAATCAAAATTTCGGGTATTCCGATATTTAATCCTCTTTTACCTTGAATGTCCGAACGTCTTCGCCATTCATACCTTCAGGTCCAAGAAGATTAAATAGGGGCATCTTTCATACCCTAAATTTTGACCACAAGATTTCCCACCATTGTGAATATCTTCACCACAATATGGATGTACCTTCATGCCTCATCAATCCCCTCAAAGATTGTTGAGCATTCACTCCAATCAAGAATTAGGGGTTTGAGCCCTCTCAGAGTAATCAGGCAAAGGATCAATCAAGAATGGACATGATCCTCAACTTGTAAAACCTATCAAACATCCATGAACGATCAAGAGGTCTCCCACATCAAGGATTAAGCATGACAATGCAACACTTTAAGCTAATCAAGCCTCAAAATCATCAGTGTCACCAGATTAGGGTTTTTGTCGACCAAGGCCTTCACAGGAAAATTTCCATCTGGGCATGAGCCAATACTTCAAAACATGATCCAAGAAGCTCAAAGGGACCTCATGGATCCAATCATAAGTTCAAAATAGCCTCAGGGGATGTATTCATCAAAAATCAGGAATTAGGGTTTCTTGACCTAATTCACCTCTAAGTTGACTTTTGGAGCAAGGCATGAGCCAAGACCTCAAGAAATGTTTTGGAGACCTCAAATATCTTATATTTATACTCTTAAAATTTAAAATTGACACAGAGAACTTGATTCATGAGCAATATAAAGATTCAAATTCATCTCGACCACAAACTAGAGTTTCTGAGAAAAAGTCAACCATATCTTTGACTTTAGACCAAGACATGATCTCAAGCCTTGAGACATGATTCAAGACACTCTAAAACACCTATGGAATCCATCCATTAGGTTTGAATTAGGTCAAGAACTTGATTTCATAGAAAATCACAAAGTTTAAAATTCATCTGACAAAAAGTCAACTGTGCCAAAAAACCAAGTTTGACTTTTGGGATTTATTGACAAACATGGCTTATCTAAGTCAAAAACAATGTTAACTTATGGTTTGGATCATCATCAATCAAGAAAAATCAAGAAAAGTAAGGTTACTTGCAAAAGGGGCAATTTTAAGAAACTTGAAATTTCACTAAGTCATGAAAAAAAGTGATTTTTACCCAATTTTGCAAGACCATAACTTGTGATCCAAGTAACATTTTTCTTCCATCCAAAGCTAAAATGAAAGCCCTCCTTACATACTTCAAGATTGTCAACTACACAAAAAATGGAAAATGGACATTTTTCAAACACTTAGTGAAATTTTGGACAAAATCTGTTTGCATTTTTTCCAACTTTGGGGGCCATTTTTCATTATGATCCAATATGATTCAAGACCAAAGTTAAACATCAAAGTTGAAGTATGATATAGGGGCTTTCTAAAAAGTACAAAAGCCTCTCGTGATTCAACTTAAGTAAGGAGTTATAGGCTCCCCAAAATGGCATTTTTCACCCTGCCTACACAACATCATGAATACATAACTTGTGCCACACGATTTTTTCACTCAAGTCTTGCCATTTTACCAAATTTGTCATCTTCCAAAAACACAAAACTTCTGATGACTCACTTGTTTCTTGATCAAGGAGTCAAGAATTCAACTTGGCATGTGCAAAACTATCATGACATGAACTTTGAAATTCAATTTTGGCAAGGTTACATTAATGCAATGCATTGAGGTGTCATGAACCAAGCCATAACAATCTAAACTAGTCAAGATTTAGTCCAAACTCTGAGTGTTCAAACCTGCAGAACTTGAATGGAGTCAAGCTAGAGTTGACTTGGCACTTTGGAACATCCAAGTCAATGGCTACAAGCTACACACCATGATCAGTTGCCATTCACTATTCCTTGCAAAAAAAACTTGCTCTACTATAAATAGGGATCCTTTCTGATCAGTTTGAGTACACCAAAGCATAAAAACACATGCTTTTCTTCATTTCACTCTCAAAAACCAGAAATTGCTTTCTTTTCAAGTAACATGCAAATTTTTCAATAGGAAGCAATTATATCAAAACCAATGGTGTAGACTCATCATATACATCATATGTAAGTTATCCAAACACTTCTCACACATCTGTAACCTCAGAATCACAAAGCTCAAAATCAAACTCAGGCCTGTTTGCAGTTGAGTTGCCACAAAGTGATCCAGGTTGTTTCAATCCATTCCAAGCTTCCAAACACCTTACATAAGGTCCATTGAAGTTGTCCAAGTCATCAAACAACATTTGTAACACCTCCAACACACAATTCGATTTCTTCTTGCAAGAGGTAAGCCTGAACTCTCAAACTCTATAATCCATGCATCATAAATGTGTTTTCAAGTTACAAACATGTTGTTGCACTTATGTAGAGTGTTTCCCCTCACTCAATTGCTTTGTAGCTATCGTGTATAGGATTTCATAGTGTTCTTGCAGAAATTAGGGTTCATGTGTTCATCACTTGATTTCTCACTCCACACTGAAAATAAATGCAATTAATTGGTACCATTGGAATCCTTGTTAAAAAACGAGTGAGATTGATGTTTGAATCGTGCAAAATCATTGAGTAATCAGAGAGATAAGTGAGGTTTTGTAAATCATCCATGGCGCGGGCACGGGGAAGAAGAAGATGGTCGTTGGCGAGCATTTTCAAATTGTTTGAATTTTTGAATTTTTAGTTATTTTCTTAATTGATTTCAAAAATTAATTTCTCCCTCAATTTTAATCATTTTTTATTGGTTCCTTTTTTAAAAATTCACAAAAAATGTTAAAATATTTTATTCTACAAAAAATTCCAAATAACATTATTTATTGAATATATTTTGAATTTTGGTAAAGAATTACATTTTAATTGTTAATAAACATTTTTAATGAAATTTTCATCTTGATTTTTCAAATTCAAATGAATTTCAAGCTTTTCATGTGAATAAAACATGATTTTTCAAAACATTTTTCAAAATTCATAACTTGTTTTTAAATATATTTGATATTTTATATCATTTTTTATTCAATTTTCTTTGAAAATTTGTTTTTTTTAATTAAAATTAGGGTTTTTCCTTAATTTTAATTTTTCAAACTTTATTTGAAACACTTTTGGGCCTCTTTGTAGAGTGTAATGCCCATCCCCTTTGTAAATACATAATTTTGGGCCTCAGTCACTGTATAAGTTCCGACGCGATTTTCAAAATAAACGGTGCGATCGTTGTTTTTCATCTGGGCATCTCCTTGAGCTATATGCCCCAACTCTTGTATAAAACACTTTTGGGCCTCTGTGTAGAGTGTAAGACCCATCCCTTTTGTAAATAAATAATTTGGGCCTCAGTCACTGTATAAGTCCCTCTGTGATTTTCAAAATCGCGACGCGATCGTCGCCTGTCAAATAAAATCATGTGCCTCTCCTTGAGTATATGCCCCATTATTCTTTCTTCACAAACACTGTTGGGCCTCTAATAGAGTGTAAGACCCAAACCCCTTTGTACAAAATCAATTTTGAGCCTCTGTTATAGTATAAGTCCCACAACGTCTTTCGATATCGCAGTGCGATCCCTATTTCAAAATAAGTCATCTGGGCTTCTCCTTGAGTATAAGTCCCAATATTTTATACACAAACTTTGTTTTAAATAATAAACAACTTCCATGGGCCTCTCCTTGAGTTGTAAGCCCAATACCTCTGTTTTCAAAATGATCTGTCTGTTTTAAAACTGGTACTAAGAGGAGCATTATTCCCGGTGAAACTGCTCTTAGACCACTTGGGCCTCTCTTTGAGTTATAAGCCCCAAACATTCTTTTCTTTTAAATTCAAATTCAAATTCAAAGTTTTCTCAAAACTTTCTTCAATTTCTTCAACCCTAATCATACAGTTATAAATCAACACACTTAATCACCATACACTTGGGCCTCTTCTCATAGTGTAAGTACCAACATCTTTTCAATTTAAATGCATATTTGTTTATATACCTGTCAATTCACTTATTTGTATATATTCTTGTGCATATTTGTTTAGAGTTTCCCCAGCAGCTAGGTCTACACATAGGTCAAACTAGAGGTTATTTCTAAACTTAGCCAAAACTAGTTCCCTAATAGGAAATTCCCTTAATACAGTCTGCCTCCTCTTGGGCTTATTCAATATGGAACAGAGAAAGGCATTATTCCCAGTGACACTTTTCTCAAGACTGTCAAAACTTAGAAATATGTATATGTATACAAGAAATTCATTTCCACATGGAGGATTAATTCCCTGTGAAACCTATTTTAAATTTCTTCAAACCTTAGAACTGTTCAGCAAAGAAAGGATTAATTCCCGGTGAAACCTTTCTTGGACTTTTCTTAGGCTTGGACCCACAGGCTTCTTAGAAGTATCCCTAGCCTCCTCTTGGGTTTAGTACAATGACCAACAAGATTTTTAGAAGTTCCCCATCCTCCTTTTGGGCTTAGTACAAGGACCCAAAGGCTTCCTAAAAGCATTGGATAAAATTTAGTCATCTCTACTAGTTCAATCCCCATGAAAGTCAAAATTTCCAGAACATCATACCATTCTAAGGGTTGATCTTCATCCCTTAAACCAATAGCCTCCTCTTGGGCATCATACAAAGACCCTTCTCTACACCAGAGCCTACCACTTCTTGAGAGACTTGGATAGCCTCAGCCTCCTATAGGGCTTCAGACAAATAAGACTTGGAAAGTCTCATCTCCTCTTGGATCTCACACAGAGACCCTCAAAACATAGGAAAAACCCTTATCACTCTACCAATACACCAGTCTCCAGCAGAGTTAAAACCTTATAAGGTTTTTCAAACTCACCTTTAAACTTCTCTGCCCTCCAGCAAGGCTTAACTTTCACCTTGAAAATCCCAGCCAAAGTCAGATTGACCTCAACAAAACCCTAACAGAATCAGAGCCTCATGGCATCTGATATTTCAACTCTTCCCTGGTTCCCAGCAAGAGTAAAAACCTTTTGGATTCCCCAATACAATTTGGACCTGCTCCTAGATTCCATAAATCCTCAGCAAAGAGATAGCTTCCTCTTAGGCTTCATATAAGAATTTCCTCAGTCAGCCTCAATCTTGGGCTTTGTACAAGACAGATAAAACTCTCCCCAGTGGAGTCAGTTTCCTTTAGCTTCAACCTTGGGCTTTGATCAAGGCTCACAAAAATCAATATCCCCTCAAATGAGACCATGAGTTCCCTCTGCAAGAAGACATCTTCTCTTTACATCACATATCAAAACAAACAATCAAAAACCTCTTTCCAGATAATTGCTGTAAGTGGCACACTTGTTGATTCAAAATCCATGCTGGAGTCCTTCCCTTATCCTGGCTAAAACTTATCTTTCATCTAACAGCTATAAGTGGCAAGCATCTAGATTCCATACATCCAATACAATGTCCCTCTCTTAGCATGAGAGACTCATAAGGAAAGAGTGGCATTGCTCTACACTGAGTTAAAGCTTTCTTCCTTCATGACATCTCTCTTATAAAGGAAATTATGGCATTGCTGGATTCCATACATCCTAGTTAAAGTAATTTCCCTTATAACCAATTACACAACATTTGTGATGAATAGATGAGATATCTCTCTTTAGAGATGACAAATTCTCTCTCAGTAAACTTTAGCTTCAATCTTGGGCTTTAAACAAGACACAAATACTCAACTAGCTTCAATCTTGGGCTTTGAACAAGACACTACACATTTTTCCTCCCATAGAATAGGAGGAACTACGATTGCTCTGATTTCCCAAATCTCTTTATGGGAATATGTAGGCATAAGATTGCGAAATCTTAGGGAGCACACAAATCAAAAATCTTAGGTCCATGTACCTTCCCAAAAACAACAGAAACCCCGAAAACAACAAAAACATTCTCTCAGTCCTCCCAAAGGAGAAACTTTCCTAATCCACAGCAGATACACACAAGAAAACATTTCAAGTTAACAGAAATACATGCAAAAAAAGGTTCCTATTGATTACCATAGATACACTGAGTGTTAATAGCTTCCCTTTGTATAACCAAACCCCGATCCCCGATCTCTTAGCATTTGTTAAAGAAAACATTTGCGTGCAGGGTTAGTTTAAGATATCTTCCCCTTCCTTAACCAGCTTCATAGGATAAATACAGAAATCAGAAAGTAGCACCAACCATTGCGGTAAAGTGGTCGCGTCACTGAAAAAAACTGCATGCTACAGGGTGTTACATCTGGAATATACGATGGTAGATTCTTCGTTCTTCAATCCACTCATCTCTTCTCCCCCGTTTCCAGCCATGTCACTTGCAATCATTCATTGGAACAGTCTCATTGACACAGATGATCCTCCATCAACTTCGCAAATCAAAACAAACCCTAAAAACCCAAATAGACAAAAAAAAAGTCCTTTGTTGTAGTAGTTAACAACGTGTGTGATATACCACTAAGTCAACTACCAAAGCCATGTGTGAAGGGAGATAGGTTAGCAATATCCATTCCTGAAGACGAATATCAGCTTGGTATAGAAACATGCAAACAAAATCTACATGGGGGAGTGATTTGGCTAAAGGGGACCTCTCATATCACTGTAGTTGTGCTGAAATTAAAGCCCTCATCCTTCTGGAAATCAATAGGTAAGTAAGGTATTACTTCATAGGGGAAAGTCTATTATGAGTTTTTCTTCTCTTTTATTAAGGATGTGCAAAGAGTTAAACTGGCTAACTCTTGGAACCTGAACCCTGGGTTTCTAAAACTTTTTCCATGGACTAAGGATTTTAATCCCACTAGCCTCAATCAATCTTATGCACAAGTTTGGGTTATGATTTATGGTCTCTCGCAAGAATACTGGAGACCGAAGATTCTTTTATCTATTCCAAGTAGTGTAGAAGTACTTATCTACACATACGCTGATACAAACAAACCATGTTTTGAACGACCATTTGGTCACTATGCCTGGGTTCTACTGGATATCTAAATGACATGTGTCAATAGAGACAAGGTTTTGGTGTAGAGAAAATGATTCACTTTTTTGTAGACATAGAGTATGAAAACTTACCAGTTTATTTCAGCTACTACAAATATATTGGACATCAATTTTACATGTGTAAGAGAAGACCTCTGGATAATGTTCAAGGTCAACTTAACAAGAAAGATGCTGACAAGCTTAAAACATGGCAAGAACAAAAAAACCTTTATTCAGGTGGGCGATGGCAACAAAGAGAAAGGAAAATATCATATGGTAGAAACAACACCTGAAGTAGTGCATACCAAGGGGATTTCTCAAACTCCTCAAACTATGGAGGTTCAAAAGAGTTCTACCTAAGGGGCTATGATGCATGCAAATACCATGGTTCAATCTGTCAGTAATTAGGAGAGGACAAACCATAAGGCAAAAAGCTCTCCTACTGATCAAGATTCGGGATCAGAAAGCTCCATGGGAACAGAATTTGTGGATGCCATAAAAATGATTAAGGATGAAATAAATACATAGAGGGTGGAAAATTCGGGCAGTTGAAACACTAATCATAAGGTGTAAAGAAATATGGACTTCCTACATAACTCTTGGGAAAATATGGTGGATTTGGAAGGAATAGAGAATCAGCAACCACATTTTTAAGATAAGCAAGAAGGTTTCAAACTTCTCAAATCTAAAAGGAAATAAAAAGAATCCCAAATCACACTCTAGATCTTAATATGGGAGAAGATCTAGAGTTGGTCGTACACATTCGTCCCAATGAAATGTCTCTAATGAAATGTCTCTAATGGAATGTGAGAGATGTTGCTAACTCTCCTACAAAATTAACTTTAAAAAGGATTATTCATGTAAAGGTGTATGCTTATTTTCCTCCTATATGGTTATTTAGAACAGGTATTAAACTCTTTGTTGTGAACAATAAAGAAGATCTGGAGCCAAATCTTTGGTGTTGTTGTCTCATTAAAATTGAACCTGAGGTCATTGCTATTGATAATCAAAAAGTTTATTTTTTGGTTAAAATTCAGGATTTTACTTTTGGTATAACTCTGTATATGCTTCCACCAACCATTTTACTAGGAGATCCCTTTGGCATAACCTCGGTAATATTCAAACTCAATATAAGGTCCTCTGGACATTCATTGGTGAATTCAACTATATCTTAGGATCTCGGGAAGATAAAGGGGCTTATCTTCCAGCCATAACTCCTATTGAGGATTTCAATCAATGGGCTGATGATAGCCTGCTCATTCATCTTCGAACCAATGGCTCCTGGTTCACTTGGAGCAATGGAAGGAGAGGATTTAACCATAAATAAAGAAGGCTAGACAAGATTGTTTGCAATCAATAGTGGATTAAATTCTAGACTAGCACCTCTTGTAGGAATCTCAATAGGAACCGGTCTAATCACTTTACAATTTTGTTGGAATTCATTAGGGTCGGTGTTAAAGTTGTCTCTCACTTTAAATTCTTACAAATGTGGACCTCTAACCCAAGTTGCAAGTGTCATACCCCAAATTTTGACCATAAGAGTTCCCATCATTGAGAAAATCATTACCACAATATGGATGTACCATCATGCCTCATCAATCTCCTCAAAGATGGTTGAGCATTCACTATAATCAAGAATTAGGGTTTCCATCCCTCTCTGAGCATTTGGGAAAAAGATCAATCAGGAAATGAAATGATCCTTAAATTGTCCAAACTCTTAAACACCCATAAAGGATCAAGAGGACTCCCACATCAAGAATCAAGCACAAAGTTGCAGCATTCCAAGTGGAAGGAGCCGCGAAATACCCAATGTCACCAAATTAGGGTTTTTGGTCGACTGAGGCCTCCAGAGTGAAATTTTCATAGGGGATTGAGCCAAGGCTTTAAAACATGACTCAATATGCTCAAAATAACCCTAGGAGTCCCTTTGAAAAGTTAAATCACCCTCAGAGAATGCATTCCTCAAAAGTCGGGAATTAGGGTTTCTCCGCACCGAACCGCTCCGGAGCCAAAAATCAAAACATGACTTTTTTTTGGCAAAAATGATCCTTATGACTCATATTTTCATAAAATATGATTTATAATGTCATTTGAACAAGAATTGATCAAGAAATCATGATAACTTGTAAAAGGGGTAATCTTGAAAAATTGAAAAATTTTCTAAGTTACTAAGTTTGGATGGTTTTGGTGCCAACTTCCAAAGACCATAACTTTTGATCCAAGCATCCATTTTGAGTGATCCAAAGCCTGATTTGTAGGTCTTCCTACATTCTACAAAAGCTTCAAATACATGAAACTCTAATTCTTCATGGATTTTTGGTTATGGATGGATCAAAGTGCTGAAAAATCAAAGATTTAACACTTAGTACAAAACTGTCTAAGTTTCAGCCTTGAACATGAATGTTCATGGGGATTTTTCAACTAAGTCTAGATAGTTTCAAGACAAACTATGACCACACATGAATTGTACCATATAAGGGCTTTTTAAAAAGTATATGAGCATTCCATAACTCCATTTGAGCAAGGAGATATGATCCTCCCAATATGGCTTTTTCAAACTGTCTTGTATAAGACAGATTTGTACATTTTTGCTCGAATTGGTTAAGTTAGGCAATTGCAAGCCTTGTCATCCATTTGGACACCTCAGAGAATAACATCAAATGGAAAATATCTGATCCACAAGCCTCCCAAGTCCAAGGATCTACATGTAGTTATGTGTTACCTAAAAAGGCTAGAAATCTCAAAGACTCCAATTTTGTTTCAATGCATTCAATGCATTCACAAGGTGGCAAGCATTAAGACATTGCTAACTGAATTGAGTCAAGCCTTATCTCTGAACCAAATGACTCATAGCCTGTTCCTTAACCTCAAGTCAATGGCTAGAGGAGACTTGAGATTCCATTTGATCACTATTGGCCAAGGGACGGTCCAAGCCTCCATTCACTATTGATGCCAAAACAAACTTGTTGCACTATAAATAGACATCAATTGTGATCAGTTTGAGTACACCAAAGCCTCATAACACTGGCTTTACTCAAAATCTCTCTTTCACTCCAAAAATGCCTTCATTTGCAAGTCATTATCGAATTTTTCATTAGAGAGGCATTCCATCACCACCAATTGTTCTAACACATTCCATACATCATATATGAGCTGATCAAACACTCCTCACACTTCTGAAATATCAGGATCATCATCTCCATTTCTCACTTGGATCAATTGCAGTTAGAATTGAGCCAGCCTATCCAAAGAGTTTCAAAACATCCTGAAGGTTGCAACATAATCCTTGAGGCCTAAGGAATCTATCCAGGTCATTATTTCACTTCTGTAAGACCTCTACCACTGAAATCAATTCCTTCTTGCAGAGGTAAGCCTTAAACTTTCAAACTCAATGAATCATGCATTATAAACATGTTTTCAAGTTACCATTGTATTTCTGGATGTTCATAGATCATTTTCCCTCAATCAATTGCTTTATATCTTATGCATATGAAATTTCATTTCAAATTCTCTTTTTTAGGGTTCATACGATTTCAAACCAATTTCTTTCAATTCTGTGAATTTAAATAAAATTGAGTAATGTCATTCAATTCCTCGTTCAAAAATGGACAAGTTTCGTTTTTGAATCATCCAAAACGGTTGAGTATTAAGGGAGATACGAATTTAAAAGCTTGAGGAAGATGATGAAGATGAAGGTGGTGGCCATAGCGCCATTCTTTAGAATCAAACTTAGTTTTAGTATATATTATAAACTTGCTAATATATGTTTGAATTGGCATTGCGCCCTAGTGGAAACACTAGTATTTGTGTGTGTGTACCGAGAGAGAGGTCTGGGGTTCGAATCCCCCTCGCCCCAGACCTTTTGGTATTTTTTTTGAACTATTTTCCAAAGGGAGTTTCACATATTATTCACTCTTGCCACACTCTATCAGCCAGCGCACTTGACTCAGTTGGTAAAGTTTTAAACCCTCCACCTCAAAGGCGTGGGTTCAAACCTTGGGAGGGCCATCCTATTTTTTTACCACTTGTTTTCTTTCACTTTTCTTCACCATTTTTTTAATAACTTCCAAAATTAATTTCTCTCTCATTTTTTTATCATTTTTTATTTGTTCTTTTTTTAAAAAGTCATAAAAATGTTAAATTATTTTATTTTACAAAAAAAATCCAATTTATATTATTTATTTAATATAGTTAGAATTTTTGTAATTAATTTCATTTTTATTTGTTTTAAACATTTTAAAATGAAATTCCCACTTTGATCTCTTCATTCCAAATGAATTTCAATCTTTCATGTGATTAAACATGATTTTTCAAAATATTTTTCAAAGTTTACAACTTGTTTTTAAATATATTTGATATTTTATATCATTTTTTATTTAATTTCCTTTGAAAATTATATCTTTTAAATTCAAAATTAGGGTTTCCTCTAAATTTTGATTTTTCAAACTTCACATATACACTTTGCGCCTCTAATAGAGTGTAAGACCCATCCCTTGTCACACACAAACCATTTTGGGTCTCAGTCATTGTATCAGTCCCAATACGATTTCAAAAATCTCGGCGCTATCGCCGCTTTTCAAAAAATTTCATTTGGGCCTCTCCCTGAGTTGTAAGCCCCATTCTTCTTTTTTTTTTCAAACACTTTGGGCCTCTAATAGAGTGTAAGACCCAACCCCCTTTGTACATAAATAATTTGGGCCTCAGTCATTGTATAAGTCCATGTACAGTTTTTCAAAATAACAGTGCAATCGCTGTTTTTCATTTGGGCATCTCTCTGAGTTGTAAGCCCCATCTCTTGTATAAAAATAAACTTTGGGCCTCTAATAGAGTGTAAGACCCAACCTCTTTTGTAAGTACAATAAATTTGGGCCTTAGTCATTGTATAAGTCCCTCTGTGGTTTTCAAAACTACGACGCGATCGTCGCCTTATAAAAAAAACTTAATTTTAAAAACAACTTTCCTTTTGATTTAGATTCAAATTTATAGTTGTATCAAAGCTTTCTTCAATTTCTTAAAATAACTAACCATACCGTTGTGTTTATAACACCAGAAGCTTGCTCACCTGTAAGTTCTACCAGCTTTTTTTACATACTTGTTTATATATCTCATATGTATATATATGCTTGTATATACTTGGTTAGAGTTTTCCCCTGAAATTAGGTCTAGGATTAGATCAATCCAATGGTCACTCTTTCAACACAGTCAAAACTAGTTCCCCATAGGAAATTCCAGATACAGTCTTGCCTCCTCTTGGGCTTATACAATATGGAATAGAGAAAGGCATTATTCCCGGTGAAACTTTTCTCAAGACTGTCACTACTAGAAATTTGTCTAAGAAATTCATTTCCCCAGAGAGGATTAATTCCCGGTGAAACCTCTCTTGAATTTCTTAAAACCCTAGAACTGTTCACTAAAGAAATGATTATTCCCGGTGAAACCTTTCTTGAACTTTTCTTAGGTTTGGACCCACAGGCTTCCTAAAAGTATCCCCAGCCTCCTCTTGGGCTTTGTACAAGGACCCTCAGGCTTCTTAGAAGTTCTCATGCCTCCTCTTGGGCTTAATACAAGGACCCAAAGACCTCCTACAGGTATAGGACATAACTTAGTCATCCTTTGATAGTTCAACCCTCCCGAGAGTCAGAATCTCAAAACATAAGATCAGTTTAGGGTTGATTCTCATCCCTTAAAACATCAGCCTCCTCTTGGGCATCATACAAAGATAAACCTTTTCATACCAGTATACTTGGATAGTCTCACCTCCTTTTGGATCTCAAGAAACCCTCAAGTTTCCTAAAAGCACAGGAAAAACCCTGATCAATCACCAGCAGAGTTAAGACCTCCATAGGTTTCAAAACTCAATCTTTAAACCCTTACTTTAAAATTTCCTCAGCTAGGGTCAAGTTACTCCCAGTAAAACCCTCAGGAAACTCAGAACCTTATGGTCTCTGATATTTCAACTCTTCTGCAATCCCCAGCAAGAGTTGATTCCCCAATTTGGACCTGTCTCTGGATCTCAATAAGCCTCAGCAGAAGATAGCCTCCTCTTAGCTTTGTATAACCCAACACTTTTAGCCTCAATCTTGGGCTTTGAACAAGACAGATAAAAGCTCTCCCTAGTGGAGTCAACTTCTTTTAGCCTCAATCTTGGGCTTTGTACAAGACAAATAAAATATTTTCCAGCTGAGTCATTAACCTTTAGCCTCAATCTTGGGCTTTGTACAAGACAGACTAAATATTCCCCAAAAAAAGAGTCAATTTTTTTCTTTTTAGCCTCAATCTTAGGCTTTGTACAAGACAAATAAAACACTCTCTTGTTGAGTAAATATTCTTCAGCCTCAATCTTGGGCTTTGTACAAGACAGATATAAAACTCCCTAAACAGAGTCAACCTTTTAGCTTCAAACTTGGGCTTTGATCAAAGCACACAAAAAAAAACCAGCATCCCCTCAGAGGAAATCAAAATCTCTCTGTAGGAAAGCATTTCTCTGTACAATCACATATCAAAACAAAAAATCAAACAAACCTTAATCCCAGATAACTGCTGTAAGTGGCACACTTGTTGATTAAAAAATCCAAGTTGTGGTCCCTCTTTATCCTGGTAAAACCCTCTTTCATCTAATTGCTATAAGTGGAAAGCCTCTGGATTATTTACATCCAAGCCAATGTCCCTCTCTTCGCATGAAAGATTCCTAAGGAAAAATGACATTGCTCTACACTGAGTTAAAGTTTTCTCCTTCAGGAAAATCCCTTATAAAGGAAATTATGGCATTGTTGGATTCCATATATTCCAGTTAAAGCAATCCTCCTTTATAATCAGTTACCCAACAACTGTGATAAACAGATGAGATATCTCCTTTTAGAGATGACAAATTATCTCTCCGTCAAAACCTTTAGCTTCAATCTTGGGCTTTGAACAAGACATAAATAACCTCTAGCTTCAATCTTAGGCTTTGAACAAGACACCAAAACATCATTTTCCTCCCATAGAATAGGAGGAACTATGATTGCTCTGATTTCACTGTTATCATTACGGGAATACGTAGGCACAAGATTGCGAAATCTTAGTGAGCACACCAATCAAAAACTTTAGGTCCAATACCTTACCAAAAACATCGAAAAACCCGAAAACAACAAAAATACTCTCTCCACATTCCCAAAGAAGAAGCTTTCTCAACCCATGACAGATAAACACCAGTAAGTAGATAATAGTAGAATTTGCTAAACAATCTATGGATAACCATATATAGGATGGGTAATTAACAACTCCCCATTGTATAACCTGACCCCGGACCCCCCAATCTCTTTAGCATTTGTTAAAGAAAACATTTGCGTGCAAGGTTAGTTTTAGATAGCTTCCCTTTCCTTTCCAGCTTCAAGGATAAATAAGAAATCAGAAAGTAGCACCCAATTCCAAACAATGCGGTAAGGTGGTCGCGTCACTGACAAAAATCACACGCTACAACAAGAAGCTAATCAAGGACACTCGGAAGATTAGGGTAGTGGGATGTCCAATGTTTGTCCTCCAAAAGAAACTTCAAATCCTTAAATCTAAACTTAAGGAATGGAACAAAACTACCATTGGCAACATTCATGACAAAGTTAGGCTAGGAGAGGAAAACTTGCACAAGATTCAAAGTAAAATTATTGAATAGGACTACAATGATACTCTTGACACCATGGAGAGAGATGCCTAGGCTCAACTGGACTCTGCCATGCATATTAAGGAAATCTTATGGAAAGAAAAAGCTGGATTGAAATATACATACATGTTCTCTTTCCAATAAGCATAGTATCGCATTTAAAAACAAGTACTTTATTATACGCTCCCTTTTGATCTTCGTCGTCTGCCATATTCTCAAACTTTTGAGTCAATTATACATGATAAAAAGACCAACTATTGATGCCAATTGTTGTGTGAGAATATGGAGTAGAGAAACGGTCTAAAAGGGGTGAATAGACCATAATTAAAAAATTCAACCAATTTTCCAAAAATAGAATATCAGATGTTTATCAAAATTGCGCATGGAGGACTTTAAGCAAAAATAGAGACTTATGCTTTTATATGGAATTCAACCACGTTGAAAAAAACACAATTAAAAAAATTCACAGATTGTTCAAAGACAATGTTTAATTGAGTAACTATTAAATTACATGAGGTATGTCATGTACAATGATTTAATTAATATCGGATTCTAACAACACTAGTTTTCCAGAGTTTAATCAACACTAATGCTCAATTAGGTACCAATTTCTAACAAAACCTAACCTTACGTAATAAATTGCTACCAAATGAATAAATGATAATCTACGCTGAGAATTGAAAACCTAAGCATGTAATTATCCTACATAAATTAAAATGCAAGAGTGAGAGAGTGAGAGAGAGAGAGAGAGAGAGAGATAGAGAGAGAGATAGAGAGAGAGAGAGAGAGATTACATTGAGATATATAATGCTTTGGCTCTATCTTCGTCGTAGGCGCCTAATCCACTTTTAAATGGTTTTGTCGCACCTCAAAAAATCATCGAAAATA
The DNA here is from genome assembly GCA_022829125.1 of Lathyrus tuberosus. Lineage (NCBI taxonomy): Eukaryota > Viridiplantae > Streptophyta > Magnoliopsida > Fabales > Fabaceae > Lathyrus > Lathyrus tuberosus. The sequence continues at coordinate 2,446,674 of JALAZF010000266.1, read as the reverse complement.
CGACCCTCGCGCGAAAGGCGCGGAAAACGGTTCGACAGAGTCGCCACCGAACTTTATTTATCCCAAAAGAGGGAAAGGAAAATATCGAGAAAACCTTTAAGGAGCGGATAAGAACATGGTCGTCGCAACCACATTCTGGGTTTGGGAGTCGGTTACGTGAGGGGAAGGTACGCGCACCCCCTCACGTCCGTTGTACTCAACGGGAACCTCTTAGTTCGAATCGCGATACTCGTTAGCTAAGCTTGTTTGTTTTCTTCTCTAAAATAAATGCAAAACGGTAAGATAAAAGGGAAAAGATGCTAAGGGGAAAATGGGTGGTTTAAGGATAGGGTGCTCGGCAAGATCATCGCAACCTCGGGCCTACGTATGCTCATTCGGACGAGAATGAGAAATCAGAGCAATCGTAGTTCGACTACGGGGTTTGACGGAAAAATATGGTAGTGTGGAAAAGGTGGAAAAAGAAAAAGGTAGCTCGCCAAGATTATCGCAATCTTGTGCCTACGTATCTTTACTCGGACGAGAATAAAGAATCAGAGCAGTCGTAGTTCGTGGTACGCCCACGAAACAAGGGAGTTGGATGGTTTTAAAGAGAGGTGCCAATTGCTTACACACGAGTAAGAGAACTCGCACCCAAACAATCGAAGAGAGATCAAAGACTTGAACCCCCATTTTTCACCTTAAAAGCGTTACGATAGTTGTTAGTTTTTTTCGAACTTTGATTATGAAAATCCACTTGACGTTGGTTCAAGGGTTTGTTGTTATGGAAAGAGTTTGATTTGGGGAGACTCGACGACGGATCGAGGGTTTGGTTGAAAATGGCTCGACGACGAATCGAGATTTTGGTTTGAAAAGAGGTTTGTTTGAAAATGGCTCGACGACGAATCGAGGGTTTGGTTGAAAAATGGGTTGCCTATGCTAGTCCCTAGGGGTGCTCCTAGTAAATAAACCACGATCAAAACAACATTAAGTGCGTACATCGGAATGGGAGATGGGTACATGTAAATTACAAGTGTTGACAGAAATAAATGGTCTCATTGTAAGGTAGCCCAAGAGAAAGCCGTGTGTGTGCGAGGTGTCCTAAACTAGACCTTGATTGTAAGCGCCAAGCAAATGATCATAAGCAACAGTCCATTAGTGATTGTTTTTAGGGTTTCGATATTTATTAATTGTTTTCGATAAATGGTGAGCAAATGAAATGGATATGAATATGATACAATATGATAATAACATGTACAACAATAATATAAAATGGACAAGATATAATATGGATATAAAATCGGTCTCGTCTTAATCGCGATTTAATCGGTAAATTGATAATCGGATTTTTTGACCTTCATTGACCCAAAAATTGAATAAAAGAATATGTGAAATTGAAATTAGAAATTAAATAGGAAATACAAATAAAGGCATAAAGGTCTCACCTTTATCGAGATTTAATCGAGAATTCGATAAATCGATCGATATTTGGTTTTCATCGACCCAAAATAAATGTAAAAATAATGAATAAATATAAAAAATCGTAAAATGGAGTAAAAATCGAAAATGATGCTAAAAATAATAAAGGCCTCACCTTTATCAAGATTTAAGATTAAAATGAACAAATCTTGATATTTTGGTTTTCATTGACCAAAAATACTAAAAAATTTAATTAAATAAAAAAGATAAATACGAAATGAATTGAAATAAATGAACTAAAATGCTAAATATTACATAAATCGAAAATGAAAATGAATAATAAAAAAAAGTAGGCCTTATATTTAACCAAAATCATAGATCTATTTTCATAAATCCATATTATGGTGGTTGTTATGTCATTGGCCCAAATCAAAAAGAAAAGTAGAAATGAAAAGAGAAGTAAAATCAAAAGAAGAATCAGAGATTAAAATACTAAGAATTAATATTTTTAAAAAAAACTTTTTTTTAAATAAACTAGAAAGAAAACTGAAAAAAACTTGTTAAAACAAATTTTAGAAAAAAAACAAGTGGGAGGAGTGTGCGGCCAGAACAAAGGGTGTGGGGCGTTGGATTTAAGACAACATCATCTGGGCTGAAAAGCCCATTCGCCTATTCAACCAAGAAAATAAAAAAAACAAAACAAAAGAGATAAAACACTCTTCTTTATCGTTCACCACGAAACCAGTTGTGCTTTGAAATAAAAAAAAAACAATTTCTTTACGAACAGAACAACCACAACAACGTATGCGACGTCAACGATTCCAACCTTTCCTTCGCACAATCCGTCCTCCTCTCTTCAACAAATTCGACGTGATTTACTTCATCAATCTCTCTCGCGGCTTATTTTTGTCCAGGTTTGATGAATCTCTCCTTCTCTGCTATGTTCTGGGTTTGGCTTTGAGTGAGTTCAATCTCTCCTCCTCTCGATTTTCTTGTTGTGGTTTGAGGGTTGTTTGGGTTGTTGGTTGGGTTGAAGGTTGGGGATTTGTATGAGTTTATGTGGGTTACAAGGGAAGCTTTTCGATGATTGTTGCTGTCGGATTTGTTGAGGTCTGAAGAAAAATGGAAGAATAGAGGGAGTATTGGGTGTGGTTGAAAGATTGAAGGTTATTTAATGGATGTTTGGGGGAGAAAAGGTTGGAGGTTCGGTTGTTGTTGATGTGTGGTTGGAGTTTCGAAAAGGTGAAGGTTTGGAATGATTGGGTTAGTGAAGTGGAAAAGTATTTGTGGTTGTTCTGAGTTTTGAGGGTTGAGAGACCGGAAAATGAGAATGATTAGGTTGGCCTTTATAGAAGAGGCGTGGAGAGTGTTTTGGGAAGGATTGTGGAAAAGAATTGATGAGTTGTGAATACAGGTTTGTACGTGTGAGGTCCTTTGGCGTGTTGGTTCGTAATTGTTGTATCTCGCAGCATAATTTCGTTTGTGTTTTGATCGTACAAGTCATGGAGGTGTGTCTTGCTGTGAATTTGTTATGGCTGCGCATTTTGTTGGTCTGTACGTTGCTTTTGCAGGTGCGTGTAGCGTAATGCGCAGTGGCTGCTGCTGAATGTATCGTGTGGGTCCATATCATGTGGCTTCAATTTTGTTGAATAAATGTCATGGGGAATAATTTGGTAACTTGTTGTAATGGTTTTATGTATTGGGAGGTGATTGTTTCGTTGAAGAAATCTGTGGAGAACGGCTTATTGAAAAAAGTTGTAATGAGCTTTTGAAACTTATTGCTTTAATATTTTGCCTTATAACTTCAATCACATGACTTGATTCTTTCCTTTCTTCTTAATTTATCCTTTGGAATGAACTTTGGACATTTACTTTTTCTTTGTATGAACATTGGGCTTTTGTAATGGGCTTTAGAATGTACATGACAAGTTATTCTTTGAGGAATGGATGTTAAATGGACTTTGGATATGAGTACTTGAATTTAATTTGAAAAATGGACATTGGTTAGAAAGATGATATAATTGATAATGACGGTGAAAATGGATTTCTTAAAAAGAAAAGGTTAATGTATAGTGGGTTTAGAGCACAAAAATGGGTAATTTGGTGTATGATATGGACAAATAAAATTGAATAATTTAAAAAAAGGAAATGGTTTTTTTTTTAATCTTGAAAATGGATTATGGATGGATAATGAATTTAAATGGGTTTTAAATAGCTAAACTGGATATGAATTGGATAATGGATAATGAACTAAAAGAGAGAGGTTTTATGAATGGATACTAAAGTGAATAGAAAAAATGGATAACTTAAAATAAGGAAATTGGATAATGGAATTGGGTAATTGAAAAAAGGATATGGACATAAACATGGATAATGGATAAATAAATGGATGAATAATTGGCTTTGAAATGGATATGAAAAAAAGAGTAAATGTGGTTTAATTGATGGAAATTGGTGAGAGATAGAAAGCGGAGACGAACATGGACATTGAATGGATTTGGAAAGTGGAAATGGCTAAAGTTGAAGACAACATATTTTTTTGAATTTTCTGAATAATTGTCAATGGATGCTTTGTACAGATGAAAATATACAGGTAGGACAAATTTGGGGTATGACAGATGCCCCTATCTAATTGGCTTAAACTAAGTTATATGAACTGCTACGGAGTTCAGTCTAGCGAGGTATAAGTTAATTAGATATAAAGAAGACCATAAATTTATCTGAAAGAAAGAACAGGGATTGAGAGATTGCATTACCAGAAATCTGACACCAAAAGGATGGCAGACCTATCACCAAAAGGATGATAGTGAACACGCACACACAAAGACCCTTCCACCAAAAGGATGAAAACGAGGTCAAAGCCTGCTATTACCGACGAAGTAATAGGGCACACACGCACACATACCCTTCCACCAAAAGGATGAAAATGAGGTCAAAGCCTGCTATTACCGACGAAGTAATAGGGCACACACGCACACAGACCCTTCCACCAAAAGGATGGAAATGAGGTCAAAGCCTGCTTTTACCGACGAAGTAATAGGGCACGCAACACAGCCTTCTATTACCAAAAGGATAATAGGGCACGCACACAGACCCTTCCACCAAAAGGATGGAAAATGAGGTCAACGCCTGCTATTACCGACGAAGTAATAGGGCACACACGCACACAGACCCTTCCACCAAAAGGATGAAAATGAGGTCAACGCCTGCTATTACCGACGAAGTAATAGGGCACACAACACAGCCTGCTATTACCAAAAGGATAATAGGGCACACACACAGACCCTTCCACCAAAAGGATGGAAAATGAGGTCAACGCCTGCTATTACTGACGAAGTAATAGGGCACACACGCACACAGACTCTTCCACCAAAAGGATGAAAATGAGGTCAACGCCTGCTATTACCGACGAAGTAATAGGGCACACAACACAGCCTGCTATTACCAAAAGGATAATAGGGCACACACACAGACCTTTCCACCAAAAGGATGGAAATGAGGTCAACGCCTGCTATTACCGACGAAATAATAGGGCACACAACACAGCCTGCTACTACCAAAAGGATAGTATGGCACCCAACACAGCCTGCTATTACCAAAAGGATAATAGGGCACACACACACAGCCGGCTACTATCAAAAAGGATAGTATGGTACACAACACAACCTGCTATTACCAAAAGGATAATAGGGCACACACGCAACACCTGCTATTACCGACGAGATAATAGGGCACACACACAGCCTACTACTACCAAAAGGATAGTAGGGCACACACACAAAGGTTGTCACTCACCAAAAGGATGACACACAGACCAAGGGTTTATGGATCGGCGACACCAAAAGGATGATGGATCAACACAAGCTACTACCACCAAAAGGATGATAGGAACTTCTTATTTGTGAGGACCAACACCAAAAGGATGAAGGTTAAATTGACATGGTTTCGGCTATCACCAAAAGGATGATAGTAAGGCAATTGACAAAAGGTCAAGTTTGCTGGGGATGTGATGAGATTTATTTGGTGACATCAACAAAAGGTTGAAGTAAAGAAATCAATGAGGAGAGCCCACGAAAAGGAAAGGAAAATGGTGAAAAATGGAGAAAGTAAACAGCGAAAAAGGAGAAGGTAACCCGCCAAGATCTACGCAATCTTGTGCCTACGTATCTTTATCCGGATGAGAATAAAGAATCAGGGCAGTCGTAGTTCGACCACGAAAAAAAGACTCAATGAGGAACGCTCACTGACTCGGAAGAATGTTTATTGGTTAGGATGAGGATGACGACCACATCGCAAAAATGGTTGAGGAACACAACTCAATGATGAACGCCCACTGACTTGCTTGGAGATCATAGTATCACCAACAGAAGGTTGAAGACTTCTTGGGGAATGCCCATAAACTTGAAGAAAGTGCCCCTGACTGGGGTGAGGATTGCTTGACCTCTTGTCTTGATCTTGGTTAACAAAAGGTTGAACCAACTTCGTGAGGAACGCCCACGGATTTGATGAAAATGCCCCTGCCTGGGCTGAAGATTGCTTGCAGTCTTGTCTTGATCAACAAAAGGTTGAACCAACTTCGTGAGGAACGCCTACGGATTTGAAGAAGGTGCCCCTGTTTGGGCTGAAGATCGTCCTCTAGTCTCGAGATTGATCATGGATCTCACAAATGTATGAATGCTTGATTTTGTAATGATGTGCAATGCAAATGCTGACGCGCAGAGATGCAAGTGCTGGGGAAGTATGATTGGTTTTATGGAGTATGCATATGATGCAAATGATGTCGAATGTGATGCGGATGATGCATATGATTGCAGACAGGTGATTGGATATGTGGAGGCGCCAGCATGGTGGACTTTTGGTAGTTGCCAATGCGGATTGGACTTTTGGGCGGTGTGAGGGATTTGATTTCCTCGACACTCAGTTCATTGAAGACGCCATGATTGAAGCAGACGAAGATGCTCTTGAAGCTCCGAGTTTGATCACTTGATAGTGGGTCATGAGTTCATTTCTGAGAGGACCACATATTTGCTTGATGGTCAGGGTTGCCTGAGAGAATGAGTGTAGCGACGTGGTCAACTCATGAAGACCGTCCTTTTGCTCTAAGCTTGGTGATTGATAGTGTCTGGCAAGATTGCTTATCCAACTTGAAGGTACTGAGAGGATCCGCTCTCTGCAACTCGTCTTGCCCCAGTCTGAGCATGGTAATGGTCTGCCCCTGATTAACCAGCTCTGAAAAGATTTGATCTTTGGATGTTGAGCCTTGATGTGCTTTGAGATGGCTTTCCCCTAGTTAAGCTGCTGAAAGATTTGCCCCAGCCTGAGGGTTTTGAGGGAGTCTTGCTTCGGGTCAGCATCACTGAAAGCTCAAGTTCCTCTTTGATTGCCCCTTGTTGGAATGTCTTGAATGTCTAACCCTAATTTGCAGTTAAAATTGTACATTCACAAATGGTAGTCTTAATGCAATGCTCATGCAAGTTTTGAAAAAGAGTCGTTTATTGAAGTGTCGTGATAGTGAGACGAATGGACCGTTGGCCCAAACGTGTGCTGATTTTGATGGTGTGAAAGATATAGCAAGGAGAATGACACCAATGCTGAAGATTAGCAAATATGGGGAGTCAGGTTACGCAACCTTGCAATAGTACGCTTTCAAAATAAACCTCGCCTCAATTAGGTCTTTCGAGGGTTGTAACGTGGTCTGGTTTACGGTTTATGAAACAAAGGATATTAGGCTCAAAATTTGATTTGTACCCACCCCTTCTTCGTGATGAACTTCAGTCCTACGTTTAGTTAAATCTCGCACATGTTTGTATTCCAAAAGGGTTTACGGTGTAAGAGTGATGACTCAAGGTTTGCTCGAACTGGCAGTCACCTTATTTTTGTTTCTGATGGATGTCGGTGACCCTTTGGTTTTAACATGGTGGTCACTGAGTCTTATTTTGTTTTTGGTGAGGATTCGAGGGCCTCTTTTGATTTTGCTTTTGATCCCTATCTTTTGCATTGACTGATTTTGCTTGTCGAGTCCATCAGGGTTGTCTTGATTTTTGCCTAAGTCTCCTTTGAGGTGCTTGGCTTAGCAGGCTTTTGATTTTTTTTTTGTTTTTGTTTTGTTTTGTTGGAGGATAGTGACTGCCAAGTCATGGTTATTGATGAACAACCGTCATGTCTTGTGGAATTTTGCTTTGTGATTCGAATGCGTAATTGGGTTAACTGAACACTACCCTGCCCCAAGTTGAGTGTAAGGGTTTGAATATCCGAAGGAAACTGCTACTTCTAGGCTCGAAGTGGTTTACTAAGGATTAACTCCTTGTCTCTCCAGTGTTTGGGGGTTGAAACAATTCTTGTACATCCTCGACGAGATTCTATCCGAAAGCATACGGTTTGAAATTATGGGTATTTCACTTTCATCATCCTCACTCTAATCATTGCTAAGCGACAGTTGATAAAGAGAGTGAAGTGGAAATAAATGTGTCGGTGTTTTGCAGTAAATGGAAGAAAAGAGTGAATACGACATAACTGATTCAAAATAAGCATAATCACTACATTAAGAAAACCAAATACAAATGACAATGTTTGAAGCAAACAGTACTTGAAAAAACAAAGCAAAAAACACAAGGATGAAAAATGATGGGATGGCATGATGACTGCCTTCTTCGAGGAACTGATCTTCCTGTCTTGACTTGATTGGCGCTTGAACTGGCTTGGTCAGAGGCGGAGACTATTCTGCTTGTCTTCGATAACCCCTTTGATAACTGATGGTCCTGCCTGACATGTGGAGGCATGGTCTTATTGGATATGATTCATCATTCGTCTGCTCTTGGCACGAGCTGCGTACTGGTGTCGAGGAATCGGCTTGATTTACTAGATAAGGAAGGAAGTTGAGGTGAGAATCTGAGGTTAAAAATGCAATGCAAGATGCACAACAGATGCAATACAATGCAATGATATAAGATGCAATGCAAGATGCAAGATCCAGGCTCGCAGAATCAAACAGCTTCAAACAGTTCTAAGGTTGGCCGGAGGAACGGGTCAAGAACCACAACTAGGATCAAAGAAAGCCCATGGGTAGGTTTCTAAGACGGGTAGGTGCCTAGAGTTATGGACATATTTCGAAAACATTATAACCAAGATGAAGAGACATCTGACTATAATATCCTCGAAATAATCTCGTCTAGGTGAGGTCTTCGTTTCTTCCCCACGAGAAAGATTCCTCGGAGGCGCCCACTACACAACCATCGACACATGGGTTCTAAATAGGGTTCTCAGAATCCTAGATCGAGGTCGAAAATATTACTGTCAGGAAGTAATACGTTCGAGGGATCTCATCTGATTGGGGCGTTCGCATTATCTCACATAGAATTAACGCTACCAACCACCATGGGTAAATTGGGTTAATGGTCCTTGGGATCGACGACCCACCTCGAAGATATTACCACCATGGCAAAGATTCACCACAACAATAATATCTCCAAGGGAATCTACTCCAAGCGATGGTTTTCGCTTCAACTTACGCGGAAGAGACCACGCAAGCCTACACTACACAACCACCATCCTAATCCTAGGGTTATACTCAGACTCGGGTATAGAGCCATCTCACAAAGTTCCTAATATCAGAACAACCCAAAAATGTTACAAAAGGTAACACAAATAAGGAATAGGAAAACAATTAAATAAGAAAACGAATAAACGAGAAGAAAATAAATAAACAAAGCTAAAGAGGATAAACAAAGCTAAAGAGCTAGCGATTCGAATCAAGATAGGCTCGACTCTCTCTTGCATGGAGCAAATACTTCCCCAGCAGAGTCGCCATCTGTCGCACCTCAAAAAATCATCGAAAATACGACCCTCGCGTGAAAGGCGTGGAAAACGGTTCGACAGAGTCGCCACCGAACTTTATTTATCCCAAAAGAGGGAAAGGAAAATATCGAGAAAACCTTTAAGGAGCGGATAAGAACATGGTCGTCGCAACCACATTCTGGGTTCGGGAGTCGGTTACGTGAGGGGAAGGTACGCGCACCCCCTCACATCCGTTGTACTCAACGGGAACCTCTTAGTTCGAATCGCGATACTCGTTAGCTAAGCTTGTTTGTTTTCTTCTCTAAAATAAATGCAAAACGGTAAGATAAAAGGGAAAAGATGCTAAGGGGAAAATGGGTGGTTTAAGGATAGGGTGCTCGGAAAGATCATCGCGACCTCGGGCCTACGTATGCTCATTCGGACGAGAATGAGAAATCAGAGCAATCGTAGTTCGACTACGGGGTTTGACGGAAAAATATGGTAGTGTGGAAAAGGTGGAAAAAGAAAAAGGTAGCTCGCCAAGATTATCGCAATCTTGTGCCTACGTATCTTTACTCGGACGAGAATAAAGAATCAGAGCAGTCGTAGTTCGTGGTACGCCCACGAAACAAGGGAGTTGGTTGGTTTTAAAGAGAGTCGCCAATTGCTTACACACGAGTAAGAGAACTCGCACCCAAACAATCGAAGAGAGATCAAAGACTTGAACCCCCATTTTTCACCTTAAAAGCGTTACGATAGTTGTTAGTTGTTTTCAAACTTTGATTATGAAAATCCACTTGACATTAGATCAAGGGTTTGTTGTTATGGAAAGAGTTTGATTTGGGGAGACTCGACGACGAATCGAGGGTTTGGTTGAAAATGGCTCGACGACGAATCGAGATTTTGGTTTGAAAAGAGGTTTGTTTGAAAATGGCTCGACGACGAATCGAGGGTTTGGTTGAAAAATGGGTTGCCTATGCTAGTCCCTAGGGGTGCTCCTAGTAAACAAACCACGATCAAAACAATATTAAGTGCGTACATCGGAATGGGAGAGGGGTACATGTAAATTACAAGTGTTGACAGAAATAAATGGTCTCATTGTAAGGTAGCCCAAGAGAAAGCCGTGTGTGTGCGAGGTGTCCTAAACTAGACCTTGATTGTAAGCGCCAAGCAAATGATCATAAGCAACAGTCCATTAGTGATTGTTTTTAGGGTTTCGATATTTATTAATTGTTTTCGATAAATGGTGAGCAAATGAAATGGATATGAATATGATACAATATGATAATAATATGTACAACAATAATATAAAATGGACAAGATATAATATGGATATAAAATCGGTCTCGTCTTTATCGCGATTTAATCGGTAAATTGATAATCGAATTTTTTGACCTTCATTGACCCAAAAATTGAATAAAAGAATATGTGAAATAGAAATTAGAAATTAAATAGGAAATACAAATAAAGGCATAAAGGTCTCACCTTTATCGAGATTTAATCGAGAATTCGATAAATCGATCGATATTTGGTTTTCATCGACCCAAAATAAATGTAAAAATAATGAATAAATATAAAAAATCGTAAAATGGAGTAAAAATCGAAAATGATGCTAAAAATAATAAAGGTCTCACGTTTATCAAGATTTAAGATTAAAATGAACAAATCTTGATATTTTGGTTTTCATTGACCAAAACTACTAAAAAATTTAAATAAATAAAAAAGATAAATACGAAATGAATTGAAATAAATGAACTAAAATGCTAAATATTACATAAATCAAAAATGAAAATGAATAATAAAAAAAAAGTAGGCCTCATATTTAACCAAAATCATAGATCTATTTTCATAAATCCATATTATGGTGGTTGTTATGTCATTGGCCCAAATCAAAAAGAAAAGTAGAAATGAAAAGAGAAGTAAAATCAAAAGAAGAATCAGAGATTAAAATACTAAGAATTAATATTTTTTAAAAAAACTTTTTTTTAAATAAACTAGAAAGAAAACTGAAAAAAAACTTGTTAAAACAAATTTTAGAAAAAAAACAAGTGGGAGGAGTGTGCGGCCAGAACAAAGGGTGTGGGGCGTTGGATTTAAGACAGCATCATCTGGGCTGAAAAGCCCATTCGCCTATTCAACCAAGAAAATAAAAAAAACAAAACAAAAGAGATAAAACTCTCTTCTTTATCGTTCACACGAAACCAGTTGTGCTTTGAAATAAAAAAAACAATTTCTTTACGAACAGAACAACCACAACAACGTATGCGACGTCAACGATTCCAACCTTTCCTTCGCACAATCCGTCCTCCTCTCTTCAACAAATTTGACGTGATTTACTTCATCAATCTCTCTCGTGGCTTATTTTTGTCCAGGTTTGATGAATCTCTCCTTCTCTGCTATGTTCTGGGTTTGGCTTTGAGTGAGTTGAATCTCTCCTCCTCTCGATTTTCTTGCTATGGTTTGAGGGTTGTTTGGGTTGTTGGTTGGGTTGAAGGTTGGGGATTTGTATGAGTTTATGTGGGTTACAAGGGAAGCTTTTCGATGATTGTTGCTGTCGGATTTGTTGAGGTCTGAAGCAAAATGGAAGAACAGAGGGAGTATTGGGTGTGGTTGAAAGATTGAAGGTTATTTAATGGATGTTTGGGGGAGAAAAAGTTGGAGGTTCGGTTGTTGTTGATGTGTGGTTGGAGTTTTGAAAAGGTGAAGGTTTGGAATGATTCGGTTAGTGAAGAGGAAAAGGATTTGTGGTTGTTCTGAGTTTTGAGGGTTGAGAGACCGGAAAATGAGAATGATTAGGTTGGCCTTTATAGAAGAGGCGTGGAGAGTGTTTTGGGAAGGATTGTGGAAAAGAATTGATGAGTTGTGAATACAGGTTTGTACGTGTGAGGTCCTTTGGCGTGTTGGTTCGTAATTGTTGTATCTCGCAGCATAATTTCGTTTGCGTTTTGATCGTACAAGTCATGGAGGTGTGTCTTGCTGTGAATTTGTTGTGGCTGCGCATTTTGTAGGTCTGTACGTTGCTTTTGCAGGTGCGTGTAGTGTAATGCGCAGTGGCTGCTGCTGAATGTATCGTGTGGGTCCATATCATGTGGCTTCAATTTTGTTGAATAAATATCATGGGGAATAATTTGGTAACTTTTTGTAATGGTTTTATGTATTGGGAGGTGATTGTTTCGTTGAAGAAATCTGTGGAGAACGACTTATTGAAAAAAGTTGTAATGAGCTTTTGAAACTTATTGCTTTAATATTTTGCCTTATAACTTCAATCACATTACTTGATTCTTTCCTTTCTTCTTAATTTATCCTTTGGAATGAACTTTGCACATTTTCTTTTTCTTTGTATGAACATTGGGCTTTTGTAACGGGCTTTAGAATGTACATGACAAGTTATTCTTTGAGGAATGGATGTTAAATGGACTTTGGATATGAGTACTTGAATTTAATTTGAAAAATGGACATTGGTTAGAAAGATGATATAATTGATAATGACGGTGAAAATGGATTTCTTAAAAAGAAAAGGTTAATGTATAGTGGGTTTAGAGCACAAAAATGGGTAATTTGGTGTATGATATGGACAAATAAAATTGAATAATTTAAAAAAAGGAAATTGTTTTTTTTTTTATCTTGAAAATGGATTATGGATGGATAATGAATTTAAATGGGTTTTAAATAGCTAAACTGGATATGAATTGGATAATGGATAATGAACTAAAAGAGAGAGGTTTTATGAATGGATACTAAAGTGAATAAAAAAAATGGATAACTTAAAATAAGGAAATTGGATAATGGAATTGGGTAATTGAAAAAAGGATATGGGCATAAACATGGATAATGGATAAATAAATGGATGAATAATTGGCTTTGAAATGGATATGAAAAAAAGAGTAAATGTGGTTTAATTGATGGAAATTGGTGAGAGATAGAAAGCAGAGACGAACATGGACATTGAATGGATTTGGAAAGTGGAAATGGCTAAAGTTGAAGACAACATATTTTTTTGAATTTTCTGAATAATTGTCAATGGATGATTTGTACAGATGAAAATATACAGGTAGGACAAATTTGGGGTATGACGGGTTTCCCATTGGAACCTATTTTCTTCCACTATGTTTTGACAAATGTTATCATACAATTACCAATCCACAATAATGGTGAGGAAAAAATCTCCTATATGAATCTTGACTTGTATATAGCCTAATGTTAAACTCTTATGCAAAATATTTACTCGATTATCGCTTCTTGAATCTTTCAGCTTCACCAATTTCCTCACAGTCTTCGTGTGTGGAAATCACCCCTTGATCCCACCGATTTCTTGAGCGATGAAATTTCTTAAGATTTGAGAAGAAATCAACCTTGTAAGTAGCCTTCCATGCAATCACTACCAAGGTCAAGTGGATAGAATAACCTCTTTCTTTTAACTAGAATTTGTCACCACCAATGATAACAACCTCAATCTTGCAAGCTTTCTGAAAAACCTTACCAAAACTTCAAGAATGATTAGTTTCAAGACAACATCTCCCTCAATTAATTACATATCTCTCATTATAAAGATAAAAATCAAAACTAGAGGCTGAAGATGAAAGAATTTCTATTGCAAGAATTTTTTAGTTTTAAGAATGAGAGGGTGTTGATTTCACAAAATCACAATGAAGATTATGAAATTGTCTCTTTGAAAATAAGATGACAAAATTAATTTATATGTGCTTGGGATTAAGCACAAAAATAGATGGAAAAATTTAGTAAGATTCGAGTCAAGAGCATTTCATGATTTGGGTCAAATGAGCAAGTGAAGTGAAATAAGAAAACATGAAGAATTTGACCCATTTCTCGTGTGATTCAAATCACTTTATAACTCTGATTCGAGTAAGAGAGGCTCGTGATTCAAATCAAGTACAAAGTTTGATTTGATTCTATTTGGACAGAGCCAAATAGAAAAATGTGAAAAATTGTATGATTTGAGTCAAGTGTAAAGTTTGATTCGAATCAAATGAAATAAAGGTGACCCAAATCTGTCTGATTCGAATCAGGTGCAACTTATATTTTGTGATTCGAGTCATAGATTTGCCTAATTTGAATCAAGTTAAAATATTTATTCAAGTTAGAGAAGTTGAAAAGGTTTGGTTTGCCTTTGTTCAATTTGATTCGAGTCAGGATATGTACATGATTTGAGTCATGCATACAAAATCTCAATTTTTCATGATTTTTGTCATACCCCAAATTTTACCCCTAGATTCAATCATCATACACATCACATTCTAGGTTAATCATTCTTGCATAGCTAACCAATTTATCAAGACATTGTTTGTGTTTTGTCCACCTATGAATTAGGGTTTGCCCAAAGAGGCTCAAAGGGCTGATCAGTCAAGGTTTTGGATGGATCATCAATCAAACAAGTTCTCATACACTTAAGATACCTCCCTTCATCAAATATCAAATGCAAATTGGCCTCATTACAAGTTTTTCGAGATCCAAGTTCATCTGGCCATAAGTTATGGTTTTGCCAATCAAAGTCAACTGCATCTTTGACTTTTGATCAAGGTGTGACCTTAAGCCTTGGGACATGATTCAAGACATTAAAATACATCCTTAGACTCCATTTAAAGTGTTTAAATAGCCCAAGAGATTGAATTCATTGAACATCAAGAAGTGAGAGTTCATTTGATACACAAGGCATTCACTACAAAGTCAAACCTTTGACTTTAGGGTTTTTGGTCAGATATGAGTTCCTCAAGTCAATATTCATTGAAAACATATTTGATGATTGATTTTGATCAAGAAAAATCAAGAGAATTGAGTTTACTTGTAAAAAGGGTAACTTTGAAGAAAATGAATTTTTTCTAAGTTATGAAAAAACCCTAATTTGGAGCCAACTTGTCAAAGCCATAACTCCCAATCCAAGCATCCATTCTTCTTGATCCAAAGATCAATTTAAAGAGCTCTTTACATACTACAACTTTGTCAATGAGGATGAATTCCCAAAAAAATCTTAGATTTCAAGTTATGAAGCCATGAAGTTGGTGTTTCATTCAAAATTGATTTCCAACACTTAAGAAAATTTTTGAGACAAATCTGCCTTGTAAAAGTAACCAACTCGTGAGCCATTTTTCATCATGATCCATTTTGATTCAAGAAAAACTTAAAACATGGAAGTTGTAGAGCATGTCTTGAGCTTTCCAAAAAGTACAAGTACATTTTTTCCCCATGCATGACCTGAGAGTTTCAAAAATCGAAAGTTAGGGTTTCAAACTTGAATTTCAAGTTATCTTCATGATGAATTCTTGGAGAAAAACCATTCCAAACTTACAAATCTATTAATTGCAGGTCTTGTAACTTGCAAATCCTTCCATGATCAGAAAATTACACATGTTTTATATGCATTTCACATTGAATTGATGCATTATCCAAGTAATCTTACCATTTGTAACATGTTTTGCAAAAAGATCCTAATGCCATTCTTGTAAAGTTGCTTTTATCATAAACCAATTTGTGTGGAGCCTTGTGATGGTTTCTTCTGCAAAAGAAAGACCTCTAAAAGCTTCCAACCACCCTACAACCATTGTACCTCATCTTGGAACTCCACATTTTCATGAAACTAACATTTTGATTTAAACCAAACCAAATGCCAAACTTGCA
This sequence comes from Lathyrus tuberosus, assembly GCA_022829125.1. Classification (NCBI taxonomy): domain Eukaryota; kingdom Viridiplantae; phylum Streptophyta; class Magnoliopsida; order Fabales; family Fabaceae; genus Lathyrus; species Lathyrus tuberosus. The sequence goes on along the minus strand of JALAZF010000266.1, from coordinate 2,430,873 downwards.
AGTTCAGTTTGCCTCTTCTTTCCCTCCACTTCTCCTATAAATAGAGGCATCCTCTAATCCCCAAAACACACAAAATTCACTCTATAAAACCTCAGCAATGTCTCTCTCAAACAAAATTTGCAGAAACCTCATGTTTTACAAGTTCTTGAGCCAAACACTTTCCCCACGAGTTTTCTTCAAACAAACACCACAAATCATATCTAAACACTTGTTAGAACTTTTTCATACCATTGAATAGGTTTTGTACCATTACACCATTTACCATTTCACTTCTTCAATTTTGCAAAAACATTCGTGTGAGGTTATACAAGTTGTTTCTGTCCAAAGTGATTGTTCAAACACTCTTCATAAAGACATAGGAGGCTTATAGGATCCCTCTTTTCTTGCTAGAACTCCATTGAAGAAGCATTGGACTTTCTCCAATAGGTAATATTTTCACACTTTGATATCTTTATTTATGCATCATTCTTGAGTATTTATTGAAGCAAAAATGTAGTACATATTATGTTTGTTGTGTGTTTGCTACTGTATGCATTATACCATGCTCATGCATTGAGTTTTTATTGTTAGAAACCTTATGGTTCAGATCTCGATTTTACCTTATTATGCCCTAGCCATTAAGTTTTAGGTCTTAATAATAATACTATTGGATTTCTGGGATTTTTCTAAGCAATTTCCTTTTTTATATCACTTAATTTCATTAAAAATTGAGCAAGTTATGGTATGAGAGAGATTGAGAAAAAACCTTAAGTTTTAGGACTGGTTTTTGAACTAGTATGACTTGTACAATGAGTTTTAGCTTGTGAGAATAATACCATTAGATTTATGGGATTTTTCTAAGAAATTTCCTTTTTATATCATTTAATTTCGTTAAAAATTGAGAGAGTTATGAGTGTTGGAAGATTGAGAAAAAAATGAAAAGAGAAATACGATGAAGAAGAGAAAGAGCATATATGTATGGTGGAGTAGATGATGACGTGGAAAATTCCATTTTATCATGTATCTATCATATATTATTTTGTGGTTTGGGTTTAATACATGAATGTATTGGCCACACCATTGGCAGCAGCGTGCGTTTTCTTTGTTTCTCTTGTGCAAAGGCATGAGTTTGAATCCTGAGAACCACCCTTTTGCTAATTTTCCACAATTTTGATTCCTTGTGTATTTTTTGAATCATTTAAAAAAATATATATATATGCTTTCATTTTTGTCACGCGCGTGCACTTGGTTTAGTTGGCATTAGTTTGAGTTACAAACCTGGCAACGTGGGTTCAAGTCCTCCTTGGACCAAAATCTTTTTTTTTACCACTTTATTTTTCATGTTTTCTTCACAACTTCAAAGACCCGTAACTTTGTGCTCCCTAAGCCTTTTTGATCCACTCTATTTTCTATGTGTTCATAATTTTTCCTATTTTATGATGGTATAAAGAAATTCTAAAATTGATTAATTTTTCATGCACTTATGCTTGTTCAAAGTAGGTACCTTTTTAGGTTTGTTTTAGGGTTTCAAATGCATTTATTTGGTTGATTCTTTGATTTTTCTTGATCACCATGACTTGTATGAAAGCTATACACGTTGTATGAACCTTGTTTGTTGTTGTTAACACGTACCTCTTGGTTTTGGTTTGAGTTTGACACACTTTAATGCATGTGTACATGTTTATGTGCCTTTGAAATTTTGTGTGCTTATACCATGAACTTTGAATTATACCATGTTTAAGTAAGGTTTTGACTTATACATGTTTACCATGAACTCTGAATGATACAATGTTTAAGTAATGTTTTAACTTATACATGTTTACTATGAACTTTGAATGATACCATGTTTAAGTAATGTTTTGACTTATACATGTTTACCATGAACTTTGAATGATACCATGTTTAAGTAATGTTTTCACTTATACATGTTTACTATGAACTTTGAATGATACTATGTTTAAGTAATGTTTTGACTTATACATGTTTACCATGAACTTTGAATGATACCATGTTTAAGTAATGTTTTGACTTATACATGTTTACCATGAACTTTGAATGATACATGTTTAAGTAATGTTTTGACTTATACATGTTTGCCTTGAACTTTGAACGATACCATGTTTAAGTAATGTTCTGCCTTATACATGTTTTCCTTGAACTTTGAATGATACCATGTTTAAGTAATGTTTTGACTTATACATGTTTGCCTTGAAATTTGAATTGTTATCCATGTTTAAGTAATGTTTTGACTTATACATACTTGTTTGAACCTTATCCATGTTTAAGTAATGTTTATAATTATCAATGCTTGTTTGAACCTTATCCATGTTTAAGTAATGTTTTGACTTATCCATGATTGTTTGAACCTTATCCATGCTTAAGTAATGCCTTGACTTATCCATGCTTGTTTAAACCTTATCCATGTTTAAGTAATGTTTTGACTTATACATGTCTTGTTTTAACTTTGAATCATATCCATGTTTAAGTATTGTTATGATTTATACATGTTTGCCTTGAACTTTTTCAAGATACCCCTAAGTGATGTTAGCTTATTAGTCTTCATCCTTCTTTATTCTCTTTTGTTCCCAAATCCAAGGGAAAGGTTCTTTCATTTACTTTATGTCATAGGCAACTTATCCTTACCTCAAACTTCCCCTTTGACCTTGTTAGAGTCACCAACTTTTCAACCTAGCCTTAGGATAGAGTTGTAGGTTCTATGTAAGTGCTATTTTTATGAACACTTACCTTCCCCTTGGAACCTTGATCACTATCAAGTGTTCTCCACCCTTGTTTAGGTGAACTACGATTGCTCTGATTCCATCCTTGTTAGGATACGTAGGCACAAGACCGCGGAGTTTTGGCGAGCAAACTAGCAATAAACCTCTAGGTCTTTCCCCATAGAACATTTTCAAACTTAGCAATACAACTTTAGAACATCCCAATCAATAGCAAACAATAATAACATAACACAAATACAACAAGAGGTTCCTATAGAGTACTATAGATACTTAGGGTGCTAATACCTTCCCTTAGTATAACCAATCCCCGAACCTTAGATCTCTTTGCATTGTTGTTACATTGCACAATTAGGGTTTTATTCGATCTTTTCCCTTTCCTTTGGATAAATTAAAGTTTGGTGGTAAACATTCAATGTTTTTTTATTCAAGTTAATACTATAGCTTGATATTCGATTCTCACCGCAACAGAAATGGCGACTTCCCTGGGGAATATATATCCACTAAGAGGGTTAAGCCTATCTTGTTTACTTGTGTTATTTGTATATTTGTATATTTGTTTGTTTATATTGTTTGGTTTGCTCTATTGATTGGGAGGTGGCTTTTGTGTGGTGAGGTAAGTCCTAACCCGGATTTAAGTGTACATAAATAAGATAGGATTGTGGTATAATCAATAGTTAACTGTTGGGAGTAGTCCTAACATGATTAACATATGATATAACTACGCTCAGTGGACTCCCCTTTGGAATTAATGATGTCATACGAGTAGTCGTATTGGCATTACTTTTTCCGACCTGGGAGTCCGTGAAACTGAGGGCCTCAGTATCCCTTCACCCCTCTAAGCCTTTTTAGGACGTAGTGCAGTGATTATCCAGGTGTAGGCCTGTGATGGTTGTCATGCGATACTACACTCAGACGAGTTTATCTTGAGAATGTTACTTGCCCACATGAGTAGTTGTGCAAGCTGATAATATTCGAAAGATTTACCGATGACTCTGGGAACTTTGTAGAACCCGTTGTGCAGGTACAAATAAACCCATAGTACATATCCTTATGGGAGGTTTAAACCTTGACTCCGTGCTTGTTGTTTACCCTTAAAACCTGTGTGTGGCCTCGTTTGTATGTAATGCATCAACATACATTCATGCATTCATGAATAACCTTTTGGTTTCAAGGAATTCAGTTGTTCATTTCTTTGCAAAAACAAAAAAAATCAATAGAGATCATGGATTATGAAATTAAACTTTTCAGTTTTTTCCAAAATGTTTGCAACTTACTTTTGAGTTCCTTGAAACCATTAAGCTTGCATTTCCATTGCATGCGCATGTCATCACATTTGCATCTCATTTGCATTTCTCATACATAATACTCGGCCATCCTCTTCTAGTAATTCCAATAGGTGATTCCTAGCACATGTTTGGAATGTATGGCAACGATGAGCGAACTAATGAAAGGCCAAGAAGCATTGAAGGAGGAAATCAGGATTCTGAAGAACCAAATAAGTTGGGTCTTGGAAACCATGCAATCCTTGATGAAGAGGGAAGGGCACCCTGTGACAACCAAGGAAGTCATCACTCCACATTCATCCAATGTTCCCCTACACCAAGGGAATTTCCATGAGGAAACTTTTTATCTACCGGCGTTTGCCTCACCCTCAAGATGCCATCCTCGTCATTTGGCTGCCAAGATAGCACATCAACCTCCTTTGGCCGTTTCTCCTCAAAGCCGGAAAAATCAGAGCAGGAACAAGAGGAAGAATCATAACAAGAGAAACAAAGCTCTCGATAAGCCAATTCTTGTGCTGCTTAGTAAACTCTATCGGATGCTAATTCAAAATTCATTGGTGACTCCTCTACCTCTCACTCCTGTGCTGGGATCATGGAATAATGCAAATGTAACATGTGAATTCCTTAAAGGGGATGAAGAAGATGATTTGGATACTTGTCTTGCCTTGGAAGCCCTGGTACAAGAGCTAATTCACGACAAGAGTTTGATCTTTGAAGAAGATCATCCAGATCTTGAATGAAGTTACCATACTGGAACAGTGGGGCACCTCATCGAGGAATGCAAGATTTTTAAGATCAGATTGCTAAGCTTGCTAGAATCACTAGCACCCCAGGAAGAAAGGCCAGATGCCGATGTCCTGATCTCTGAGCCAGATGACAAAGGACCAATGAGACCTCTCAAGGTCCTGTACCACAAGGAACAATTCACAAATGATGGAAGTGACCCCCTCTTTGGACCTGGAAATTGAAGCATACATCAAGTTTGTTGATGTCAATTCCCTAAAAGTTGGCCATCTTTTGGTTGTTTCAGTATTTTTCGTTGTAATTTTTTTGTGTCATACCCCAAATTTTGACCACTAAGATTTCCCATCATTGTGTAAATCATCACCACAATATGGACCATTATACCTCATTAGTCTCCCCAAAGATGGGTGAGCATTCACTACAATCAAACTTAGGGTTTCAAGCCCTCTCAGAGCTCTTAGACAAAGTATTAATCAAGAATTGACATGATCTTCAACTTGTCTAACCTCTCCAACATCCACAATGGATCAAGAGGACTCCCACCTCAAGGATTAAGCACAAGGTTGCAGCATTCTAAGTGGATCAAGCCTCAAGATCGCCAGTGTCACCAAATTAGGGTTTGGTCGATTAGGGCCACCAGATGGAAATTTCTTCTGGGCATGAGCCAATGCTTCAAATCATAACCTAAAATACTCTAAGGGACCTCATATACCCAATCATCAAGTCAATTTTGCCTCAGGGGATGCATTCATAAAAAAATCAGGAATTAGGGTTTTTGACCTAATTCACCCATGAGTGGACTTTTTGGGACAAAACATGAGACAATATCTCAAGAGATGATTTGAGGGTCCCTAACACACTACATTGATCCATTTTCAACAATGGATTGATCCAAGAAGCTTGAGCAACAAGTTTCAGATTCATCAGAACCACAATTAGGGTTTCATGGGAAAAGTCAACTGTGCCTTTGACTTTTGACCCAGGCATGCTCCCAAACCTTGGGACATGATTCAATACACCCTATAACACCTATGAAATCAACCCATCAAGTTTGACTTAGGTCAAGGACTTGATTTCATAGAGGATCGCACAGTTTGGAATTCATTTGACAAAAAGTCAACTGTGCACAAAAGTCAACTTTGACTTTTTGAGATTTTTCACAATTATGGTTCTTTAACCCTAAAATGATGTTAATGTGTGATTTGAATCATCATTCATCAAGAAAAATCAAGAAAAGTGAGATAACTTGTAAAAGGGGTAATAATAAAAACTTAGAAATTTTCTAAGTTATGGAACAAAGTGGCTAAGGTACCAACTTTGGAGGATCATATCTCCTAAACCACAAGGCCATTTTTCCCCATTCAAAGCTGGATTTGTAGCTCTCGTGGCCCTCTACAAAAGCTTCAACTACACCTCATTCCAATTCATCATGGATTTTGAGTTATGATTGGGTCAAAATGGCTGAAAACATGAAATGTCACTTTTTCCAACACTTAGTGAAATTTTCACTAAGTCAGAATCTGCCTTCACTTTTTTCCAAATGTAGGGGAATTTTTCACTTGGATCCAAAAGGTATCAAAACAAACTATGATCACACATATGTTGTATCATATGAGGGCTTTCCAAAATGACCAAGAACTTCACCAAACTCAATTTGAGCAAGAAGTTATGACAGTGGCAATATGCCTTGCTGCAGCTGTCATAACAAGGCATATTTGGAAGTTTTGCTCGATTTGCTCAAATTTTACAAAGGGAAAGCAAGTATATCCATCTGAACACCCCAGGGGGAGACCAAGGAGGGACAAACATTGATTCATCAGCCTCCCAAGTCTTTGGAACCAAAAGTAGCATGCCAAACCTAGAAATGCCTAAAAGAGGGACAAGACTCCAATTTTGTTTTGGAGCATTCAATGGATGCACCAAGGTGGCATGGACTGAGCCCTTTCTAACTGAATTCAGTCAAGACTTATCCAACAACTAGGGAACCACAACTCTGTGTTCTAACCTCTAGTCAATGGCTAGAGGAGACTTGGATTCTCATTGATCAACATTTGCCAAACTTCTGCAGCAGTTGCCATTCACTATTGTAGCCAAAACAAACTTGACACACTATAAATAGAGCTCATTTGTGGTCAGTTTGAGTACACCAAAGCCATAAAACAGATGCTTTCCTCAAAATCACTTTCTCTAGGCAAAAATACCTTCTTTAGCAAGGTAACTCTGAGTTTTTGAGTTAGAGAGCATTTCCATCACAGCTCATGATCCAAACACATCCAATATGTCATATCTAAGCTGTCCAAACTCTCACAAGTGACCTGTAACACCAAAATCTCAAAGTCCTCTCTCAAAACCTCAAAATAGGACTTTTGTGCATTTTTCAAGCCATGTCTTGAATCAGACACTTTCCAAACCAGATAAAACCTCAAACACACTCCAATTATCATCCTTGAACTGTCCAAAATGGTTCCCAACATCTAGAACATCATTTGAGGGAGTTGCTATTTTGGCCACTTTTGCCCCTTTTGCAAGAAAGGGCCAATTTCCATTCCTGAGATTTCCAGCTGATTCCAATCATCCTAAAAGCTTCTAAGGGATCATTTAAGGGTGTCCAAAGCATCAAAACATTTCTGGAACAAAGCACTTGGTAGATAGCCCAAAAGCTCCAAAGAGAGGTAAGCATCACAACTTGAACTCTCTGAAATATGCCTTGCTTTGAAGTCCACTGCTCATGCACATCTCATACATGTTATATGTGTTGTCTTTGCACCAATTTATCATGTAATTCACACTTGTACCAAGAGGTAGCACAGAAAATGCAAAACATGGCCTATTTCAAAACCATTATCGGGTTTTGAGGAGGATTTATTTTCTGGAAAAACCACCACCACCATTGGATTCCTTAAGAAATTCATGCGTATAAATTTTGTCTTCATCCATGGAGAAATGAGAAAGTTATGGCCTTCACGTTTCTAACCAAAATCTTGCATTGCCTTGCCTTGGGCCAGGCCAAATACAAGGCAAGCCCTGTACACAAGAGGTCTGGGGTTCGAATCCCCCTCTCCCCAGATCCTCTTTTTACCACTTTTCATATTTTTTCATATTTTACTATTTTTCATATTATTTTTAATGATTTGAAAAATTAATAACTCCCTCAATTTTAATTATTTTTTATTGGTTCTTTTTGCAAAAAATCACACAAATGTTGAAATATTTTATTCCACAAAAAAATAAAATTTATATTATTTATTTAATATAATTGGTATTTTTGTGAATAAATTCATTTTTAATTGTTTTTAAACATTTAAAAGTGAATATTTATCTTGAAAATCAAAACCAAATGAGTTTTAATTCATCTTGTGATTAAAACCTCATTTTTCAAACCTTAAAAAAAATCACAAGTGGTTTATTCAAACTTATTTGGTATTTTTATCATTTTATTGATTTTCTTTAAATATTTACTTTTAAAGGAAAACAAATTTAGGGTTTCTTTGATTTTCACCCTCACAAATCTTTTTCAAACACCTTTGGGCCTCTAGTAGAGTGTAATACCCAACCATTTTTGAAAACCAAAATGATCTGGGCCTCAGTGTATTGTATAAGTCCCGATACCGTCAAAAAGTTCGGCGCGATCGTCGCCTTTTTAAAATAAAACCCATGGGCCTCTCCTTGAGTTGTAAGCCCCATCTCTTGTACAAAAATAAACCTCTTTGGGCCTCTAATAGAGTGTAAGACCCAACCCCCTTTTAATCGAAACTTTTTGGGCCTCAGATATATTATAAGTCCCTCCACGTTAAAAGAAAAATCTCGGCACAATCACCAGTTCAAAAATCAAATCATATGGGTCTACCCTCGTGTTATAAGCCTCATTCCTTTTATTTAAACACCTTTGGGCCTCTTGAGAGAGTGTAAGACCCATCCCTTTGTACAGAAAACCTTTTTGGGCCTCAGTCACTTGTATAAGTCCCTGTACAATTTCAAAACAACAGCACAATCACTGATAAAACCTTGGGCCTCTCCTTGAGCTGTAAGCCCCAACAATCTTTTCAAAGCACTTTCTCCTTTGATTTGGAATATAATATTGTTATCAAAGCTTTCTTTGTTAAACAACTAACAAAACAACATGGAAGCTCTACAACGGGTAAGTGTTTATCCGCTTTCATTCATCGCTTTCATATGTATATAACTGTATTGTGGGGTTGCTTCACTGTAAGTCTTCTTTCATATCCTTTTATATACTTGTTATATATCCACTGTGTATTACTAGTATAGTTATTTAGAGTTTTCCCCGGCAACTACGTCTAGCACTAGGTAAAGCCCTGTTGGTCACTCTTAAATACAAACAAAACTAGATCCCCGTAGGATTACCATATGCAGTCTTCCCTCCTCTTGGGGTTAAACAACATGGAAACGTGAAAGGCAGCATTCTCGGTGAACCCTTTCTCAGACTGTCACTCTTAGAAATTGTCAAAGAAACTCTACTCCCCAGAGTTGATCTATTCTCCGTGAATAGCATCTCTTGAGTTTCTTCCAAATCCTTGAACTTTCCTGGCTTGATCTATTCTCAGTGAATAGCATGTCTTGAACTTCTCTTGGTTTGGAGACCCACAGGCTTCCTAAAAGCATCCCTGCCTCCTCTTGGGCGTTGTACAAGTACCCTTCGGCTTCTTAGAAGTTCTCATGCCTTCTCTTGGGCTTAATACAAGGACCCTGACGACCTCTTAAAGGTATAAGACAGAACTTAGTCATCCTTTGCTAGAGCAGTCTTTCCAGCGTCAAAACTCCGGTCGTTGTAGGATTGATACTCATCCCTTAGCGCCCGTGCCTCCTCTTGGGCATTCTACAAAAGATAAAACTCCAGACTTGGACAGTCTAAGACCCTTGAGTCTCAAAGACATTCTCAAGTTCCCTTCAAACATAGGCAGAAACCCGGTCTCTCTCATGAGAGTTCCCCACACTTGGACCCGCTTCAGGATCTCCAAAATCCACAGCAGTAGAATAGCCTCCTCTTGGGCTTTGTACAAATGACTCTCCCCTAGCGGAGCTAACCTTGTCAGACTCTCTTGTTGAGTATAAAAGACTCTCTTGTTGAGTTAATCTCCTTTTAGCCTCTATTTCGGGCTTCGTACGAGATACTAAAACACTCTTTTGTTGAGTATAAAAGACTCTCTTGTTGGGTCACTTCCCTTTTAGCCTCTATCTCGGGCTTCGTACGAGACAGTAAATCACTCTCTTGTTGAGTATAAAAGACTCTCTTGTTGAGTCAAACCCCTTTTTAGCCTCCATCTTAGGCTTCGTATAAGACAAATAAAAAATCACTCTCTTGTTGAGTATAAAAGACTCTCTTGTTGGGTCACTTTCCTTTTAGCCTCCATCTCGGGCTTCGTACGAGATAGAAAACACTCTCTTGTTAAGTATAAAAGACTCTCTTGTTGAGTCAAACCCTTTTAGCATCTGTCTTGGGCTTCATACAAGGAACATATAAATCACTCTCTTATTGAGTATAAAAGACTCTCTTGTTGAGTCAATCTCCTTTTAGCCTCCATCTCGGGCTTCGTACGAGATAGAAAACACTATCTTGTTGAGTATACAAGACTCTCTTGTTGAGTCAAACACTTTTAGCACTCCGTCTTGGGCTTCGTACAAGACATATAAAAGCACTCTCTTGTTGAGTCAGTCACTTGTTAGTACTCTCTTGTTGAGTTAAACCTTTTAGCCTCTATCTCGAGCTTCGTACGAGACAACAAATAAAAAGCATCCTTTTGTCGAGTCAAATAGCCTACTCTTAGGCTTTGTACAAAGAAAACCCCGGTTGGGCCAATCAACCTTTTAGCATCAAAGTTGTGCCTTGCTCACAGTATACAAACATCAACAACTCCTCTTTAGAGATGACAAATTCTCTCTAATCCTAAACCTTTTATCTTCACATCTTGGGCTTTGAACAAGATACAAATCACCTTTAGCTTCATGTCTTGGGCTTTGAACAAGGCACCAAAACAACCTTTTTCCTCCCATAGAATAGGAGGAACTACGATCGCTCTGATTTCCCTGTTTCGTCAAACGGGAATACGTAGGCATAAGATTGAAAAAATCTTAGCGAGCACACTAATCAAAAACCCAAAATCCAGTATCTCCACCAAATCAACCCAAAAGCACCAAATTTAAACACATTACCAAAAACCTCACAAATAATCCAGACACTGTGTTCTTAACAAAATAATCGAAGATTGGGCCCCACATCCACATAGCATCTGTAAACCAACAGTTTTGACTGTTTAAACTCAGTATGCAAGCAGGGTTAATTGGAGACATCTATTTCCCTTCCTTAATCAGCTTAACAGGATAAATAATGAATCGAACTGTAGTGCCCAAGCGATAGTGATTCAAGACCACAAAAATCGCGCTACAGAAAAAATGGCGCCCACCGTGGGGCACTCTTCTCTTTCTTACAATCTTCGATAAAATCCTTAAGTTCTCGAAGTATCACAGAAATGGCGACTCTGCTGGGGAGTCATTGTCTGTATAGGATCATAAGACTAGAGGTCTAGGATGATTAAGACAAATATATATACTGCTTTTCCTAATTAATATCTGTGTTTATTTTTCTGCTAATGCGAATGCGTGTGATGCCGCATGTGGAAAGATTCAGTATACACCTAAGATAGGTGATGGCAATACGGGTAATCTTACTGGGAGTGAATTTCAGTTAAGAGTCCCCGGTCGACCATCAAACTCAGTGGAGACTCCCTTTGCAGATACATTGCCTATACGACTTCGGTTGTTGAAAGTAGTGTAGTCGACTGGGTTATCTGAGAAGCTGAGGTTTTTAGTAGACTAAAACCATTTTGTAGTGCGGAAGCTATCAGAAATAGTTGCCATGCGATACTACCCTCATCTGAGATCACTCCAAGATACATCAGCTCACTGGCGATCCGCTTGCTGTTGTTATCCCAAGAGGGGTCAATGATTTTGCGGACAGGTACAAAAAATCACCAGTATAAACCTTTGGGGGGGCGTAGAGCCTTGACTTCATGACACCGACCCTTTGACCCCATGTTTTTTTTATGTTTTTGTGTGCTGCATTCATGCATTCATCTAAAAAATATTCCAAAAAGAAAACCTTCTCTTCTAGTCTCTCTTTTTCAAATTAAACTAAGACAATGATTGCAAATGTCAGATAAAGAGATTGCGCTAATGGATTTCGGTAGAACGAAAACTCATAAGTACACATTCAAGGTTCCAAAACTAGAGGATTTAAGAGGTTTGGTGAGAATGATCACCAACCCTGTGGCTTTCAGAGCTAAGTATGGAGGACTGCTATCTCTGTTAAGGGTCCATGTAATCGAGGGAATCATGTCCACACTAATTCAGTTCTACGATCCGGTCTATCACTATTTCACATTCCCGGATTATCAGTTAGCACCAACACTGGAGGAGTATTTTCACCTGATTGATCTGCATATCACTGATCAGGCTCCCTTTTCTGAACTGGAAGAAATTTCAAAAGATCAAACCATTGCAAGAGCAATTTATTTGGACGAGTCAGAAGTCAGGACTCACATGACCACTAAGGGTGGTATCCAGGGTTTGCCAGCCCAGTTCTTGACAAAGAAAGCTCTATACTTTGCCAGTATAGGGAACGTGGCCGCTTTCGAGAGCATCTTTGTTTTGCTCACCTACAGATTATTTTTGTTTCCCAACATTGATAACTTTGTAGATATCAATGCCATTAAGATTTGCCTGATTGGAAATCCTGTACCAACCTTACTCGCAGATGCGTATCATTCGGTACACTTAAGGAATCTATACGGCGGAGGAATGATCACGTGTTGTGTATCCTTGCTATACAAATGGTTCATTTCCCATTTGCCCAAATCTGCTGCATTTTGGGATCAAAAGAATACTTTACGTTGGTCGCAGAGAATCATGTCTCTTACCAACTCTGACATCTATTGGTACAATCGAATCTACGACGGGATCAGAATCATTGACCGTCGTGGAAATTTCCCAAATGTACCCCTTATAGGAACTAAGGGAGGAATCAACTATCATCCGGTGTTAGTTCATCGTCAATTTGGATACCCAATGAGGCATGTTCTGCGTAATGCTCATCTGGAAGGTCTTTTCTTCAAGGAAGGAGAAAATGACAGGGCACTAAAGACAGAAATAGTGCATGCTTGGAAACACGTTCACAGGAAAGGACGAGAGTCTCTAGGAAAACCGGAGTGTGTCTCGGTGGAGCCTTATCTCCACTGGGTACAAACTAGAGCTCTCAAGCTGAGGATTCCTTACCCTCATCAGGAAGTTCTTCTGTTAAGGGACTCTGTCCTTTATTTTATGTCTGAGACGGAAAAACTTCAGGTTACTCTCAACAAAGTTCAGCAGGAAAGGAAGTCTTGGAGAAACAAGTAACGTATTCTCAATGTATAGTGCAAGAAAATACAGCAACTGTTAAAAAAAAAGATGCTCTGATTGAGATTTTAGAGCAACATGCTGTAGAAAATCAGGATGACCAAAGGAATTTGCTCGCTCCTTTCAGTTGGCAAAGGAATGAAAACCCGACAACGGTCCAAGAGCCCGGGTCAAAGAAAAGGAAAGCACCAGAACCAGCACCTGAGCTCTCTGTCATACCCCAAATTTTGACCACTAAGATTTCCCATCATTGGGTAAATCATCATCACAATATGGATGAACCATTAGTCTCCCCAAAGATGGGTGAGCATCCACTACAATCAGGCTTAGGGTTTCAAGCCCTCTCAGAGCTCTTAGACAAAGGATCAATCAAGAAATGACATGATCCTCAACTTGTATAACCTCTCAAACATACACAAAGTATCAAGAGGACTCCCACTCTAAGGATTGAGCACAAGGCTTCTCCCTTCTAGGTGGATCAAGCCTTAAGATCGCCAGTGTCACCAAATTAGGGTTTGGTCGACCAGGGCCTCCAGATGGAAATTTTCCTCTGGGCATGAGCCAATTCTTCAAAGCATAACCTATGATGCTCCAAGGGACATCATGAACCCAATCATCAAGTCAGTTTGGCTTTAGGGGGGTGCATTCATAAAAAATCAGGAATTAGGGTTTCTTGACCTAATTCACCCCTAAGTTGACTTTTGGGACAAAACATGAGCCAAGACCTCAAGAGGGGATTTGAGGGTCTCAAATACATCACATTGATCCATTTCCAATAATGGATTGATCCAAGAAGCTTGAGCAACAAGTTTCAAGTTCATCTGAACCACAGTAAGGGTTTCGCGGGAAAAGTCAACTGTAGCTTTGACTTTTGACCAAGACATGCTCTTAAACCTTGGGACATGATTCAATATACCCTATAACACCTATGGAACATGTCCATCAAGTTTTATTTAGGTCAAGGACTTGATTTCATAGAGGATCGCACAGTTTGGAATTCATCTGATAAAAAGTCAACTGTGCACAAAAGTCAAACTCTGACTTTTTGAGATTTTTCACAATTATGGTCCTTTGACCCTAAAATGATGTTAATGTGTGATTGGAATCATCATTCATCAATAAAAATCAAGAAAAGTGGGATAACTTGTAAAAGGGGTAACCATAAAAGACTTAGAAATTTTTCTAAGTTATGGAACAAAGTGGCTAGGGTACCAACTTTGGAGGATCGTAACTCCTAAACCACAAGGTCATTTCTCCCCATCCAAAGTTGGATTTGTAGCTCTCATTATCCTCTACAAAAGCTTCAACTACACCTCATTCTAATTCATCATGGATTTTGAGTTATGGAATGATCAAAATCAAGAAAAGTGAAAATGTCACTTTTTTCCAACACTTAGTGAAATTTTCACTAAGTCAGAATCTGCCTTCACTTTTTTCCAAATGTAGGGGCATTTTTCACTTGGATCCAAAAAGTATACAAACCAATTATGATCAAACAGTTATTGTATCATATGAGGGCTTTCCAAAATGGCCAAGAACTCCATCAAATTCCACTTGAGCCATGAGATATGACAATGGCAATATGCCTTGCTGAAAACTGTCAAGGCTAGGCAGAATTTTGTACTTTTGCTTGATTTGGAAAAATCAGATAACTCCAAGCCTTGTCATCACTTTGGACACATCTGAGGATCAAATCTAAAGGGAACAAACACTGATTCATGCTTCCAAAGTCTTTGGAACAAGAAGTAGCATGCCAAACCTAGAAATCCCTAAAAGCGGGACAAGACTCCAATTTTGGATTAGAGCATTTAATGGATGCTTAGAGATGGCATGAACTGAGCTTCCTCCAACTGAATTCAGTCAAGATTCATCCAACAACTAGGGAACCACAGCTCTGTGCTCTAACCTCTAGTCAATGACTATAGGAGACTTGGATTCTCATTGCTCAACATTGGCCAAACCTATGCAGCAGTTGACATTCACTATTCCTTGCAAAACAAACTTTCTCTACTATAAATAGAGCTCATTTATGATCAGTTTGAAGTGATCCAAACACTCACATAACATCTGGAACACCAAAATCACAAAATCACTAGCCAATTGCTCAAGCCTTTGACAGATTTGCAGTTGGGGTGCCATCTCAAGTTCCAAATCATTTCAATCAATTCCAAGCATCCAGACACACTCCATGGCACCTAGGGAAGCTATCCAGATCATTGGAACCTAGCTGTAACACCCCTAACCCAAAACATGATCACCAGCTGCAAGAGGTGAGCATGAGCTCTTCTAACTCTATAATCCATGCAATTTTTGCTGCACAATAATTTGGCCATATGTTCATAATCATGCATAGAGTGTTTACCCTCAATCAATTGCTTTGTATGAATCGTGTATGGAATTTCTGAACCTTCATGCAGAATTTAGGGTTCTTGAGGTTTCTCTTTGATTTCTTATTCCATGCTTAAAATAAATGAAATTAAAGACCATAGACATGATCGTGAGGTTGAAACGAGTAAATTGATATGTAGATTGCATGGTATAATCAAGTATTCAGTGAGATTGGATAAAAAACACAAATCTGCATAAATAGAGGGTGGCGTGTGTTCTTGCCCTTGTTCTTGGCGCCTTTTTTGAAAATTCAAATATTTGAATTTTGTGATTTTATTTAATTGATTCAAAAAGCAATTTCTCTCTGAGTTTTAATGATTTTGAGTTGGTTCTTTTTTTAATAATTCACAAAAATGTTGAAATATTTTATTCTATCAAAAAATCCGAAAAATATTATTTATTTCATATAATTGATATTTTTGCCAAGAATTAATATTTTAATTGTTTTTGACATTTAAAATATTTTTTCCTTCTTGATTTTGCAAATTTTAATGATTTCTAATCATTTTGTAGGTCAAAACATGATTTTTGAAACATTAATCCAAGATCACAATTTGTTTTCCACATGTTAAACAATTTTGATCATTTTAATTGAATTTTTTATTCAATTAAAATACATTTTGGAAACAAATTAGGGTTTTGATTAATTCAACCCTCATCAAACTTTTTCAAACACTCATGGGCCTCTAATAGAGTGTAAGACCCAATCCATTGTAAATACAAACCTAGTTTGGGCCTCAAATGTTGTATAAGTCCCGTTGTATTTCAAAAGTTCGGCGCGATCATCGCCCGTTTAAAACAAACCATCTGGGCCTCTCCTCGAGCTATAAGACCCATTCAAAACCATTTTTGGGCCTCTAATAGAGTGTAAGACCTAATCCCCTTTTAACCAAAACAATCTTTGGGCCTCAGATATTGTATAAGTCCCTCTGCATTAAAAGAAAATCTCGGCATGATCGCCAGTTCAAAAAACAAATCATATGGGCCTACCCTCGTGTTATAAGTGTGAGAACAAGATTTGGTTCTACAATATTATCTCTATGTTTTGATGATAACAGTTGAATATTTGTATAAACAATTTTGTGCAACTAATGTTGTTATGTGTAAGAACCTAGCAAACAAGTTCTGCTTCCGTGAATTGGCGCAATGCTCAATGCTTAATGCTTCGAAGAACAAGAACTCAACTCGAAGATGAGACAAGAGTTCTGATGGAACAAAGTCAAAATTGATGAAGCCTTACGATTTTCAAACAAGAAGTTCTGAATACTCTGAAGACAGGTTCTGAAGATTCGGAAGACTTGAAGCAGAAAAGGTTAACTCTCTTAAAAGACCAAGTACTGAAGTTCTGAAGACTGATTCCTAATGGACTTCTTCAATCAACAGAAGACTTGAAGCATTAAATATTCTCCTATAAAGATTCCACTCATGCTTCATCAAAATTAACATCAGAAGCCTCTGGATATAAAAGAAAGTGGATTCAAATGACAAGTTCTGAAGATTCTAGAAGCGCAGAGCTGATGATTCAAAGACTTGATAATCACAAGAACCATACAATGTTTTCACTTCTTACTCACGCTCACAAAAAGCCTCTGATGTTGAGAAGCCAAGAAAACCTGTCACACTGTACAGCTGTACCACATTACAACGTTAAAATTCTCGAAGACTGTGCGAAATAACAAAACAATCTGACACAGATGGGACGCGCTGCATGCAGAAGGTTTTGTACCTGTCCTCACGCTTCCAAGCCGTAAGCCTACCTAGCTATCATGATTTCATTTCAACGGCTCTTTTCACTCGGCTATAAAAGGAAGCTCAAAAACTTAAAGAAAGATACACAAGCGAACAACGACAATACTTTCTATCTCCATTCTTTCTTAAGTTATTTCTGGTCTAAAAGCTTGTTTACATTATCAGCTTGATAATAAGCAATTCTCTGTAAACTCATTGCGTTAGAACTTAAAGTTGTATTCCTTAAGAGAGTCTCAGTGATTAGATCTCTTTAGAAGTCTAGGACAAGTGTCTTAGAGGTTGTGCCTTGAGTAAGACCTGTGTGGTTGGATTACTTGAGAAGTCTAGGACGTGTGACTTCTAGAGGTTGTGGTTAGTCACCAGCTGTGTAGCTTATGCAGTGTACTATTTTGTTGAATAGTGGATTAAGACCTCGTTGAGAGATGAGAAATCACCTTGGCGGGTGGACTAGACTAACTTGAGAGATTCTCAAGTGAACTAGTATAAACATAACGTGTTTATATCCTTTTGTTTAACTAAGCCGTTTGATTCTTTGGAAAAACTTTTTAACAAGAAAGAAACTCTTAAGAAACAATTAATTTTTGAAAAACAGATTCAAACCCCCCTTTCTTGCGTTTTTCACACCTTTATTTGGTATCAGAGCTCCGGTTCTGAAGTGATAAAAAGATAGAATTTTTATCAAACACTTAACAGTGTTCAGTACCGATCCAAGTGTGAAAAACAATTACTACACCACCACCAACAACTTCTGAAACAAATGTCATTGAAAGAGAATCTTACACTGCAAAACCTCCTATCTTTGATGGTGAAATATTTGACTATTGGAAAGATAGAATTGAAAGTTATTTTTTATCATTTGATCTAGATCTATGGGATCTAGTACTTGATGGCTACAGTCATCCAGTAGATTCTGCAGGTAAAAAGATTGAAATAAATGAGTTTACAGGTGCTCAGAAGAAAACCTACAAAAATCATCACAAAGCAAGAACCATTCTGTTGAATGCAATTTCTTATACCGAGTATGAGAAAATCACAAACAAAGAAAATGAAAAATCCATCTTTGACTGTCTTCGTATGACTCACGAAGGAAATGCTCAAGTCAAGGAGACAAAGGCTCTTGCGCTAATCCAGAAATACGAAGTCTTTAAAATGGAAGAAGATGAATCTGTTGAAACCATGTTCTCAAGGTTTCAAATACTTGTTGCTGGACTCAGAGTTCTAAACTAAGGCTATTCTACTACTCATCATGTCAAGAAAATCATCAGAAGTCTTCCAGCAAAATGGAGACCAATGGTGACTACCTTGAAAGTTGCAAAGGATTTGAATAATATCAGTCTTGAAGAACTTATCAGTTCATTAAGAAGTCATGAAATAGAGCTTCAAGGAGATGAACCTCAGAAGAAAAACAAATCCATTGCACTAAAAGTAAAGCCATAAAAGAAGAAGGCGTATCAGGCAGAAGAAGAGATGGAAGAATCCGAAGAAGATTCAGAAGAAGACGATATATCACTCATATCAAGGAAGATAAGTCAACTTTGGAAGTAGAGAAGAAACAAGTTTAAAGGACCAAGGAGAAGATTTGAACCTACATCTGGTCAAAGAAGAAACTATGGAAAAGACGTTACGTGTTTTGAATGCAAAGAACCTGGACATCTCAAATATGACTGTCCAAAAGTCAAGAAAGAAGAAAGACCTAGGAAAACCAAAAAGGGTCTCATGGCAACCTGGGATGATTCAGAATCTGAAGATGATGCTGATGAAAGTCGAGTCAACATAGCATTCATGGCAGAAACTAGAAGCAACTCATCAGAGGAAGAACTATCAGACTCCGACGATGAAAGAGAGGTACTTTCTTCCTTATCACGTTCTGAACTTGAATTAGGATTAACTGAACTTATCAAAAAATATCAAAATCTTCAAAGCAAATTCAAAATCCTGAAAAAGAGTTTTACAGTTTCTTCAGAAGATCTTACTAAAAATAAGAAAATCATCTCTGAAAAAAATGAAAAAATATTTGTCTTAGAAAACTCAAATTATGTCCTGAAATGTAAATTATCTAAGGTAGAAGTAGAAATAGTCTCAAGCTCAATTAACACCAGTAAAGAAGACAAATATGATAACGCATTTAAAAACTTTCTTGCCAAAAGCATAAATAGAAGCAAAATGGCTTCACTGATCTATGGAGTCAATAGAAATGGCAGTAGAGGTCTAGGATATTCAGGACCATCTCAACCATATGATGAAACCAAAAACATCAAAATAATACCTCTGTCTAAACAGTTTATTCCCTCTGGCACTAATCCTAAGCATTCAGAACCAAAAGTTTCAAACTCTAGGACTACACGAACACATCCACTAAAGAAGTACTCTAAACACAAATACTATGCACAAACTCCACACCATTTTGCTAACGTAAGAAAATATAAAGGGGTCAGAACCTTTAGAAAAACTAATGAAAAAGGACCCACAAAATAGGTACCTAAGAACAAGATAATTTATGTTGCAGATATCCTTAATAGCTCCATTGAAACACTAGTCATGGTACCTGGACAGTGGATGCTCGCGACACATGACGGGAGAAAGGCTTATGTTCCAAGATCTGAAACTTAAACCTGGAGGTGTTGTCGGTTTTGGAGGAAATCAGAAAGGAAGAATCATTGGCTCCGAAACCGTTGGAAATGGTAAGCCTCCTTCCATTAAGAATGTTCTGTTAGTAGAAGGTCTAATGCATAATCTGTTGTCAATAAGTCAACTTAGCGACAGTGGTTATGATCTCATTTTTAATCAAACATCTTGTAAAGCTGTAAGTCAGAAGGATGGATCTGTCCTATTCAACGGAAAGAGGAAAAACAACACTTACAAAATTAAGTTATCTGATTTAAAACATCAAAATGTAAAATGTCTTCTTTCTGTGAACGAAGAGCAATGGGTCTGGCACAGACGTCTTGGCCATGTCAGTCTGAGAAGAATCTCTCAGCTTAACAAGCTTAGTCTTATTAGAGGCTTGCCAAATCTACAATATTCTTCAGACGCTCTTTGTGAAGCATGTCAGAAAGGAAAGTTTTCAAAAACTTATTTCAAAGCTAAAAATGTTGTTTCCACCTCCAGACTGTTGGAACTTCTTCACATTGATCTGTTTGGTCCTGTAAAAACGGCCTCTCTCAATGGTAAGAAATATGGACTAGTCATCGTTGATGATTACAGCAGATGGACATGGGTAAAATTCTTAAAACACAAGGATGAATCATATTATGTGTTCGCTTCCTTCTGCACTCAAGTTCAAAATGAGAAAAATTGTAAAATAGACAGAGTAAGGAGTGATCATGGTGGAGAATTTGAAAATAAAAACTTCGAAGAACTTTTTGATTCTCATGGAATATCACACGATTTTTCTTGCCCTAGAACTCCACAACAAAACAGAGTTGTAGAAAGAAAGAATCGAACTTTGCAAGAAATGGCTCGCACCATGATCCAAGAAACTGACATAGCTAAACATTTTTGGGCAGAAGCAATCAACACAGCATGCTATATTCAAAATAGAATCTCTATAAGACCTATCTTGAATAAAAATCCATATGAATTGTGGAAGAATAAACTACCCAACATTTCTTATTTCCATCCATTTGGATGTGTCTGTTTTATGCTTAACACTAAAAAGAATCTTAGCAAATTTGATTCCAAAGCACTGAAGTGTCTGTTGTTGGGATACTCTGAACACTCGAAAGGTTACAGAGTTTACAACACAGAATCAAGAATTGTGGAGGAATCCATTCATGTTAGATTCAATGACAAGCCTGACTCAGAAAAGTCAGAGCTAGTTGAGAAACTTGCAGATTTAGAAATCAGATTCTCTGAATCTAAGGAAAAGGAAGAGGAAGTCAAAGAACAGCAAGATCCTACACCAGAAACCACTGAAGTAACTCCAAATACCCCATCTCAATGAAGAAGAAGACTGTCCACATCACACCTTGAGGAACTAATTATGGGTAACAAAGATGCTCCTATCAGGACCAGATCAGCCTTTAGACCATCAGAAGAAACACTTGTTGGACTAGTATCGTTGCTAGAACTAGCCACAATTGAAGAAGCTCTCATGGACAAAGACTGGGTTCTGGCTATGGAAGAAGAACTCAACCAGTTCTCCAAAAACGATGTTTGGGATCTAGTTCCTAAACCCAAGAATGTTCATGTCATAGGAACCAAGTGGGTATTTAGGAACAAGCTAAATGAAAAGGGAGAAGTTGTCAGAAACAAAGCACGACTTGTTTCCCAAGGATACACTCAACAGGAAGGAATTGACTACAACGAAACATTTGCTCCGGTTGCAAGACTTGAGGCAATACGTTTGCTAATATCCTTTTCAATAAATCATGAAATCACTCTATATCAAATGGATGTTAAGATCGCATTCTTAAATGGTTATATATCAGAAGAAGTTTATGTCAAACAACCTCCTGGGTTTGAAAATTCAGAAAAATCAGACTTTGTTTTCAAACTTAAAAAAAAATCACTCTATGGTTTAAAACAAGCTCCCAGAGCTTGGTATGAAAGATTGAATAAGTTTTTACTAGAAAACAATTTCACCAGAGGAAAGGTTGACACAACACTTTTCTGCAAGACATATAAGAATGACATTCTCATTGTTCAAATCTATGTTGATGACATTATTTTTGGTTCTGCTAACTCTTCTCTATGTCAAGAATTTTCAAAGTTAATGCAGGCCGAATTTGAAATGAGCCTCATGGGAGAACTAAAGTTCTTCCTCAAAATTCAGATTGATCAAAGATCAGAGGCCACTTACATTCATCAAACCAAGTACACAAAAGAACTTCTGAAGAAGTTCAATATGACGGATTGCAATATTGCCAAAACATCAATGCATCCAACGTGTGTCATGGGAAAGGAAGAAAGAGAAGTTAAGGTTTGTCAAAAACTCTATTGTGGTATGATAGGTTCTCTCTTATATCTAACTGCTTCTAGACCTGATATATTATTCAGTGTACATCTATGTGCTAGATTCCAATCAGATCCTAGATAATCACATTTAACCGCTGTCAAGCGAATTCTAAGGTATCTGAAAGGAACAACTAACCTTGGCCTGATGTATAAGAAAACATTAGAGTATACTCTTTCTGGTTACTGTGATGCAGACTATGCCGGAGACAGATTAGAAAGAAAAAGCACATCAGGGAATTGTCAGTTCTTAGGAAGCAATTTAATCTCATGGTCAAGCAAGAGACAATCTACAATTGCTCTCTCAACAGTTGAAGCAGAATACATATTGGCTTCCCTATGCAGTACTCAAATGCTATGGATGAAAAATCAGCTGGAGGACTATCAGATATATGAGAGTAACATTCTTATCTTCTGTGATAATACTGCTGCTATCTGCTTAAGTAAAAAACCAATTTTGCATTCTAGGGCTAAACACATTGAAATAAAACATCACTTTATTAGGGACTATGTTCAGAGGGGAACTCTATGCTTAAAATTCATAGATACAGACCATCAATGGGCTGACATTTTCACAAAACCTTTAGCTGAAGATAGGTTTCTAATTATTTTAACACATCTGAATATGAAATACTGTTCAAAATAAAACATTTTCAGAACCTCATGTGAAAAAGCATTTTTCCATCAGAACCACTTTATTAACACATCTCAAGTTCTGATAATTTTGTGACATGACATATTTTCGGAAAAAAAAAATTTGATTTAAGTAAAATTAAGTCACTTTAACTATTCAAATTAAATGAACAGCATTTCTCTCGAGATTGACTCAACTTTATCACATTTATTCGCCTATCTCCATAACATGTCTGACCACTCAAGTACATCACAATCTCATAAAAACCTGAACCTCTCAATCTATTAGAAGATAGACGTAACCTAGAACTTTTCGTAGGAACATTCTAAAAACTTTCATTCCTTCTTCCTTCGTGTCCTTCAAAAACACTCTATCTCTCTCGCTCATCACCAAAACCCTAAATCTCTACTCTTCCTCTCAATCTCTCAAAATGATGACCCCAATGCAAAAAGAAGCCGTCAAGTTCTCACAAGAATTTGAAGAATCATCAAGAAGAATGTCAGCTCCCTCAACCAGGCCATCCTCAACAACATCTCTAACAAATCAAATAGACGCTTCATCTTCATCTCACTCTTCTCAAATAAGCGAAGACCACATTACCCAAAGAGAAGCTTCTGTCACTTGCAATCTTGAAAACCTATCTGTACTCAAGGAAATGCATGTAGATTTCCAAAATCTCGCGAACAATGGATTCAATCTAATCGAAGAAGTAGAAGCTCAGGAATGGACCAACTACTTTGATAGGCTCAAAGGACCGGTTTTTGAAACCCTTGTAAAAGATTTCTGGAGACAAGCTGTTTGTGACAAGATCCGTGTTGTTTCCCATATCCCGGGAAGAAAGATTGTCATCATTGAAAAATCCATTGCAGACCTTTACAATATGGAGTTTATAAAGAATAAGCGAGTATATGGGATGAAGAATAAATCCTCATTTGTGAAAAAGAGGATCAACCCAATCATCTACGCCAACTATCAACTGAGCAAAAAGAACTACAAGAGAGAAGATTTGCATGCATACTTAAAAATCTGGCACAAAATTATTCTTGGCTGCATCAATCCTAGGCCCTCATCACTTGCCACAGATTTCCTCAACTCCAATATAAAATATATGTTGTACCATCTGATCACCAAAGAGAGAATGTGTCTACCCTATATCTTATTTTACTATCTGAGAGACATGGTAACAAAAACGAGGACAACTGGTGAATACAGAGATGATATACCAAGGTACATTCCTTTTGGAAGAATGCTCTCAGACATTTTCTATGAAAGCGGTATAATAGATACTCTGGTTACAGAAGTCAAATTCACAGAAGATCTGACCACAACCCTTAGTGAACCAGTAAATGCCACAACTCTTAAGCAAATGAGAATAATCAATAGAGTAAAGGTAAACCCTTTCATCATCCCTGATGATTTAAGTAAGCGAAGAGTCACGGTACCAAGTTATCCTACCTATCACAGAAGTTACCAATGTGAAGATTTAGCTGTATACAGAGATGGAATAATGGCACGAAGGTATGATGTCTGTGAAATCAAGCAAGAAGAAGAAGAGTGGGAGCAAACAGAGCAGAATGAATAGACTGATCAATTAAACTCCAAACCAACTCTTATGGAGTCTCCAAAAAGGAAAAGGAAGCATACTACCATCATCTCTAAGCCTCAGAAACGAAAAAGAAGTAAAAGAGCAAAAATCCTCGAGAGTACAAGTTCAAGATCCAATCCTGATTCACCAGTCTATGCCAAACCATCTAAACTTCAATCATCATGGTCTCATTCAAAAACCCCACAAATTCCTTCGTCAACAACCTTACAAGATATACTTGTATCACCAAAGGCCTATGCTTTTCATAACAATCTGGAAACACTAGAAGTCACCTCTCTCATCAATCAACAACAACCACCTGAACCTGCTGCTACTGAGACTAACTTATCTCAGCAACCACCATCTGAAACCAACTCTGATAAATCCAACCTCGCTCTGGTTGTCTACAATTCTCCACCTCTAACTTCCTTTGAAGAATTTACAAGTCAATTTCATGAAAAAGCACTTGAGAAGTTTGCTAGGTTAAGAGCAGAAATTTGCACAAGCACAAAACTCATGGAACTTGAGAGTGCCTGTCAAAGCTTTCAAAAATGGCTAGACATGGAACTTACAAGAATTGTAAGTTTCTCAAGCACAACCATAACTGTTGAACTAGCAAAAGCTAAGGAAAGAGCAGAAGCTGAAGCAAGAGTCAGGGTACTCAAGTTCTTAGCTGCTAAGCAGAAAGAAGCTGAAGAAAAAGCTGCTAAAGAAGCAGAAGAGCAAACTACAAGAGAGGCACAAGAAGCTGCTGAAAGAGCTAAAGAAAGTGCTATGATTGCTTCCACCTTTGATCCTGTTATCAAGCGTCTGGGAGACGCCGTTGTGAAATCAGAACAGAACAGAAGAACTTCAAAGAAAGGTTTGACAAGCAAGATACTGTCAATGAAAATCTTCAAATCATGATGCAGAAAATTTGGGACAAACTGTCCTCTGATAGCAAATAAACCTCTGTTTTTCTTTGAGACTTTAGTACTGTGTTTTTCACCCTTGGACATCACTATTTTAATCTTTTTGATTTATGACAAAAACGGGGAGAGTATGAATGTGATAATTTTGATTATAGTCATTCTCTGAAAAATAATTCTGCTCACATGCTGACAAGATAAAATTCTTCATTTCTATTAGATTGCTTCTCTGTACTTTTTATGTGTGCAGATAACTCAGAGTTCAGAGGATAAAGAAATACTCAAAAGGTTAATGAAGTCAGGGGGAGCCTTAGCATGAACCTTAGTCTAATACTCAGGGGGAGCACTTCATAAAGAGGATAAGTAATTCTAAATACCTTTTCATCTTCCCTATATTATATATATCAAAATTGTGTCATCAAATTATACAGTTTTGTCATCATCAAAAAGGGGGAGATTGTGAGAACAAGATTTGGTTCTGCAATATTATCTCTAAGTTTTGATGATAACAGATGAATATTTGTATGAACAATTTTGTGCAACTAATGTTGTTATGTGTAAGAACCTAGCAAACAGGTTCTGCTTCCGTGAATTGGCGCAATGCTCAATGCTTAATGCTTCGAAGAACAAGAACTCAACTCGAAGATGAGACAAGAGTTCTGATGGAACAAAGTCAAAATTGCTGAAGCCTTACGATTTTCAAACAAGAAGTTCTGAAGACTCTGAAGACAGGTTCTGAAGATTCGGAAGACTTGGAGCAGAAAAGGATAACGCTCTTAAAAGACCAAGTACTGAAGTTCTGAAGACTGATTCCTAATGGACTTCTTCAATCAATGGAAGACTTGAAGCATCAGATATTCTACTATAAAGATTCCACTCATGCTTCATCAAAATTAACATCAAAAGCCTCTGGATATAAAAGAAAGTGGATTCAAATGACAAGTTCTGAAGATTCTGGAAGCGCAGAGCTGATGATTCAAAGACTTGATAATCACAAGAACCATACAATGTTTTCCCTTCTTACTCATGCTCTCAAAAAGCCTCTGATATTGAGAAGCCAAGAAAACATGTCACACTGTACAGCTGTACCACATTACAACGTTAAAATTCTCGAAGACTGTACGAAATAACAAAACAATCTGACACAGACGGGACGCGCTGCATGCAGAAGATTTTGTACCTGTCCTCACGCTTCCAAGCCGCAAGCCTACCTAGCTATCATGATTTCATTTCAACGGCTCTTTTCACTCGGCTATAAAAGGAAGCTCAAAAACTTAAAGAAAGATACACAAGCGAACAACGACAATACTTTCTATCTCCATTCTTTCTTAAGTTATTTCTGGTCTAAAAGCTTGTTTACATTATCAGCTTGATAAGAAGCAATTCTCTGTAAACTCATTGTGTTAGAACTTAAAGTTGTATTCCTTAAGAGAGTCTCAATGATTAGATCTCTTGAGAAGTCTAGGAGAAGTGTCTTAGAGGTTGTGCCTTGAGTAAGACCTGTGTGGTTGGATTACTTGAGAAGTCTAGGACGTGTGACTTCTAGAGGTTGTGGTTAGTCACCAGCTGTGTAGCTTGTGCAGTGTACTATTTTGTTGAATAGTGGATTAAGACCTCATTGAGAGAGGCGAAATCACCTTGGCGGGTGGACTAGACTAACTTGAGAGATTCTCAAGTGAACTAGTATAAACATAACGTGTTTATATCCTTTTGTTTAACTAAGCAGTTTGATTCTTTGGAAAAACTTTTTAACAAGAAAGAAACTCTTAAGAAACAATTAGTTTTTGAAAAACCAATTCAAACCCCCCTTTCTTGCGTTTTTCACACCTTCAATAAGCCCCATTTCTTTTTCTTTCAATAATTTTTTGGGCCTCTTGAGAGAGTGTAAGACCCATCCCCTTATACAGAAAACCTTTCTCGGGCCTCAGTCACTTGTATAAGTCCCTGTACAAAACAACAGTGCGATCACTGATAAAACCCTGGGTCTTTCCTTGAGCTGTAAGGCTCAATTTTCCTTTCAAAAGCACTTTCTCCTTTGATTTTGAATATAATATTGTTATCAAAGCTTTCTTTGTTAAACAAACTAACCAAACAGCATGGAAGCTCTACAACCGAGTTAGTGTTTACCCGCTTTCATTTATCGCTTTCATATGTATATAACTGTATTATGGAGCTATTTCACTGCAAGTCTTAAAGGTATAGGAACAGAAATTAGTCATCTTAATAGAACAGTCTTTCAAAAAATCTAGACCTTTCTACCGCGAATGTACTGTCTCTTAATTTCTCTTAAGCATAGTACAAAAGATAAAACTCTAGACTTGGACAGTCTAATCTCCTTGAGTCTCGAAGACATTCTCAAGTTCCTTTCAAAAATAGGAAAAAACACTCGTAGACTTGGGCAGTCTCAATACCCTTCGGATTCCCCGTTTCCTTAAAGAACAGGAAATAATCCCGGTCCTCAGATCAAATCCATGAGTACAACATTATCCATATAAGAACTGATTTTCTCTTTTAACCAACATACTGGACCTGTCACTCAACTGAAACAGTAACCCTAGCCTCCTCTTGGGCTTTGTACAATGATTCTCCCCAGCAGGTTTAACCTTTGCAGCCTTCATCTCGGGCTTTGTACGAGATACAAATCACTCTCTTGTTGAGTATAATAGACTCTCTTGTTGAGTCAAATATTGTTAGCCTCCATCTCGGGCTTCGTACGAGACATAAATCACTCTCTTGTTGAGTATAAAAGACTCTCTTGTTGAGTCAAACCTTTGCAGCCTCCATCTCGGGCTTCGTACGAGATACAAAATCACTCTCTTGGTGAGTATAAAAAACTCTCTTGTTGAGTCAAACCTTTTTAGCCTTCATCTCGGGCTTCGTACGAGATACAAAATACTCTCTTGTTGAGTATAAAAAGACTCTCTTGTTGAGTCGATCACCTTTAGCCTCTATCTCGGGCTTCGTACGAGATATAAATCACTCTTTTGGTGAGTATAAAAAAACTCTCTTGTTGAGTCAAACCCTTTTAGCCTCCGTCTTGGGCTTCGTACAAGACACATATAAAAACACTCTCTTATTGAGTCAACCCTTTTAGCCTTTATCTCGGGCTTCGTACGAGATACAAAAGCATCCTCTTGTTGGGTCAATAGCCTCCTCTTAGACTTTGTATAAAGAAATCCCCGTTTGATTCAATCAACCTTTTAGCATCAACTCATGCTTTGGTCACAGCATACAAACATCAACAACTCCTTTTCCCTCGTCTAATTGCTGTAAGCGGCAAGCCTCTGGATTATTTACATCCACGCCACTATCCCTCTTTTAGCATGAGAAATCCCTAAGGAAAGATGGCATTGCTCTAAACTAAGTTAAAGTCTTCTCCTTCAGGTTAAAAATCCCCTATAAAGGAAATTATGGCATTGCTGGATTCGCATATCCCAGTTAAAGTAATTCTCCTTTATAATCAATCACCCAACAGTTGTGCCAAACAGACCAAATATTCCCCTTTAGAGATGACAAATTCTCTCTAAAGCCAACACCCTTTTAGCTTCACATCTTGGGCTTCGAACAAGATACAAATAGACCCTTCAGCTTCACATCTTGGGCTTTGAACAAGATATAAACTACCTTTAGCTTCATGTCTTGGGCTTTGAACAAGACACCAAAACACCATTTCCTCCCATAGAATAGGAGGAACTACGATCGCTCTGATTCCCCTATCCCGGGAATACGTAGGCATAAGATTGAAAAAGAATCTTAGTGAGCACACTAATCAAAAAATCCCAAAGTCCCCTACCTCCAGCCAATCTGGCGCAGGATCCCAACAAATTCCCCATGAATAATCCCGGTATTTCGTTCTGAACAAAATAAGCAGAGAGAGACCCACGAACTAAAACTGCATCTGTAAACCAAAAATTTTGACTGTTTAACCTCAGTTTGCAAGCAGGTTTAGTTGGAGACATCTATTTCCCTTCCTTCATCTGCTTCAATAGTATAAAAAATGAATCAACCTCTAGTACCCCAGAGCGACTGTGCTTAAGAACCACATCCAAAATCGCTCGCTACAGAAAAATGGCGCCCACCGTGGGGCTCTTGCAAAGGAATCTTGTCTCTCTTATCTCTCTAGTTGAAACCTTCTCTTGGGACGAGTCCTTGGGTTCACAAGGTATCACCGAATGACGGTTCCATTGGGGAATGTCATTATTGCTAGAATCGGCCCTCATTAGGATCTTAGGTCAAAAACCTTTAAGTTGGGAAGGTACCACAGAATGGCGACTCCGCCAGGGAGCCATTTTCTGTTAGGATCATAGGATTCATAGCTCTTAAAAAGTCTAGGACATTAGGACAAATATATATACTATTTTTCCTAATTGATATACGTGTTTATTTTTTCTGCTAATGGGAATGCGTGTGATGCCGCATGTGGAAAGATTGAGTATACACCTAAGAAAAACCTCTTTCAGTAGTGCGGAAGCTATCGGAAATAGTTGTCACGCGATACTACCCGCTTCTGAGATTCTTCAAAATACATCACCTAGCACGGTTCCCGGCCCGCTGATGTTATCTCGACAAGAATCAATGATTTTGAGAGACAGGTACAAAAATCACTAGTATAAATCTTTGGGATGGGTAGAGCCTTGACTTCATGACACCGACCCATTGACCCCATGTTTTTTCTATGTTTTTGTGTGCTGCATTCATGCATTCATTTTAAAAAACATTAAGCAAAGAAAAATTTTCTCTTCTAGTCTCTCTTTTTCAAATTAATCTAAGACAATGATTGCAAATGTCAGAGAGAAAAGGATTGCGCTCATGGATTTCGGTAGAAGAAAAACTCACAAATATACCTTCAAGGTTCCAAAACTAGAGGATTTGAGAGGATTAGCAAGGATGATCACTAACCCTGACGCTTTCAGAGCCAAGTACGGAGGTCTGCTACCTCTGTTAAGGGTCCATGTAATTGAGGGAATCCTGGAGGCACTCGTTCAGTTTTACAATCCGGTCTATCACTGTTCACATTCCCGGATTACCAGCTCGCACCAACGCTTGAGGAGTATTCTCATCTGATTGATCTACCCATTACTGATCAAGCTACCTTTTCTGGACTGGAAGAAATTCCAAAGGATAAAATCATTGCAAGAGCAATCAATTTGGATGAGTCAAAAATCAAGACTCACATGACCACCAAGGGAGGAATCCCAGGTTTACCAGCCAAGTTTCTGGTAAAGAAGGCTCTGTACTTTGCTAGTATAGGGAACGTGACTGCTTTTGAAAGCATCTTTGTTTTACTCACCTACGGGTTATTTCTGTTTCCCAACATTGATAACTTCGTCGATATCAACGCCATTAAGGTTTTTCTCATTGGAAACATCATACCAACCTTGCTCGCAGATGCGTATCATTCTGTACACTTAAGGAATTTATACAGCGGAGGAATGATCACGTGTTGTGTACCCCTGCTATATAAATGGTTTATCTCCCATTTGCCTAAGTCTGCCGCTTTTTG